>OW240921.1:46681195-47197918 GCA_933207985.1 Pelobates cultripes | reverse complement strand
TGGCACTGGTCATCCCATCCACTGTTAGCGTAACACACCCGCTTTAAGGACACTGACTGCTATTCAATCTATAACAGTGAAAAAAGATTATTTTTTTTTTAAATCCAAACTATTGTGACACCAGATCTAATTAGTGGCACTTGTCAGCGTATCCACTGTTAGCGTAACACACCCGCTTTAAGGTTACTGACTGCTATTCAATCTATAACAGTGAAAAAAGATTATTTTTTTTTTAAATCCAAACTATTGTGACACCAGATCTAATTAGTGGCACTTGTCAGCGTATCCACTGTTAGCGTAACACACCCGCTTTAAGGACACTGACTGCTATTCAATCTATAACAATGAAAAAAGTGTTTTTTTTTTTTTAAATCCAAGCTTTGTGTCACCAGATCTAAGTGGTGGCACTGGGCACCGTATCCACTGTTAGCGTAACACACCCGCTTTAAGAACACTGACTGCTATTCAATCTATAACAGTGGAAAAAGTTTTTTGTTTTTAAATCCAAGCTATTATGACACCAGTGAGTGGTGGCACTGGTCTACGTATCCACTGTTAGCGTAACACACCCGCTTTAAGGACACTGACTGCTATTCAATCTATAACAGTGAAAAAAGTGTTTTTGTTTTTAAATCAAGCTATTGTGTCACCAGATCTAAGTGGTGGCACTGGTCACCGTATCCACTGTTAGCGTAACACACCCGCTTTAAGGACACTGACTGCTATTCAATCTATAACAGTGAAAAAAGTTTTTTGTTTTTAAATCCAAGCTATTGTGACACCAGATATAAGTGGTGGCACTGGTCACCGTATCCACTGTTAGCGTAACACACCAGCTTTAAGGACACTGACTGCTATTCAATCTATAACAGTGAAAAAAGTTTTTTGTTTTTAAATCCAAGCTATTGTGACACCAGATCTAATTAGTGGCACTGGTCACGTATCCACTGTTAGCGTAACACACCCGCTTTAAGGACACTGACTGCTATTCAATCTATAACAGTGAAAAAAGTTTTTTGTTTTTAAATCCAAGCTATTGTGACACCAGATGTAAGTGGTGGCATTGACTGGGGAAATGGGCACAGTATGCACTGTGAGCCTGACACAGAAGCTGGCAGCAGTGGCAGACAACTGACTGCTATTCAATCTATAACAGTGAAAAAAGTTTTTTGTTTTTAAATCCAAGCTATTGTGACACCAGATGTAAGTGGTGGCACTGACTAGGGAAATGGGCACAGTATGCACTGTGAACCTGACACAGAAGCTGGCAGCAGTGGCAGACAACTAAGTGCAATTACATTACATAGAAAAAAATAATTAAAAAAAAGCATACCCTAACCCTAACCAGCTATGCTTTTCCCTATCTAATGAACAGCAGCTACACTTTCCCTCCTCTTACTAAGCATGCAGCTTGAGAATGAATCTAAAATGGATGCCTTCCAGGAGGTGGGAGGGTCTGCTAGGGAGGGTGTGCTGTTAATTGGCTGGAATGTGTCTGATGACTGTGAGGTACAGGGTCAAAGTTTACTCAATGATGACGAATAGGGGGCGGGTTGAACTGCGCATATGTTCGCCCACCGTGGCGAACGCGAACATGCTATGTTCGCCATGAACCGTTCGCCAGCGAACCGTTCGGTACATCACTAACAGTGATATGTCCGTGTTCGGGTCCGGTGTCTAAAAAAACCTAATGTTAGGTACGAACCCAAAATTTTTCAGTTCGGGTTCCATGCCTCACTTACCTGACCTGTAGTCTTACCCCCATGCCTCACTTACCTAATCTGTAGGCTGCCCCCCGTGCCTCACTTACTTGATCTGTAGGCACCCTCAGGGCACTATAGTGCCAGGAAAACGAGTATGTTTTCCTGGCACTATAGTGGTCCTTTAAGTAGTTTCTTTCCTTGTCTTATCTGGTATGCATGATAAAACAAGGCTCTTCTATCATTCTGGCAAATGTGATATTAAATGTAATTGGTTCTTCACTGCTTGTGTACTTTTCCTAAGCAATCCTATCTTCATTATAATGCAAAATATTCCATCCCTGACTTGTTTATGAGAATTATGTCCTTGTTTTGTAGAACTCTCCTCCTAATAACAGGTTAGTGTTGAAACACTCTGAACAGTACACAATATAGTTCTATCACAAAATAATAATATGCATGCTAAATAATTGCTCTAGTGCTAATTGTATGTTTTAAAATCTAGACATAAATATATAGACACAAACACATATGTAAGTGTGCCAATCATCACTATTAAATCAATGTTTTCATAAAAAATAGTAAATGGTAGGGGGCGTGGCCGACCGCAGAGCGAGACGGACATGTTCTAAATCCTCTCCTCAAGACCCGGGCTGAATCCGAAGCGATCGGAGACCTACGCGGAACATGGGTAACCAAAAGAAGTACCAACAGATGCAGGGAGCCCAGGGGAAAACCCCAACGGCCAAATCGGGCACTCTCACCCGTTTCCTGAGAGATAGCTCGGAGAGAGACACGGAGGCCGCGGCCGCGACCTCCAAGATGGCGGGAGCTGACCCTATGGCGGAATCCCTACCACCCAGCCCTCAACCATCGGAGGGCTCTCTGAAATCGTTGGAGATCATCCCAGACCTGGATATCAGGGATCTCCTAAAGAACTTACCGTCGAAAACGGATATGGAGCACATGATACACAAATTGGAAGCCTCCCTGCATTCCAAGATGGCGGAAATGGGAACGGAAATCCAACAACTAAACTTGAAGGTGGGTGACTTGGAGGAAGAGAGAGATCTTATGCAGGCTCAAATCACTAACATCTCCACCACCTTAAACTCCCACATACAATTTATGTCTGCCACCCAGAGGCACATTGATGACCTCGATAATAGGGGTCGCAGGAACAACTTGCGCATAAGGGGGGTGCCTGAGTCCCCAACTGAAGACCTAACGTCCATCCTAACAGAGCTCTTCGGGCTACTGATATGAGATGCCCCTGCCAACCTCCTGTTATTGGACAGAGCACATCGCTCCCTGCGCCCCAAGGGAATCTCTCAAGACTCCCCACGAGACATTATTTGTAGATTACACTACTTTGACACGAAGAATGGAGTAATGAGAGCATTACGGGAAACTTCACAGCCGCTACTGTATCACGGTAATCCCATACAAATATATCCTGACCTCTCCTGGTACACTCTACAGGCTAGGCGGGCCCTTAAGCCAATTACCGAGCTGCTACGCAATAGAAGCATCAAATACCGCTGGGGCTTCCCCTTTGCCCTGATAGTGAACTACAAGGGCACTGTCACCCAAATAGCCTCGACTCTAGATGTTCCTCCCTTCCTCCGGGCCCTGGAGCTTCCAGACACGACGATACTGGATTGGAACTACCCGATACCCCACCAAGACAACTTGCAACTAACTCAACGACAGAATTGGAGTACTCCGGCGAAAACGAGCAGAAATGATTCCGGATTAACCTCTCCACAAGCAAGACGGGGGAGACAACCCAACACCCCTGCCCGCAAGCGAATGGCCACAGGCGACTAGGAGGCTACTTCAGGACCAAGCACCCCTACACAGGGACACAAAGATCGACTACACGGACACGAAGCCAGATGAAGTATCTGGAAATCCTCTATACTCCTTCACTCTTACAAACTGCACAAAAGGCCTCTTGGAGACATCTGCCACTGAGAATCGTCTGACCCTGGGGACGTCTGAACAGGGAGGTGACACCGGAGCATTGAATGAGATATGGATCTGACGTCCCTCTTTTCATAGACTCCAAGGCCAGGCAATGGACGCTATCATACCCCACTTACCAGAGGGGAGGGCAAGTATGCTCCGAATAACAATATGTACTTTGACACCAATGGGACGTTATTCTCACTTTAGCCTTAGCACCAGGCCTTGTTAGTGCAGGTCTTTTAGCTTGAATTAGCCTATAAGGAATAACAACTCTCGTAGTGGGTCTCTCCCAGTTAATATATAAAAAAAAAAAAAAAAAATTTTTTTTTTTTTTTTAACATACCCAATTTAGGTTCCATAGTTCTCCAAACGAATACTTAATCTTTGAGGATTAATAGTCCCGGGTCTCAGGCGCATCCCAAGACCACACAACCCCATTTTAGACTTGGTTCTAACTCTTGCGCCGAGATAAGACCAGATTCCCCCTCAGGGAAAACCAGTCACACTCCTAGGAGTGGACACCTTTCCAGATCTATCCTCTTCCCCATTTTACACTACCGATATCCCAATTGTACCGTAAGGGTGATAGAGCGATAAGGTCATAACGAGTCGTTAGTACTTGAATCATACTAACACAGTCAAGCAGGAGCCACTAGACAGTGGCCCACTGAGGGCTGGGCGGGATTTGCCATTGTCAGTGCTTTATCTCGTTTGTTTTTGTTAACTGTTTCAACATCTTAACTACAGACATTTTGTGTTTATACTGTTTTATACTGTTTCTTCCAAGGTTCAGTTAATACCGACCAGGACTATCTACGTGACACGACTATAAGCTAAGGAGCCACCGGCCACCTCCCCCATAGCCCCCACCGGCAGGGGCCACTGTGGCAGGACAGATCCCGCGAAACTACCCAGGCAGACAGTCTCTCTCTTCCTTCCCCCTCACCACCCTCGGGCTAAAACCCGAGATAAGGTAATCCAACCCTGCACAAGACTCACACCGATCTACTGACACTCCACACACGGGCTGAGATACTGAATTAGGAACAATACACCCAGGGGTCTCACTGGATACGGTACAGTACACGACATCTCAATCACATCTCTCTCTCCAGGTATCTCCTCTACCAATTTCCCTCGGGATGGCAACCATAACACTCCTCACGCAAAATGCGAGGGGCCTTAACACCCCAGAGAAGAGATCCATGGCCCTAGCGGACTTTAACAGACACAAAGCACATATCGTTTTTGTCCAAGAAACCCACTTCCGCAAAAACACCCCCCCTAAATTACAAAACAGGGACTTCCCAAGAGGATACTTTAGTCATTACTCAGAAGCAAAAGCACGAGGGGTCGCCATACTTATCCACCGCCACACACAATTCACTTTCCAAGACCAACAACAAGACGATTCCGGCAGGTTCCTTTTTGTAAAAGGAAAGCTAGGAAACACCCAAATCATGCTGGCCAACATCTACCTACCCAATAAGAAACAGGCCCAATCCCTCAAAAAAATCTTAGAGAAACTTTCGCTATACCATGAAGGGGTGGTGATCCTGGGAGGTGACATTAACAATTCTCTAGACGGAGCCCTAGACTCTACCACTACCGCCCACAAATACCAATCCCAATCAAGACTGCAGATGAAAAAAATTCTCTACGATGCTCAACTGTATGATGGGTGGAGAGCGATCCACCCTACGAAGAAAGATTACTCTTTCTTCTCACCACCTACGGGGACCTATTCCCGTATAGATTCTTTCTTCCTACAGCATAGATACTTGCCCATGATACAGACGTCCTCCTATGGACCCATCACGTGGTCTGACCACGCTCACCTGACGCTCACATTGACCATACCATCCCTACCCAATCCCTCGGCACAATGGAAACTGAATGACCTGTTACTAAATCCCCCTGACACTCTTGCACAAATTAAGAAGACGGCCACTGACTACTTTAGGGAAAACACAATGGCGGACACTGCTCCCATAATGACGTGGGAAGCACACAAAGCAGTACTCAGAGGAGAACTAATCCGAATAGCCTCCAACCTGAAACACAAGAGGGAAAGGTCTATTATCAGACTCACTAGGGAAATCAAAACTCTAGAATGCAAACACCATGACATATCCACGCTGCAGGACTACTCCTCGCTACTAGCCAAACGGACAGAATTAAATACGATTCTGACCCTCCATGCCAAAAGGAAAATGTCTCTGACGAAAAGCACATACTATATGCAGGGAGGCAAAGCTGGGAAACTCCTAGCACAGTCGTTACAGAAAGAACGACAATCTACCTTCATTTCTGACATTAGAACTGAAACAAGCAGGATAACTAGCCACATGCCAGACATAATGGGAGCATTCCACAAATTCTACACCGACTTATACAACCTGAAATCGGCCCCTCCCACACCCCAAGACGTAATAGATTTCCTAACATCCAGAATTAAGCGCACCCTCCCGGCCAACGACATGGCATTCCTAGACGACCCAATCACGGTGGACGAATTTCTTCACGTGACTAAGACCATACCCATAGGCAAAAGCCCAGGCCCAGACGGATTCACCGGGAAATACTACAAACTAATGGCACCAATTCTGTCACAACCCTTTATAGATGCTTTTAACACACGAAACCTCTCTTTACCTGCATTCCACATACTGCGCTCGAGGCAACCATTACCTTGATACCGAAACCGGGTAAAGACCTGGCCTCATGTGGCAGCTACAGGCCCATATCACTGATAAATCTAGACTTGAAAATTCTTACGAAAATAATGGCCACTAGACTCAAACCCCTACTCCCTGGTCTTATTCACCATGATCAGGCTGGCTTTGTCCCACACCGAGAGGCCAAGAACAACACCACAAAAATCATTAACCTTATCCACTGGGCGCAAATACACAAACTCGACAGTGCCCTTCTGGCCATCGATGCTGAAAAAGCTTTTGATAGGGTCAGTTGGGCGTTGCTGAAACACACAATCCGTCTACTGGGCTTTGGCTCTCGCTGGCAGGAGTGGATAGACGCTATCTATTCACGTCCAACAGCCAGACTTCGAATAAATGGCCAATTGACACAAGCAGTGACCATCACAAATGGCACAAGACAAGGTTGCCCACTTTCACCCCTCCTTTTCATACTGATGCTAGAACCTTTTCTGCAGGGGATAAGGGACAACACACACATAAGAGGCATTTGCATAGACTCACAGGAATACAAGGTCACAGCTTTTGCGGACGACCTCCTGTTCACTGTGACAAGTCCATCAGAGACAATTTCCCACATAATTACCGAAATGGAAACCTATGGGAGACTCTCAAACTTCCGGGCAAATCTGTCCAAATGTGAACTTCTACCTATACATGCAGCAACCTCACTCAATACTACGCTGAGAACTAAATATAAATTTACCTGGGCCTCCAAGTCCATCAAATACTTAGGAGTCCACATCCCAAACGATTTGGAATGTACTTATAAATTAAACTTTCTTCCACTATTAGAGACCATTGCCAAAGACCTACGAGCGTGGCACAAACCATGCTTTGGGTGGTTTAGCAGAATTAACATACTAAAAATGAACCTCCTCCCTAGGGTGCTCTATCTTCTTCAAACACTCCCCATTGCTATTCCCCGTACCTTCTTTTTAAAAATCAGAGCCATCTTTACTAAATTTATCTGGGCACACACAACCCCTAGGCTAGCCTACTCCACACTGACAAAAGGCAAAGAGCAAGGAGGAGTAAATCTCCCAGACATAGAGCAATATCATCAGGCGACTCAGATGCAACGGATCTATGAATGGACAAAACCCACTCACGTCATGCCATGGACGCATATAGAAAACACGATATCCAAACATACCCTACGCACCATCTGTTGGTTGCCCGATGCCCACACACAATTTCGGACGTTCTCCTCTAAAACACACCCAACAATAGACCCAACCCTGAGAATTTGGCACAAGCTCAGATACAACTTGGGAATCTCGCCGCACCCGTCACCATTGTATCCACTCACCCACAACCCCTTATTTCAGCAAGGGGACTCGGGACAGGCATTCCACATGTATCATGTAGGCTCCACCTTGCAATTAAGGGATATGGTACACGAGGGCGGGATTAAATCCCTATCCCATATTATGCCGAACCTATCCCACACGATAGTCCAAAAAATGCGCCACCACCAACTGTCCACCTTCATTAGAACTCATAACCTATTGCCCAGCGGGGATAGACAACTGACCAAATTTGAGCAACTCTGCACTTCACACTCGGTCACTAAAAAACTACTCTCCACTATGTACTCCCTGATCACCGACGCACGTTCACGGACTCTCCCAGGGTACACGACAAAATGGACGGAAGAACTCAAAATTACACTCTCACCACAGCAATGGCTATCCATCCTGAAAAAGGTTCATACCTCATCTATCTCACTTTCTACCCAAGAGAGTAACTTTAAAAGAGTAACCAGATGGCACCACACACCTGCTAAATTACGCCTGATACACACCACCCCCACGGACCAATGTTGGAGATGCAACCAACCGGGGGCTAACCACGCACACATTTGGTGGCAGTGTCCGCTAATAGCTAGGTTTTGGTCCAGAATCCACACGCTCATCCAAATCATATTCCACACCACGTTCACGTTAGCCCCAGCTAACTACCTATTCCACATACCCCCACATGGCTTCTCGAAAAGAGATACTAATCTCTTCATCCAACTGACTACGGCAGCATCCCAGTTAATACCCAAGTACTGGAAACAATCCAAACCCCCATCAATCAGGGAATGGATACAGAGGGTGGAAGATACAAGATTAATGGAAGCTATAGCACAGTCTAAACTAGGAAACCACTCGAAACACATTGAAGTTTGGAACCTCTGGATCACATTTAGCAAAAACAGGGCATCCTCGACGGACGGGACTGACTGCCACAGGGGGGGGGGGAGGAGTGGAGGTACTGAAGTGGGGATGACTCGCAAGGGCCAACAGAGCATTCGGAAACAGGTACCAACGAAATAGTAACTATACAGTAGACCTAACAAAGTCAACGAAACCCCACAGACAAAAATTCAGACCTGAGTGACGATTATAGTTAACGCGCAATCAACTCCAACGACTGTGACTCAAAAATACAAGAGATGGCCCACACAGACCGAACGAGCTACAGACAACCATAGTATTATTATTATTATTAATACCTATACTTATACCACAACGCAGCCTTTAGGCTCTCTTAGTAGACAAGGTACCCAAAGCGTGACTAAATTTCACACGAAACTAACTATCGACACCAAATTCCCACCTAGCACGAATAAGACCCTAGCAGACCATACAGCTGAGACAACTACATTCGTTATAAGCAAAAGGTATAACCTTGTCATTCTTTGTATTCCTTGTATCCATGAAAACCATGTTCTGTACATATGCTTGTACCGTCAAAACTGCATGTTTTCTTACTGATGTTATACTCAAAATGTATCGAAACACGTTTTATCTGACAAAAATAAAAATAAATTTAAATATAAAAAAAAAAAAAAAAACTTTATTAAATTTAAATTGTATTTATGTATTTAACTTGCATATAGCATCCCTCAACTATACAATGTTATATGATATATATTGGTACGTTTTATGATTAAAAGGTATTCTTTATTTAACAAAAAAAAAAAAAAAAAATAGTAAATGCTGATTTTTATCAGTATAAAAGAACCAATATAACAAATTGTGACAAAAGTGGCAAATCCTTTAATAACATTAAACATCTCACCAAATCACGTTATTTGTCACATGGGGGATGACCAGAGATCACAAACTGAGATAAATTACGTTGTGGTTATTATGAATGCACATCTTACATTGGGCCCACAAACACCCAGAAAGTACCCCCACAGAGAGGTACCGATGCTGAGCCTGGTGTCCAGCCAGTGTCTAAATATGTACCTTGGCTGGTCTCAGTGAGCAGGTGCTTCTGCCAATGCCTCCTTCCAGGTAGGTATGTATCCCTTTGCCTAAGTTGTCCTCCTCCAGGCAGGTCAAGATCACTCTGCCTACAATCTTCTTCCCAGGCAGAGATTTCTTCCTGCAGCATTCCTCCTAGACAAAGATGGACCTCTCTGCTATCTTCAGCACAATCAGGCAGGAACCATTACCTCTGCCTGCACATCCCTGAGCACCTCCTTTACAAAGGCACTTGTGGATCACTGGGTGTAGCAAACTTACCTGCTCCATTTGTCAGACCGTGCAAGCCAAACACTACATGCAGCTATGTGGCTTCTCTCCTCAGGTTGTGGCCACGCAACCTGAGAAGGGAAATTGATTATACTTACCATACTGCCCACTTAAAAGGTGCGTCATTAAATGCTTGAATGTAGTGATGTTACATCCGCCCTTACAGTGACCAAATCATCATCTAGGCAACTCCATTGTTGGAGTGGCAGAGATGATGTGGACCAATCAGAACATGTATAAGCCTATATAATGCTACTTTGACCCTTTTTCTGTGCCCTATCGTATTTTCTGTCTTGATGCACATTAGTTCTTATAGTAAGTCTATCTAGATATATTCTGACCTTGGCTTGTATTTGAGTTTGTGTATTTCTGGTATCCTGACCTGACTTGTTACTTAGTTTATCCTTATTTCTATAATCCTGACCTTGGCTGTTTCTGACTTTGTCTTTATCTTTCTTATGTTAAGCCAGCCACTATAAGGCCTGGTAATATGTAAATTTAGTACCTATGTTTGTGGGATTCGCAATTCCTGTAAGTTAAAGTACAACCCCGTGACCCTGGGAAAGTAATATAGCTTCATTCACCAAAAAGTCCTAAAACACTGATAGAATGATTTTCCATAAATAATGCTTTATTTGGAACATGGACTGGCCATTAGTGACTTGTCTTTAAATATGTGGTGAAAAGTATTTATATACCAACATACATAACACTAGAGGCCAAACAATCACAATAAATACATCAAATATATAATACAAGTACCACTTTCTAACATAAGAAAAAGCAAAATAAATACATTTAAACATTAAAACTGTTTTTTTTGGTTGCACCAATTTGCATACCAATACCATAGATTGACACATTTCTAGTTAGTCAACAGATGGCGCTACAGAGTTATCTCTGTTATTATTTATTTACTCTTTCATAGCTTTCAGAATAACACAGCTTCTAATGTTAAGGTAACTTTCCTAGAGATATTTTGTTCTTTGGCTTGAATTAAAATAGGCCATGATAAAATTAAAATGACTTGTACTACTCAGTCACATCTGTTAAGGGGTGTAGTCTGATTGAGGTGCTGGAGGCATTTTACTATTATTATTATTATTATTATTATGATATTTATATTTATACTATGCTCCGATCCTAGTGATTGGAATCTAACTAGATATATATGCTTTGTCTTTACACACTGTTAAAAGGCAACTCGGCCAAAGGGATGCTGTGAGATACAATCTGCCCCTTTTGTATAAGTCTGCTCGAAACGGAATTGTAGAAAACTGAGTACTACCTTCACTTGGAGGAATCATGATGACTTATCCTTGAGTTTCAGATAGCCATCTACAGCAGTAGCATCTGGTGAACTTTCAAGATGGTGAGTGCTCTATGCTCAGAAATTCACTCAATATTTAACCACTTGTACACGATCCTTGATCTAGTGAGACATAACGCACTGTTGACATCATAAGCCTATAGATATCTGTATCTGGGAAAACAACACCAACCTTAAAAAAGGCTTACTCAACCCTCTGATGTTTTTATCAATTGGTTAGGATATACTTGATGGACAAAGAGAAAAAGAGAAATGGGTAGCGCATAATAGTATATAAAACAACAACAAAAACATGTCAAATAATACATGCAAGCTAGGTTCAGGTTATTTTAAATTATCGTGTTACTTATAATAGTCCAAATAAATCTTTTTAACAAAGGCTTAAGTATAGGCAGCAACAAGTGAACAATTTCCATAGTAGCAGGGTTTTTCAGGAGGTCACCATGTAGGATATGTAAAAAAGACAAACGTAAAAAAGAGACTAATGATAGTGTAGTAGTTTGACTATGTAGTGTATTGGTGCAAGAAAAAGCAAAAATGCACTAACAAGTGGACAGCTACCAAGTAGATGAAGAACAGCAGCATGTAGTGATATGTTCCTTTGGAAAACATAGATGTGTACAAATGCAAGGTAGGCAGAGTGGACAAATATAATCTTGACCACAGGTTAATAGCACATCTCTTGAATAATATATGAAGATAAATACACAAGGGAGATACCAATAGTGTAGTATTCCAATAAAGGGTTGTCTCAGTATAATAAGCCAAACACACTTGATTTGCTTGGTAAAGACCATTGCCATGTTCAAAATGTTGCCTTTGGGCACTTTGGGCACCTGAATAAAGAGACACAAGTATATAAGGATGTTCTGGAATTTATTGCTATATTATTTTTGATTATTTTCTTCTATAACACAAATCATTAGCCTTTACAAATCATTTTTTATGGACTAGCCTCCACTGATCTGCAGTATATTTCCAGTCAGATGACCAAATTAATTCTACTAGTGTTCAGAGTAAGAAGGGCTTAAAGGGATACAATAGCGCCAGGAGTGCCAAGCTGTATTCCTGGCACTATAACTCTCTCTGCCTCCCCACTCTCTTGCGCTTCCCTCCCCCTTCCGCTACATTAACATTTACTTGCTTATTTACTTATCTGTTCCCTGTGCCAATGTCTCCCTGCACTGGGCCATGGCTCCTCCGACGTTACTAACGAGGGGGCGCTAATGTGCATACGTGCCAAGTGCTGCACACGTACTAGGCGTTCCCTATAGGAAAGCACTGAATCAATGCTTTCCTGTGGGGTAATAACTGATGCTGGACGCCCCCATGCGTCCAGCATCAGTTAATGGACCAAAGGTCCGTTAAAATCCAAGAAGCGCCTCTAGTGGCTGGAGGCAGACTTAGTGCTGCAATGTAAACATTGTAGTTCCTTATAAACGATTGACCCCCCCACCCAGTCCAGTTGTCGTCTATATTTTCCTTCTAGACCAAACTGATCTTGTTCCCATGCTTTTTTTCTTGATCCTCTTTGAATCCTCTTTGGTACATTGAATCTCATTTAAGCCTGTAGCCACTGGCTCTGCCCATAATTATGCTTATCTATTAGTATACCTTAGTGATTATATGTGATACATTTTTACGCTATGTGTCAGACTATCGTATTTTCTATCACATCTATTCAAACACCTCTGTGTGTATAAAAACACACGCTGTTTAGAAAGATATATATTCATACAGAGATCTACAGTAAACAAAACTCAAACAAAAAAAGATCCAAATCATTGCTTCCTATAAGACCCAGTACCTACTAAAATATTCTTATGTTTGTTTTTTTAGGTTAAAAGTCCAATTGACCTTACTACAGCTATATCACTTCTGCTCTGCATAAGTCAGCTAACACAGAAGTAAACAAAGGCCTCAGATTCCACTGTGAAATGTGTTGTGTAAATTAATCATCTTATCTCAACAAGCTGCACAATACCAAGAATCAGCAATAATAGAAGAAGTTTTTTGAATATTCCCTGGTGTCAAAGAAAATTGCACAAAAATTATGCCCTTTCAACATTTTTCACTCTGGTATGTTGTGTTACTTCAAAAGGCAATTCATCATATTAAATAAAAACAAACAAACAAAAAAATAATAACACAGTACCACTGGAATGCTCTGCTCCTTGTGTAAAGAGTGACTAGGAAAAAAAACATTGATCCTTTATTCTTGCTGGAACCCTTTGCAATGCACATTTCTGGCCTTATGTGGTAGTTACATTGTTATAAAGTTACAGTACATAGTTGCATAGCTGAAAAGAGACCCATCAATTTCAGCCTTCCTCACATATGTTTTTGCTGTTGATTCAAAAGAAGGCAAAAAACCTAGTCTGAAGCACCTCCAATTTTGCAACAAACTAGGAAAAACTTCCTTCTTGACCCTAAAACAGCAGTCAGATGTCTCCTTGGATCAAGCAGCTTTTACCCCACTATATTATATCCCCATATGCTATGTTTTTGCAAGTATTTATCCAATTGCAGTTTAACCCCTTAATGACATGTCATGATTCCCTTTTATTCTAGAAGTTTGGTCCTTAAGGGGTTAAACATCTGTATGGACTCTGATAAAACCACCTCTTCCGGCACAGAATTCCATATCCTTATTGCTCTTACTGTAAAAGAACCTTTCTTTCGCTTTAGATGAAATCTCCTTTCTTCCAGCCTAAATGTGTGACCTTGTGTCCTATGTATAGCCCTGTTTATGAATAGATTTCCAGGTAATGGTTTGTACTGATAAAATAGAAAGGTGAACAGCGCTAAAAATCAGAAAATGTACATACGTTTTGTAGAAATACTGGCCAGCAGAGTAACTTAAAAAAAAGAGAAACAAAAATACAAATAATGGTACAGTATGTATGAACGATATAGTTCCACAAGAACAAAGGTGTTATATTCACACTCACACTTTGAGGAGCTATATCAGCTCGGTGTTAAGAGCCTGGACGGAATAATCCCCGTCTATGGATTTCTTGAGGTTCAAGACCGTTGGTGAATTTATAGGTGTAAATATTAGTTACATGAAAAACAAGAGTAAAATACACCACATGGTATAGTACGTAAATATAAAATATTGTGAAAAAAAAAGTGGATGATCCTACTTACATATACTAGAGCAACGACCTGCTCTAGTTTGAAGAATTTCAGGTGGAATAATCCCCACCTTGGGATATAGTGAATCACTTTTGAGAAAGCTTCGGCGAAACGCGTCAAGTGAGGAAGAATTTTGGACTTTTAAACAGGACTGGTTTTATAGTTTATTATTCACTTTTTACTTATTGTATTAAAGTATATATACTTTTTAAACTATCCAGTCATTCCTTTTGTCCTCCTTCCTATCCAATACTGCTTTGCTGCTATACCTGGGTCCACTATATCCCAAGATGGGGATTATTCCACCTGAAATTCTCCAAACTAGAGCAGGTCGTTGCTCTAGTATATGTAACGAATATTTACACCTATAAATTCACCAACGGTCTTGAACCTCAAGAAATCCATAGACGGGAATATTCCGTCCAGGCTCTTAACACCGAGCTGATATAGCTCCTCAAAGTGTGAGTGTGAATATAACACCTTTGTTCTTGTGGAATTATATCGTTCATACATACTGTACCATTATTTGTATTTTTGTTACTCTGCTGGCCAGTATTTCTACAAAACGTATGTACATTTTCTGATTTTTAGCGCTGTTCACCTTTCTATTTTATCTGTCTATTTATCACAAGGTAGAGGAACACCTTGTTGGTGAACTGCTGCTCACCCCTGAGAAGAGAGCGCTTATTATTCTTTTGCATTTAATGGTTTGTACTGGCCCCGAAACTTTTTGTATAATGTTATCTTATCCCCTCTCAGGCGCCGTTTTTCCAAACTAAAGAGATTTAAATTTTTTAACCTTTTTTTCATAACTAAAATGATCCATTCCTTTTATCAAATTTCTAGTTCGTCTCAGCACTTTTTCTAGTGCCATGATATATTTCTTTAGAACAGGTGCCCAAAATTGCACAGCATATTCAAGGTGTGGTCTTACCAGCAATTTATAAAGAGGCAAAATTATATTTTCATCCCGAGAATTTATGCCCCTATTTATACATGACAAAACCTTACTGGCCTTAGCAATTGCAGATTGACATTGCATATTGCTGCCTAATTTGTTATCTATAACAATTCCCAAATCCTTCTCGTGTGTGGTTATCCCTAATTCACTACCATTTAGTGTGTAAGTTGCTTGTGCATTCTTGACCCTGAAGTGCATAATTTTGCATTTCTCTACGTTAAATTTCATCTGCCATTTTAGTGCCCAGTCCCCCAATCTATCCAAATCCCTCTGCAGCAAAGCAATATCCTGCTCATATTTAATTACTTTACAACGTTTTGTGTCATCTGCAAACACTGATACATGGCTTTCAATGCCTATTTTCAAGATCATTTATAAATATGTTGAATAGAAACGGTCCCAAAACAAAACCCTGAGGGACACCACTTACCTCTTTTGACCAGCCTGAAAAGTTACCATTAATGGCAACTCACTGTACTCTATATGTTCTACCCAAGAACAAGAATAATCATCTAGACCAATTTCTTTTAGTTTGAAGAAGTTTAACCCAGGGCTCATCAAATCTCAGATGTCAGGTTACCATGGCGACTATACATTTTGCCTGTGCGTATGGGTCAGTCTGTGGGGGGGGGGGGCGGTGTGTATATCGGTCAGTCTGTCTGTGGGGGGGTCAGTCTGTGTGTGTGTGTATTGATCAGTCTGTGTGTGTGGGGGGGTGGGGGTCAGTGTGTATGGGTCAGTCTGTATGACAGCCACTAGAGGCACTTTCTGCTTGGTAGCTGACTTTTTCATTAAGACCAGCTTCAGTACAGTAACATCCATGCGCATTATCCCCCAACCCCTGTCAGTTGTCAGTTGACGTTGGAGGAGGCAAAGCGCCAACCCAGCGATGAGGGATATCAGCACTAGAATCGTTGAGAACAGTGAGTGTTTTTTTTTTTTTTAACTCTTTATATGCTGGGGGTAGGGAGGAACCAGAGGTCGCTAAAGTGCTTGGAACACAACTTTGCATTCCTAGCACTATAGTATCTTTTTAAGCTGTAGTGGTCCTAGTGACTATAGTGTCCCATTAAGAATTGTATTGTTGTAATTGAAAATAAAGTTTTTTTTTTACTTACTTTTTTAGCTGGCTCTTAGATTCCAAGCAAATTTGTGAAGCCCTAGTTTAGCAACAGATGCGCCTCACTTATCGACCAGGTTCCGTTCTTACGATTCGGTCATAAAATGAATTGGTCGGTAAGTGTTAAGACCTGCAGTGGTTATGGTACTGCGGTCTTCTATTCCTTTCCCAATAGCTGAGCATAAGTGATTATAACTGCAGTTAGGAGGTAGAGGAATAGTGTAGATGAATGCAGCTTCCAAGATGATTCTCCCCAACAAGTAAAATATTCCCCAAGCATGAGCCTAGACTTCATGAAGGGTGTAACAGGAATGCCTTTTATTGATGCCACACTGGCTTTTATGAGAATCCTCCTGCAAGAGGACCTCCCACAGTAAACAAAGACAATAACCAATCAGCATACGGATTCACAGTAACACCCTCCCTCTCTCTGCCTGGGAGATATTGAGATAAGTTAAGGAATAACCCAATTATCTCCAGGCAGAGGGCACACAATTTTCCCAAAAATTAGAACACCCCTTTATACAACAGGTATCCCCACAAATTACATATCCCCTGATAGCCCCGATCTGGGGGACTAACATATTCAAATTTCACCCAGATCGGTTCAGGGGTTCTCAAAAAGTATGGAAGTCATAAGTTACCGACCACACACGAGGCTCCTGCCCAAAACACTTCCACGAATTCAGTGTGTGCCGTCTGTCAATTCAGAAAATTGCATAAAAACTAATAAAGTCCCAAATGGAGCCTCCTGGCCCATAGGAGTGATTGCTCCTCTTGTTCGTATGAACCAAACTACTGAATGGAGCTCTCCTGGCTGTTTGGCAACTAAAGGAAGCAGGCGTTCGTATGTTTCAGCGATGGTTCGGGATGTCATGCGTCCGATTTTAGTTCCAGACACTCGACGACCAAGTCCCGCTGCCTCCTTTCTTGCAAACAAGATGGCCGCCGTTTTCTGTTCCACGTGGCATTCGGCTATACGAACGGCGGCCGCCCAGAGAGCACTTAATAGACGGTTCTCTTTGAAGTTAATGAGCCAGGAGGGTGGTCGGTGTTCGGTTGTTTTAAACTGCCGATCCAATAAATCCAAAACACACGAAATGTTGTAGAAAATCACGAACATAGAAGAAAATGCCGAAACTCAGTCTATTTTTTTCAAAGTAAGTAAGGCGCATGCACACCAGTGCAGGTCTATGTTCAGGGAATGTTCCACGAACATAGATTTGAGGGATTCCCTGCTCTGGTTTGTATGTCTACGTTCAGGGAAATTTCCCCGAACAAAGACAAGCGCAGCAAAGCAGGGAATCCCTCAAATCTATGTTCGGGGAACATTCCCTGAACATAGATTAGATGGATTACCTGCTCTGGTACGAATCTGTTGTATCCCCACACTAGACAGCTGGTCGTAAGTGCAAGCCATCGTAAAGCAGGTAGGTCGCAAAGTGAGGACCACCTGTACTAATCATAATCTAGGCCTAGTAATGACTTGGAAAATTTATTTTGTAACATTATTGTGACTATTTGCACAATTTAGAAAAATATGCCACAAATGCTGTGGCTTTAGCTATAATTTATTGAGATGTTCGATTAGCACAATAGAAATCATGAATTATTGTTGGAAACGATGTTGAAAAAAAATAAAAATTGAAGGGATAAAGAACAATTGAATTGACCAATTCAGCCAGGATTATCCCAAGAAAAGGAAAGCATGTGGACCTCTAGGAATGGATTCAACATTACATCACTAATACAAATCAAAAGTGGCCTAAATTTCATTTAAACCAGTGCATATCTTCCAAGCTATAATTTACAAAGCGAGACACATGCTCAGCCACACCGACTTCCCATGGGCAGTGGATCATTATGGAAAATTTACTGACATGCAAAGGTATTTTACATGCTTGTTAAAATTAGAGCATACGGTTTTAATTACAATATGTATAAAAAATAATAATCTAATGTGTAACCAAAAAATAAACTAGCTACATTCCATGCTGTGATCATATAAGAGCTAGATATTTTTCCCAGATCAGCCAATTTAGCTTATATTTTATATTCTGGATTTAAACTGACTAAAAATGTGAGTTTAGCGCTGCATTGTCACTTTGCAGGTTTTGATTTTACATTAAAGGAACACTCCACATGAAAAATCATTTATAAAAATAACTATTCTATAGATAGGCCTGCAATGAAAACATGCATGTATTTACTTAGTTATACATGTTAGCATTGAGGGTATATCTAAAAACGTTCTTCTGACTGCAGCCTTTGCAAGCCCTCCCCCTTTTCCCCCAGCTCAGACAGTCTGTTCCAGGGAAATGGCCAATCAGAGGCTTCTCTACTGAGAAACATCTGATTCTGATCCATGAGCACACAAGTGCGACAGAGTAGAGAGAGAGGAGGAGGCCAGCGTGGGAGGAGTTTCATTGCTGCCATCAGGGCCGGACTGGCCCACCGATGTACCAGGAAATTTCCCGCACAGCGCAATTACAGAGTAACCGGCAGGAGGGGACGCGCTCCCCTCCTGCTGGTCACAGAATGTAACGTGGCCGAGCAGGCAGACCGCAGGTAGAGGATCTTCTGTTCCCATACCCGGTCTGACAGGAAGTGCTCACAGAGAGCACAAAACTGCTTCTTGTCAGACCAGGTAGAGTGAGCAGGAGCTCCTCCACCATGGTCTGCCTGCTTGGCCACACTACAGCAAGGTACAGGGAGAGCTTTGGGGGACTAATGGGACACATGGGGGTTGGGGAGGGAGCTAATGAGACACATGGGGGCTGGGGTGGGGGACTAATGAGACACATGGGGGCTGGTGGGAACTAATGGAACATGTTGTTGCTGGGGGGAACTAATGGGACACATGGGGGAACTAATGGGACACATGGGGGCTCGGGGCAACTAATGGGACACATGGGGGCTCGGGGGAACTAATGGGACACATGGAGGCTTGGGGGAACTAATGGAAAACATGGAGGCTGGGGGGAACTAATGGGACACATGGAGGAGACTAATGGGATGCATGGGGGAGACTAATGGGGCACATGGGGGTAGGGGTAACTAATGGGACACATGGGGGCTGGGGAGAACTAGTGGGACACATGGGACTGGGGGTTATAGGGACACAGAGGGCTGGGAGGGGGTATAGGGACACATGAAGGGCTGGGAGGGAGGTATAGAAATGCATGTAGGGTTGGGAGGGGCTATAGGGACCTATGGAGGGACTGAGGGAGATAATGAGGTCGGGGGTAATGAGACACATGGAGGGCTGGGGGTAATGGATTAAGAAACATGGAGGAATGGGGGGACAAATCAGACACATGTAAGGCCGGAGGGGTGGAATGAGATGCTTGGAGGGCTGGGCGGGGGGCTATAGGTACACATGGGTACACCCCCCCCCCCCACTACCCGGCCAGCCCATGAGTCTTCCCACATGACTCCTACCTAGTCTGCTGCAAATGATGCAGGACTGAATGTGGTGTGTATAGTGGAAGTGAATTAGAATGTGTATAATGGATGTAGTGTTTGTGTGTATTATATACTGTTTGTGCAGTGAATGCAGAGTGTGTGTATAGAGAACGCAGAGTGTGTTTGAGTAGTGGATGTAGTGTGTGTTTGTGTAATGGATGTAGTGTTTGTGTGTACTAGATGCAATGTGTTTAGTGGATGCAGTGTCTGTAGTGTGTGTATTAGAAGCAGTGTCTCTGTATAGTGAATGCAGAGTGTTTGAATGTGTGGTGGATGTAGTGTGTGTACTGTGAATACAGGATGTTTGTGTAGTGGATGCTGTGTGTATAGTTAATGCAGAGTGTGTGTCAGTGTAGTGGATGCAGAGTGTGTGTCAATGTAATGAATGCAGAGTGTGTGTCAGTGTAGTGGATGCATAGTGTGTGTGTGTTAGTGTAGTGTATGCAGAGTGTGTGTGTGTTAGTGTAGTGAGTGCAGAGTGTGTGTGTGTGTGTGTTAGTGTAGTGAATGCAGAGTGTGTGTTACTGTAGTGAATACAGAGTGTGTGTGTGTGTTAGTGTAGTGTTTGCAGAGTGTGTGTGTGTTAGTGTAGTGAATGCAGAGTGTGTGTTAGTGTAGTGTATGCAGAGTGTGTGTGTGTGTGTGTGTTAGTGTAGTGAATGCAGAGTGTGTGTTAGTGTAGTTTATGCAGAGTGTGTG
Source organism: Pelobates cultripes (assembly GCA_933207985.1). Taxonomy (NCBI): domain Eukaryota; kingdom Metazoa; phylum Chordata; class Amphibia; order Anura; family Pelobatidae; genus Pelobates; species Pelobates cultripes. The sequence continues at coordinate 47,177,284 of OW240921.1, read as the reverse complement.
TGTGTGTGTTAGTGTAGTGGATGCAGAGTGTGTTAGTGTAGTGAATGCAGTGTGTGTTTGTGTAGTGTATGCAGAGTGTGTGCTAGTGTAGTGTATGCAGAGTGTGTGTTAGTGTAGTGTATGCAGAGTGTGTGTTAGTGTAATGATTGCAGTGTGTGTGTTAGTGTAGTGAATGCAGTGTGTGTGTTGGTGTAGTGAATGCTGGGTGTGTGTTAGTGTAATGAGTGCAGTGTGCGTGTTAGTGTAGTGTATGCATAGTGTGTGTTAGTGTAGTGAATGCAGTGTGTGTGTTAGTGTAGTGAATGCAGAGTGTGTTAGTGTAATGATTGCAGTGTGTGTGTTAGTGTAGTGTATGCAGAGTGTGTGTTAGTGCAGTGAATGCAGAGTGTGTGGATGTGATTGCAGTGTGTGTGTGTGTGTTGAGTATAGTGTATGCAGGGGTGTGTGTGTTGGTGTAGTGGATGCGGTGTGTGTGTGGGGTCCTTGGTGTATGCATGGTGTGTGTTGGTGTGTGGTGTTTTGGGTGTGTTGGTGTAATGAAAGCAGAGTGTGTGTGTTGGTGTAATGAAAGCAGAGTGTGTGTTAGTGTAGTGAAAGTAGAGAGTGTGCCAGTGTACTGAATTAAGAGTGTGTATAAGTGTAGTGAATTAAGAGTGTGTGTTAGTGTAATGAAAGCAGAGTGTGTGTTAGTGTAATGAAAGCAGAATGTGTGTTAGTGTAATGAAAGCAGAGTGTGTGTTAGTGTAGTGAATGCAGGATGTGTGTTAGTGTAATGCTTGGGTGTGTGTGTGTGTGTTAGTGTAGTGTATACGGGGTGTGTGTGTTGGTGTAATTGGGTCGGTGTGTGTGTTGGTGTGTGATTGCGGTGTGTGTTAGTGTAGTGAATGCAGAGTGTGTGTTGGTGTAATGAATGCAGAGTGTGTGTTAGTGTAATGAATGCAGAGTGTGTGTCAGTGTAGTGGATGCAGAGTGTGTGTCAGTGTAGTGAATGCAGAGTGTGTGTCAGTGTAGTGGATGCAGAGTGTGTGTTGGTGTAGTGAATGCAGAGTGTGTGTCAATCTAGTGAATGCAGAGTGTGTGTTAGTGTAATGAATGCAGAGTGTGTGTTGGGTCATAATGGGGTGCAGGTGTGTGTTAGTGTAATTGAATGCGGTGTGTGTGTTAGTGTGTGGTGTGAATGCAGGTGTGTGTGTGGTGCAATGATTGCGGTGTGTGTGTGTGTGTGTTGGTGTGGTGTATGCAGGTGTGTGTTAGTGTAGTGAATACAGAGTGTGTGTTATTGTAGTGAATGCAGAGGGTGTGTGTGTTAGTGTAGTGAATACAGAGTGTGTGTTATTGTAGTGAATGCAGAGGGTGTGTGTGTTAGTGTAGTGAATACAGAGTGTGTGTGTGTTAGTGTAGTGAATGCAGAGTGTGTGTTAGTGTAGTGTATGCAGGTGTCTATTAGTGTAATGTAGATGCAGAGTGTGTGTTAGTGTAATTGTGTGAGACCAATCTAGCCACTGTGCGTGGAGAACCTGGTTTGCCCGCCTGCTGCCTTTGCACTATGGCCCCATGTTGAAGCAGCTTGATTTTCCCCTGCAAAGACAAGAAAGCCGGGTCATTTGGTGCTTGCCCTGTTTGAGCAGTGATACCCCAGATAGCTATGCCATGGAGCCCATTCGTATAATGAAAGACTATGGGAAAGACTTTGGCTCCATGGCAATTGAACTGTATGTGTGTGCTCTGAGCGCCATTCAGTAATAATGTGTGCTCAGATCTGAGCTATCTGGGGATATGTTGAATGTACCTGTTTTGTGCAATGGCTGCACAGTTATATGTTTTTATGTGTTTTATTGTCTTTTGCTGCCATGTGTTCAGTGGAGTTTTGCCTCTGTCCTTGGAGATAATTGGATTACTTCCCAAATATCTCCAGGATAGAAGACTCTGTGGAACTGGTTTTGGGCAGAAAAGCCATGCTTCCTTTGGTCACAAAGAACTATGATCTATCTTTTGAACCACTGCACCAATTTGGATGATTTTGACATATGTTTGTATTTGGAGTATGCGGATTCTGAAAATGTAATTGTATGTGAATGTGATGCATACTTTTCAAGTTATGAATAATGTGGAAAGATTGTATTTCTCTGCTTGTGATAATTACATTACCCATTGTGTAAGGTAATTGTATTACAGGCAGAGGGGAGGATTTTGTGTGGGAGTGTCTGAGTGTATTGTATGTGTTTATTGGTTGTGTTCCAAAACCCTGTGGGAGGTACTAAGGTGTATATAAGAACAATAAACCCACAGCTCTGTCTGTTCACTGCTTGACCCTCAAAACAGAGCCTTGTCTCGTTCTTGAGGGGATTTACTGTATGCTGTTCCAGTTTGACTGCTAGGAGTGTAAACCTATTTGTCTGTTTTTTCCTATTTGGCTGTTTACCGCACTCGTGTGATTCCGGTTCAGCTGCTTATGGCATTCATATGCTTCTCCGGTTCGGTGGATTGGTGTCTACAGTGCCTGTGTCTCTGCAAGGGAAGATCTACTAAACGGCGGTTTAACCCTTTTATGCCCGGGGTGCCGTTACAGTAATGATTGTAGTGTGTATTAGTGTAGTGTCTGCAGAGTGTGTGTTAGTGTAATAAATGCAGTGTGTGTCAGTGTAGTTAATGAGAGTGTGTGTTAGTGTAATGCATGCAGTGTGTGTGTCAGTGTTGTTAATGAGAGTGTGTGTTAGTGTAATGATTGCAGTGTGTGTCAGTGTTGTTAATGAGAGTGTGTTAGTGTAATGATTGCAGTGTGTGTTAGTGTAGTGAATGCAGAGTGTGTGTTCGTGTAATGAATGCAGTGTGTGTGTTAGTGTAATGAATGCAGTGTGTGTGTTAGTGTAGTGAATGCAGTGTGTGTGTTAGTGTAGTGTATGCAGAGTGTGTGTTAGTGTGTAGTGAATGCAGAGTGTGTGTTAGTGTAATGAATGCAGTGTGTGTGTGTCAGTGCAGTGAATGCAGTGTGTGTGTTAGTGTAGTGTATGCAGAGCGTGTGTTAGAGTAATGATTGCAGAGTGTGTGTTAGTGTAATGAATGCAGTGTGTGAGTCAGTGTAGTGAATGCAGTGTGTGTGTTAGTGTAGCTTATGCATGCAGTGTAAATGGAGCATTCCAAAAATGTTATTCCCCTCTCCCTGTTTCTTACCTGGTTCAGGGAGGGGGGAGATTCCATGATCCATGGTGGTCCAGTGGCATCGTGGGGCCCCCCGGCTCCATGTACTTGCAGAGGGTGCCCAGCGGACTGCAAGTGTACTTACAAGCTCTTCCCTCTCTGTAACTCCTGCGAGCATGGTGTGCGTGCCGCGCGGAGCATTGCCATGGTAACCCATGGCAACGCTCTGACGATCGCGGGTCTCGCGGGAGTTAGAGAGAGGGAAGAGCTTGTAATTACACTTGCAGTCCGCTGGGCCCCCTCTGCAAGTACAGGGAGCCGGGGGGCCCCACCATGCCACTGGACCACCAGGGATGTGCACTGCACATATATATATAGCGATCATCGCTATATATAGGTGCAGAAAGTAATTGTGGGGCCCTGGACTGCCAGGCCCGTGACCACTGTCATGGTTGTCACTCCCTGATGGCGGCCCTGCATGGAGGCACACTATGCTGGCGCAATGCATTATGGGGCTGGTATAGAACTGTTTTCCAGGGCTGCTTTTCATTCCCAGTCTGGCCCTGGCTGCCATGAACACTTCACAACCCAAAATAATCTTTCCACAAGAATTTAATTATAATGCATCTTCTTCAGAAGTAAAACACAACATGCACACTTTGCACAGTCAGGTGATCATTATGAAAGTCACACTGCATTCTGGGAGTTAAAAAGGCAGTTTCTTCCATTTCACCAAAGTGAGAACGCAAAGTGAATTTCAAACTTAAGGTCAAAATAGCTGACCTGGAAAAAATCTCTAACTCTTCCAGTTCAGATACTTTGGCCTTACATTTAAAACTCTCTTTGAACTCTAGTGGATAACCCTGTAAATCTTCTGCAGACACATTATTAAACTTAAAGTTCTATTTAGCTCCATTGAAAGTGAGTAAACATACTAATTGTAATTTGTATTTCAATAGATTGCTAGAGTTTCTAATTCCAACACGATAATTGAGAAATACGGTGTAATTGTTTATAACCACTGAGCAGCTCAATTCCTTTCTTTTATTTACTGTAAAAACAACCCAGGGGGCAACAGTTATCTAAAAACACCTACACATGGTATTACCAAAGGGAATCGAGTCTGCCATCTGGTCCTCAAATTCTAGCATTCTTTTGTGTAACATAAATATCTGTGGGTTTTGTTTTCTGTAAAATGGCTACCCAAAAAGGAAATTGTAAACAAATAGCGAGATTCGGCAACTAATGTTTCTTAGTAATGCAAACAATGTCAGCCTTCTTTAAAAAAGTTTAAAGTGGTGTTAACATTATTTACAAAAAGCAAAATATTATATGTATAACAGATACTGTCTAGTCAAAAAAAAAAAAAAAATTAATTTTAAAAAACTGTGCAAATTTAACCAGGCAATATATATAACTATCACTTATACCTGAATCACAATTTGTTATATAAACTGTTTTTATATTCTTTATACCACTGGCATCCTAGTGATAATTCCAACACATGATAATCAACGGTGGTAAATGTCCAGATACAAGCTCCCATGGTCACATCAGGTGAAATAATTGATAAACAATCTACTAGATGGTCATTTCAAATTTCAAACCATTTTTGAGATTTCTTTTAGATAACCAGCACCAAGGGAATCCACAATATTAAACTTAAACCGCTGAATAATAATTTTAATATTTTCTGATGAGTCTAACATTCTTGTATACTACTGGGCATTGCCTGCAATATGAACATAAAATAGTGGCATAATGTTGTCTCTTTGTGCCCTACTGGTAGCTAAAAGGATTTCAGCTCAAAGAGGTTTTTTTTTTCTTTCTGCAAATAATCTTCTGGTATATTCATACTCTATTTGAATATTGTTTATTTGTTAATCAAACATTATTTTACTATTGAATATTGAAATTAGATTTGTATATTGGTAATAATAACAATAATAACAATAATAATAATAATAATAACAACAATGTATTTAACCAGGAAAGGCACATTCAGATTACCCTGGTAATAATAATTTATTTTGAGTGTTTAAAGGGCAAGAAAGCTGTGTGATAGCATAAATGTACAATGATATAATAAAATATCTTGTAAAAAATTAACCCCTTAATGGTCAATGGCATGCAATATATCTCAGGATATCATGATATTTGCCTAAGTCCATTGCCATGTAAGGCTTATTATATTATTAGTACATTAACATACTTGCTACAGGTGTCTGAAACAAGCCTTAACATTCCACAGTCTGTCTTTTGTTTTTGTCATAAATATGTTAAGATACCATTAATAATAATAATTAATAACATTGTTAATAATGTTTTCTTTACATGAGGCCATCATAAGATTGCATAATCACACAACCGTCTTTCTATTTTCAATTGTAATGTGAAACAAATCACAGATTAGACCTTCACTCCTCCATTATCACATTCCTGTGTTTTACAGTCACCACGAAGGCTATTTATGCTTTCTAAATAGTATGAGATGCGATGAAACTTGAGTACCAAAAATGTAACGGTCCCCAGGTATCATTTTAATAATTAAGATTTCCAAGGCAACCAACATTCCAGCATCCAGAGCATCATTGTAAAAGACTTAGCTAATAGAGAACATTTAAACAGAGATTTAAATTCTTAAGATAAAACTTCACATTTGCAAATTGGTATTTTAAAAAAAGAAAGAAAAAAACACAAAATTGACAGAATAGGGGGTTTTACAGCAGCTGATATATTTTAGGTATTTTAAATTAAGAGATTACTTGGTTTCTGACTGCTCTTCCAGCTTTTTCAAATATATTCTAGTTTTAGTTATTAATGCATGCATCCTTTGAGTGTATAAGCTTCTGGTGGAAATTAATTTTAATACCTAAGATTAGTAGAACACCTCCAGAGCTGTCAATCACACAGTACAATGGACACATCTGAAACCATCTGTTGCTTTGTAGGAATAAAAAGAGATCATCATGACCAGGGATACAAAAAGTTAAACACTTACCAAATGAAGTCAGTACAGTGGCTGCAAAAGGTAGGCTGCTTGAAGAATCTGGCAGTAAACTTGTGACTCTTGACCTCATGTACCAATTTTTGTCTGAGAGCTCCCTTTCGACAAAAGAGAGGTTTCACAAAAGGCTGTTCCACATCTGACCCCGTACACACCTGAGCCATCTTGTCCAGATCTTTACTAGAATCAACTGTCTGCTTTCCGAATCCAGATACAACAGTATCAATAGGAATGGAATAAATCTGGAAAATACCTGGCAAATATGTAGGGAAGATAAGTAGAGTCTGGGAGTGCAGATCAGGGTTAGAGAGAGATCAGAGAGATGCTAATAGCTGCACAGTGTGAGGAGCAGATCCTGGTAATGACTGTAGGGCAGCTGGAACAATGCGAAAGGGTGAGAGGGAGAGAGACAGACTGGATGCTGTTATCTTGCGTGAGAGATAGAAAAGGGCAGCTCTTGAACATATCCCTCAAAAGGAGGGACTTTTTTTTCTCAGTATAATATAGCAAAGCAGGAGGAGTTCTCTTTAAAGGGATATACTTAGATGTCATAATACACACAAGCTGGTGTGTGAGTGTGGCAACTTGGGAGTGAGTTGGTGCATGTATAGTTTTAACCCTATTACTTAATAGTACCAAAATGTTACGTTGTACTTCAAAGCAATACAATACAAATAACTTACTATTGTGACATTCAGCAAAAGAATGATCATTGTTGTTTTTTTGCTTTTTGTTATTTTAAGTTAGTGTTTTATTTGATCTTATTAACTGATTAAAAATTACTGCATAATTAGTTTTAAATATAGAATGGGAAGGGCACCTGCATAGTCTCACATTGGCTTGTTAAGAACATTTGTAGTATAAAAAATATGTTTATACTAACATGAAATTTTAAAATGCAAGCATTCTGCAATTTTCATTTGTTATATATATATATAGATAGATAGATATTTATTTATTTATTTTTTGTCCAATTAATCATTCTATCAGTGCAACAAAAAGACCTGTGGTACACCATTGTTGCCATGGCAATTGTAGCCATTCCTTTCTACTCAATATCAATATCCGACTCTTGCTATGACAACCAAAACAACTGCAATACTTGCCTGGAATGGGCACAGAGCTGCTGAGGGAGGCTAAAATTGGCAACAAGGGAGATCAGGGGTCAGAGTAAAGTAGTAGCTGGAAGAAGCTGAAAATGATTGAACAGGATTCTGAATTTGATACAAAGGAATTTAACATTGCACAGATTGATGAGGGCACCAACTGAGCTGCAATAGCTGTATGTGTGGCTAGGTGTGTAAGAGGAAAATGAATAAGCAAAATGAAGAAGACATGGCAGTAAATGTTTGAAATGGACAAGAGGCATGAAATGGAGGCTGTAATGGACAGATATATTTGAAACAAGAAATTAAGGCAGCAGAGCAGGATTAACCTTAGGGTGTCCGTAGACTGCTGTCATGGGGGTCAAGGGCTAGACAAGGGGCTACAGAACCTTGAATGCCCGTCACCATCTCTATGTGAAGAATGGGGTGGGGCAAAATGGTAACCAAACCTGCCTAGGAATCTTTAGGATCTTATATCTTCTCTGCATAGTAGTTCATAGATAGATAGATTAAAACACAACTGTGACAAGACCAATTTCGCCACATTGCATTGGAGAAGTCTGGTTGCTCGTCTGCTGCCTTTGGACTATGGCCCCATGTTAAAATACATCTCTTTTCCAGCAGAAAAGACTTATTTGTGCTTTTCTGCCTGGTGTTCGGTAGATTCAATCTACCGAACAACCGCATGAATGGCTAGACCACCTGGGAGCTGGAGTGTGCCGGCAATTAGCCTCCCTGAAGCTTCGGTTAACCGCAGCTTAATTGACGAATGCTGGGTGGCCGCCATTTGCATCACGAACACGAGGTTGCGGCCATTTTAACCACGCGAACGCACAGCGGTGTTCGACGCTTAATTCATGGAACTAAAATCGGACACAGTTTTGCGCGAACACCGCTGAAGCCGCCGACCTCCCCTTCTTGTTCGGTGAAAGTGCACGAACGGCCCGGTGTTCGGTAGTTCTACTTGAATATGTTATACCCAAGATAGGAAGCCCATTCGCATGAGAACTGACTGTGTAAAGACTTTGGCTCCATGGCGATTACACTGTATTTGTGTGGTCTGAGCGCCATTCGCCTAATAATGTGCGCTCAGACCTGAGCTATCGGGGGAGATGTTAAATGTATAGTTTTATTGTAACCTATGCCATACTGTGTATTTTAATAGTAATTCATGTTTTAGTATCCCCACGTGCATAATGGCGATTTGCCTTTGTCTTGGGAGATAATTGAATTACTTCTCAATTATCTCCAGGGCAGAGGGGAGGAAGCCAGGATGCATTGTGGGAATATAATGTGACTGTGTGTCCTATTTGTCTACTTGTCTGTCTTTTGTCACAGTCTCCCATTTGGTCCCCTAGGGGAGTGTCCACCAGGTGGGAGACCTGCATAAATACTGGGCAGGTAGCCCTCATTAAACAGACCACTGCTTGACCCTCAACACAGAGCCTTGTCTCGTCTTTGGGGGTATTTATTGAATGCTGATAGAGACTGATTGCTAGGAGTGTAAGCCGCTTGGATGCTTTTCCTATTCGTCTGCTAGCAGCTATTCGTATGGTTCCAGTTCATGAGTTTGGAGTGTTATATTGTATGCAGTTCGGGAGATTGGAGCATTCCCTTATTGGTGGTTCGGGAGTTTGGTGTTCTACAGTAGCTGTACCTGCATCTCTGAAAGGAGACGATCGCCTAAACAGTTTTTACCCCTTGTGTGCAAAACGGTCCGTTACAACAACCTTCAGATAATCTCTTAAAGGACCACTATAGGCACCCAGACCACTTCTGGGTGCCAGGTCCATCAATGATTAACCCTGCCTGCTGTAAAAATAGCAGTTTCAGAGAAACTGCTATGTTTACATGTGGGTTAATCCAGCCTCTAGTGGTTGTCTCATTGACAGCCACTAGAGGCGCTCCCGCGCGTCTCACTGTGATTTTCACAGTGAGAAGACGCCAATGTCCATAGGAAAGCATTGAGAATGCTTTCCTATGGACTGGCTGAATGCGCGCGCGGCTCTTGCCGCGCATGCGTATTGAGCTGATGACGTCGGAAGGAGGAGGAGAGTCCCCAGCTCCAAGGCAGCCCGGCACTGGAGAAAGGTGAGTGTTTAACCCCCCTCCCCCCCTTCAGCCCGGCGGGAGTGGGACCCTGAGGGTTTGGGCACATTCAGGGCACTATAGTGCCAGGAAAACGAGTTTGTTTTCCTGGCACTATAGCGGTCCTTTAAATAGTAGATGTACAAAAACAAACTAGGAGTGTTGTCCACCCCGGGTGACAGGCGGACCTGTACAGAGTTCCAAACTTCCGCTGGTCATTCTGTGTAACTTTACACACAGGCCATGTTAGAAAAACTGCTTGATGCTTTGCTCAATCAGAGAAAGCAGTTCTTGGCAAGCTGTGAGCATCCTTTCCCCAGCCTGCTGGATTGGGGGGTTGGAATGGGGGTAGATGAAGCAATTATTCTACTGTGGTGCAAAGCAACATTCAAAAAGGAGGTTAAAAGGGAATTAAACTGAAATAAAAGGGGGTGTAAGTGGCATAACAGGAGCATTAAGAGCAGACACAAGAGACAAAAGGAGTTATGAGACACAAAAGAGAGAGGCAACAGGGGGTATTGGAGACATAAAAGAGGGGATAAAACAATATGGTGTTTGGGAGTGTGACAGACCACCTGGCACCCCGACTGGGTACCTCCACCAATCAATGCGTCCTAGCTGACTCTGAGGATCATAAGCACCGCACCGTACACCATAAGCACCGTAGATCCCACAAACTTCCGCAGCTTGGTTGGGGTCTCGCTGTCCCTTCCCACCCTTTACCAAACTCCTGGATCCAGAGACTCAGTGGGAAGGCCTCTCCTCCAAGAGAGTATAGCTGTGAAGCTCTTACAAGAGCTAGTGGTATAGCTGTATAGCGGTTCCCTACAATCACGAGACAAGGCTACGTGTTGAGGGTTAAGCAGGAATGGTTTAATGGTAGCCACACTGGCCTTTTATGACAGTCCCCATGTAGAGGTACGCCCACATGGACCTTGTTGGGAAAAAGTGACACAAACTTTCAAATCAATAATAACAGAGTTACAATGCATGTCACTCCCACATACAATACAATAAGCCTTTCCCTTTACTTAGGAGATAATTGAGTCAAGCACTATACTAAACTCAATTATCTCCAAACACAAAAAAACATACATTTTTACAAAACCCCCAAAATACCTTAAAACACATAGAATCCCCATAAAAGTTTGAATGAGTAACTAAAATAATAGATCAGGATGGTGCAGTAGACATTGCTTACCTAGATTTCAGTAAGGCTTTTTACACTGTTGCACATAGAAGGCTTATCAATAAACTACAATCTTTAAGTTTGGATTCCAATATTGTTTAATGGGTAAGGCAGTGGCTGGGTGACAGGCAAGAAGATAGTGGATGCATGGAATAGCCTTCCAGCTGAAGTGGTAGATAGAGATGTCCCGAACAGTTCGCCGGCGGACAGTTCCCGGCGAACATCGCATGTTCGCGTTCGCCACGGCGGGCGAACATATGCGATGTTCGGTCCGCCGCCTATTCCATATCATTGAGTTAACTTTGACAACCCCCCCACCCGCCGTTTGTCAAAGTTAACTCAATGAATGGGGGGGGGACCTACTGTCCTCCCCCCGGCCCCTGAGTGGTGGGTGGGGGCCCTAAATAGGGGGACCTAATGTCCTCCCCCCACCCCTGAGCCCCCAATTGAATAAGGGGGACCTACCCCCCCTGGCCCCCACCCCTGAGCGGTGGGTGGGGGCCCTAAATACTAAAAAGGGGGGGACCTAAGGTCCTCCCCCCTGGCCCCCACCCCTGAGCGGCGGGTGGGGGCCCTAAATACTAAAAAGGGGGGACCTAAGGTCCTCCCCCTGGCCCCACCCTGAGCGGCGGGTGGGGCCCTAAAATTAAAAGGGGACCTAGGTCCTCCCCCCCACCTGGCTGGCCCGGGTGGGGGCCCTAACCTAAAGGGGTCCCCCCTTAAACCCCTCCCCCCCCCGGGTGGGGGCCCTAAATACTAAAAAGGGGGGGACCTAAGGTCCTCCCCCCGTGGCCCCCACCCCTGAGCGGCGGGTGGGGGCCCTAAAAAATTTCCCCCCCACCCCCCAGGTGACTAGGGGTCCCCAAACCCCTAGTCACCCCCTCCCCCCCAAAAAAAACATTATCCCCCTACCTACCCCCCTCACCCTAAAAATAATAAGGGGGGGCACCTTTAACTAAGTACCTGTAAAATGAAAAAAAAACAACTTACCATTCGATGTTTTCTTTCTTCTAAATCTTCTTTTTTCAGCCCCAAAAAAGGCCAAATAAAAAACCATAATAACCGACGCAATTAAAAAAAACAAAAAAAAACCGAGCGCAAAAAAAAAATAATCCATCTTCACCCGGTGAGGGCTCCGCGCAGACTGAGCTCTGCAGGGCGGGGGAAGGCTTATAAAGCCACTGGCTGCTCACTGCTTACTAGACATGCCCCTACTCGCTGCATAGCGAGTAGGGGCAGATCATTTACTAATACTAAGTAATCTTTACTTAGTATTAGTAAATGTGGCTGAAAGACCAATTTAGGTCTTTCAGCCTTTTAGTAGATAACTCCCTAATACCGTGGGAATTAGGGAGTTATCTACTAAGCTGCTGCAAGATGCAGCCGCGGATCGGAGTTTGCATGCCACAGTCCAGGTGTTAGTCCCCTTGAAACATCTTGTGTGTTTTAAAATTCGCCTGTCTATTGAAGTCTATGGCGGTTCGCCCGGTTCGCGGGTTCGCGAACATTTGCCGAAATTCGCGTTCGCCGTTCGCGAACCGAAAATCTTATGTTCGCGACATCACTAGTGGTAGAGGTTAACACAGTAAAGGAGTTTAAGCATGCGTGGGATAGGCATAAGATAAGACCAGGGACTAATGAAAGTATTTAGAAAATTGGGCAGACTAGATGGGCCGAATGGTTCTTATCTGCCGTCATATTCTGTTTCTATAAATTACATCCCCTGATAGCCTTGATCTGGGTGACCAAAAAATCCAAAAATCACCCAGATCAGTTCAGGGGTTTAGAAATTTTATGGAAGTCATAGTTTTTACCGACCGCAGGCATGGTCCCATAGCCAAAATTGTGCCGCTGGGGAACCGACCAGGAACCACAAAGTTTTCATGCAAAAAATAGTTCCAGGGCATATGCTTCTTTTAGGAGATGAGCTTCAATGTAGTCAGGTTTGGATATAAACAAAATAAAAGAAAGGAATATGGCAACCAGGGTATGTAGAGCTTAAAAATTCCTTTATTGTAACAAATAAAATTACTTTTCTAGACGCGTTTCACCTAAACAGGCTTCTTGAAGTAGAAAATAGTAAAAAAAATAGTAAAAACATAAACCTGACAAACATGGCTTTATATAGGAAACATTAATTGTATTGGAATTTGAATATTCTCGCCAACATACAGTTTCACTCCTGGTGCTGAAAGGCGGGAAGCTACAGCTTATCCCTGCTTCTCTCTCATGACTGAAACCACAGGGGAGCAGCACAGAGTGCAGCCTACAGATCAGGTAAGTGAGGGATGGGGGGGAAGACAGCATAGAGGAAGGTAAAGTAGAAGGAGCAGAAATGAGCAGAAAGGTTCTGCAAGGGGAAGGAGGGGTCAGCAAGGAATAGAAAGGGGCAGCAAGAAGCAGGAAGGGGTAGGAAATGTTTGCAAGGAGCAGCAGGGTAAAATAGAAGGAGCAGAAATTAGCAGGAAGGGGCATCAAGGAGCAGGAGGGGTCAGCAAGGAGTAGGAAGAGGCAGTAAGGAGCAGGAGGGGTCAGCAAGGAGTAGAAAGGGTCTGCAAGGAGCAAGAGGCATCAGCAAGGAGTAGGAAGAGGCAGCAAGAAGTAGGAATGGTCTGCAAGGAGCAGGAAGAGGCAGCAAGGAGAAAGAAGGGGCAGCAAGGAGCAGGAGTGGTCTGCAAGGAGCAGGAGGGGTCTGCAAGGAGCAGGAAGGGGCAGCAAGGAGAAAGAAGGGGCAGAAAGGAGCAAGAGGGGTCAGCAAGGAGCAAGAGGGGTCAGCAAGGAGTAGGAAGAGGCAGCAAGGAGCAGGAAGGGTCTGCAAGAAGCATGAAGGGTCAGCAAGGAGCAGAAGAGGTTAGCAAGGAGCAGGAGGGGTCTGCAAGGAGCAGAAAGGGATCAGAAAGAGAAAGGAGCAGAAGGGCGCAAAATAAGCAGAAAGTAGCAGAAAGGTAAAGGAGCAAAAGGAGCCTCAGAAGAAAAAGAAGACTGTCAAATGAAGGAGAAGAAAATTAGATTGGAGCACTTCATTCTGGACATCACATCATAAGGCGTTGATACCTGGGCCTGGCAGGGAAACTTTGGACCTTCTCATCATCCCAGGTAAAAAAAAAATATCAGTTTTAATGTGTTCACTTTTATTTACTGAGTGTGAGGAAACACAGAGGGCCGCTGGGTAGGGGTGCCCAGTGATTGGCTAGAGGGTCAGCTGGCACTCTAAGCAAATCAGTAGCTCCCCATTCATAAAAATGTAAAACATTTTTATGAATTGGGAACTAGCGATTGGCTTAGAGCGTCAGCTGACCACTCTAGCCAATCAGTGGCACCCATGCCTGACGTCAATCTGCACTTCCTGACACTCCGTTTAAGAAGCTGAATACCACTGAGCGACCTGGAGACCTGGAGCTGGAGGAAGCCTTTGGGGGTAAACCACTTGAGAGCGATTTCACCCCTTAAAGGAAAAAGAGCGCCCAGGGGCCTCCTTGCATCATAGCATTTTCATTTCGATTTAGTTGCTGTGGTGACCAGAATGTTCCTTTAATTTGATTAAAGGAACACTATAGTGTCAGCAATACAAAGATATATTCCTGACACCATAGTTGTGAAAACGCTATTCACCCTGGCTTTATGTGAAAATGACTATGCTCCTTCCCTTTCATGACACTGTCAAAAAGGGGCCAAGCATGGATGTCATTACAATTATGCTCCCCTCCCCCCCCTGAAAAATTCCTGTGGACGCCCATGGTCTGGGGATCTGTGCAGTCATGTTTCAGCGGAGCTCTGTTTGCCTTTGGCTTTCATTGAAAATATTCTGCTTCTTTTTACCAACATTCTCAAAAATACTTACTTCCAGTATCTCTTAGCACATAGTGAAGAAATCCAAATATAGAGGGTCATATGTGTCTCAGGACTGTCTCCTGAGAGACCAAAGGTGTAAAATGCTCCTAATGGGAGAGAGAGATTCAGTGACAATTGTGGCTGATCCAGTATCTACCATCAGAGAAATGGGGTCAACTCTCCTTTAAGAGAATGCTCTTACACAATCCACCAAGGCAGATTTCTAACATTTTCTACAAGATAACTAGCCTTGTTTGCAGCCAAAATTGTAGTACTGTAAACAGCTTCAAACACTTAAAGTCTGATTTAGGCCTGAAAAAGAAGACTATACCTGGTCAAATATTTTGATAGTATTATTATCATTATCAACTATCCTACTTTGGGCATTAAACATCACGTTCCAGTGTTTGTAAGATGACACAAAACTAGATAAGGTAACACAGTATGAGCAGTGTATTACTTCTTTATAGAGAAATTTTAGTAAATTAGGGGGATGGGCAATAAACTGTCAGATGAGATTTAATGAAGATAAATACAAATGTACCCACTTTGGATATGGAATAATCAAGCAACTATATCCAAAATGGTACAGAGTTACAGAAAACAATAAATGAGAAGAACATGGGAATAATTATAGACATGGACTGCAAAAAATGTGCAATAATAATCAGCAGTTATGACACCTACAAAGCAAGTCATGTATACAAATGGGTTTTAATCCCTCAGTGACAGCCAACGTACCATGTACATCATCTATATAATCACGTATGTACTTGGTGACAAACAATGTTCACTGTACATCTTCTGTCAAAAGTGCTATTTAAAAACTGGTCCCAACAATTGTTAGATCTTGCAAACCACCAGGACAGCAATCTCCATCTCGCCATTGCGGTATCTCCTATTTTTTATAGAACATATTGTGATCACTGTCATTGAAGCATGTACCATGTTATTACTGAAAGCCTTAGCAACTTTCATTTACACAGCACAGGATCACTGTGACAGTCAGTCTCAGCAATTCTAGGCCATGACTGCAAACTGACACCCAGCTGCTGCAGTGAATGTCAGGATCAGCTGTAAATGACATATTACTGGACTGTCTCAGCAAAGGGTTCCCAGTGATAATAACTGAAAACCAATTGAGAGCCAGTTACTGTGGACGACAAGCATTAACAAAATTTATCATATCATATCATATCATATCTGTCCAGGACACACTTGAAAACGAGAGAAATATCAATGTACATATCCTGGTAAAATGTTTTATAAATAAATAAATATTTTTTCCTGTTCACTTACAGTGATTAATTAGCATGTGGGCCAAACTACTGAACAGTGTACAAAGTAAACATAGAAACATAGAATGTGACGGCAGATAAGAACCATTCGGCCCATCTAGTCTGCCCAATTTTCTAAATATTTTCATTAGTCCCTAGCCTTATCTTATAGTTAGGATAGCCTTATGCCTATCCCACGCATGCTTAAACTCATTTACTGTGTTAACCTCTACCACTTCAGCTGGAAGGCTATTCCATGCATCCACTACCCTATCAGTAAAGTAATACTTCCTGATATTATTTTTAAACCTTTGCCCCTCTAATTTAAGACTATGTCCTCTTGTTGTGGTAGTTGTCTCTTCTTTTAAATATGGTCTCCTCATTTACTGTGTTGATTCCCTTTATGTATTTAAATGTTTCTATCATATCCCCCTGTCTCCTCTTTCCTCCAAGCTATACATGTTAAGATCCTTTAACCTTTCCTGGTAAGTTTTATCCTGCAATCCATGAACCAGTTTAGTAGCCCTTCTCTGAACTCTCTCTAAAGTATCAATATCCTTCTGCAGATACGGTCTCCAGTACTGCATACAATACTCCAAGTGAGGTCGCACCAGTGTTCTGTACAATGGCATAAGCACTTCACTCCTTCTACTGCTATAAACAACCTATACAACCAAGCATTGTGCTAGTATTTCCTGTTGCTCTATTACATTGTCTGCCTACCTTTAATTCATCTGAAATAATTACCCCTAAATCTCTTTCCTCAGATGTTGGGGTTAGGACTGTATCAAATATTCTGTACTCTGCCCTTGGGTTTTTACGTCCAAGATGCATTATCTTGCACTTATCCACATTAAATATCAGTTGCCACAACTCTGACCATTTTTATAGTTTACCTAAATCATTTGCCATTTGGCTTATCCCTCCTGGAACATCAACCCTGTTACATATCTTAGTATCATTGGTAAAAAGACATACCTTACCATCAAGACCTTCTGCAATATCACTAATAAAAATATTAAAGAGAATGGGGCCAAGTACAGATCCCTGAGGTACCCCACTGGTGACAAGCCCAAGCTTCGAATATACTCCATTGACTACAACCCTCTGTTGCCTGTCACTCAGCCACTGCCTTACCCATTCAGCAATATTGGAATCCAAACTTAAAGATTGCAATTTATTGATAAGCCTTCTATGTGCAACAGTGTCAAAAGCCTTACTGAAATCTAGGTAAGCAATGTCTACTGCACCACCCTGATCTATTATTTTAGTTACCCAATCAAAAAAATCAATAAGATTAGTTTGGCATGATCTCCCTGAAGTAAACCCATGTTGTCTCTGATCTTGAAATCCATGTGTTTTTAGATGTTCAGCAATCCTATCCTTTAACATGGTTTCCATCACTTTTCCCACTACTGAAGTAAGGCTTACTGGCCTACAGTTGCCCGACCCCTCCCTACTACCTTTCTTGTGAATGGGCACAACATTCGCTAACTTCCAATCTCCTGTTAACAATGATTGGTTAAATAAATCTGTTAATGGTTTTGCTAGTACACCACTAAGCTCTTTTAATAACTTTGGGTGTATTCCATCTAGTCCCATTGACTTATTTGTTTTTACTTTTGACAGTTGAAATAGAACCTCTTCCTCTGTAAACTCACATGTAACAAATTACTAATTTGTCCTTTTCTTAACGGAGGCCCCTTTCCTTCATTTTAATCTGTAAATACTGAACAAAAGTATTAATTGAGGCAGTCAGCTAGACCTTTATCCTCTTCTACATACCTTCCTTATTTTATTTTTAATCTAACTAATCTTTGTTTTACTTTCCTTTTATGTATCTAAAAAATGTTTTGTCCCCCTTTTTTTACTGACTGTGCTATTTTCTCTTCTGTGTGTGATTTGGAGGCTCTTATAACATGCTTAGGCTCTTTCTGCCTAATGTTATAGATCTGCCGATAATTACTAAATACTAACTTTTAGTTTTTTACTGTTTTGGCCACACCTGCAGAGTACCACAGTGGTTTCTTGATTTTTTTGCTTTTACTGACAAGCCTAATGCAATTTTCTGTTGCCTTCAGCAGTGCAAAAATAATCCCATTTCTCTTAGACTCTATTTAAATTGCTCCAGTCTGATTATGATTCCTCATATTCTAATTTTAGAAAAGTCTGTTTTTCTGGTTTTGTTTGGTGTGACTCGGTCACTGTTCTTATATTAAACCACACAGACTGATGATCACTGGATCCTAAACCTTCACCCTAAAAGTAGGGGAAGATTCCCTTAATTTCCACCTGTGTGGGATTTGTATTACCAATATAAACCCACTACTGACTCACAGAGCTTGCTCACTGGAGTTTGCTTGAAAGTAGGCGATTCAAAATAGTCTCTTTTAAGTAGGAGTTGAAACAACAGGAGTTTAAACTATAAGTGAGTTTAAACCAAGAGGGTAAATATTGTTTTGCTCACTTGTGTTTTTGTTAACTGGGGATGAGTGCTAGCAAGATTGCGAGTTTTACTCGGTGCACATCTTGCTGCATGTATGCATCCCTGGATGAAGCTATCCAGGGTCCATACCTCTGTGGCGGGTGTGAGCGAGTGGCTTTCCTGGAAGCTCAGATTGGAGATCTGGAGAGGCAAATTGCAACACTGAGAGAGATTGACAATCTTGAGAGGAGTCTGCTGCTCACTGAGCAGAGTTTAGTGGGGACAGGTAGTGGAGTGGGAGAAGATGAGACAGTTGGTGAACAGGCACTTAGCTGGGTAACAGTGGGGCGAGAAAGCAGGGGAGAGGGAAGAGGAAAGGTTTAGCTAGTCCTGATCTTGTGCAGCCCAACATATTTGCCCATTTGAGTGAAGATGTTGGGAGCATCAGCTCAGGAGTAGCTGTGCTGCAGGAAACTGTTCCTTGTAACAGCCATGGGAACAGCCCCTCTAGTACAGGTGAGGATAAGAGTGCAAGGAAGGCTAGACAGGTTGTGGTGGTAGGGGACTCTATTATTAAGAGATTAGATAGGGTAATCTGACACTCTGATGGTCTCAATCGGACAGTTTGCTGTCTCCTGGGTGCTTGGGTCTGGCATGTTGCTGACACAGTGGAGAGATTATTGGGAGGGGCTGGAGATGACCCAGCTGTCATGGTCCATATTGGTACCAATGACAAGGTCAGAGGAAAATGGAAGGTCCTAAAGAATGAGTTCAGAGAACTAGGAAGTAAGCTATAGAAAAGGACCTCCAATGTAATATTTTCAGAAATATTACCTGTACTGCGCGCTACAGCAGAAAGGCAGCGGATCATTAGAGATGTCAGGCTGAAGTCTTGGTGCAGGAAGGAGGGTTTGTGGTTTTTAGAGCACTGGGCCAATTTTGCGCTTGGGTACAAACTGTATAGCCATGATACCGTGTTTCTCCGAAAATAAGACCGGGTCTTATATTAATTTTAGTCACAAAAAACACACTAGGGCTTATTTTCAGGGTGGGGCTTAGAGCCAGTCTGTCAGCCGGTGTCCGCGCTGTGTAACCCCCCCAGAGACCCTCACCTCCCGCTCCCTGTAATACTCTCCCCCCCTCCCTCCCTGTAATATTCTCCCCTCCCTCCTTGTAATATTCTCCCCTCCCTCCCTGTAATACTCTCCCCCCTCCCTCCCAGTAATATTATCCCCCCTCCCTCCCTGTAATATTCCCTCCCTCCTGTAATATTATCCCCCCTCCCTCCCTCCCTCCCCCCCCTCCCTCCCTCCTGTAATATTATCTCCCCCCCTCCCTCCTGTAATACTCTCCCCCTCCCTCCCTGTAATATTATCCCCTCTGTAATATTCTCCCCCCTCCCTCCCTGTAATATTATCCCCCCTCCCTGTAATATTCTCCCCTCCCTCCCTGTAATACTCTCCCCCTCCCTCCCAGTAATATTCCCCCTCCCTCCCTAATATTCTGCACTCCTCCCTGTAATATTCTCCCCCTCCCTCCCAGTAATATTATCCCCCCTCCCTCCCTGTAATATATCCCCCCTCCCTCCCTGTAATACTCTCCCCTCCCTCCCAGTAATATTATCCCCCCCCTCCATCCCAGTAATATTATCCCCCCTCCCTCCATGTAATACTCTCCCCCCTCCCTCATAGTAATATTATCCCCCTCCTCCCAGTAATATTATCCCCCTCCCTCCCTGTAATATTATCCCCCCTCCCTCCCAGTAATATTATCCCCCCTCCCTCATTCCCTGTAATACTCCCCCCCCCTCCAATCTTCTCCTCACCTCCCCTGTAGCGTGGCCGAGCTCCTTTCCGGCCCGCGACCCGGCCGGACTGACAGGAAGTGCACACCCAGTGTGCACTTCCTGTCAGTCTGGGCGGGTCGCGGACCGGAAAGGAGCTTGGCCACGCTACAGGGAAGGGGAGGTGAGGCACTGTGGCAGCCGTCTGAGTGCTCTCTATAGAGCGCTCAGTTGGCTGTGGCATTTAAAGGGCCAGCAGCCGCCGGCCCTGCCTAGGTCTTATTTTCGGGGTAGGGCTTATATTGATTGGGGTCTCGCCGTCGTCCACCCACTTTGGACCCAAGACCAGGATCCAGCTTCCAGTAGGTAGACCTCTCTTGTAATCCAGAGAGCAAGAACAGGAATAGCTCTTACAAGAGCTAGTGATTATACTCTGGGGAGTATATTGTGTAGTTCTCCAATCCCCCAAAAATGAGCCAAGACTTCATGAAGGGTAGAACAAGTCTGAGGCTTTATTGGTACAGGTTTGCTTATATACAATTCCTCAGGCCAGAGGGATACCCCTGGACCTGATGGAACACAGGCACACAAAGGACACAAACCAATCAGAATAATACAACAATATCCGACACTCCCACTTACAGCACTCAATCCCTCCCCTCTGCCTGTGATACAATTAACAAAGACAATGGGCTAACTCAATTAACTCTAAACAGAAAAAACATAAATTTTTACAATCTCCAAAAAATACTTCCCGGAAGTCTTATTTTTGTCCCACTGTGCACATGGTCCAATGCCAAAAACAGTTCCATACACTCGACGACAAAACACAGCTGGACAATTTAAGATGGCCGCCGCCACATGTTTGAATCTGTTCCAGTTAAAAGTCCAAGGGGCAGAAACAGTACTTTTGAACATGGGTTATCACAGGGCCCATAGTCCCAGGGTAGGAGGATGGCAAACAGGCTCCTCCAAAAACCAGTGGCGAAGTGTATTTTGTCACATGGATAAACTGCAGGGTATGTGGATGAGGTTTGTGTGGTTTCTGGTTGTCTTAGTGTGAGCAGATGAGGTTATAAGTGACAGCTTACGAAATCTATTTACCTACAAAGTTTTAAACGAGCCCTGGGTAAAAGATTGTTTCTCCTGCCGGACTATTTTCGCCTATATTCCCTAGCGGATAATCTTACACTACAGGTTTATAAATAATCCCCCTTGTTTCCAAACAATTCAAACTTTTAGCGAGCACAACATACTCCTGAATAGAATGATGACTGGAAAAAACATATCACAGTGTGAAACTGGCACTAGAAGATATAAGGTATTTTAGGTCATTGCCCTTACAAACTAAATTTGTTTTTAAAAGAATTAAGCTGAAAACTCCAGAACATTTAATGTAATACCCAGCATTCTTGGTTGCTAAGCAACTTTGCCATCTGCCACTTTTTATTTTTTTTTGCAGCTGCAGATACACTTAAATACAGCACCTTTTACTTACTAGTTACATTGATTAATAGCATAAAAATCTATTAATCACAGGCCATAGGTAATTATAAAAAAAATAATAAAAATATAAAAAATGTAGAACACATAAAAGGATTGTACCTAACACCTTAATGTCAAATACATTCATGCTGAAAATATTAGTTGATGATATTAGCATTTAAAATTTTTAAATTAAGATTAGACAGCTGTTTGCCTCATTTACAGGTAATATGCTGCCTAAAGACTCTAGATTTGATTTCTGAATTTTTAGCTCTTTGTTGAATACATATTGAATCAGAGTTGTCCTCTATTTTTGCTCTTCTATCTTTTTACTACAAAATATGCATTCATTGAATGTGTATGAAATTAAAGTGATACTGTAATGTTAGGAATACAAGTCTATTCCTAGCATTAGAGTTCCCTCTTGCCCACCCACCCCCCTGCAAAGGTTAAAAACCTCTTGTAACACTTACCCGATACCAGCACCAATGTTCCTCAGCTCTGGGTCTGCACTCCGCCTCCTCTGATGTCATTGACGGGGGGAGGGCTAGTGTGCAGCGAGCATATAAGGCCCTCCAAATAGGAAAGCTTGACTCAATGCTTTCTTATGTGTTAACAGAAGCTGGATGTCGTCATGCAAAGTGTGAGGATGTCCAGCATAAGTTAGGCGACCTAAAGTCCAGTAAGATCCCGGACTTGGCTCTAGTGGCTGTCTGGTAGACAGAGGCTGTATTTGTGCTGCAATTTAAAAACCTTTTATATTGCAGGACTAAGGGCAAAAGGGACACTGTACCCAGTCCACTTCAATGAGCTGAAATGGTCTGGGTGCCTATAGTGTCCCTTTAAGGATGGGATTATAATGATGACTTCTTTAAATGGTTACTTTAAATATTAAAACCTCTGCAGCTTGCTCTAGTGGTTATGATGCCATGAACACTCTGGGACCATTCCTCGGCATAAGGCCAAGCTGCTTTGCAACGGTCTGTTTCTTTCCTATATCCCTACTCTCATACCGGCTTCTATTGAGCTGATGGAGCTGGAGAATCTGTATTCTGATAGTTATGTTTATTCAATGACTGAGAGCACCAGTTATGAGACAACAAGCTTGTACTACAGCAATATATTTATTATCAGATACAGTTGTGCTCAAAAGTTTGCATACCCTGGAAGAAATTGTGAAATTTCGGCATTGATTTTGAAAATATAAATGATCATGCAAAAACATGTCTTTTATTGGAGGATAGTGATCCAATGAAGCCATTTATTATCACATAGTTGTTTGGCTCCTTTTTAAATCATATTGATAACATAAATCACCCAAATGGCCCTGATCAAAAGTTTACATGCCCCTGAATATTTGGCCTTGTTACAGACACACAAGTTGAAACACAGGTTAAATAGCAACTAAAGATTAATTTTCCACATCTGTGGCTTTTTAAATTGCAATTGTGCTATGTTTGCAGAGGAGTCAACAAGGCCTACAGTAAAAAGGATACCATTCCCACTGTGAAGCATTGTGGTGGCTCACTGATGTTTTGAGGGATGTGAGCTCTAAAGGCACAGGGAATCTTGTGAAAATTGATGGCAAGATGAATGCAGCATATTATCAGAAAATACTGGCAGACAATTTGCATTCTTCTGCACGAAGGCTGCGCATGGGATGCTCTTGGACTTTCCAGCATGACAATGACCCTAAGCACAGGACCAAGTTGACCTTCTAGTAGTTACTGCAGATAAAGGTGAAGGTTCTGGAGTGACCATCACAGTCTCCTGACCTTAATGACCTAGGTAAATCTCAAACGTGCAGTTCATGTAATACGACTAAAGACTTTGCATGACCTCGAGGCATTTTGGCAAGATGAATGGGCTGCAGGATTTGGGAATTGTTATATACTACAAATTAGACAGCAATAATACAATGTCAATTGGCAGTTGCTAAAGCCAGTAAGGTTTTGTCATTTATAAATAGGGGCATACATTCACAGGATGAAAATATAATTTTGCCTCTTTATAAATCGCTGGTAGAACCACACTTTGAATATCCTTTGCAATTTTTGGCACCTGTTCTGAAGAATGATATTATGGCACTAAAAAAAGTGCAGGAATGAAGCATTTTAGTTATGAAGAAAGGTTAAAAAAATTAAATCTCTATGGTTTGGAAAAACAGCACCTCAGAGGGGATATGATAACTTTATACAAATGTATTTGGGGCCAATACAAACCACTGTCTGGAAATTTATTTATAAACAGCATTATACATAGGACACAAGGTCATCCATTTAGGATGGAATAAAGGAGATTTAGTCTAAGGCAAAGAAAAACACTTTTTTACAATAAGAACAATAAGGACGTGGAATTCTCTGCCTGAAGAGGTGGTTTTATAAGAGTCCATACAGATGTTTAAACAGCAATTGGATAAATACTTTCAAAACAATAATATACAGAAATATAATTTCTAATTAGTGGGGTAATAAGTTATTAATCCCAGGAGATATCTGACTGTCATTTTGGGGTCAAGAAGGAATTTTGTTTCTAGTTTATTGCAAAATTGGAAGTGCTTCAGACTGGGTTTGTGCCTTCTTTTGGATCAACAGCAAAATATATGTGAGGAAAGCTGAACTTGATGGACGCAAGTCTCTTTTCAGCTATGTAACTATGTAAGGAGATTATTTCTGACCATGCCAGCCTTGTTTTTAAATATACTGTCTAAAACATTTTTCAAACTACTCTGTCTGAAATGTTGCTATCCTTAAAGGCCTTACTTTCAGACCATTACTCAGGCTGGGAATTTCCCAGAGCACCTGCATTGCAAAGACATTTCATTGAGCCCTCCCTTTTTGAACGCAGTAAGTATAGGCTGGGTTAGAAAGGGAGGGGAGTATAAAGGCTGCAGATAAGAGATCTGAAGCTTTTACAGGCTGTTTTAAATATACCCCAAAGAAACATAGCTAATTAAATGCATGGATGTTTTCATTATCTACATCATATCTACAAAACAGTGATTTTTATTATATATTTTTTTATTTGGGTAGTGTCCCTTTACATAACATAACTAATGCAGTTAAACAAAGGTCCCTATACTCTTGTAAAACACACAATTTCAAGTGATCAAAATCCTTTTGAAGAAAAGTTAACACAAATGAAACCATCTGATAGCAAATTCAACACCAAAATGGAATTGCAAAATAACTAAAAACCATTTTATATAATAATTATCCAGTACCATAAATTGTGCTTGTGCACAAGTAGAACTATTTCTACAGATTTAATCAATATGTAATTCAATGGCCAGATGGTCCCCTGTCACATCTCTTTTCCGCCTCCTGACCAATCCAGTGCTTCTCACTGAAAATGGATTGCACAGCAATGGCTGTGCTGCTGCATCAATGCTTCACATAGACAATATTGTCTCTTTGAGAAGCAATATAAAGCAATCAGGACAAAGCTGGGACATAAAGCAATCAGGATGAGCCTGCTACTGGCTGTCTAATTGATGATACTCTTTTATCTATTGCAAAGTGTTATTGAAATACACAATATACAGGTGATAATCGAAAAATTTGAATATCGTGCAAAAGTACATTTATTCCAGTAATGCAACGTAAAAGGGGAAACTAATATAGGAGATAGACGCATTACATGCAAAGCAAGATAGTTCAAGCCGTGATTTATCATAAGTGCGATGATTATGGTTTACAGCTCATGAAAACCCCAAATCCACAATCTCAGTAAATTAGAATATTGGGAAAAGGTGCAAAATACTAGGCTCACAGTGTCCCACTCTAATCAGCCAAGTAAGCCATAACACCTGCAAAGGGTTTCTGAGCCTTTAAATGGTCTCTCAGTCTTGTTCAGTAGGAATCACAATCATGGGGAAGACTGCTGACCTGACAGTTGTGCAGAAAACCATCATTGACACCCTCCATAAGGCGGGAAAGCCTTAAAAGGTAATTGCGAAGGAAGTTGGATGTTCCCAAAGTGCTGTATCAAAGCACATTAATAGAAAGTTATGTGGAAGGAAAAAGTGTTGAAGACAAAGGTGCACAAGGAGCAGGGATGACTGCAGCCTGGAGATGATTGTCAGGAAAAGGAGATTCAAATATGTTGGGGACTTTCACAAGGAGTGGACTGAGGCTGGAGTCAGTGCATCAAGAGCCACCACACACAGACGGATCCTGGACATGGGCTTCAGATGTCGTATTCCTCTTGTCAAGCCGCTCCTGAACAACAAACAACGTCAGAAGCGTCTTACCTGGACTAAAGAAAAAAACGGACCTGGTCTGTTGCTCAGTGGTTCAAAGTCCTCTTTTCTGACGATGCAACTTTTGCATATCATTTGGAAACCAAGGACCCAGAGTCTGGAGGAAGAATGGAGAGGCACACACTGCAAGATGTGTTGATTTGGGGAGCCATGTCATCTGCTGGTGTTGGTCCACTGTGGTTCATTAAGTCCAGGGTCAACGCAGCCGTCTACCAGGAGATTTTGGAGCACTTCATGCTTCCTTCCGAAGACGAGCTCTATGGGGATGCTGACTTCATTTTCCAGCAGGACTTGCCACCTGCCCACACTGCCAAAAGCACCAAAGCCTGGTTCAATAACCGTGGAATTACTGTGCTTGATTGGCCTGCAAACTCGCCTGACCTGAACCCCATAGAGAATCTATGGGGCATTGACAAGAGAAAGATGAGAGACATGAGACCGAACAATGCAGAAGAGTTGAAGGCCGCTATTAAAGCATCCTGGTCTTCCATAACACCTCAGCAGTGCCACAGGCTGACAGCTCCACGCCACGCCGCATTGAGGCAGTAATTGCTGCAAAAGGGGCCCAAACCAAGTACTGAGTCCATATGCATGCTTATACTTTTCAGAGGTCCGATATTGTTCTATGTACACTCCTTGTTTTATTGATTGCATGTAATATTCTAATTTACTGAGATTGTGGATTTGAGGTTTTCATGAGCTGTAAGCCATAATCATCGCACTTATGACAAATCACGGCTTGAACTATCTTGCTTTGCATGTAATGCGTCTATCTCATATATTAGTTTCCCCTTTTACGTTGCATTACTGAAATAAATGAACTTTTGCACGATATTCAAATTTTTCGAGTATCACCTGTAAATAGCTAATCAGAACCTATGTAGATAAAAGTGGGCGGTATAACATTAGCTTGTGAACACTTCTTGTGAACAGTGAAACATGAAACGACAAAATGCATTAGGATTAGGGCCTAATTGTATGTTTCAATTTTCTGACTGGAGGGAGAGAGACCAGTAACTATCTTTTGATTCACTTTACTTTAGTGCCGTTTATATCACTTAATAGTATTTTAGTGAGTTTCTGCCACAGTCTCAAATTTAAATTACTAGTCACAGCACAAGAGTCTTGAGGCAATTGTGGAGATGGGGGTCAGAATTCTAAACAAGTGTCAATGGTTTGTAGAGGTTTTCAATGCATGAGGCCCAAAGCAGCCTTTTATTGTCTGAGTAGGTCCTCCTGGTGACTCAGGTGGAGCACCTGCTTAAATCGAGTTAACAGGTACTTAGGTTTAAAAGGTACTCAGGGTTAGTGTACTGTCCATATTTTGCTTACCTGTGCTCTAGAGGTACCTGTGCTCTAGATGCCATGGATTACATTTCTAGATTTGCCTGAATTAATGTGATTAAAGTTATAGTACATAGCATCTCCAATTTGCACAAAGCTCAGAAAGTAAATTGCTGCACGCTTCTTTCCCCATCAGTATAAATATTAGTGTGAGGGCTTACTGCAGAGCCGAATTACCCATTATGCATCATAGTTAGGGCCCCTGTATGAGCCTGGAGCTCCTGTTCTGTCTGTAACAGTGCTCTGAATCATTGAATGAGCAACAGGAACTGCAAGGGAGCTGTTGAAGTGATCTGCACCCAAGAGAGAGTTGCAGACCACAAAACTCTCCCAACAGACCACAAGAGATAACATCCCCAAGTATGCATGTGCACATGGAGAACAATAGGAAAAGATGTATGGGGGTACACTTTTCCACAACACATTCAACACCACACATACGACGCTCAGCCACACTTAAACTTTCCTCTATACACAAATTTCAACCACCACAACTAACACACACAGGCACACCATACAAGTCTATGCTCCCACATACACAACACACTACACGCATAAAACACTCAACCACCCCCACACACAACATTCAGATACACACACACACTATATATATATATATATACAGCACTCAGCACACAAATGTACAGACCAGACCCCCATGGCCCTAGGAGGGGTTACAGTAAAGAGAATAAATTATATACTCTGCAGTTTATTGATGAGCTTCATTATAAACAGAGCTGCAATGTTGACGTACTCTTGACATTGTTTCAAGGGATGCTATAGTACTATAGACACCAAAACCAAAACATCAACTGTATAGAGTTAGACCATGCCCCTGCAGTCTCACTGCTCATTTCTCTGCCATTAAGGAGTTAAATCACTTTATTTATACAGCCCAAGTCATACCTCCCAGCATGTGAATTGCACAGCCTTCCTTTTATTCTATAAATGATTAGGTATTTATTAGATATCCTAGGTTCCCTTTTTACACAGTCTATTTAATTTAAAATTCCTTATCTCCTGCACTGCTAATAGTCTTCTTGACCCTGCAGGAGGCTCCTCAGTGTGATAAAAGCTCAATTTGCAGAGCAGGATATAAAAGCAAGTTAACATCTGAATGAAAACATTTTAGAATACTGGAGACAGTAAAGCCTGACATTAATTTAAAGGACCACTCTAGGCACCCAGACCACTTCAGCTTAATGAAGTGGTCTGGGTGCCAGGTCCAGCTAGGGTTAACCCATTTTTTCATAAACATAGCAGTTTCAGAGAAACTGCTATGTTTATGAATGGGTTAAGCCTTCCCCTATTTCCTCTAGTGGCTGTCTCATTGACAGCCACTAGAGGCGCTTGCGTGCTTCTCACTGTGATTTTCACAGTGAGAGTACGCCAGCGTCCATAGGAAAGCATTATGAATGCTTTCCTATGTGACCGGCTGAATGCGCGCGCAGCTCTTGCCGCGCGTGCACATTCAGCCGACGGGGAGGAGAAGAGGAGGATCGGAGGAGGAGAGCTCTCCGCCCAGCGCTGGAAAAAGGTAAGTTTTAACCCCTTTCCCCCTTCCAGAGCCGGGAGGGAGGGGGTCCCTGAGTGTGGGGGCACCCTCAGGGCACTATAGTGCCAGGAAAACGAGTATGTTTTCCTGGCAGTATAGTGGTCCTTTAAGAAGTTGGACTAAACAACAGGAATGTACATTAGGGTGAATATGTGAGAATTATCAAATATTATCTTTTGATAAACTGAAGCAGAAATTGAACATCTCTCAACAAGATATATTTAAATACCTTCGAGTTCAAGGGTTTCTTAAGGAACATCTATTAAAGTTGAATAATGATAAAATCAACCTACTTAAGAAAACATTCAATGGTACAAGTAAAAGATTATCCATTTCTAATGCAAGGGAATTATTATACATGAAAACTTTGATATTGAAATTGTCTACTATGAAACAAGGGGAAAAAGATTTAGCAATCTCTATAAATTATAGGGTTTGGGATTCTACATTTTTAAAAATCAAAAAAGTCATGTACAGGTGGTACATGGTGCCAGTAAGGCTTTCTATGTTCTCCCCTTCTAATTCTCGTTTATTGGAGATGTTTACATCATGTTTCATATATGGTGGAATTGCCCTAGAATAGTTCAATTTTGGGACCTAGTATTTAACCCCTTAAGGACGGCGGGCGTGCTATGCCATCCTTAGGGAACCGTCTCTAAACGCCGGAGGGCGGCATAGCACGTCCCCGCCGTCCAGGGTACTTACCTGGTCGCCGGCGATCCTACGCAGGCGATCGCGGTGTGGGGACTTACTTGGGAGCCCAGGGAGTGCCCCTCTGTTGGTTTCGGCCCCCTGGGCCATGTGATCATGAGGTCACATGGACGGCCTAGTCAACAGGGGGATTTCAATGTGAAAAAACTGAAAAATGTAACATGTTATATATGACCCTGTAACTCTCCAAAACACTATAAAACCTGTACATAGGGGTTACTGTTTTACAAATGAGACGTTGCTGAACACAAATGTGTATTATATTGCAGTAATAGTAACAGTATTATGACATTCATAGTTAGAGTGTCACTTTTTTTATATTTTATTCATATTAAATTATGTTTCATACCTAAATATTTGATGTTAAATGAAAGCCCTGTTTCCCCTGAATAAAATTATATATAATATGAAAGAGGCAAAATACGCGTGAACAGACATATAGCGCAAATACTTTTTGTTTACGTTTTGTTTTGATAACAACGTGTACATTTGGCTCAGTCCTTAAGGGGTTAAAACTCTAAAGGATATTATTGTAATACCATTGATTAGAAAAACGGAAACTCCTCGTTAAATATAAATAGTACGGTAGGTGTTAAAAAACATGATATTTTGATAACCCATTGCTTAATGGCAGAAAAAATATTAATTGCTCGACACTGGAAGCAAGTAATTATTCCAACAAAAACATTATTCATAAAGCAATTGGTTTATCAATTGGAGATGGAAAAAAATAGGCTACTTTACAATTCTCACCCAGGATATAGATTTTCATCCATTTATGGAGAACTAATAGAAAAGGTTACTGCCCTTTATATTGAGCCCTAAAAAGAGCGTGTTTTTATCTAATACATTGTAAATAATACAAGTTTTAAGTAGTAATCGGTCTCGCAGCCGCAGTGTTCGTCGTGATTGTTTGTTTAAGTGACGTGGTCGTACGGTTATTTATTATGTATGGGAACCATGCTCACGACTGTATGTGATTTATGCATACGTTGATTGTCATAATGCCACTTTGTATGATATGTTTTGTATTGTATTGTATTATGTGTTAAAATAATATATGAAATCATAAATAAAATAAAAATAAAAAAATAAAACATTTTTTATTCATGCAGGCTGCGTCAGTCCCAGCCAGGGTATGTGTGGCTAGGGCTGCATAAACCGAATCAAAAGTTAGTTAACTCCTACATGGCAGAGAATTGAGCAGAGAAACTGCAGTGACATGATCTCTACACCCAAGCTCCTTCATTTAGCTGAAGTTGTTTTTATGTTTATAGTTTCTCTTTAACTTGCTGTTTCAATAGCAAGCGTGCACATTTTGTATGTTTTATTGTACAAGTCTATTCTTTTTTTATACAATATAAACTAGTTAATTAATATCAGAGTCTAATTTAATAATGTAGAATTAATATTTTTAAACACACACAAAACAAGAATTAGCAATGTTACACTTAGTGTTTCCTTTATTTTACACGTTGACGTGGATACAGTGCATTAGTAGTAGGATTAAAGTTCGATAAAGTCTTTTTAATAGTTTCAAACATTGCATTGGTGACCGCTAGGCACTGCAAACAATGTTTGACATGTAGATCATTTTCAGATATCCTTAAAAAATGTGTTTATATCTAAATGCATAAAAAAAATCATGATTTTTAACCTTATAGGATAAAAATGCATAAATCAATACTAAATTTACATTAGAACAAATGTGCATCTTTCAAATGTAGTTGTACTATTACACTGTTTAAATCCCCTGTACTTTGTTAGAACAGAATATATTTCTAGTTATCACAAGTGTTGCCTTTATCAGTATGTGTGACATTGGACTGTTTGTTATGGATATTTTTGTTCCCAAACTTCTAGTTTAGGATGGGTCAAAGAGCAAATTGAACTGATTGAATCGCCCACTGTTGCTATGACATATGACATAGTTATTTTTCTATTTCTTAGTCACCTTTAGTTAATCAGTAACATCTCTTAATTATATTTAAGGTGCAAAAATCAGCAACGCAGAATTTTAAACATTTTCATTAGGTTATTTAGCTGCAAAAGAGCTTGGATACTTACCTTGAAATGGCCAAGATAATGTATTTCTTAACCGTATTCTTTATTATTCTTCATGTACCTGGTATCTTCACTGAACAAGGTATTGTAATCAGTTTTATTTAATATGCATAGAACATTCGATGAAAATTCCAAACTAATTTGCCTACATTTTAGTGATGAAAATGAATGGGGTTATGTTCTAATTTAAGAATTTGTGTATTTTATGCAAAACTAGAACATTTGAAAAATTATTTGAAGATAAGATTTTACTTTCTCTCGTCAATTCCCCACGAATCTTGGTTTAGCAAATAAACCCATAACTACTGAATATATTAACTTGTAACATATAAGTTACAATATTGTTTTGTGATTTATATCTTCTGTTGACTAGTTCATAGGTATACTATCAGTATGTGCAATAATGAAAACTAACTACTAAAGATTGGATAAAATTGTACATATAAATAATGTACATTGCTGGAACAGTTTAAGAAAAGTAATAGCTGAGCGAACTCCATGTGATAAATTGACTGTTAAATTAGGTATGTGTAATTGCCCACACTCCAGAGGAAATTCAGATTTAAAAAATGTCAGTGTGGTTAATATACAAGTAAGTCCAAAACCATATTATCACATAGAAGACCAAAATAGTGCAATGGAAGGCTGTTATTTCTTTAACCCCTTAATGACACAACTTCTGGAATAAAAGGGAATCATGATGGAATATTTCCATCATGTGTCCTTAAGGGGTTAATCAGTGATTTTGCCTTGTGTTTTGGAAGCAGAGTCATAAATCTATGTGGCTAACAATATAATTTCAGCTTTTTTAAAGTCTCAGGGCCCCAGATGTATTTATCTTGAAGAGAGGGATATGCCATGAAGTCTCACATATAGGTTATGAAGTGTCGGAGAGTGCAATTACTCTGTATGTGGGACTACAATTAAATAGACATATTATATTTGTTATATATTAATATTATTATAAAATATTAAAGGCGACAGTAAGTTAGTTGGTTGTGTATGAAGCAATTCAGAAATAAGTGAAACATAATTATACATATTTGTGTGTATATACAATTATGTATCTGTTCAATGACCAGATCACGTTTTAAAATTGAAAATCTGTATGGTGCAGCATTGTGTTTTCACACTTTGCAGTAATACCGTTGCACAGTATGAAACTGTTGGGTTTTTTATTAAAGTGAGAATTGTCAGTAATTCAAGTAGATTTACAATTGAAGGTCAAAGTAGCTGAACTGTAACATTTCTTCCAATTTGGTGACTTTGTCCTTAAAATTCACTATGAAAACTAAACAAATTACTCACTTTAGAAAATAACCCTATCTGTGTTGCATGGCGTGAATCTCAGCACAGCACCATGTCATATATAACGAGATGGATGGGAGTTATACTGCTAATATATCAGACAATTTTTGTAGCTAGGGCTAGTTTAAGCGGCGATAGGAGATAGAATTGTGAGACTTCTCGCATTTAACCTAATTGCCTGAATTCTTAGATAGCAAGAGATAGCTTGAGTGGTCAGGCTTAAAATTTATTTTCTGAGATAAATTAGGAACTACACTAAATCCTATTACTCTGAACCAGGGTGCAGACATACTAGGACCCAGCACCAGATCCCAAGTACAATTTGCATTAAACAGAGAAAAGTTCAGGCACTCCAAGATTCAAGAAGGCAAATTTATTAGAACCTCGTAACAGATAGCAGCAACGTTTCGCCCTGTAAGGTCTTTCTCTGAGCTTGAGAAACCTTACAGGTCAAAACGTTGCTGCTATCTGTCATGTAGTTCTAATATATTTGCCAGGCTGAAAATGTATGGCCATAAGAAGCTAAGCTGGGTGTTGTGGGCCATGTGTATATATTTTAAGGGACGTGTGTGTGCATGTGCATATATTTTTCTAATTGTCTCGAATCTTGTGGGCTAGTCAGTAGCAGAATATATACAAACACACATATTGATACTCTCTATATATGCATTAGAAATACAGAACCCCCTAAGTGGCCCTGGCCCCATACACCTATATTGGTTGTACCCCTTGATAGCAGCCTTGAATGGGGTAGCAAAGCAGTACTTAAATGATTAAGGGATGAGTGCTGGTATAGACTATGATATTTAGATACTGTGAAGAAAGGTGATATGATGGAGGGAAGTGATATGATTAATGTGTAAGTGGAGAATTATTTTTGGGCTTATGAGGAAGTGATTGGATAGTGAGAGGGAGAGCTAAGGAAAATGTGTTTTGCTAAGAAAGGCAGACAGTGATGAATGGATTGAATGTTAATAGAGGCTATGTTGGGGAGGAGTCGGCTATGATGAAAGGATGCTCAGAAAGGCTATAAGAAAGGTTAGAGTGTGGAAGGTCCATTGTATCGGTGTGGCTTCAGGAGAGGGGTTTTGGTAAGTGGGGCAGCTCTATATCATTCAACCTAAACAGCACAATGTCTATAGTCAATAGTTAGAATGATATTATATGGCTGAGGTGTACTAAGGTGCAATGTTTTTGGATGTTTTGAACATTTCCCATATAATTTAATTGAGTTTACATTAAGCAGGGATAAGTAACCTCTGGGACTCTAGATGTTGTGGACTACATCTCCCAGCATTATGGCTGTAATAGCATTATGGGAGATGTAGTCCTCAAGATCTGTAGTGACTATGGTTGCCTACACGTAGAGCAATAGTTTTTCAACAAAGTGGTCCTCAAAGTGATATGAAAAGTATTAATATGATGTTTTGTTTCTTATTAAAAAAACATGGTAATGCAAGTAGCAATAAACAATTTCTACATTAAAATTTCAGGTGTGCCATTTATCTGTGCGTTTATCTTGCTACTACAAATAACATTCCATTGTGATGTGGTCCTTCTGATCCAGCACTTTTAATCCAACTTTTTTAACATTTTGTTTGTTTTTTTTACTCAATCTCAGACTGTGGATAATTAGGCAATTTTACATTTTAGAAAAGTTAGCCAATGTAATTCCAGAGACAATATAAAAATCTGCCTTTGACTGGTACTTTTTTTCTACTGCTTTACCAGTCTATATTAAAACAGAACACATTCATCTGTGCAAAAATCAATCTTCAAGACGTTTCACACCAATAATAACAATCTAATTAAACTAAAAACTAGCAAACTACAACTGTAGTGTATTCTACTAATAACAGCGCTCAGAACATTCCAATGATGGCTAATATTAAAAAATGTTCCAGTAGAGTTCTTTACATTGAAAATTGCCTTTCGGGGCACTCTTTAAATCTCAATATTTGCTATTTTTCCAATTAAAAAAAATAAAACCTTTTTAGAGCAGTTTTTTTTTTTTTAAAGAATAGGGCACATTAGGCTATATGCTTTATTTCACCATATAAATACACACATAAATAAGTCAATTATTTTGTTGATAGCATATGTGTTCGTTTTTAACTTATTTTGCTGCTTTGAAATCATTTTTACATTTTTTCGCTGCTTTTGAACTCGCAAGGTTATGCAGCGCATCTAAATGTTTTTTCGTGATGTTACAGCTAGAGTTCCCTACCTCTAATTGACATTCTTTTTTTTCTTTCTTTTTTTACTAGTAAACCTCTTTATGTATATCCATCTTGTTCTTTGTTAAATGCTTTTAGGTACATGCACAATTTTTCCTTCTTGATTTATCATCTTTGCTTCAAATTAAACAAATGCAAGACTTCCATTTTTTCTTATGTAACATTATGAAGAACTTACATCATTCAAGCACCCCTTTTTTTATGGATTTTTTTATACTTGGTAATCAGATATATTTTTATTCGTGCTGAAATACATTTTAAACCATTATGTGTACAGTTTGGGCCGAAAGAAATCCCCAAGTCAAATATAAAGTATCACTAGCAGAGCACCTGATACGAGACCTCTATAATTATTCAGAGCTGCAACAGTAGGCCACACAACGTTACAGTAATTTTTGCTAATTGGAAAATTAATAATATTCTTCTACATGTATGGGCTAATCAGCTTGATTTCAAATCAAGAATTTTCAACTACAGCAATTCTAAAGTGGACATTCTTTATAACACCTTCCTTAT
Organism: Pelobates cultripes; assembly: GCA_933207985.1. Lineage (NCBI taxonomy): Eukaryota > Metazoa > Chordata > Amphibia > Anura > Pelobatidae > Pelobates > Pelobates cultripes. Next base: position 47,141,959 of record OW240921.1, on the reverse strand, counting down.
GAAATCATCTTTCTGGTATTGAATTAAATTTTTTGAAATAGTTTATGAAATGGTCTGGAATAGTTTTAAGACACTTGCTTTATTAGCATTCATTCCTTGTTCTGAATCAGTTCAAGACACTCTGCTATGCTAATCACAGTCTTCAACCCCCAAAAAACAAAACCCAAAGAACATTTAGCAATTCCATCATTACACCATTAATCATTTAATGGGCAAGAAAGCAGAAGACTTGAAATGACCTTAAAAAAAACGCTCCTAAAGTAGTAAATATATATTTTTTAAAAACACAAAGATAAAGCACCGCGCTTACAGCAGCAGTAGCTTAGTATCCAACAGCTTAAAATACATAGTAAAAACAAAGAGAACGTTACCTGCGCTCTGGCCTAAATCCCCATGTACATTTAAACAAAATGGAGGCTCTAGTTTTATTCCAATGGCCATTTGAATATATAAGCTCACCTGCCACATCAAGGCAAGCCTCAATAGGTGAGTTCCTACACTAGCCATTAGATATGCTGATACCAGCCAAGAATCTCCAGTAAGACAGGAAGGGGTATTTTATAAACCCTTTCACATTTAACCCTTTATAGGGCTTCTACACATACAATAAACTTTGCTGGTATCAGACAAAGAGTAAACATCTCTAATGAGACAGGAAGGGGTATTTTATAAACCCTTTCACATTTAACCGTTTATAGGGCTTCTACACATACAATAAACTTTGCTGGTATCAGACAAAGTGTAAACATCTCTAATGAGACACGAAGGGGTGTTTTATAAACCCCTACATACTTAACCCTGAATAGGGCTATAACACATACAAATCACCTTGCTGGTATCAGCTAAAAGGCAAATTTCTCTGATGAAACAGGAAGGGGTGCTGCCCCTACAGCCTTATAAACTCTTAATAAGACAAACGTGGAGAGGCTGGCAGCAATGTAACATAGCTGTGTGATACAAAATTCATATACAAACACAAAGATAAAGCACCGCGCTTACACCGCGCTTTGTGTACATGGGGATTTAGGCCAGAGCGCAGGTAACGTTCTCTTTGTTTTTACTATATATTTTATAATGAAGATAAATTATTGGCCGATATATTGGCTCAGGGTTTGTGAGCATATTGGTATTATTTATTAAATATACCTTATATACATCAGACTGTACTACGCTATTTTTCCTCCTATACCTATTACCTAGGACTTTGTACCTGGAGAAAATTTGGACGAAAAGGAGGGGAAGGGTCGCCTCTATGGACCCTAAGGCGCATATACTTGAGCTAATACATTATCTCAGAAAAGTGTGAGTGAGTTACCTATGCACTTTATTTCTATCTACGTTTTGTATACAGGTTACACTATGTTCTGTATATTTGTGTTTTTTATTTAAGGTAAACCAGAAAACATTGGGACTATTCATAAGTATATATAACCCATCAAGGTATAGCAAGGTTTTCTTTTATTCATTTTTACACATCCACTATTATAGAGCGCTACACCGATACTTCTCACTCCTCCACCATTTTCCAATAGAAAGATAAGCACGGTGGTATAGCAGCTCATATCAAATCTGTTTGGTATAATCTTAATCTAAAATTATATCTAGAAGCGCTTGTACTCCCCATCTTCAAGATAAATTATTTATTTAGCTACTTTAAAGGGCCACTCTAGGCACCCAGACCACTTCAGCTTAATGAAGTGGTCTGGGTGCCAGGTCCAGCTAGCATTAACCCTTTTTTCTATAAACATAGCGGTTTCTGAGAAACCGCTATGTTTATAATAGGGTTAATCCAGCCTCTAGTGTCTGTCTCATTGACAGCCCCTAGAGGGCTTCCGAGCTTCTCACTGTGATTTTCACAGTGAGAAGACGCCAGCGTCCATAGGAAAGCATTGAGAATGCTTTCTTATGGACTGGCTGAATGCGCGTGTGGCTCTTGCCGCGCATGCGCATTCAGCCCAGGAGGAGGAGAGTCCCACGCCCGGCGCTGGAGAAAGGGGTAAGGTTAACGCCTTCCACCCCCTAGAGCCCGGAGGGAGGGGGACCCTCAGGGCACTATAGTGCCAGGAAAACGAGTATGTTTTCCTGGCACTATAGTGATCCTTTAAGAGCTGTTATGATTTTGCTTGCTTCCTGTCCACTGTTTCAGTAGAACCTTTTCCCAAGATTTATGAATATTAAAGTATTGTGGCGCCTATCTTCCAGTCTCACTGTGCTTCCGTGCTTTTTTAATGTAATTGGCCCTTTTCCAGGTAGTACCTTGGTACAGTCTCTCTGTTAGCACATAGTATAGATAATTGTTTTCTGTACTTTTATTTAAGCTATAACTAGGGCTATTGTGCTAAGCATATGTTAACTAATGATGCAGTATAAGCGTTCTGTTTGGGGAGAAAAATATATTTTCTAGAAACATCAACATCTCATATTCATTCACTATTCGCATAGTTACCACTATGCCCACTCTTTCAGTTTTTGTTCTCCTTGCACTTAGAACTTATAGTCCAACTAATATGGCTCAACCAGGAGATCTCTGACTTTAAAATCCATCAGAACACCTTTAAACAAGTGAATTATGAAGATTAAGTGCATTGCATGCACATCTTTAAAGGGACACTAAAGTCACCAAAACAACTTGAGCTTAATGAAGCTGTTTAATGTATCGACCATGCTTCTGAAGTTTCATTGGTCAATTCACTGTCATTTAGGAGTTAAATCACTTTTGTTTCTGTCCATGCAGCCCTAGCCACACCTCCCCTGGCTGTGACGGACACAGACTCCATAAATAAAAAATGGTTTTATTTTCAATCAGATGTTAACTTTAAAAAAAATGTTTTAATCTCCTGCTCTGTAAATTAAACTGTTATTGCATACAGGAGACCCCTGCAAATTATAGCAAGCTATTAACAAAGCAGGAGATACAAAACTTCTAAATTAAACAGAATTTGCAATAAAGTAAGTGTAAACTGTAGGCTGTGCAAGTCACATGCAGGGAGGTGTGACTAAGGCTGCAAAAACTTATTGATTTAACTCCTATATGGCATAGAATTGAGCAATGAACGCATGACGAATGTTGATCAATCGTCTTATTCTCCTGTGTATATGTGAAAACAAATGTTACGCACTGTTTGAAATTGTAATGACACACCAACAGAGGCCTGCAAGTCTTAACCTGCTTTATTCTTTTAACTTTGACTCAAAGTAAAAATTTCAATAAAAACTGATTTACAAAAAAAAAGAATTGAGCAATGAGACTGCTGTACACCAAAACTGCTTGATTAAGCTAAAGTTGTTTTGGTTACTTTTAGTGTCCTTTTAAGCTCCTTACTGGTTCTTTTCACACCTTGTTCAAAGTGTTAGGTTAAAAACGTAATAAAACAAGCCAGTATTTCTCACTGGAGGCTCACACCACAACAGTAGTAAACAATTAAACCCAATCTATCTATTTAAATGTGCCTCTCACATTTCTTAACTAGAAGTAATAATACTTGTTCACCCTTTAAGATCTTTACTATAATCAATTACTGCAAAATGTATACATAATAATATGTATATATTTTACAGCACACTGTTTGGACTATTGATTCAGTTTCCAAATCTGGATCACAGTTCCGAAATTCTAATAAACCGAACAGACATATGGCTAAAATTTGAGTGTCTTGAAAAATGTCCTATTTTCAGAAAAAATGGTTGGACTGAGCCAAATTGTCTCATCGTTCTGTGGGTCCACCTCACATCAGGTAGTGGAAAAGTGTTTTGTTCTCAACATAACTGACAAACCAAACCAAGATGGTGGAGCATGACAAATTGTGACATAATTACCTACTATACTTATATAGAGATACAGATTAATGTATATTCTAGCATATACCATAAAAAGGAAAGAAAAAATAAATAAGAATAGTGTAATTCTGTGAGAGATCAATCAGCCAGTGATATTTGGTGCCAATGGACTCCCAGAGTAACTTATCTAAATGTCTCTTGCTCTCCTAAAGAGCCACACACCACTTTCAGCTCCAGTTATGCTATTTTTCCACCTTGTTTTGGTGGCTGTCACCTTTGCTGCCCTGTTGTGTATTTGTATCCCACCACCTGAAATATACAAGTAAAATACAGTGTCACAAAATTGATTTTTATACCTGTTACGTAATGATATGCTTTTGTTTGAGATAGTAAAGATGGTCTGGAACTACTATTTTGGTTGAGATTGTTTTGTGATCCTTTGTTGGTATATCTAGAAAAATCACTTCCGTAGCTTTGATGGCTTTACATAGCATGGCAATTTTTTAAAATAAAATTGTAATTAATACATACGGTTTATGGCAGAATTTTACAAAGTTTACATTGACATCTAGTGGAAATTTTCAGTACTGCATGTTTTTATCAAGAAATAGTTATCACGGGTAAAGTATAGTACCAGGTGTGCCCATATCCAGAATGTAGTTCTCCAGCTACCTGACTATTTATTACTCTATAATGTTAACCAGCAAACATGAGTGGGCATATCAACAGGAATTCGCATCAAGCTCCATGCAAATTGGCAGTTGCAGTTTTAGGTTAAGCTGAACTTGACAAAGTGAAGCTAAAAGTACAATGTGGCAAATAAAAACATCAACTTAACCGTCCATTCACTGTTAATATAATCCACCAAACTACCATTATAATAATAAGCAAGTTTAAAAGAACTCATTGTTTAACAATAAACCCCTCAAAATCTGACATGATTTCCTTTTTGCATCTTTTTTTTTTTTACTTGTTTCTATGTTTCACAGCAAGTCTAGTTTCAAATGTGTCATTTCAACATCTCTGCAGAATTTAACACTTTTAAGACTATATATAGTAAAAAGAACATCACTGTGATTAATTTAGAACATACTAACAGAATTAATTTTCTTGCCATATGTTTTTCCACTATCAAATATTAGTTGGTGCAGATGAACTATAGCAACAGGGGTTAGTTTCTGAACAACAATAGTTGTGGTTTGTTGTATCTTTGATTCCTTTTTCAGTTTTTAAATATTTATTTTGTGCATTAACTATTTCAAACTTGATTGTAGAGATTACAATCGTATTCTCTCTTTATCTGTGACTTATTGGTTTTGTGTTTTACTACAATAACCACATATATATTTTCATGGACTAATTTTCAATTTGTATCTGAATGGACATTTTTGCCAACGTTCCTTAATTATGTAGATCAGGGGTAGGCAACCTTTTAGCAGCACTGTCCCGAAATAGGATTGTTATGTCCCGTAGTGTGTGCTGGTCCTATTTTTTTAAATTGAGGGGTGTATGTTGCCGTATTCTGCTTGTGTTATTTATACTGCAGTTGATTTGTATTGTTGTATTTGTGTGTATATGAGCTATAATATTGTATATGTTCATGAGTAGATTGTGGTATCGTGTATGATACCTATGAATTTGGGCTGTGTATGTGGGCTGCTTGTGCAATTTTGTGTGTGTGGATGGATTTGTCACATTGTGTGTTTGGTAGTGTGTGTATGTGTGGGACTGTTTGGGGTATTGTATGTAAGAGACTGCATGTATGTGGATTGCTAGTGGTGTTGAGCTTGTGATGATTTTGTGTATGTTTGTGTGCGGGCTGTTTGTATTTGTATGAGGGGAGGGTTTTTCTGCATTTCTGTGTATATCTAGCAGTGTGGGCAGTGGCGTACACACAACCCATGACCCCCCCTCTCTAAATCCCCCCTTCGACAGACACACACACATACATACATACAGAGACACACACACAGACAGACAGATACAGACACATACATACACACACGACATATACATACATACAGACAGATACAGACACATACATACACACACGACACACACATACAAAGACACATACATACAAACAGACAGACAGGCACACATATATACAGACAGGCACACATACATACAAAGACACATACATACATATAAACAGACAGACATGCACACATACATTCAGACAAGACATACATACAAACAGGCACACACAAATACAGACACACACACACACACACACACACACACAGACACACACACAAGACACATACATACATAAAAACAGACAGGCACACATACATACAGACAGATAGACACACACACACATACATACAAACACACACACACATACAGACACACACAAGACATGCATACAAAGACACATACATACAAACAGACAGGCACACATACATACATACATACAAACACACACATAATATTTAAGTAACCCTCCTGTTTCCTACCTTTTAAGTGCAGGAGGTTGACTTTCCCTGGGGTCCAGTGGTGGCTCAGGTTGATGGTAGTCAGAGTTCCCACTCTGACTCCCTCCCGCGCGGGCTCTCAGTGATAGCTGGGAGGAGTGTTGGGGAGTCACCTCCTCCCAGCATGTGATGATCAGGTTACAACTGACTTTTTCACATTAACTTTCCTAGATTTAACTAGGATATTCTCTGGATCAAATGGCTTTATCTATAGCAGCTAAGAAAGTATTATGGTTCTGTTTCTGGGATGATGACTCATCCTCCAAGTCTGCCCTCTACACCATTCTATGTGAAGGGGTGGTGCTGTTTGGGAAAACTTTGAATAATTCCATTGAAAAGGTGAATGAGGGCTGCAAGATATTTGTACCTCAGGACGGAAGTTCCAATGATCCCAGCTCCTCATAGTCTGACCGGAGAACCTCCAGTGACCAGTATTTCTGAGATACATGGTGTTACTGACCCTGCAGGGTATACTCCAGAGGTAACTGCAGTTGGTAAACCTGTCTTTCAAGGTTCTAATAGAGCTATTAAGCAGTCGTTTTGCTCTTCAACAATGAACATGTCTCCTCAAGTACTAGGAGCCTAATTTTTTTGATCACACATACCTGGGCTCGTCATACTCTGGAGGCTTGAGTGGTATCCATAGTCCAGATTGATATAGACTGGAGTTTTTTCTTCAGGCACAGGAATCTCCATACCAACAAGAGTATTAAGACCAATGAATCAAAAGGTAAAGCACTGAAGGAAGAAGCATTCTGGACAAAGAGGTGATTTTTTTTAGGTCCCAGAACAAGAGCAGTTCCAGGGACAAGTTTCACCTCTCTTCTGGTGCTAAGAGGAAAAGCACATGGAAGCCTACACTGGACCTAAGAGGGGCCAACAAGAGGCTGAATGTCAGAGTCTTTGGGATGGAGTCAATCAGATCCATATCTCAAGCAATCTGGAAGGATAATTTCCTTACCTCTATATATCTCAAGGATGCTTAGTTGCAGTCCAATCTGCAGAGATCTTCGGCATTAGTTTAGAAGAGAACTTCCAAGTTAGTGCCCTACCATTTGGCCTCAATGCGACCTCAAGAATCTTTATATGTGCTTATAGTGTTATTGAGAGTCCAGAACTCCACCTGGTTCCATTATCTGGAGGATCTACTTCTGATAGCCTTAGACCCTCAGAAGGCAGGCACACATAGGTATATAGTTCTTTCATAACTCCTAAAGTTTGGCTGCTTGATGAATATCAAGAAAAGCAGTTTCACACCAGCTCAGTGGTTGACATTCCCGAGTGGAAAATTCCATGCTCTGCTTTTCCCTATCTCAGGAACAGTTCCACAGATTGTGAAGGTTTTCTCTCCCAGTTTCTTCATCTCTGCTTGGTAACCGCAAGAAAATAGATGCAACTACTAGGAATCCTGGCTTCCCACCCATTAATGTCTCTATTTGTGTACTGTAGAGCTTGTAAACTGACTGAGGACCTTAGGGATGGAGCCTCCCTTTAAAACCTTGGTGGTTTTCCTGTCCTATTGGCTGTAAGGGGAGGAGCTAACCCATTTGAATAATAGCCAGGAAAAGAAAATTACGGTAAGTATGAATACATTTTCCACTATATACATACATATACACGCGGTGTGTGCTTGTGCTTTAGGGTGCACACTCTAATGCAATAGGCTGCGCACGCCTATGCTCCTACCTGTCACTCAGTGTAGCGTGGCCGAGCAGCGCGAACGGAGGTACAGGAGCTTATGTTTTCTGTACCCGGCCGGACTGAAAGGAAGTGCGCACTGAGTGAGCACTTTCTGTCAGTCCAGCTGCCTGGCCACGCTACACTGAGGTAGGAGGCACAACAGGGGCGACAGTACTAAGAAACAGATGGGAGAGACCACTGGGGAGTACTAAAGGAAAGGTGGGGGGGGGATCACTAAGGACAGGTGGGGAGGGGAGATCACTAAGGGATGGGAGAGCACTAAAGGATAGAAGAACACTAAGAGACAGAAGGGGAGGGGACAACACTAAGACATTACACAGATACACAATGCATCCTTACACATACACAGACACACACAATGCATCCCTACACACATACAGACACACCGAAACATACAATGCATCCTACACTCACACAGAAACACAACATGCATCCATTACACACACACTCAATGCACCCATTACAGACACACACACACTGCATTACATTACATACACAGAAACACACCTTGTATCCCTTACACATACAAACACAGATTCACACAATGCATCCCTTACACACACACACACACTGCATCCCCTATACACAGATTCTACATCCCTTACACAAACTGGCATCCCTACACACTACATTCCATAAGAACACACAGACACACTACATCCTCTACAAAAACACATAATACATCCCCTATACACATATACTCCACTCCCTGTGGGCGAACTCATGGGTGGGTGTGTAGGCATAAGGCTTATGGGCAGGCTTTGTAGGCATACCCACGGTCCGGCCCTGGGGGGCCCGGACTGTGATCTGTGTAAGGGGCCCCCAAAAATGGAGCTGCTTCCTGTTCGTTGATTTTTGTGAGCACTGCTCCACCAGATCAGTGGAGCCAGCCTGCAGCCTGACCCCATCATCGTCCTCTTGTCCTCATCTGGTGGTAAGTAGTCAATCCAGTATATTATTAGTGGCACTAATCTCTAATTTACTTCCCATTAAGGGACACTATAGTCACTAGAACCAATACAGCTTAATGTAGTGGCCCTGGTGTCTATAGCCTGTACCTGAGGCTTTTTAATGCAAACACACTGCTTTTTCAGAGAAAAGACACTGTGTGCAGCATTGGCGTTGGCTCATATGGCAGATCATATGGGTGGGGCATTGTGATGTCACATGGTGGGCAGAGCATATGGGGGGTGCGGCAAATTTTTGTTTGCCTAGGCCGACAAAAATCCTTGCACCGGCACTGCTCCAATGCCTTGACCAAGCTATTTGTTTTGTTTATAGGAGATATAATGTTAGAAGTTAAACATCAAAACCACTGACAAGTAGTAAATAACATTGATTATATTGCAACACTTGCACTTGTCAATGGGTGGGATATATTAAGCAGCAAGTGAATATTCAGCTCTTGAATTTAATTTGTTGGAAGGATGACAAATCTACTAGCAAAAGAGATTTTGACAAGGATCAAATAGTGTATATAAAATTAAGTGCCAAGTAATAACTCACACTTTGACATCAAATAAAGTGCCTTCAGAAATATATTGGTGTGTGTCTTCTTGCTTCAATGCTGAATAGATGATAATCTCATACAAAAGATAGAAAAATGCAAGAATATAATGAAGTAACTGAGTACATAAAGTACAAAAAGCAGCATTTATTACTTACATCAAAGTAAATAATAGCAGATGATGAAAAATATGTTCAATAGTAGTCCAACGCGTTTCGTCACTGTCAGGCACTTCCTCAGGGACAATCTTTTACAAAATGCTGGATACAAATTTTATACACAGTATTATTATACACAGTGTTGCATGTTATATTTTTGCTTCCCTAGCTGGAATAGCCCACACTATACTATAGTATGTGCTATACATGTGTTGAATTGAAGATAAGAGGAGATCTTCGGGCATATCCTATGCTATTGAGGGAAGTTGCTAATATTTATATTTTCCACTATAATCACTTTTTGGGAGAAACAGTGTTATTGCATGTGGACACCAGAAACACTTTTTGTAAATTTGTGAGTTTGTGAGAGATACTATTTTAACAAAGGATCAAATAGTGATGGTTAGACGACTGGGTGACAGCATCTCCAAAACGGCAGGTCTTGTGGGGTGTTCCAGGTATGCATTAGTTAGTACCTACCAAAAGTGGTGCAAGTAAGGACAATGAGTGTACTGGCGTCAGGGTCATGGGTGCCCAAGGCATATTAAAGGTCCAATCACACAGAGTTTTCTTCTGTAGCTCAAATTGCTGCAAAACTTGATGCTGGCTACAATAGAAACGTGTCAGAACACAAAGTGGTGATACATGTCTAATTAATTAGTTTGCTGCATTTATGGCTAACCGGTCAGAGTGCTTATATTGACCCCTGTTCATCACAGAAAGCACTTTTAATGGGGATGTGGGCATCAGGACTGAACCAGGGAGCAATAAAAAGTTTGGTGTGGACATTGTTCTGCTTGGAAAACCTTGGGTCCTGGTATTCATGTGAATGTTAATTAGACATGTACCACCTACCTAGAGATTGTTGTAAACCACGTACACCCCTTCATGGTAATAGTTTTCCCGATGCAGTGGCCTCTCAATCTGATTGGGCATCTGTGTGATGTGTTGGAACAACAAAACCAATCCATGGAGGCCCACCTCACAATTTGGAGGACTTAAAGGGTCTACTTTTATTGTCTTGGTGCCAGATAATACAGGACACGTTCAGAGCTCTAGTGGAGTTCATGCCTCAATGCAACAGAGCTGTTTTGGCAACATGAGGAGGACCTGTACGATATTGTAGCTGATCAGTGTATATATTTTTCATTTTTAGATATACCTTAATAGTATTCTACTTGGTATCCTTAAATAGGCAATTCCACATAAGGGTACCATATTATGAAGCTATCTGCTAAACAGCGTCATATCCTTAAATGGATTCTATAGTGCTAGGAAAACACACCCATTTTCCTGGCACTATAGAATCCTGCAGTGCCCCCCTCCCTCACCCCTGCAGTGCTGACTGGATTAAAACCCCTTCAGTCACTTACCTGAATACAGAGCCGATGTCCCTTAAGCCCTGGATCCGGTTCTGCCGGTAGGGGAGGTCTAATGCGCACGCGCATTCTCAGAAACTGCAATAATTACGACTGTAGGGTTAAGGGACATAGGACATTGCACCCAGACCACTTCAATGAGCTAAAGTGGTCTGGGTGCCTACAGTGTCCCTTTAACTAGGGAAATCCCACATAATTCACCAGATGATGAGGTGTTCCTGTTGACTACTGGCACTATCCTCAACATCATCCTTACTCTGCCAGTAGTAGTGGTAGTACAGAAACCAAAATGTTATCTGTGCTCTATCCCAAATCCCTATGCACATTTCATTAACTGGAGGTTTTTTAGAATTAATCCGATTGCCATTTAAGCGTAAACTCAACTCCGATGTGAGTTCTACACTAACAAATCATCCTGCTGCTATCAGCTAAAAGGCAAAAATCTATATTAAGACCGAACGTGGTATTTTTATGACCACTACACAGTTATTAACAATTCATTTGGAATACATGGGGTGGGCTGCAGCATTGTGACATGGCTATATGACGCAAACAAATACAAACACACAAAATGAAGATCAAACACCCACTAATTCTGGGCTGCAGCAATGGCTACAACATTCATCAGCCTGCATTTATTGAATAGAAACAAAAAAGAAACATTACCTGCCTGGTATCCAAATCCCTATGCACATTTAAATAACTAGAGGTTTTTTTATTACCACTGAGTGTACGCTCACCTGCCATGTCAAGGCAAACCTTCTAGGTGAGCCCTTCACTAAAAATACACCTTGCTGCTTCCAGCCTTTTGATAGCACATCGAACCAGGCTCCTGTCTCAGCATTCGTTTCAACCCGTGGCCTGCTGGGAGGAAGTGGGTTCAGGTTGCTGAGAGTTGTGCAGGGAGGCAGGAGCAGGCCCACATACTCACGAGGGGAAAGGATAGCCTGGAACCTCAGACTATTATCAGGCTTGGTTAGCCTGCTCCCACATCACCCCAGGAAAACCACCCTACTGCACCCAAAAGGTAAGGAAATAGGAGCGTAGTTATAACTCCTATGTTAATTGTTACTTATATTTGTGTGTCTGTGTACTTATGTGTATCTAAGTGTGTGTGTGTGTGTGTATATATATATATATATATATATATATATATGTTTGTGTGTCAGGGTGTGTATCTGTGTGTGTTGCACTACATACATCCCTGCATTGAAACTCCAACAGTGCACACAAATAGGCCCCAGCATACAAATAAACTCATGCATTCAAACACAGGTACTACAAGAAAATACAGCACTGCATTCAAACACCATTACTACAAGCACACCCCTGCATTGAAACACCCAACTGCATTTACCTATACTAATAAGCACATATACACCCTGGCATACGATTGTCAACACTACAAGCAATCGCATACCTGTATTCACATGCCAACACTACACACAAATTCACTTTTTATTGTTATAATAAAGTAATACATTACATTTATGACATTATGTAAAGTTGTTTATTGTTTGTGCATGTGTGTATGTATGTATGTTTATATATATATATATATATATATATATTTGATTTTTTTTTTCTCAGCCTTCCTGGGTGGTATATTTCTTCCTTAATCTCGGATTCTCTACCGGCCACTCTTCAGGACAGCAAACTCAGATGTTACACGTGGAATCTGTTTAAGCCTCTCCCCCATGTGGGAGTCACAGGCCAAGTGTCCCAATCACAACTGAGACTACTACTGCCTTAACTCTCCACATCCTTTCTTGTTCTTCTTTCAATCCTTGGTATTGGTCCATTTTCTCATATGTATATATAATATGCATTTGGCCCTCCTTACATATTTCAGTGGCCAATTTGGCAATCCAGAGCAAATAGGTTTGGCACCTTAGTCTTTGCATTTCATCTTACACTCCTTTATCAAGACTGCTTTATAATAAATTAGTTTGTAAAATTACCCTCTATATTGATTTCTTGTTTTTTAACCCTTGTAAGTCAATTTATGTGTTTCAGGCTCTAGCAGTTTTTATTGTAAAGCAGTCTTTTTTATATTTGTGTGTTTTTGTTTTATAGTATATATAGTATAGTTTTAAAGTATATTTAAGTTTTTGGCAATACATTAGTCCCAACCATTTGCCTTCCGTCTACTGCAGGTGGATTTGCATCCGTGGCAGTAGAAGCTATTGCAACACATTTGGTTGATTAGAGCACAATAAGGGTAATATAGACTGTATCGATGCTGTCAAAGTGTCTGGATATATCTAGCTTGACATATAAATTGCTTTACTGCTGCATCTTTTTCTCTCTGTTGGTTAGTTGTCACTTGATCTGTGAATAAATTAAACATTTACTGGAATATGTACTAAATTGGGAATTCAAAATGAATTTGAAATTTCAGACCAGACTGGCTAAACTGAAAGCGTAGCTGACAGTTGAAATTCACTAATTTAGTTGAATTTAATTGAATTCTTAATTTAGTGAATAAGCCTGTATATGGCTGTCCTCTAACCATCAGTCATCTTTTTTTTTATTACAACTTGATTGGACCTCTTGATCATCATGGAGATTTACACTTCGTATTTGCCCGACGCCAAAAAATAGCTTCTAACCCTTTTTATCCCCTTTTTTTCTGGCGTTGGGATTGGCATTCTGAATCAAGAACTGAGCTAAACATGTTTGGACTTGTGCAAGTCCAAATGTGTTTGTAGAATTGTAGAATTTCGTACGATCATCATATTGACCCAAAATCATCCCAATTGCAGTTTGTCCTGAAAAATATAGCTTGGTTGCTTCATCTAAGTGTTGCTTCTAAGTGTGTGGTTGGAGATATTCTGGAGAGTTTTACAGAAGCTTCAACTGTATAAGAGTTGTGCTAAGAGTTTTCTTTTCTACTGTTACAGATAAGATTCATCTGTAGGAAAAGGTTACTGATTGCACAAGGTTTGATTTCCTGTTGGTAATTATAAGGCATTTGATTTGATTAGTTAGCTACTTGCTATTGATTGCTGTTTAAATTAGCTATTGTTTGAAAATAAGCAGAGGCCTACCCAGGTGTTAAACATTCCTAGTGTCATTAGCTTGGCTAATATAGCTTGGTTGCTTCATCTAAGTGTTGCTTCTAAGTGTGTGGTTGGAGATATTCTGGAGAGTGTTGCTTCTAAGTGTGTGGTTGGAGATATTCTGGAGAGTGTTGCTTCTAAGTGTGTGGTTGGAGATATTCTGGAAATAACCTAGAGGTAATCTGAGGTATTCAGGAGGATAAATAAAAAGTTAAGATTCGTTTGATTTAAATTATTCTCCTCATTGGAATGGCAGACTTAGTTCAGCGTAATAGTTGCTATGCATTTGTTTCACGTTTCACTTTTTGGAGGTTTGGTTGTTGTCTAATCTGTAGACAGTTCTCTATCTTGCGGCAGGAGATTGTATTTTTGAAGTCTGAGATATGTAAATTATCTGGTGAACAAACTCAGACTGGAACTGCTGCAAAGCCACTGCCGCAGAGACATACTAGGAATGGCAGATGGATTACTGCAGGATCTGGCAGACTTAGAGTTGTGGATAAAAGGCATATTGCACAGTCTGTTGCTCTATATAATTAATTTTCTGCACTTTCAGAGTGTAATGGTGTTGTGGAGAGAGGTACTGAGGCTAGTGGTGTTGTGGAGAGAGGCACTGAGGCTAGTGGTGTTGTGGAGAGAGGCACTGAGGCTAGTGGTGTTGTGGAGAGGGGCACTGAGGCTAGTGGTGTTGTGGAGAGGGGCAATGAGGCTAGTGGTGTTGTGGAGAGGGGCAATGGGGCTAGTGGTGTTGTGGAGAGAGGCACTGAGGCTAGTGGTGTTGTGGAGACCGGCTTGGAGACTATGGTGAGGCCTAATAGAAAGCAGTTGTTGTTGGGGGATTCCATCATAAGAGGTGTGGAGATGGACAATGGTGGTCTTGTGAGGTGTCTTCCCGGAGCTACTGCTCACAGAGACAGGAGACGTATCTGTAATATTGTTAAGCAAGCAAAGCAGGAAGGGGAATTGGATGTACTTGTCCATCTAGGGACAAATGACTTGGCTTGCAATGAGGTTTCAGAGGTTAAGGAAGTTTTTAGTGTTTTTGCCAATGATATACGGCAGGTTGCTTCCACACTGTCATTCTCTGAAGTTCTGCCTGTGCATAACACTCAGAATGACAGGCGGATGCGTATTAGGGACTTTAATTTGTGGCTTGGTGAATGGTGTCGGGAGCAAGGATTTGGCTTATTTTCTCATGGTAGCTCTGTTTGGAATGGAAATAACCTGTACAAAAAAGATGGTTTGCATCTTTCTCAAAAGGGAACAAATGTTCTCAGTGAGCAGTTCAGAGGTTTTGCTAGGCTGTATTTAAACTAGGAGGGGAGGGGGGCAAAAGGGTGATAAAACATCAATCCAGTTGTCCCCCAAAACAAGGACAGAAGGTGCCTGTAGCAAGTGTGTTAAAAAATGATAAGCTTAGAGTCATGTCTACAAATGCTCGCAGTTTAGGGGATAATATCCATGAACTTGCGGCAATAATGGCAACTGATAGTGTAGATTTAGTCGCTGTTACTGAGACATGGTATAATGAGAAAAATGACTGGGACATGGCAAAAAGATAGGGAAGGCAAGAAAGGGGGAGGGGTGGCCCTATATGTGAAGGATAGCATAAAATCTAGCCTGATAAAAGTTAGTGAGGCGAACATAGAGTCCGTTTGGGTTACGTTAGAATTTGGTAATCACACAGTAACTCGTGTAGGTGTGATTTATAGGCCCGCAGGACAAATTGAAGAATTAGATAATCTACTAGTTGAGGAAATAGCTAAAATGACAATGAAGGGGGAAGTTATCATCATGGGTGACTTTAATCTTCCTGATGTAAATTGTAAAACAAAAAAGCTGCTTGTGCCAGGAGCACACATATTCTAAACTCCCTACTGGGATTGTCTCTAAAACAAGTCGTGGAAGAGCCAACTCATAAAGAGTCCATACTAGATTTAGTGTTAACAAATTAAGATTTGGTATCAGATATTACTGTAGGTGAAAGTTTAGGATCCAGTGATCATCAGTGAGTGTGGTTTAATATAAGAACAGTGACTGAGTCACACCACACAAAAACAAAAGTTTTAGACTTTAGAAAAACTGACTTTTCTAAAATTAGGGAATATGTGTAGAGGAGTCTTTATCAGACTGGAGCAATTTAAATGGAGTCCAAGAGAAATGGGATTATTAAAAAGTTGCACTACTGAAGGCAACAGAAAATTGCATTAGGCTTGTCAGTAAAAGTAAAAAATTCAAGAAACCACTGTGGTACTCCGCAGATGTGGCCAAAATGGTTAAAAACAAAAAGTTAGGATTTAGTAATTATAAAAAAAAAACAGAGTGAGGAAGACAAAATTATCTATAAGATTAGGCAGAAAGAGGCTAAGCAAGTTATAAGAGCTTCCAAATCACACACACAAGAGAAAATAGCACAGTCAGTAAAAAAGGGGGACAAAACTTTTTTTAGATACATAAATGAGAAAAGAAAAGTAAAACAAGGATTAGTTAGATTAAAAACAAAAGAAGGAAGGTGTGTAGAAGAGGATACAGGTCTAGCTGACTGCCTCAATGAATATTTTTGTTCTGTATTTACAGATGAAAATTAAGGAGAGGGACCTCAGTTAAGAAAAAGGATTAATGAGTCATTTATTACACGTGAGTTTACAGAGGAAGAGGTTCTATTTCAACTGTCAAAAGTAAAGACAGATAAGTCAATGGGACCTGATGGAATACACCCAGAGCTATTAAAAGAGCTTAGTGGTGTACTAGCAAAACCATTAACAGATTTATTTAACCAATCATTGTTAACAGGAGTAGTCCCAGAAGATTGGAAGTTAGCAAATGTTGTGCCCATTCACAAGAAAGGTAATAGGGAGGAGTCGGGCAACTATAGGCCAGTAAGCCTTACTTCAGTAGTGGGGAAAGTGATGGAAACCATGTTAAAGGATAGGATTGTTGAACATCTAAAAACACATGGATTTCAAGATCAGAGACAACATGGGTTTACTTCAGGGAGATCATGCCAAACTAATCTTATTGATTTTTTTGATTGGGTAACTAAAATTATAGATCAGGGTGGTGCAGTAGACATTGCTTACCTAGATTTCAGTAAGGCTTTTGATACTGTTGCACATAGAAGGCTTATCAATAAACTGTAATCTTTAAGTTTGGATTCCAATATTGTTGAATGGGTAAGGCAGTGGCTGAGTGACAGGCAACAGAGGGTTGTAGTTAATGGAATATATTCGAAGCTTGGACTTGTCACCAGTGGGGTACCTCAGGGATCTGTACTTGGACCCATTCTCTTTAATATTTTTATTAGTGATATTGCAGAAGGTCTTGATGGTAAGGTATGTCTTTTTGCTGATGATACTAAGATATGTAACAGGGTTGATGTTCCAGGAGGGATAAGCCAAATGGCAAATGATTTAGGTAAACTAGAAAAATGGTCAGAATTGTGGCAACTGACATTTAATGTGGATAAGTGCAAGATAATGCATCTTGGACGTAAAAACCCAAGGGCAGAGTACAGAATATTTGATAGAGTCCTAACCTCAACATATGAGGAAAGGGATTTAGGGGTGATTATTTCTGATGACTTAAAGGTAGGCAGACAATGTAATAAAGCAGCAGGAAATGCTAGCAGAATGCTTGGTTGTATAGGGAGAGGTATTAGCAGTAGAAAGAGGGAAGTGCTCATGCCATTGTACAGAACACTGGTGAGACCTCACTTGGAGTATTGTACACAGTACTGGAGACCGTATCTTCAGAAGAATATTGATACCTTAGAGAGGGTTCAGAGAAGGGCTACTTATCTGGTTCATGGATTGTGGGATAAAACTTACCAGGAAAGGTTAAAGGATCTTAACATGTATAGCTTGAAGGAAAGACAAGACAGGGGGGATATGATAGAAACATTTAAATACATAAAGGGAATCAACACAGTAAAGGAGGAGACTATATTTAAAAGAAGAAAAACTACCACAAGAAGAGGACATAGTCTTAAATTAGAGGGACAAAGGTTTAAAAATAATATCAGGAAGTATTACTTTACCGAGAGGGTAGTGGATGCATGGAATAGCCTTCCAGCTGAAGTGGTAAAGGAGTTTAAGCATGCATGGGATAGGCATAAGACTATCCTAACTATAAGATAAGGCCAGGGACTAATGAAAGTATATAGAAAATTGGGCAGACTAGATGGGACGAATGGTTCTTATCTGCCGTCATATTCAATGTTTCTATGTTTCTATGAAATATATCTCCAAGTCTATTTGAGATATCTTCACTGGTCAGTTGATCAAACAGTATTATATTCTGTATATATTCACCTTTCCAGAAAATCCAGATGCATGCCCCATTAGAAAATTCAATCCTCTCGGTCAGACATGCCAGAAAGCCTGTACTCGAAACCAGGAATGTGGATTAAAGAGGAGATGCTTGTGTGATGGAGACTGTGGCCTGAGCTGTGTTACAACAAGTATGTATTTTTATTAAGGCTTAGTTTCATGTACGTTGTTAATATGTTATGTACCCTAATATGACATAATATACAGGTATTATGTTATGTCTTATATTTATTTAAGTGTATGCATTAGGTAAAGAGCTTTCATGCCCAACCAAAATATGCTTTCTCATTTGTTGAAATCCTCCCATAGATGTCTGTTGGTTAATAACTGGACTTGCACGGGGTGTGAAAATTCAGTGTATTGATTTGGATGGTCTGAGAGTAAAATCCAATGCAGACGATCCACATTTTTAATTAAATTATTTCATCATTTCAATTCCAAAACTATAGCTCAATTAAGCAGTTTGGGTATATAGATAATGCCCCACCAATCTCACTCTTTAATTCTCTGCTATGTAGGAGTTAAAACAATTTGATTATGCAGTTATTACCATAGCTCCAGTGGCTGTGATAATATTTCGGAAACCTGGCCATTTGCCCCCACCCCAATATTAAAAGTAAGAGAGCTCACTGTGGGTTGGGGCAGTTACATTTTAAAAGGTGGGGGCACCCTCAGGGCACTATAGTGCTAGGAAAACGAGTATGTTTTCCTGGCACTATAGTGGTCCTTTAAACCTCAATTTCAAAGAAGAGGAAAAGTGGGAAAATTGCATGGACAAATGCATCCAGGCATCTTCATGTGAGCCTGCCATAGCAGATATCAATATTAAAAAAAAAAAAAAAAAAAAGTACAGTTTAAGGTAGTTCCTTCGCATATGATACAGATGTACCTGGGGCAGTAAACCACCAACTGTCAACTTATTACCGCATCCTCCTTAATGGTACATATGTAACTGGGACTGCAAGCCACCAACATTAACTGTTCACTTAATATTCCATCATCCTTAACCATGATTATGGGTGAGCAGAATGGGGGTGCTAACAAACAGTATCTGTGGCACCACATATGCCCAGTCCCTGGTATCACTCTAAATATAAAGTGAAGGAGAACCAATGCTTTATGCCACTTCATAGATATCCCACAATGAATGCAAGCAAATTAATAAAATATCAATTGAAAGGACATGTTAACTGTGCTGAAAAGTAACAGCCCAGCTTCACATTTATATCACAAGAAACACAGTCACTGTAGGCTTATGACACAGATGTTTTAGGAAGGACATTTCTGATGCCCAAATGTCTGTTAAATGACTTCAATCACCAAAGGGAAGGTGACCAGATGGTTCTCTTCCCTCCAGTTACATCATGCAAATATGACTTATTAAAGGTGCAATCTGTGCAATGTGTCTACAAAAATCTGTAATTAGAAGCTCATGATTCAAAGAATATTTATTATTATTTCACAATAGCATGTTATTTACATTATTTGAGTTCTCTAAGGTCCTCTTTGCTTCTATTAGGAACAGTCGATGATAGAGTTCATTTTCACTTTAACTAGCACTGTAACTTAATTAGTGAGCTTTTTAAATAGAGACCAAAAGAGGAGTCTGTTCAATTGTTTATAAACAGAATATGATGATTTAACAGTAAAGTGCTGATCAGGGAATCCTTTAAATTTGTCATAAAAAATATTAGTTTTATGCATTTCTCCATTGAATCTCATCTTTTTCTTCTGTCCATTTATTTTTCCCAAACATATTTAATTGGTGTATTAAGATTACTTGGCAATTGAGGCAAAACTATATATTACACCACACCTCAAGAATTGTAATTTTCTTGTATGTGTTGCTTGGCGTCCCTCTTCACCTGTGTGTATTGACCCTGCTTGTGTGTCTCTCTTAATCCCTTTTTCAGCTCCCTTTACCACCTGACATGTCTCTTAACCCCTGTTACCCTTTGTTACTCTTACCCTCCCTGTGCCTCTTAACCACCCCTTTTGTGTCTCCTAATCATACTTTTGCCTATTTTGTGTTTTGTATTCCCTTTTAAACCCTCTTAACACAACTTCTGCACCTAGTGCATCTTACTCAAGGACTCAAGTCCTGCAGGAAAACAGGGGAACAATGTTTCTGTAATTTGTTCCTGCAGGACTCGAGACCTGATAAAGCTACGGTGAAACATCTTTCTTCCCGGGACATTGCAGGCCTGTACAGTGCGAGGGGTAGTCCAGGAGGCTCTCTGTTTGCTCCTTTGCCTCTTGTGAGTCCTAGCTGTCAGATGGTTACTGTGGGTTACCATGGCAATGCTCAGACGCTGTACTCTGTCAAGCGTGTAAGAAGTGCATATACATCCCCACACACGCATTACAGCCCCTACCCTCCATTCCATATCTCTATCTCCCCATTTCTGCCACTACTCACCCAACTCACATACTACAGTCTGTATCCACCAACTACCATCCCTATGCCCACAATACAACCCTCAACCCCCCACTACAGCCCCTATTCCCCATTACAGCATATATCACTTCCAACTACAGCTCCTGTCTACCAACTACATCACCTACTCCCACATTACAGCCTCTGTCCCCCACAAAACAGCCTAATCCCCACAAAATAGCCTGTATCCCCCTTATGACAGTCCCTATCCTCCACATTATTGCCTCCACAGCTCATAACCCCCATTTAAGCCCTTTACAAACCCAACCTCCACACCAATTACAACCACTACAATCCCTATTCCCCCACAACAACCCCAGTCACACACAGTATACATCCAGTTCCCCACAAAAGATCCTAACCCAACATTAAAAACATTTCTGTAATACAAGGATGTACATGTGGGCAGTGTGTGTAAGTGGGCAGGTCTTACATGCAAGATGGTGGCACAAGTGGACCTCATGATCTCCTATTGCCTGGGGACCCAATGAGTTGTCAGTCTGCCCCTGATAGGAGCGTATCATTTGAATTTTACTTTTTTTGAGAGGAGGTGTTGGAAAACTTAGGTGAGTTTCCAAACTTTTTTTCTAGACCTTGACCCCTGACTATCCCTCCTTTTGTCCCTATTATTTTCCCGGCACACACCGTTCACAGTTATGTACCTTTCATAGTACATGATATGTTTAACATTGGTGTTATTGTAAATGTTATGGTAGTGTAGGGGTTAATGGTTACTGTTTAATGGTTTAATGTGTAGAGTATGGATTATTGTTTAGTGACAGTGTGTTATAGATGTATAGTCCCTGTACATTCACATTGCAACATATATTACCACACAACAGCCCCTACATCTACATTAGAGCCCCTAACCAGCCAACACCCACACTACAGTTCATATCAGCCCATTACAGCCATTACAACCATCAATTAACCCACTACAACACCTAACTTCCAACTACAGCTCCTGTCTACCAACTGCATCACCTATTCCCACATTACAGCCTCTGTCCCCCACAAAACAACCTAATCCCCACAAAATAGCTTGTTTCCCCCTTATGACAGTCCCTATCCTCCACATTATTGCCTCCACAGCTCATAACCCCCATTTAAGCCCTTTACAAACCCAACCTCCACACCAATTACAACCACTACAATCCCTATTCCCCCACAACAACCCCAGTCACACACAGTATACATCCAGTTCCCCACAAAAGATCCTAACCCAAAATTAAAAACATTTCTGTAATACAAGGATGTACATGTGGGCAGTGTGTGTAAGTGGGCAGGTCTTACATGCAAGATGGTGGCACAAGTGGACCTCATGATCTCCTATTGCCTGGGGACCCAATGAGTTGTCAGTCTGCCCCTGATAGGAGCGTATCATTTGAATTTTACTTTTTTTGAGAGGAGGTGTTGGAAAACGTAGGTGAGTTTCCAAACTTTTTTTCTAGACCTTGACCCCTGGCTATCCCTCCTTTTGTCCCTTATATGCTTCCTTTTGTTTCTTACTTGTCCCCATCTTGTGTCACTTATCTCTCGTTAGTGTCTTTACCCTCTTCTGTGTCTTTTACCCCACTTCTATGTCTTACTCCTTTCCATGTCCTTACCCTCCCTTCTTCTATATTTTACCCTTATCTTGTATCTCCTACTATACCCGTGTAGTTAGGCCTCTAAGATGTTCATTATGCTCTACCCAGTCTAAGGGAAACCACTCACAGCATGCAAAATCATTATATCCTTGACCCCTCCAGTCCTGACATGATGCAAGCAGATTTTCTGAGGCCCGGCAGATGGTAAAGAAGATTCATTATTGTGGTCCTCAAGACCATACTAGAAATAGTGATCAATAGTGATCAAATGGAAGGGGAAGCTCTGTGCACTTCCCCTACTGATGGCATGATACAACCTTTACAAGTCACCCAGGAAGCACGAAGAATGCTGCCTCCACGTCCATGAAGTATGTATAATGTTTCTGTGAAGAAGTGTCTTAGTAGAAATAATTTCAAATGAACAACACTCACAAATAAATATTTATTTTTAACTCTAAGGACTAAACTTTAACAATACTACATTCAACTTATTATGACACTCAAAACAATCCATGTACTATTACAGTACAGGATAAAGATATATTCTGCAAAATAGTGGAAAAATGCAGGGATACTAAAATTAACTGTTAATGAATATGCAACTATACATTTTCCCTTGAATGGAGGTTAATCATTCAGACATTTACAAACATTTCAATAATGGTGATACTGTCACCATGTCAATTTATACCAGGGATTGGGGATGTGATTGATCTAGGACATCGAGATGGCATTATTTTCCCGGCACACACCGTTCACAGTTATGTACCTTTCATAGTACATGATATGTTTAACATTGGTGTTATTGTAAATGTTATGGTATAGGGGTTAATGGTTACTGTTTAATGTTTAGTTTATGGTTTAATGTGTAGAGTATGGATTATTGTTTAGTGACAGTGTGATATAGATGTATATGTGCCATGTGTTAGGCTATTCTAGGGGTTAAGGAGATAACCTTACTGTATGGACAGCACAGGAACATGTCCCAGTGCTGTCTGAGAGCAGTGAGAATTCCAATTAATTACTTATTTATGAAAATGATATAATAATCTTCAGCAGACGAACCTACCTGTAGGTAGGTAGGTGGGGTGGTGTTGGTGGTGGGTGTGTGTGTGTATCCGTGTAGATTTATCTTGAGATAAATATATATATTAAGACAAAAGATTTCTTAATTATATAAAGCTGAGTGCATGCTATTTCTTCTTAAAGCCCGCAGCTGTCCTTGGCCAGTGAACATTGCTAATGCTAAAACAGGATTGGTTAAAGGAACAAGAAACTTTGGAGATCAGATGTCAGTGCTTTGCCATCCGGGATTCAAAATGGCTAGTGGACAAGAGACAGCGCTAAGCCGTTGTCAAGGAGACAGGAAGTGGAGTGTGATAACACCATGTGATGGTAACAGCAACATGACATAATTATTGTTCACATTAGTGCACTGCTATGTGAACTTACTTCCTTTGCATTCTTAAATAAAATACTTCAGGTAATGCTGGATATGGGCCTAAATGTAAATAGATTCTGTAAGCCTGCCAGCAAATAAACATAATTGTTGTAAGCTGGAAAAATGTATTCCTTAAACAGGAACTATTAGCTGTTTGCTGGTGATATTTCCCCACATCTGTAAATGGTGTATATGTTGTAAATGCTATAGATCTGTAAATGGTGTATATATGCTGTAAATGCTAAGATGTGCTTAAGTGAATTTCCAGGTGAAAGTTGCCTAAATATTGTTTGATATGGATACTCACAAATATTTAACCCCTTAAGCAGTGCTCCTAACAGTCCTGCCTTTGGCGGCACAGTCCTGATTTAGGTTATCTCCTATAACCTGCCAGAGAATATAAAAATTCTAAATGTTGCAAGCCATTTGTCAACTCACAACAATGTTTAGTTATTCAACACCATAATTTAAGTTGACCGGCCTCTCTGTAAAGGAAGATGGGAAACAAGTAAACATTGGTTTTAGTTCTTTTCAAATATTTATGTTCCTTTTAGAGTCGATTACCATATTGTGCATTTTTATTCAAAAAGGTATAGAAATATACCTGATAATACGTTAAAAATATCAGGATGTGAGGAGCAAACACACAGCAATCACTGGTATTTTTCATGTTATGTTGCTTACATTGCAAAAAAAATAAAAAATAATCATTAGTGGGTATCTGTGTCCCATTTATTTAAAAATAAAATCTTATCCTTTTTGTTTGTTTTAAAGCAGTGCTTGATCCAGTAAAGTCTTGTGATGTGCCACATACTATAGAGAATGGATTCTTAATGGAAAATGGGTCTACTTTCTCAGTTGGAACCTCGGTTCACTATCAATGTAATCTGGGGTATGTTGTATGTACTGACTTGATTTGTTCCAATTGATATTCTTTATTGACATCTTTAAGAACTAAACATGTATACGATTTTTTGATTAGTAAATCTGTCCAAATGTTGCAGTTACTATGTAGTATCAACAGCATTTTATATAAAATATTGTAAACAAAATGTATGCCAGCTATGACTTTGGTAAATTTTTAGGGTTCCTATTTTAGCATAGCCTAGAACAGTGATGGCGAAGCTTTTTGAGCCCGAGTGCCCAAACCGCAATAATGCCAACTTTTTTTTCCTCAAAGTGCCAACACAGCAATTAAATCTGAATACTGAGGTTTAAGTTTAGAAAAAATAACTCGTACAGTTGTCCAAACGAATTAACAACTTTTGTTTTAAAAGAACACAACAACAGAGAGTTCAATTATACAAATTTTAAATAATTAATAAAATTAAGCTTATATTTATTAGTATCTCCAACAAATGCAATACATACACACACAGACTGCTGAATACATAGACTGCTGAATACACACACACACAGTCTGCTGAATACACATACAGACTGCTGAGTACATAGACTGCTGAATACACACACACACACACACAGTCTGCTGAATACACATACAGACTGCTGAGTACATACACACAGACTGCTAAATACATACACATAGACTGCTGAATACTTACACACACACAGTCTGCTGAGTACACACACACAGTCCACTGAATACACACACTTCTGAGTACACACAGACTGCTGAATACATACACACAGACTGCTGAATACACGTACACACAGACTGCTGAATGCACATACACACACACAGTCTGCTGTACACATACACAGGCTGCTGAATACAAACACACAGGCTGCTGAGTACACACAGTCTGCTGAATACATACACACACAGTCTGCTGAATACATACACACACAGTCCGCTGAATACACACACAGAGTCCACTGAATACACACACTGCTGAGTACACACAGACTGCTGAATACATACACAGAGACTGATGAATACACATACACAGACTGATGAATACATACACACACACAGACTGCTGAATACACACACATACAGACTGCTGAATACACACACACACATACTGCCTTGAGGGGTGCAGTGTATGTGTTTGTGTGTGGGGTGCTGTGTGTGTGGTGTGCTGTGTGTGAGGGGTACTGTGTGTGTCTGTGTGAGGGGTGCTGCATGTGTGTTTGAGGTGTGCTGTGTGTGTGTTTGTGTGAGGGGTGCTGTGCTGTGTTGGGATGTAGGGGTGCTGTGCTGTGTGGAGGGTAGGGGTGCTGGGCGGGGGTAAGGGTGCTGTGCTGTGTGGAGTTAGGGGTGCTGTGCACTGCATATAGTGCCAGGAGTACCCTGGCAGACTCCAAGGGAAAGTAGGCAAACCCTTTGCAAAGGGTTTGACAACCTGAGGCCTGCTGGGTGCTAGTTCTCTTGTGCAGCCAGAAACCTGTGGTGCATGGATGTGGTCATTTGCTTTGCAGGGCTTAGCTCAGGAGAGCTAATGGTTGCTTTTGATTAGGAGCTTCTGGCTCTCCATAGGAGGTAGCGGAGGTGGGAGTTGGCAACCAGTGGATCCCATGCAAGTGTTCCTTCAACTAGTCAAAAAATGTTTCTAGTCCAAGTGATTTTATATGGATCTAGTTTAGAGGTGAAAGTATGCTTTAGATTAATTGCATTATTGCAGGTGAGATAACTCATTGGGCTAATGCATCATCGGTAGAATCTGTTTAATCCAGGTTCAAATCCCGGCAGGGTTGACTCATCCGTTCATCCTTCCGAGGTAGATAAAATGAGTACCATTAAATTGGTTAATAGTAACAACCCCTGGATGTTGGGCTAAGGTAGCATCCCCAGGACGTACTTGAAAACTAAAGTAATCTGAATGTACCTTTCCTGGTTAAATACTTTGTTATTGTTAACCCAATAGTATAAATGGCAAGGTTTTTATTTAGATAGGAACTACTTTTATTCATTTATTTTTTCTCTGGAACATTTTCATGCTAAAATTACTTCAAGATCCTACCTTACAAGATCATCTTAATTAATTAAGAATATAAGTAAAATATGTTATATATGCAAAATTAGTAAGTAGAATTTTATATTTTTTTACTTAATCAGATTTTTATATCATAATCTTCTTAGAGTTTGAAATACATACAGCAACTAGAATTAAATATTACTAGACCTAAAGTCCAAAAATCCCCATAGGGAATCCATTTAAGGTCCAAACTGTATTTTTTTTCAAATAAAACCTCAATTCAATAGTTTAAAATACAGTAAAATATGTAAGAGTTCCCATTTAAATCAATCAGAATTTCTTTTGTAAATCATTAAAAACACAAGTTACTATAAGCAAATCAAATGGTTTTCTTTGCTGAGTGGCCTTCGGGAACAATATCCTAGCTTAAAGGGCTTCTCTCAATTCTCTTCAATTTACACCATTGAAAATTACCTATAATGTCTGTTAACCTTCTCTGTGCTGATTGCTAGGTGCAAAGTTCCTATAACAATGACTCACAGGGAGCCAAGATGGAGGCACCCAATTGCAAGATAAAGGATGTGGATTTCTACATTTCTGCTTGGCCCATTCCTACGTAGGACAACTCTGGTCATGGACTGAATGCCCTGACTGGATTTTGCACAGTCCTGTATGGGAACATTTTCTTGGTATCCACAAAGTCCAAACACCAGAAAACTACCGTATTTTCCGGCGTATAAGACGACTTTTTACCCCTGGAAAATCTTTTCCAAAGTGGGGGGTCGTCTTATACGCCAGCCCTTCTAATGCTGCAGCCGCCTGAGCGCTCTATAAAGCGCGCTCAGATGGCTGTTGCACTGCCTCTCTTACCTCCCCTTCCCTGTGCAGAGTGGGTGGCCGAGCTCCTCTTCGTCCTGTCAGTCCTCAGTGCTCACTTCCTTTCAGTCCGGCCGGGAACAGGTAACTGAATCTCCTGTACCGCGTGGTACCCGGCCAAAAATGGAGGGAAAGAAGAAGAGACACAAGGAAATGGTTTAGAATTTATTTGAACATTTGGTTTACATTAACATTTGAAATCCCTACTTTTTGCCTGCAACAAAACAACTGCAACTTTAAAAACTCATTACTTTTTGATTTGAATGTCAGTTGTAGATACATTTAAACTGTGGTATCACTTTATAAAATGTTTAAATGGGCAAACTAAGCAACATAACCATTACCGTTCACACCGTAAACTATTGTCCAGTTAGTCTCTGGGTGCTGTCCCTAGCCTAACATTCAAGGTTGGATGGATGACAGTAATTTAACTTTCACATTATCTAAGCAGCTTTAGAGAGGTTGGGTTTTGATTGTTGGGGAGATTACTACTTTTTAGCAAAGCTTTAAAATGATTTAACAGAAAACAAAGCCACAGCACCCAATGCTCTACTGAATCACAGCCACAACGGGTGGTTATGGTGCATTGCGTCAATTTTAGAAACACTACAAACATCTTAAACTTTTGAAGATGACTTATAAACACGCTGCAACACACACACACACGTGTGGTTCAAAAGGCTTCTCAGTGGTTATTCCCCAGCACAGGAGAGGAAGCTTATGGCATGGAAGAGGAGGAGGACTTGCAGAAACTGCAGATACTAGATCTGCAGCTATTGCAAGCACATTTTTCCACATACCCCTAAAGAAAACATGCAAAATTATTACAGGTTTAATTTGGGGTATATCTGCTAAATTGTCTTTTAAATGGAGTGTTCCCTTAAAATGACACCCGTCACCTTAAAACTATTTTTTTTAATATAAGAATCCCATCATTGAGTTTTGAAAGGAAAGTATATCCCAAACTCTATATTTTAACTGGAAAAGTTGGGGGTCGTTTTATACGCCCAGTCGTCTTATACGCCGGAAAATATGGTAACCTGAGGCAGTGCGACGGATCCCAAATACATTTTGGAGGCATGCTACAACTACCTGTGATTAATGAATAGTATAAATAAATCACAATTAACTCTGCTAATATCTTGACTATCCCTAATTTCAAGTAGAAAGTAAAATGATATGGAGCTACAAAGAAGGGTGGGCAGAAGTGATTTTCAAACTCAGTCACAAAGCACTTTATTCCAAAAATACACAGTCACAAACATGTAATTTTAAAAAAATCACAACTTGTACAATATAGAAAATGTCATTACTGTAATTAAGAATGGGTACGATTATATGTTGCCCTTTAAATTTGCAGTAGCTAATTAATAAAACACTTTTAAAATAAATAACTGCATTATACATGTCACTCATTGCTTTTAAGAATGTGTGCAAGTATGTACTACCTACATGTTCAGTGACATTTACTAAACCAAAAAGTATCAGGATATTGACCAGAGAATTAAAAATGTTAGGCCAGTAAAGCTGAACTGGTAGAAATCTACAAGAAGATATATCTAGTGTGTATTTTGGCCTAGAATTAGCAAATTCTGGCAACAGGTGGCTGCCAGTAATTTTTTTTTACATTTTAATATGCTACATGTTGTGTACATCCTGAATAAAGGTTTAATTTGCTATCCCAGATCTAAACCAGTGGAATTTAGAAATTCACATTTAGATGATTAAAAGTTTTTGGGAAATTAGCTGAGCTGAAATCTAACTTAAAGGGTTACTGCAAATAAATGATTATAAATGATTTTTAAAATAAAATGAATAATGCCCTACTGGGCATTTTTTCTTTCAGTTCCCTCCCTCTCGATATCTCTAAAATATCATCAAAGCTCACGGCGCTACTTTCAATTACTCCTCCTGATTATTAATAATACAAAAAAAATAATTAAACTGAGCAGCTTAGAAAATAGGAGGTCGAGAGAGGACATATCAAACTCCTCTTGCAGGCTTTGATTGCCAGGTCTCCTCCGTGTGGTGCAGTGACGGGGCAGGAGGATGGAGTGTAACAGAGCTTCCTGTACCCCAGTTGGGTACCTCTGCTGACAGATGCTCCAAGCACTCCACCAGACACCATCAGCACCACAGTCCCCACATCCAGCATTTCAGCTTGGCTGGGAACTTGCCATTCTCTACCCACCCAGGACTTATGACAGGGCTCCAGGTTCCAGTGGGTGAACCTCTACTCAAAGAAAGAGTAGCAAGAACAAGCTCTTAAAAGAGCTTAGTGATTATAATTGCTGGGGAGTTCAGTGATATAGCAATGGTTCTCACCGCGACATCCAAACGCCAGACGAGGTCACCCCAGAAGGTCCCAACAAGAGATTTTAACTTGGGTGCTTTATGGTTCTCAGCCTGTGTTCTTGCCTCTGAGCCACTTCAGTTCCATGTATCCTTGCCAAGTCTCCAGCACTGTGGGCTTGACTTAACCTGTGACTGCTCCTGTCAATCGTGGTCCAGCTGTAAAGCATCACTGATTAGCCAGGTATAAGACACTGCCTTTCTCTGAGAGCAGTGTCAGTTCATTGACTCTGGTTCCTGTGTTGGTGTTCCAGTGTTCTCCAGGTGGCTCCTGACCTTGGCTTTCTATTCGTATATCCTGACTTCTGGCATCCTCTGACTTTAGCTTACTCTCATTTATCCTGACTTCTGTGACCCTCTGACTTTTGGCTTATCCTCGACAATTCTCCTGCTTGTGTCCTTACCTGTACTGCGACTTGGAGCAATATCCTGCACAGCCCCAGGGCACAGACTCACAGGCCAGGTGAATTCTTACCTGACCACATTGGCCTGTGTTTAATTGCAAGGGTGAGCACATATCTCTGCATACCGAACTCCCACCTCAGGTAAGCCGTGACACCCCCCATCCGAGGTGAGGCTCTATGTTGAGGGTAAAAAATGAACTCAGCAGATCTGAGGGTTTATTGAACAGCTTGGTCTTTTATACAGTTTTCCCCACAAGGTTACCACCCAGGTGGACCTTGTGGGGCACAGGAACAACAAGCCAATAAAAACATCGTTTTACATTCAGTCATTCCCATACAGTGTACACAATCCCTCCCCTCTGCCTGTGAGATAATTACTAACATTTTTACAAACCCCAAATTAAACAAACCCCCACAAAAGTCACATCCCCTGATAGCCCCAAGCTGGGTGAACAACATATCCAATAATCACCCAGATCGGTTCAGTGGTTCAGGAATTTCCTGGAAGTCTTATTTTTGCCCCACAGTGCACATGGTCCCATGCCCAAAACAGTTCCGTCTCTGTCCCATAGCCAGCGTCACAGCTGCGTGGTGGGGAAAGTTGGTAGTTCCCGGATCAAGGACCACGCTCTGCCCTGATGCCAGCCCTTCTGCTGGGGTGGGTTGGGGATCTGGATCAGCCGTCGAGCATCGCTGTAGATCCAGTACAGAGACCGCGGTCCCATCTGTACTATTGGGGTCAGGGTTGTTGTCCCCACTCCTGTAGCTCGCTCTGCTGCTGGGGAGTGAGACCAGTTGTCTCCACTCCCTGTAGGATATCCTGCCGCTTGGGAGAGAGGCCGGCTGCCTCCTCTCCCTGCAAGGTATACTGCCACTGGAGAGTAGGACTGACTGTCCCCACTCCCAGTAGCTCGCTCAGCCGCTGGGGAGCCGCTCCCTGTGATGCACACTGCCGCTGGGGAGAGAGACCGGTTGTCTCCTCTCCCTGCAAGGTACACTGCCGCTGGGAAGGGAGACCGGTTGTCTCCTCTGCCTGAAACTCACCCTTCTGCTTGGCAGTGAGACTGATTATCTCCACTCCCTGTAGGAAACACTGCCGCTGGGGAGGGGACCAACCTTCTCCACACCCTGTAACTCACCCTGCCACTGGGGAGGGAGGATGCAGCTCTTCTCTCCTGGTGACTCTGTCTGCAGCTGGGGAGAGAGACTGGTTGTCTCCTCTCCCTGCAAGGTACAATGCCGCTGGGGAGGGTGGCCGACCGTCTCCATTCCCTGTAACTCACCCAGCCGCTGGGGAGGGAGGACGATGCTCTCCTCTCCCTGCAAGGGAAGTTGCCGCTGGGGAGGAAGGACGATACCTTCGGCTCCCTGTACTGCCCACTGCTGTTGTAACTTGTACATCCTGAGGGTGTAGTGCCGCGGTTCTCCTCGTCCAATTCTCACATAGTTGCTGTGATAGTCTCTGTCGAAGGATCTGGGCCATATCTGGCTAGCCGCCTGTCTAGGCATCGCCCTCAAAGCAATACGTCATGATTGCTGTAGTCCGGGGCTCTGTACGGGGACAAGTGTTGCCCTTAATTATAACTCCATATGTTATCGATGCCTCCGAGCTGCTTCTCCTCACACTAGGCAGCCATTCCACCGCTTGCGACCAATATAACTGAGTTTCTTGTACCCTAGTTGGGTACTGTAATGGAGCTTCTTGTACCCTAGTTGGGTACTGTAACAGAACTTCCTGTACCCTGGCTGGGTACCTCCACCGACGGATGCTCCTAATGCTCACCGAGGACTCCAAGCACTCCACCAGACACCATCAGCACCGCAGTCCCCACATCCAGCATTACAGCTTGGCTGGGAATTTGCCCTCCTCTACCCACCCTGGACCTATGACAAGGCTCCAGATTCCAGTGGGTGAACCTCTCCTCCAAGAGAGAGTAGCAGGAACAAGTTCTTAAAAGAGCTTAGTGATTATAATTGCTGGGGAGTTCAGTGATATAGCAATGGTTCTCACCGCGACATCCAAACGCCAGACGAGAGTAGCAGGAACAAGTTCTTAAAAGAGCTTAGTAATTATAATCCCTGGATAGTATAGTGATATAGCAATCCCCAGGGTAGATGCAGCCTTTCCCCCACACATGAGGTGAGGCTCTATGTTGAGGGTAAAACAGGAACTCAGCAGATCTGAGGGTTTATTGAACAGCTTGGTCTTTTATACAGTTTTCCCCAGGTGGACCTTGTGGGGCACAGGGACACATGAACAACAAGCCAATAAAAACATAGTTTTACATTCAGTCACTCCCATACAGTGTACACAACCCCTCCTCCCCCCTTCTGCCTGTGAGATAATTAACAAAGACAATGGACTAACTCAATTAACTCTAAGCGGAAAAAACATACATTTTTACAAACCCCAAAAAGTACCCCAAAATACAACAAATCCCCACATCCCCTGATAGCCCCGATCTGGGTGAACAACATATCCCAAAATCACCCAGATTGGTTCAGGAATTTCCTGGAAGTCTTATTTTTGCTCCACCGTGCACATGCTCTCATGCCCAAAACTGTTCCACACACCCAACGACAAAAGACTGCTGGACAATTTAAGATGGCCGCCGCCACATGTTTGAATCTGTTCCAGTTAAAAGTCCAAGGGGCAGAAACAGTACTTTTGAACATAGGTTATCACAGGGCCCATAGTCCCAGGGTAGGAGGCTGGCAAACAGGCCCCTTCCAAAAACCAGTGGCGAGGTTACGTTCGCCACATATGGCAAGTGAAATCAAATCCTGTGCCTCCTGTCCTGAAGAGGAAGAGCAACCTGGCAGGTAAGCTCTTCCCTGCACAGCCCCTTCCCCTGCAAACTCACAGTCCCCCTCCCTGCACAGATCCCTCACCTGCACATATCCCCCTGCCTCTCTGACAGCCTACCTTCCTGCACAGATCCCCTCTCTCCCTGCCTCCCCCCTCCCTTCACATATTCACTCTACCCCTGTCTCTCTTGCAGTCCCCCTCCCTACCCTGCACATATCTCCTCTCCCATTGCCTCCCCTGCACAGATCCCTTCTCCCCCTGCCTCCATGAAAGCCCACCTGCCTCACTTACAGTCCCCCTCCCTGCACAGATCCCCTCTCCCCCTCCTTCATCTGCACAGATCCCCTCTCTCCCTGACAGCCCCCTCCCAGCACAGATCCCCTCTCTCCCTGCCTCCCTGACAGCCCCCTACCTGCACAGATTCCCCCTCCCCTGCCTCCCTTACAGTCCCCCTCCCTACATCGATCCTCTCTCCCTTCTCATGCACTGATCCCCTCTCCCCCTGCACCCTGACAGTCCCCCTCACTCCCTTTTAAAGATCCACTCCCCCTGCCTCCCCTGCACCCAGACAGTCCCCCTTACTTCCCTGTACAGATCCCCTCTCCCCTCCCTCCCCTGGACAGACTCCCTCTGCCCTCCCTCCCCTGCACAGATCCCCTCTGCCCTCCCTCCCCTGCACAGATCCTCTTCCTCCCCTGCACATATCTCCTCTCTCCCCCGCACAGATCCCCTCTCCGCTGCCTTCCAGTCCCTCTCACATTGTAAAGATCCCCTCACTTCCTTGTAACATCCCCTCCCTCCTCTGCACAGACCCCCCACTCCCTGCACAGATCCCCTCTCCTCCTGCCTCCTCTGCACAGATCCCCCTCTCCCCTGCACAGATTCACTGTCCCCCCTCTCCTGCACAGATCCCCTCTCCCTCCACAGATCCCCTCTTCCCTGTACAGATTCCCTCTCACCCTCCTCTGCAAGGATCCAGTCTCCCACTCTCTCCTGCACAGATCTCCTCTCTTCCCTATACAGATCCACTCTCCCTCCCCTGCACCATCTCCCTCCGTCCCTGCACCCTCCACACACCCCCTCCGTCCCTGCCAAAAAATAAAAGTATATTAAGGGTCTTAAATTTATTTTTATTTTTTTGCTTTTCACTC
The DNA here is from genome assembly GCA_933207985.1 of Pelobates cultripes. Classification (NCBI taxonomy): domain Eukaryota; kingdom Metazoa; phylum Chordata; class Amphibia; order Anura; family Pelobatidae; genus Pelobates; species Pelobates cultripes. The sequence continues at coordinate 47,107,629 of OW240921.1, read as the reverse complement.
ATAACTGTTTTCTTTCACACCAATATAAAGTTAAATATACTGAAGTGCTTCACGAACAAGAATTATTTAAAGGAACACTCTGCCCAAATGGGCAATACCCCCGCTCCAAATCACTGTTTAGTAGATATGCCCCCAACTAATTACATGCATGCTTTTTTTTTTTAATGCATGTACTCATTGGGTGTATATCTTAAAAATGCTTGAAAAGGTTGTAAACTGTGTTGAGCTAGAGGCATTGAGTACATAAAAGAGGTATGTCTGGTGCAGCCACGTATGTCCGCGACTGCACCGAATATGACGTGGGTGGTCGAGATAGGGCAGCAAAAGCTCTAGCTAGACCACTGAAGAAGCCTTAGCACAAAAGGCTAATTACTAATTAGTTGGCCTTTCAGATTTTTGTCAATCCAGCACACAATCAGAAGACATGAGCAGGGCCTTTGTTCTCTACCCTACACTTTGAGGGTCTCACAGTAAAAGGAAATATTTTATAAATTATTTTTATTTTATTTTTCTGTGGCATCAACATGTGGACTTTCTAAGAATATTTGATACTAAGACAACAGTTGTGTGTGTGTGTGTGTATACATATATATGTATATATGATCTTTAAAGTTATTACTGCTTTTTAACACAGGTATGCACTTGAAGGTCACAAGGTCACACAGTGTATGGAGAACACCACTTGGAGTCAACCAGCTCCAACATGCAGACGTATGTTCAATATGATACATAGAATATTCCCATGTATTTTTATCTAAAAAAAAAGTTTTTTGGCATACATTTTACAGCCTTGATTTCACACTGGATATGATGTTACCTAACATTCTGTTATAAATGGCTAAACTAAACATTCACCCCTGGTGCATGAGGGCCCTATTCCATTCCCTACCCACCAGCTGACCTGAGAAAACACCCCTTCTATTTAAATAACCCCAATTGTTCAATACTCTTTCTATAAGTATTAGGATGCAGAGGCAATATAACCTAAAAATGATAAAAGACTGTATTACAAATATATTTCATTGTTACTTCTCAAGTTCTTACTGGAAGATAATCTAATTTGTTTATACCATCCCTGAAACCTGTGAAGGTTAAGGAACCCTCTTCTAATTATATTATCCTTCACAGATGTTTTGTTTTTTTCCTACCCCATCTACACAGGAAATTTGGGCGTTTTCCCGTTGTATAATTAACTCCTACTTCCATGTCTATATTTACAGTGGCAAATGCCAAATGAGGACCCTAGTAGGGGATATTTGCAGATCTTTCTGAAATTCACTTTACATACAAATGTTATACATGAGTAACGAACTGTTAGGAATAAAAAAAAAAACTGTATTTCTAACACTACAGTGTCCCTCTTCCCCATGGCCCCCACTGGCAACTAAAGTGTTAAAAACATTTTTAACACATACCTGATTGCAGCGCAGATTTCTGGATCAGGGTCCTCCTTTGCCAACGTCATGGCGATCCAGAAACCTAATGAGCAATCGCATTAAGTGCCGCACGTGCATTAGGCCTTCCCCATAGTAAAGCATTGAATTAATGTTTTCTTTTGAGGTTTTCAAGATGCTGGAGGTGCTCATGCAAAGCCTATAGTACCTCTTTAAAGGAACTCTATAGTGCCAGGAACAAAAACTTGTTTTCCTGGCACTATAGGATTATTCGGTCCCCCCTCATGGCCCCCCCTCCCTCAGCACTGAAGGGGTTAAAACCTCTTCAGCCACTTACCCTAATCCAGTGCCAGGCTCCTTTGGTGCTGGTGACCTCTCCTCCCCTGCCGACGTCAGCCACTGAGTGGAGCCACATGCTCGGGCCAGAGCTGCGTGCATTCAAATCGCCCATATGGGGATCTGAACTCGCGCGGCGTGAGTTCAATTCGATTTTCACACTGATAATCGCGGGAAGCAGCCTCTAGTGGCTGTCAGTTGCAGGGTTAAAACTAGGGGGACCTGGCACTCAGACTTAATTGAGCTGAAGTGGTCTGGGTGTCTTTATGTAGAACAAGTTTTCTTTTCTCCATTGTTTTCTAGTAGGTAGTGCTGCAAAGATTAAATGCAGGCAGTGTAAGCTTCAACTCTTTTTATTGTCTATAAGTAATAATATAATTTTCCCTTTCAGAAATATTCTGCCCCCCACCGCCAGAAGTAAAACATGCTTATCTTCTGGCAATTCAGAAATCAGAATATGCGGTCTTTGAAGAGATAAATTATCTTTGTGATAGAAATTTGGATATGGATGGGTCCCACAATGTCACTTGTGAAGCAAATGGAAACTGGTCTGCAATTCCAATATGTAGAAGTAAGTATTACTCAAAGGTAAGTCTGAATGGACCTGCACTAAAATTGGCAAACTGGTCCAATGCTGTACAGGGCCATTCGGACTGCCCAATTTTGCAGAAACAACTCGAACAACCCTGAATTTGGTCCAGATTTCACCTAGAGCAAATGCTAATGGATGGTTGAAATCTGGACCTGGATTGTTTGTTTTGAAGCACCCATGCCGAATGTAAAAAAACAAAAACTATTTGCCAGACAGCTGGCAAACCATTAAAAAACTCTCAGCACATAAGGGTTAACCAAGTGGTCCTGTCACAACTGGGACTACTACTGCCTTCACTTTCCACATCCTTTCTAGTTCTTCTTTCAGTCCTTGGTATTTCTGCACCTTCTCATGTTCCTTCTTCCTGATGTTATAGTCACTGGGTATTGCCACATCCACCACGACTGCAGTCTTCCTTCCTTGTCTACCATTACGATGTTGGGTTGGATGGCCAGCACTTGCATGTCTGTCTGCATCTTGAGATCACAGGATCTTAGCCCTGTCATTCTCAACTACCCTTTGTGGTATCTCCCATCTGGACTTAGGCAGGTCCAATCCATATCCTGTCCAAAAGTTTCGGTACACAATCCCAGCAACTTGGGAAAGTCTAGGTGCTGGACTGTCTCAGAGGCCTCTTTGCACAGTCTGCACCTTAGGTCTTGCCCTGTGTTGTAGACTCCAGCTTCTATTAATCTGGTGCTGAGTGCCTGTTCCTGTGCTGCTAGGATTAGTGCATCAGTGCTGTCTTTCAGTCCTGCCTTTTCCAACCACTGATAGGATTTTTGTCATGTGATCCACATCCACTATCTGCCGGTGGTACACCCCATAGAGAGGGTTGTCTTGCCAAGGAACTTCCTATTTTTCTGCATCCTCTATGTGTTGAAGTCTCAGGCAGTTCATATTTGGGAGCCATCTTCATGATGCACATGTGGATGCTCTGTGTTTCATGCAGGACTGTGTCCTTGACACTCATCAGGCCCGACCTCCTTCCTTACGGCAGGTGTACAGTCTCTGGGTGCTGGATTTCGGATGGAATCCACCATTCATAGTGAGCAGTTTTCTGGTCTTGACATTCATGGTGACCAGTTCTTCTCTTGGCCAGGTTATTATTCCAGCTGTGTACCTGATGACCGGTAGGGCATATGTGTTGATGGCTTGGATCTTGTTCTTGCCATTGAGCTGGGACTTCAGGACCTGTCTGACTCTTTGGAGGTACTTGGATGTTGCTATCATCCTTGTCTCTTCCTCATGGTTGCCATGCATTTGTGGTACCCCCGGGTACTTGTAGTTGTCCTCTACATCTTCTATTTGACCTTCTGGAACTTCAACTCCTTTTGTCCTGATTATCTTCCCTCTTTTTGCTATCATCCACCCGCACTTTTCTAGTCAGAACGACATTCCGATGTCCTTGCTGTATATCCTAGTTAGGTGGATCAGTGAGTCAATGTCCCGCTCATTCTTGGCATACAATTTGATGTCATCCATATAGAGTAGGCAGTTGATGGTAGCTCCACTCTTGAATCTGTATCGGTACCCACTCTTCTTGATGATCTGGCTAAGGGGGTTGATGCCTATGCAGAACAGCATTGGGGAAAGAGAATCACTTGAGTTATTGTCCTGGAATTGGCTTCTAGAGTTGTTTTCCATTGCCCATTGAGTTCTTGATGAAGGCTCATATTGTCTTGCTGACCTTGTAGAGAGCCAAGAATCCCAGTATCCATGTGTGTGGCATTGTGTCATAGGCTTTTTTGTAGTCAATCCAGGCTGTACAAAGATTGGTCTGTCTGGTCTTAGAATACCTTGTGACTGCTTGGTCTACCAGTAGTTGGTGTTTTGATCCTCTGGTGTTGTTTCTGAGTATTGCTCATATGACAGGAGTTTCCAGATATTGCATTTCATGTACAAACCAACGAACCACTGCATTTTCACCTAGACACTGACCCCTATCGGTCATTCGGTGTACTACAGGCTTCTTAGACGTTTTTGCATTTCATGTACAAACCAATAAACCACTGCATTTTCACCTACACACTGACCCCTACCGGTCATTCAGTGTACTACAGGCTTCTCAGATATTATTGCATTTCATGTACAAACCAACGAACCACTGCATTTTCACCTAGACACTGACCCCTACCGGTCAATTGGTGTACTACAGGCATCTCAGACATTATTGCATTTCATGTACAAACCAACGAACCACTGCATTTGCACCTACACACTGACCCCTACCGATCCTTTCGGTGTACTACAGGCTTCTCAGACATTATTGCATTTCATGTACAAACCAACGAACCACGGCATTTTCGCCTACATGCTGACCCCTACCGGTCAATCGGTATACTACAGGCTTCTCAGACTTTATTTCACTTCATAAGCAAACAAACTAACTACAGCATTTTCGCTTTTATACTGACTCCTATCTGTCAAACGATATACTACAGGCTATAATTATAATTACACAATAACACTTCCTTACAAATCATGCTTGCTATGATATAATCATTTCTGCATACCTGCCTACATAGGCATTTAGTTACATTTACTGACAATACGCATACATTTACCCAAGAATAAAAACAAAACAGAGAGTAAGCGCTAGCTAATATGAGGGCAGCAACCCTATAAGCGAATCCCTCAGGAACCCTTAAAAATGACGCTGAGAGAGAGAAAGAATAAAAGATAAGGGCTGCACCAATAAGAACAAAATACAAAATAAAATAGCAAATAGTCCAAATAAATGAGTGTAATAAAAAAAGAAAGTCTTATCTAGAATATGCTCTTTGAGGTCATGGAATCTATCCGTGCTTGATCCGGAACAATTGTCCTTTTTATGTTCATCCGTGAGGGTCCGCTCGTATATAGAAGATAAAAGAGTGGAGAGCCAATAGTGTAAAATGCTTAAAACAATAAAAATGAGTAAAAAGGGAAAAATAAAACTCACATTTGAAAGAGCTAAACTTGCTCTAGTATAGAAGGCGTACAGCGATTTGATCCCCGCTTATGGGATATAGGGTGGACTTCCTCCGTCAGTGGTGTATCCAACACTCGGGTAGAAAGAAACAGCCAATAGTGTACACTGAGTAAAATATTGGTAATAAAATAGAATGGGTACTCACAAGACGGGAGCAGAACAACTGCTCCTTGACGTAGCGCTGGTGGTATAATCCCCACCTAGGATTTCTTGGAGTCCGGGATGTTGAAAGGATGCCAGGTAGTAAATAAATTAGAGTGTATAAAAGGATAAGTGGCACAGATAAAAAGTAACCAATATATATAAAATACACAATGAAAAGTCCATAAACGCGTTTCGCCAACAATGGCGTTATCAATATGGGGTAAGAACCTGAAACCTGGCATGACATTGTTTATATAACAACTGTAATTCTATAAAATTGGCGCCAAAAGTGAGCAGCCAATCAACAGAGAGTTAAAACATAAAATTGATAAAACAATATAAAAATAGAGAAATCAATACTTTTTTGCAATAATATATTCATTATGAATGTTATGGCATTAATAAATATAAAAAAACGAAGAGTGTAGCTAAGTATTTATAACTTAATGTGCGCGGTCATGTGACCGGCACCATGCCGCTAAGGAGTATGGGAGTGGTAATATAGACACCGGCGCGCACTGCGCAGCTGCCGGCGTGTATGAAGAGAGTGGGAGGGAGGCATCAGCTCGCACACTGATTGCGGCTGACGTCAGTGGGAGGGGTGGGGTGACGGCGGCACGCACAAGAATGCAGCTGTCGTCAGGGAGAAGCAGTAAACATAGAAGACGGCGAGCACAAGGCTGCAGCCGTCGTCTAGGCAACAGGAGGAGCCTGTCGGCACGCTAAAGAGTGCGGCCGACCAGGCACTAAAAAAAAAAAAGAAAAAAGAAAAAGGAAAATTAAAAAAGGGGCATTAATAAAAAACAACAGTAAAAAAACAACAATAAAACAGAAAACAGAAAAAATATGTAAAAATGAAAAATATTATAAAATATATTTTTAATTTTTACATATTTTTTCTGTGTCTGTTGTTTTAAAATATATGCAGCCAGTACACCTTCCCATATTTATTTTACACTTCACATCTCTGTTATGTTTTATGTTTTATTGTTTTTTTTTACTGTTGTTTTTTTTTTTTATTAATGCCCCTTTTTTATTTTCCTTTTTCTTTTCTTTTTTTTTTTTTAGTACCTGGTTGGCCGCACTCTTTAGTGTGCCGACAGGCTCCTCCTGTTGCCTAGACGACGGCTGCAGCCTTGTGCTCGCCGTCGTCTATGTTTACTTCTTCTCCCTGACGACGGCCACATTCCTGTGTGTGCCGCCGTCACCCCACCCCTCCCACTGACGTCAGCCGCAATCAGTGTGTGAGCTGACGCCTCCCTCCCACTCTCTTTATAGACGCCGGCAGCTGCGCAGTGCGCGCCGGCGTCTATATTACCACTCCCATACTCCTTAGCGGCATGGTGCCGGTCACATGACCGTGCACATTAAGTTATAAATACTTAGCTACACTCTTCGTTTTTTATATTTATTAATGCCATAACATTCATAATGAATATATTATTGCAAAAAAGTATTGATTTCTCTATTTTTATATTGTTTTATCAATTTTATGTTTTAACTCTCTGTTGATTGGCTGCTCACTTTTGGCGCCAATTTTATAGAATTACAGTTGTTATATAAACAATGTCATGCCAGGTTTCAGGTTCTTACCCCATATTGATAACGCCATTGTTGGCGAAACGCGTTTATGGACTTTTAATTGTGTATTTTATATATATTAAAGTATATTTGGTTACTTTTTATCTGTGCCACTTATCCTTTTATACACTCTAATTTATTTACTACCTGGCATCCTTTCAACATCCCGGACACCAAGAAATCCTAGGTGGGGATTATACCACCAGCGCTACGTCAAGGAGCAGTTGTTCTGCTCCCGTCTTGTGAGTACCCATTCTATTTTATTCAATTTTATTACCAATATTTTACTCAGTGTACACTATTGGCTGTTTCTTTCTACCCGAGTGTTGGATACACCACTGACGGAGGAAGTCCACCCTATATCCCATAAGCGGGGATCAAACCGCTGTACGCCTTCTATACTAGAGCAAGTTTAGCTCTTTCAAATGTGAGTTTTATTTTTCCCTTTTTACTAATTTTTATTGTTTTAAGCATTTTACACTATTGGCTCTCCACTCTTTTATCTTCTATATACGAGCGGACCCTCACGGATGAACATAAAAAGAACAATTGTTCCGGATCAAGCACGGATAGATTCCATGACCTCAAAGAGCATATTCTAGATAAGACTTTCTTATTTTATTACACTCATTTATTTGGATTATTTGCTATTTTATTTTGTATTTTGTTCTCATTGGCGCAGCCCTTATCTTTTATTTACCCAAGAATGCACATACTATTTAAAGCACTATGCAGGATACCAGAGTCTAATACGGAATATTTGCATGTTTGCACCCTTAAAATATAAGTCCTTCCAATTATGTATTTTCACATATTAGGTTATTCAGCTGCCAGTCATGGTTCACTACACTCATGTTTCGGGGTACAGTTGTATTCCGTATCACACATGATATAACACTCCCGACAAGTTAATTTCCTTCAAACAGGGGCATTACAAGCATACAATAAACATTGGGGCGGAGCACTTTGCTCTTTTAAACTTGCATAACACACATATGGGTATACGCTTTTAAATGTCTATATTCAATTTTCATACATTGTTTTACCCGTCCGGGATACAGGTGTTAATAACCCTTACAACCAGTAAGGGTATCTAATCATACTACCAGGTATATACACCTGCTCATGTGGTATATACATACATTTTCTGTTTCCCCATGGGTATATCCTTAGCGTACTGGCAATTAGGGACAATAGGTTTCCAATAGGTATTTTCCTTTCTTGGCATCTACGCCTGTCGTATAGTGGTCCCGCAAGGCCAACACCCCGCCTCAACGCTCGGAGGAAAACACCCATCGGGCCACTATTGAGCTAGTCGCCTCGCATGGTATACAGAGAGGGCCTCACCTGTCACTACCTTCCCCATTTTTTATGGTTACAGTCACCGAGATGCCAACATCCTGCCACTACGTTTGGTGGCCACAAAAATCCCCTTTTGCCATTGCATAGATAGAGTCTCTCAAGCCACTTGGCAACTAGCAGGGCCTCACCTGTCACCAAACAAAGGATTAATTGTTTCGCCATGTGGCTTTAGCTAGCAAGCCAGTACTAGCACACTGTGGGTTCATATAATAATGGCTATCTTCATGTTTTTTAGTATGTATCAAGCAGGTGGTAGTGATGTCGCGAACACGAAATTTTCGGTTCGCGAACGGCGAACGCGAACTTCCGCAAATGTTCGCGAACCGGCGAACCGGGCGAACCGCCATAGACTTCAATGGGCAGGCGAATTTTAAAACACACAGGGACTCTTTCTGGCCACAATAGTGATGGAAAAGTTGTTTCAAGGGGACTAACACCTGGACTGTGGCATGCGGGAGGGGGATCCATGGCAAAACTCCCATGGAAAATTACACAGTTGATGCAGAGTCTGGTTTTAATCCATAAAGGGCAGAAATCACCTAACATTCCTAAATCACAATGAATATGGGTTGACACCTGACATATGACATATTGACACCTTGACATATGGATTGACACCTGTCCTCAGAGCCCCTGATGCACACGGACACACAGCAGAATAGGGACTGGTCCCCCTACATAGGGTCACTTGGCAGATATGGATTGACACCTATCCTAAGGATCCCTGATACACACTGACAAAGAGCAGAATAGAGACTGTTCCCCCAACATAGGGTCACTTGGCAGATATGGATTGACACCTGTCCTCAAAGCCCCTGATACACACTGACACAGAGCAGAATAGAGACTGTTCCCTCTACATAGGGTCACTTGGCAGATATGGATTGACACGTGTCCTAAGGATCCCTGATACACTCTGACACAGAGCAGAATAGAGACTTTTCTCCTACATAGGGTCACTTGGCAGATATGGATTGACACCTGTCCTCAGAGCCCCTGATACACACTGACACAGATCAGAATAGGGAATGTTACCCCAACATCGGGTCACTTAGCAGATATGGATTGACACCTGTCCTAAGGATCCCTGATACACACTGACACAGAGCAGAATAGGGACTGTTCCTCCTACATAGGGTCACTTGACAGATATGGATTGACACCTGTCCTCAGAGACCATGATACACACTGACACAGAGCAGAATAGAGACTGTTCCCCCTACATAGGGTCACTTAGCAGATATGGATTGACACCTGTCCTCAGAGCCCCTGATACACACTGACACAGAGCAGAATAGAGACTGTTCCTCCTACATAGGGTCACTTGGCAGATATGGATTGACACCTGTCCTCAGAGATCATGATACACACTGACACAGAGCAGAATAGAGACTGTTCCCCCTACATAGGGTCACTTGGCAGATATGGATTGACACCTGTCCTCAGAGCCCCTGATACACACTGACACAGGCAGAATAGAGACTGTTCCCCCTACATAGGGTCACTTGGCATATATGGATTGACACCTGTCCTCAGAGCCCCTGATACACACTGACACAGAGCAGAATAGATACTGTTCCTCCTACATAGGGTCACTTGGCAGATATGGATTGACACCTGTCCTCAGAGATCATGATACACACTGACACAGAGTAGAATAGAGACTGTTCCCCCTACATAGGGTCACTTGGCAGATATGGATTGACACTGTCCACAAGGACAAGCTGCAGGCTTCCTGGCAGGGCCCATACAAGGTGGTAGAGCAGGTTTGTGATACCACCTTTGTGATCGGTGCGGTCACAGGCACGGGAGGCAAGCGCATGCTCCATGTGAACATGCTCAAGCCATACCACGAGCGCACGGAAGAGGTAACCGCGATCTGTGCACCTGCCACTGAAGATTATGATCATTTGCCACTCCCAGATCTCCTAGACCTAGAGGGCCAGAGCGGAGACCTGGGAGAAGTACAGTTAGGAGAACGGTTAGACCCCCAGGAGCGAACCCAGGTCCAAAGACTAATCCAGGACAAGGGGGCCACGTTTTCCAACCTACCTGGGTACAGTCCGTTAACCACTCACAAAGTTGAAACCCTAGACCAGACCCCCTTCGCCAAACCGCCTATCGCATACCCGAAGCAGTTAAAGAAAATATTCAGAAAGAAATTGAGGAAATGATGCAGTTAGGGGTGATAGAACACTCTGACAGCCCCTGGGCCTCCCCGGTAGTACTAGTACTGAAACAGGACAGCATGACCCGTTTCTGTGTAGACTACCGGAGGCTAAACGATAAAACAACCTCAGACGCCTCGTCTATGCCCCGGATAGACGAGCTCCTAGACAAAATGGCCAGAGGCCAGTACCTCACCACAATAGATCTGTGCAAGGGGTACTGGCAAATTCCATTAGCCGAGGACGCCATCCACAAGTCGGCATTTGTCACCTCGTTTGGCCTGTATCAGTTTAAGGCCATGCCATTCGGGATGAAGAATGCCCCGGCTAACTTTCAGAGGATGGTAGATCAGCTACTGGATGGTTTTTAGGAGTATGCCTGCGCCTACTTGGATGGTATAGCCATTTTTAGCTGCTCCTGGCCCTAACACCTGACCCACATAGGAGCCGTACTAGACCGGATTAGGGAGGCCGGACTGACCCTAAAGCCCAGTAAGTGCCATATTGGAACGCGTAAAAACCTCCCAAGATAGTAGTATGGGCCCCAGAGTGTGAACAGGCCTTCCAACAGCTCAAGACGGCGCTCATTAAATCATCTGTACTTTCTGCTCCTGATCCAACTAAACGCTTTCTCGTCCATACAGACGCTTCTATGTTTGGATTGGGAGCAGTACTGAACCAAGTCGGAGCAGATGGCGGCGAGCAACCCGGGGCTTATCTAAGCCGGAAACTTTTGCCCAGGGAAGTAGATACACTGCCATTGAAAAGGAGTGCCTGGCGGTGGTGTGGGCCCTCAAAAAGCTGCAACCTTACTTGTATGGACAACCGTTTACCTTACTCACAGATCACAACAAATTTGGGCACTGCGCGTGCAATCTAATGTGCCACCAGATAGGAGTGGTGTGTTTAGTACTATTGTTATCAGTTTAATCACTGTTACGCCCCCTATCCGTTGATGTGGAGCAAGGCGCAGCAGCAGAAGAGGACTAAGCCGAGGAGGTTATGGAAGAGGATGGAGTAGGAGGAGTAGAGGAGGTGGCAGCGTACTGGCAGAGTACACGCTGTAGGGCTGACACACCCGCTTTGAGACAACTCACTGCTATTCAATCTATAACAGTGAAAAAAGTTTTTTGTTTTTAAATGCAAGCTATTGTGACACCAGTGAGTGAGTGGTGGCACTGGGCACAGTATCCACTGTGAGCCTGACACACCTGCTTTGAGACAACTAACTGCTATTCAATCTATAACAGTGAAAAAAGATTTTTGGTTTTTAAATGCACGCTATTGTGACACCAGATAGTGAGTGGCACTGTAAACTGGCAGAGTACACGCTGTAGGGCTGACACACCCGCTTTGAGACAACTCACTGCTATTCAATCTATAACAGTGAAAAAAGTTTTTTGTTTTTAAATGCAAGCTATTGTGACACCAGTGAGTGAGTGGTGGCACTGGGCACAGTATCCACTGTGAGCCTGACACACCCGCTTTAAGGACACTGACTGCTATTCAATCTATAACAGTGAAAAAAGTTTTTTGTTTTTAAATGCAAGCTATTGTGACACCAGATGTGAGTGGTGGCACTGACTGGGGAAATGGGCACAGTATCCACTGTGAGCCTGACACAGAACTGGCAGCAGTGGCAGACAACTGACTGCTATTCAATCTATAACAGTGAAAAAAGTTTTTTGTTTTTAAATCAAAGCTATTGTGACACCAGATGAGTGAGTGGTGGCACTGGCACAGTATCCACTGTGAGCCTGACACACCAGCTTTAAGGACACTGACTGCTATTCAATCTATAACAGTGAAAAAAGTTTTTTGTTCTTAAATGCAAGCTATTGTGACACCAGATATGAGTGGTGGCACTGACTGGGCAAATGGGCACAGTATCCACTGTGAGCCTGACACAGAAGCTGGCAGGCAGGCAACTGCAATTACATTACACAGAAAAAAAAAAGCAGACTGATGTTCTAGCCCTAAAAAGGGCTTTTTGGGGTGCTGTCCTTACAGCAGAGATCAGATGAGTCCTTCAGGACTGTAGTGGACACTGTATACCCTAACCTAGCTATGCATTTCCCTATCTAATCAACAGCAGCTACACTTTCCCTCCTCTCACTAAGCATGCAGCTTGAGAATGAATCTAAAATGGATGCTGTCCAGTAGGTGGGAGGGTCTGCTAGGGAGGGTGTGCTGCTAATTGGCTGGAATGTGTCTGCTGACTGTGAGGTACAGGGTCAAAGTTTACTCAATGATGGCGAATAGGGGGCGGATCGAACCGCGCATGTGTTCGCCGTCCGCGGCGGACGCGAACACGCTATGTTCGCCAGGAACTGTTCGCCGGCGAACCGTTCGGTGCATCACTAGCAGGTGGTAAGGATTTCTCTCTACCTGTACGTAGAGAACTACCAGAGACAAATTGGGTCGTCTCATTCTCTTTGGCAAATCCCAGATTTGCAACAATTTCCATGTTGGCACATGTAGTTTAAGTGCATGCAGACTGTTGCAGATATGTTCTCAATATGTCAGGGCACATGCAAAAACCATGTGTCCCAGTAAATGTACCCTGAGCCTTTCTTCACATCTGTAAACATTATGCATTTCCAGTACTTTCTAACTCCTCACCCTTCCAGACATTTAGTTTATTTCCTAATCTCTGATTTTAAAGGCCTTGCCATATACTTTTGGGGGAATCCAAAATGCCCTAACTTGCAGTCATCGCAGCAGCATCCAACAGCTGGCATTACACTCATGGCCCAAGAAATGGCAGAAAGATTTCTACATGGGCCTCTCCGATCTACACCATTTACAGTGTGGCGCAATCCCATTGGGATTGTCACAGGGAATCTTCCCTCACACTGTAACTGATCATAGACTTATCTGCACCTCATGCCTCGGCTACCCCATAGTCTCAACTCCCTCATACCCTCCGAGGAGTTTTCATTACAGTATGCCACCATTGTTCATACCATTACAACTATCACTCAAGCAGGGGGGGGGGAGCCTGGTTAAGTAAAACTGATATCACAAACGCATTTCAGACTGCCACCATCCACCCTGCACTGGCACTTACAGGGCATTTATGGGCAGCAGTTATATATTTCTTCTCCCGCTTAACTTTTGGGTCAAGAGCAGTCCACAATCTTCAATATATTCGTTGAACTCTTTACTGGTTGTGGTTAAACGTATCCAGATGCCCCACAGTCATACACTCCCGAGATGATTTCTTGTTGGTCAAAGGGAATGCCTTTCCCTCTAGAAGCTTCAAGGATGTCTAGTATGTCTGAACACTTGGGTGTTCCAGTATTCCCTAAGGTCACAGAAGACCCAGACACTATCGTTACATTCCTGGGCATACAACTTGACTCGGCATCCATGCCAACAAGTTACCACGTGAGAAATAGGAACAGTCACAACAACACCAATTACCACCTCCTGCTTGGTACTTGCAACCACACGGAACTACAATCCCTACCAGGTTCCTTAAATGTTGCCATGCGCATCATACCGCAGGCCGCGCTTTCATGTCAGACCACTTTGCTTTTTCCTCCCTCCCGAATGATGATCAGGGGCTGTCCCTAGACAACCAAGCCATGGCAGACCTACCCATATGGTGGACTTTCTTAACCACACGTAATGGTAAACTATTGTGGCAGCTGCCGTGACAGCCGCCATGGCAGGGGGGTCATTTATGGTCAAGGTCATGGATTACATGAACCTCGTCAACATAGCCGGGCTCTGACTAAACTGGCCTTGTCCACCAGCACTCAACACGCTTGCTACAGGGTTTACCACTTATACAATATGTTTCATGTCGGACCATCACTTAGCTGGTTTGAGGTTTCACCACGTATGGCCTTCGTCTCTTTTTGCCACCTTAAGTTAATAATTCTCGCACAACACGGTTAAACTTTATCTCACAGGCATTCAACACTATACGTATTTCTCCTTCCCAAACAACAAGGGTTCCTATCCTCCTACCCCATCCATACCTTAGAGACATAGCCAAGCGGACGTGCCCGCTAAAACTAAATACTGGCCATAGACATACAATGTTCAAACCATGTCAGAACCACTCGAACCACGCACCAATGCAGTTATCAAAACTGCTACCTATCTAGCCTTTAACGGCTTTCTCAGGCCAAAACAATAACTCGCTATCAGCGGCCAACATCATAAACAAGAGTGCCTGTTCACCTCTTATCTTCTAAAACACACAGACCACTATGTCTGGTCCCTTCCTAAAACTAAGATGAGTCAGATGGGTGAACCAGTGCATATAACCTACTACCTTACAAGCAATGCGGGATGCCCGGTTAAGGTACTGATTACGTTCTTGGGCATGCCACCATATGCACCGCTGAACCATTACTGTCGCTGTATGATACTGTCCTTACCACAGGTAAGTTCATGCACTATGTCCACCTACTCATTCACCGGGCTCGAACTAAACCCTAGCGACTACTCAAGGCACTCCTTTAGGATAGGAGCAGCTTACACAGCCTATAGCCAAGACATCCCCGCACACGTTAAGACACGGGGCCGCTGGGAATCATAGGCTTATCCGACTTACATACCACAGCCGATTCAGGAATTCGGAAGCTTTCATTAAAATGTATAACTGATGGTTAACAAATGCACTATGATCCTGTACAATGTTTTGCATTAATATGTCTCTTTTTTCCCACTTTTTACCGGCCTACAGCCTACGTCGGTTTCGGCACACCTCAACCGATTATTCCTAAAGCTACATCTCTACAACCCATCTTATTCTATATCATATGAGAATGCCCCGAACACACATATATATATATATATATATATATATATATATTTTTTTTTTTTTTAATTAAGTGTTCCTTCAAGAGTTTGTAGAAACAAAATTCTGGTGGTTACGGTTAGTGCTGTGCCCATTGCTAGCCACGGCTATTTAACACCAACTTGAAATCATTGATTTACAGTTTGACAGTTTGCTAAGTGTTTATAGAAAGAAATTACATGTTTGAGGAGAAATGTTCTTCAGTGAAAAGCAAAAAGAAACTAAACAAATTCATCTTGCGTAGCTACTGCTACAGTGGCACTAGCACAACATTTGAGTGGGAGCCTGTTTCATTCATTCTAGTTACATATTTACACATGTCTTTTTGCTGTTGATTGAAATAGAGGCAAAAAAAAAAAGTCTCAAGCTGTTTCCAATTATGCAACAAACTAGGAAAAAGAATCCTTCTTAACCCGAGAAGGACAGTCAGATCCCTTCTTGGATCAATAAGCTGCTATCCCACATATTAAAAATGATATCCCTGATTATTATGTTTTTAAAAAATATTTATCCAGTTGTTGTTTAAACATCTGTACAGACTGGTAAAACGACATCCTTTAGACAGAGAATACCACATCCTTATTGTTCTTACCAGAAAAAAAAAAAATCAACAAAAAACTTTCCTTTGCCTTAGACTAAATCTTCTTTCTTCCAGTCTAAATGGGTGACTAGTGTTAGACTGGTGACTATAGTTAGTGCTGTGCCTACTACTAGCCACCTAATACCTAATTAAGAAAATCCTTTTCATTTTTTTTTCTGTTCAGTGAATGATGTACAAGTGTGCAAGTGCTGCATGTTGTGTGTAGTGTAGTGTTTCTCAGGTGTTCTTCAAACACAGTAAAGTTACCGTAATTAATCCACCAATCAATTTTTCTACACAAACATCTATTTTTGCTGAATACTGAATTTTCAGCTTTTTAGACCTCTCACCAGCCTCTAATTCAGGATTGATCTCAATCCAACACCAGGATGGGGATATGGATGCAAAAAACTTTATTGCATGAATTTACAAATAAGAAGAGCAACAGACAATATTAGACTTGTTCACGATGAGAAAATCTGTTTAATCCAAACCATTTCTACCTGCTTCACTGAATTACTGCAACAAAAAACAATGCGGAAAGCTAAATCAGATGTTACAAAATAGGCCAGTGTGCTGCAAAATATATACCTATATTTTTTAAAATATATAATTATATATTTTTTTTACTGCCCCTTTTTCCCCTCTATTGCTTATTTCTTACATCATCTGGGAATAAAAATCAACATTTAGTGAGTGTCCTCTAGCCATAAGTCATCTTTTATTTTTATTTTTTTAAATCAATCTTCTCTCTTTTCATGCCACAAGTGGAATTCAGAATCAAATTGAACATGCTCTGCCATTGTATGTCATTTGGATAGTGATTTGGCTACAGTTTGGCTTTTCAAACAAACACCCAATTAGTCCAAACTCAGAAGAATTTCAGTTTGTAAAGAAACAAATCTAGAATATATTTATGCCTGGTCAAAGATAGTATTACATCCTGACTGCATACATACTTCATGAGACAAGCAAAGCATTCATAAATCCACCCACGTCTAACATCTATATTCTGTGAAATAATTATCTGCTCAATTATGTTAAGTTAAATCAGGCAATGCTGCTCAGTATAAATCATTTAACATCACTTGCATTTCAAATAGCAGCTCATTCTGGTCTGAGGATGAGGAGTAAGGGCTATGCACATATAACAGTAGAATATTTGACAGATTTTATTGTTGAATATGATGAGCTTTGTAGAGTACAGTATCAGATTGCAAAAACAATTGGCTAAAATATCACATTTCAAAGACATTTCTTGCAACATATATTAAAAGAACACTGCTACACCTATGGATGCTGCCCCCTGACTTCCATCTATCATCCACCATCCAGTAGGAGGAATGTTTGCGAGGCAACTGGTAATTGGATGAAAATGTGGAATATGAGGCTCTCACCCTGTCACTTGCTGCCCATTGACTGAAATAATACTGTTTCTCCCAATAGACAGGCAAGTATAGACTGAGAGTGCCAGCTGATACATATCAGACATAGGGAAGCCCAAAAGGTTGTACAGATAGCCATGGTATTCAATAAATTAATGTTAGACTGTGAGGAGGTGCTTAAAGTGATTTGCAGCTAACAGAGGTGCAGACCACACTCTCCCCCACTGGATCACCAGAGATCCTTTTCAAAATGCCCTTCACTAAAACACATATCATATCTAAAATTTAACAAAACACACACACACACAGCTTAGCCCCCAACACGATATTCCGCCTAGTCCTCACACAAAAACTCAGTCACCACATACATAAAAAACTCAGCCACCACACACAAAATTCAGACAGCACAAACACAACCACCACACACTCAGCAACTACACATGCACACCCTTATTTACCACACACGTAAGATTCAGCTAACACACACAAAACATTCATCCGCCTTCACTGACATAACAGACAATTGGGTCGGGTCTCTAGGCAATCGAGCATCTGCCATCCGGCCCTTGGCAATTTTAATCTGATCTAAAAGGCAGGGGTGTGATAATACAAACTATTGGGTCAGGTTACATATTTTACCATATGTTACAATAGATGAAAAGTAGTTCTACGTAGGTATTGCATTGAAGCAAATATTAGTCTAATTAACTAGTGCATGCATTTAAGTTTTTATATATATATATATATATATATATATATTCCTTATTATTAATTTCTGTTATTGCATTTCACACAGCAAGATGTAAAATACCAGCACAACGAAGTCGAGTAGTTTATAAGGGTAGTAAACGTTGGGTCCATGAAATACCAGGCACTGTGCATCACTTGGAAGCGGTCACCTTTTTCTGCCTTAACCAGACTTGCAGTTATCCCGCTACATCCCAATGCTTTGATGGCATACTCTCACTTCCAAGCTGCTATGAAGGTAAATTTACATTTTGTTAGCAGAATTCATCCCCTGTCAATTGGAAAAGGGGGAGGGGGGGTTAACATTGCAAAGGTTGTAAAGGAGTTTAGATTGGAGCATATTTTTAATTTGGCTTTTCCAGTTTAAATGAGGAAGGGATAATCAACTGAGTAGTCTGAGATGTATTGAAATTTTTACATAACACCATTATTACACATAATGACAGAACAGAAACAGTCACAAATATACAAACTGACATTGGACATACATAGAAACACTGGAGGAGATTTATCACGGTTTTGTGTGGTGTAAATTGTAAAATTTGAGTAATCATCAATAGAATGCAGTTTTTACTCGGTTCCATAGTGATTTTATTCCATTTTTAGTACAAAAGACTTGTATATATCTCCCTCAGTGACAGACACATGTGCACATACTGAATCACCAACATAAACGCATACATTTTGACATTGCAAAAACATAGAAGACCATCATATACACACAAGAGAAAATCTGTCATACAAACATATTTGCATTATATACTGGGCGTTCTCACTTCTAAGTTTCACACAGGGTGCCTGGAGGCTAAGTGCCTAGACTATGTATCTAGAGTCAGTAGCATATTATGGAATTAAATATATTTTATTATATCATACAGGTCTACTTTAGAATGATGGCATCTATATAAAGCGATGTATAACCGGATGGTGGTTTGGCCATTAAAAGGGACACTATAGTCACCAAAACAACTTTAGCTTAATGAAGCAGTTTTGGTGTATAAAACATGCCCCTGAAGCCTCACTCCTCAATTATCTGCCATTTAGGAGTTAAATCACTTCGTTTATGAACCCTAGTCACACCTCCCTGCATGTGACTTGTACAACCTTCCTAAACACTTCCTGTACAGAGTCATCTAAAGTTTATCCTTTCTTTATTGCAAGTTCTGTTTAATTTAGATTTTCTTATCCCCTGCTATACTAATGCTTGCTAGACCCTGCAAGAGCCTCCTGTATGTGATTAAAGTTCAATTTACAGAGCAAGAGATAAAACTGTTTTAGGTAAATTACATCTGATTGAAAGTGAAACCAGTTTTTTTTTTTTCATGTAGGCTGCGTCAGTCATAGCCAGGGGAGGTGTGGCAATGGCTGCATAAGCAGAAACAAAGGGTTTTAACTCCTGAATGGCAGAGAATTGAGCAGTGAAACCTGAGAGGCATGACCTATACCAGGGGTAGGCAACCTTTTGGTAGTGGTGTGCCGAAGTAAAACTTTGACGTCCTTTGGTGTGCCGGCAATATAGTCAGAGGAATGCATGGTTAAGAAAGTTAAATGTTTTATTAATGATAACAACAAATAAAGAAGGTCAGTTTTAAGACAACTAATCGTATTGATTTATCTTTTTCTTTTTAATGTAATTTCTAATTACATTTAAACTTGTTGAGAATATTTTAAAAACGTAATAACAAAGAACATGCCAGGGCACTACCTGGTGTTTGGCTCAGCACAGGCTGCTCAAGGCGGGAGATCGGTTGCCTCTCCCTTCCCTGGTGCTCACCAGGCAGCAATATGCTCGAAGCCCTCTCCAGGACCGTGTCAGCCACAATCACCGCTTGTCGCCAGTAGGAGGGGCTACTGCAATATCGATTTAGAATGTGGCAGGGCCCAGCAGGGTCCCCAAAAACAACAACCATAACCATTTCTATGTATCTAAGTGGAGTCCGTGGGTGCCAGGATCCTTGTCACTACTTAATGGTTTTCTCACCATTTAGCAAAGCAGGTTGGTCCCCAGGAACCCGGCCTCCAATGATGATGCAGAGAAGACAGAACTATGCTTCCATCTCATGCCATACCAGAGATTAGGACAGTGATTGAGCGTGCTCAGTTTACACGCTCAGCCTCTCACTGACGCTAACTATGTTATGGTGTGAACCTGCATAGAAATTTACAGCATTTAAGTTTATCACAGGTCTCAAACTATGTACGGAGTGTATTTAATGTATCCAGTGGTGTATTTTGGATTTGTGCTGCCCTAAGCATGAGGAACTCAGGAACCCCCTAATTTAAATTTGCCCCACACCTTCCTGCCAAGGTGACACCTCTTCCTGTTAAAGACTAACACGCATTTTGACTGACAGACACACACTGACACACCCACTCACGGACAAGCACACACTCTCAGATACACTGACATACACACACTCACTAATTTGACACAATCTGACACACACAATCACTCACACACACTGAGAGACACGCACATGCACTGACAGGCACGCACATGCACTGACAGGCACGCACACGCACTGACACACAAGCACACTCACTCAGACACACCCACATTCCCTGACAGACACACACTCACTGACAGACACTCACAGACACACTCACTCACAGACACCCACAAACCCACATTTACTGACCGACAGACACACACATTCACAGATACACACAAAAACATTTACTGACAGTAAGGAACAACCGAGGCTGTCACTCCCATGGAAGAACCACTAGGAACACTGCCTGAGGTGAACCCCATCCAGGCCCCCTCAGATAACCGGCAAGGGCACCGCCAGGAGGTACATATGGAGGGGAAAAAGGTACAAGGACTTTGTGACTCTGGGGCTACCTTAACACTAGTCCGAAGTCATTTGGTACCTAAACCCAATCTAACTGGAGACTGCGTTGCTGTACAGGTAGCAGGGGGAGCGATTTACAAAGTACCTACGGCCAAGGTGCACTTGAATTGGGGAGCGGGGCACGGGAATGTGTATGTGGGGATGATGCAGGACTTGCCAGCTGATGTTATTTTGGGCAACGACCTGGGGGAGCTGACTTCAACATTTGTTCCTCAGTCCACCATACAGGAAGCCTACCCGGTTGTGACCCGGCAACAGGCCCGCACCACAGCAACGCCTAACCACTCTGAGGCTCAGGTAAGCAATGACCCCCCCATGCCCACTGTCATGCCATGGGCGAGCCCCCTAGAGTTTGGATCTTAAGTGGCCCTAGACCCCTCTCTGCAGGTATACAAAAACAGTATAGATAAAGATCAGGCAGGATTAGAAGGGGAAAGGTATATCTGGAACAAAGGACTACTGTATCATCATGCAGAAAAAGTAGTGTCCGGATCCATACCTTTACTCATCAAACAATTAATAGTGCCTCGAAAGTAAAGGTTAGAACTATTACTTATCGCCCATGATATTCCCCTGTCTGGGCACTTAGGAATCAGCCATACTAAACACAGGCTGACCCAGAACTTCTTTTGGCCAGGTATTTCACAGGACGTTAAACGATATTGCCAGACCTGTGATACCTGCCAAAGAGTAGGGAAGAGGGGAGACCGTCTCCGGTCTCTGCCCATAATTGAGGAACCCTTCAGTAGGGTGGCAGTAGATATTATAGGACTCCTAGCCAAGCCCAGCCCTTCCGGCAAGAAATATGTCTTGACCGTGGTGGATTATGCCACCAGATACCCTGAGGCAGTAGCCCTGACAAACGTACATGCAGAAACAGTAGCAGAGGCCCTGATGCGAATATTCTCCCGGGTAGGATTTCCCCGGGAGATTATTTCGGATAGGGGCACTCAGTTTACCGCTGAAGTAACACATCAGCTCTGGAAATCAGCTCAACAAATCTTGAACTCCGCTTATCACCCCCAGTCCAATGGGCTCTGTGAACGGTTTAACGGAACACTTAAACAGATGATCCGTACGTTCATAGACACGCAGAAGGACTGGGAAAGGTTTCTACCCCACTTGTTATTTGCTTATAGGGAAGTACCCCAAGAATCCAACGGGTTCTCTCCATTCGAATTGTTATTCGGGTGGAGAGTGAGGGGCCCCCTCGATTTAATCCGGGAACACTGGGAGGGAGAAGGGACTAATTAACGGCACCCCCATCGTACCCTATGTGCTAGAATTCAGGGAACGTCTGGAGATGCTGACCCAGACCGTACGAGACAATCTCCAGGTAGCCCAGCAATGACAGCGCAGATGGTACGATAAGGGAGCCAGGGACCACAGCTTTCAGGTGGGGCAAAAAGTACTTATCTTGCGACCAGTCCACAAAGATAAGCTGCAGGCTTACAAGGTGGTAGAACAGATCTGTGATACCACCTATGTGATTGGCCCGGTCACAGGCGCGGGAGGCAAACGCATGCTCCATGTGAACATGCTCAAGCCATACCACAAGCGCACCGAAGAGGTAACCGCGATCTGTGCCCCTGCCACCGAGGACTTTGATAATTTGCCACTCCCAGATCTCCTAGACCAAGAGGGCCAGAGCGGAGACCTGGGAGAAGTACAGTTAGGAGAGCGGTTAAACCCCCAGGAGTGAACCCAAGTGCAAAGGCTAATACAGGAAAAGGGAGCCACATTTTCCAATCTACCCGGCTATGCCCCGTTAGCCACGCACAAGGTAGAAACCCTAGATAAGCCTCCTCTTCGCCAAACTCCTTACCGCATACCAGAAGCCGTCAAAGAAAGTATGCAGAAGGAGATTGAGGAAATGCTACAGTTAGGGGTGATAGAACACTCTGACAGCCCCTGGGCCTCCCCCGTAGTACTAGTACCGAAACGGGACGGGACGACCCGTTTCTGTGTAGACTACCGGAGGCTCAACGATAAGACGACCTCGGATGCCTACCCTATGCCCCGGATAGACAAGCTCCTAGACAAAAGCCAGAACCTGCTAAAATAGAGGCAGTCGCCCAGTGGCCAACCCCTCGCACCAAAACACAAGTACTCGCCTTTCTAGGGACCGCAGGGTACTACAGGAAATTTGTGGCCGACTACAGCACCCTAGCCAAACCCCTCACTGATTTAACTCGTAAGAACCTCCCCAAGATAGTAGTCTGGGCCCCAGAGTGTGAACTGTGCATTTCAGCAGCTCAAGACGGCACTTGTTAACTCACCTGTACTTTCTGCTCCTGATCCAACTAAACGTTTTGTTGTCCATACAGACGCTTCTATGTTTGGATTGGGAGCAGTACTGAGCCAAGTCAGAGCAGATGGCGGCAAACACCCAGTAGCTTACCTAAGGCGAAAACTTTTACCCAGGTGAGTCAGTCACGCCGCCATCGAAAAGGAGTGCCTGGCTGTGGTGTGGGCCCTCAAAAAACTGCAGCCCTATTTATATGGACAACCGTTTACATTACTCACGGATCACAACCCGTTGGTGTGGCTGAACAGGGTGTCAGGTGACAATGCCAGGCTGCTGCTTTTGACTTTACCAACCATTACCGCCCTGGGAAGCAAAATGGCAACGTCGACGGGTTATCCCGACAAACAGACCTGGAACCGTGATTCGTGAGTGCTCCTCCGGACATCCCCAAGCTGATCTGTTGGGATCAGACTGTGTATGCCGGCTTGGTTTTGGGGGAGCATTGTGGCAAAACTAGCTACTTAAGACTATCACTATAGGAATATGTTTATATCCCTTTGTTAAGCTGTGAGAACCAAGCATATTGCTGTATTTTCATTTCAGGCGAATGAGAGCATTCATATGCTGGTGGCATGAAAACCCCAGCATTCCTACTGTAGTTTCACGAACAGTGAGTTTCAGCACTGTTCGTGAAACGAATAAACTACCGAATGGACGACCACACACAGGAGGTCGTGTGGCGCCCATTAACCAATTGCAACATTGTTGCAATCGGTAGTTAAGTGTGTTCCTAGGCGGCCGTCGTTCGGCTACCGACCACGTGGTGGTCGGCCATCTTGGATCCTTTGTTAGCCCAGCTGTGTTTGGTCGTCGAGCGCCTGGAACTAAAATCGGCTACTCGACGGTGCGAACACTGCTGGACTTCCAGGCCATTCGGGAGCCCAGGTCATTCGGTAGGTTATTCCCTTACAATCAATCGGTGTTTTAAAGGTAACTAGGAAATAATGTGTGCTTCGCGCGGCGTTCAGTTAGTTATGCTGGGATCTGAGCGGTATTCTCACGAACTGTGCACTCAGACCCCAGCTATCTATCGAACGTCCATTCGTTTAAATGAAGGGAATATTATGGAAGTTATGTATTTTAATGTAAAATGTAAGTTCTGCTGCACGGAGGGATAATCCACTTAGCTGTATATTCTAGTGGGAGTATCCCTCTCGTGCAGCAGTGCATAATGGGAGAAATGTATGTGTTCTTCAGTTCCCCATGTAGTCCCCTACTGTACCACCCCTGGAATGTCAGTAGGGAAACCCCTTGCATGGGGAATCCCATAAATACAGTGCCCTGTGAATAAAACCTCAGTTGACTCCCAGCCTATGTGTCGTCTAGTTCTTGGGAGGGAAGGATTCTTACAACGGTACCAGGATTATTGTATGCTGTATTTACTTCCTTGGATTATTTTATGCTATTCCTGTTACCCCATGTAGTCCCCTACTGTACCACCCCTGGAATGTCAGTAGGGAAACCCCTTGCATGGGGAATCCCATAAATACAGTGCCCTGTGAATAAAACCTCAGTTGACTCCCAGCCTATGTGTCATCTAGTTCTTGGGAGGGAAGGATTCTTACAACGCTACCGGGATTATTGTATGCTGTATTTATTTCCTTGGATTATTTTATGCTATTCCTGTTACCCAGTGGAGATACTGTGGATTATACTACCTCTCCGCTACAAAGGCAATCTGATTTTGTGAGACAAGTCAGCAGCAGAAGTGACCCCTATGATTACTACTGTTTCTGATTGGCTTACATAAACAAAAAGCCCCACACAGATTTGCTTGGTGTGACCTCTAAGTAACTCATGCAGGCAGAGGATGCTGCTAACAGAGTGGGAGGGCTGGAGGCAGGGCTGAAGCCTGGACAGGAGGCGGAGCTAAAGGCCAGGCAGTAGATGGAGGTGCTTAAGGTTAGGTACGAGGCGGGGCTGAGGATGCTGTTGACAGAGTGCGAGGACTGGAGGCAGTGCACACAGTGGCGGACGTCATTGGAGCCGTGGTAAGAACAGCCTAATAGTCGTTACTCCAGATCACAAGATGCTGGAAGTTCCGCCGCCGCGCAAGTTCCTCTGTGCTTTCCATCAGTGAAGATCGGTCGGCAGCCTCGCGTGCCACTCGCGGTACGCGTGCCAGAGGTTGCCGACCCCTTACCTATACACTAAAACTGCTTTATTAAGCTAACGTTGTTTAGGTGACTATAGTGTTCCTTTAATCATGTGCTATTGAAACAGTCATCTTTTAATAATCCAATTGCTGAGGACTGCATTCCACGAAAGATGCTCAGCAAATTGTTTGACTCATAATTACAGAACGTTTTGAACTACATCTAGTGTGACCACTATCTTTCACTATACTAAATTAAACTATGGCCTTTATTTAACCCCTTAAGACCTCAGGGCGCTCTATGCCATCCTTAAGGAAGCGGCTCTAAACGCGGCATAGAATGCCCTGCGATCTTGTGTACTTACCCGGTCGCCGTATGGGGACTCACCTGGGAGTCCAGGGAGTCCCCCTCCTTCCTCTTCGGCCCCTCTGGGCCATGTGATCGCGAGGTCCTTGCGAGGACCTCGCGATCACATGGACGGCATAGCCAGCAGGGGGAGTGCCTGTAATGACAGGTACTCCCCCTGCTGTCTGAAAAAAAAAATTAAAACAGTGTAAAATTAAATAAAATATACTTAGATCATAGATCTAAGTATATATATATATATATATATATACACACACATAAATACACATACACTGTCTAAGTGTATTTTAATATTAATATATATATATAATTAGATATATATTCATATCAAAGTACACATACAATGATATTGGCTAAATATATATATATATATATATATATATATATATATAATTATCATTATATATATATTTATATATAATAAAAAAAATGTAAACACGTTAAAAATTTTTTTAAAAATAAATAAAAAATATATACTTGTGTAATTTCGTTCTAACTGTATTGTAAAATTAATATATATATATATTGATATCAAAATACATGTAGAACGAAATAATATATTTATCTATATAAATAAGTATATACGTATATATCACTATATATACCTATATAAAAATAAAAATAATTAAAAAAAATTATATACATATATATATATATATATATATATATATATATATATATATATTAATTCTATGTATATATTTATGTAATAATTTTACATAAATAGGTCATTTTATTAATTACAATTTGCAGGACCTGCCTGACAACCCAGATCGAAAGTTCAGGGAATTTAATTTGCTATCACTATATTTAGCCCTGTAACTTTCCAAGACACCATAAAACCTGTACATGGGGAGGTACTGTTTTACTCGGAAGACTTCGCTGAACACAAATATTAGTGTTTCAAAACAGTAAAATGCATTACAACGACGACATCGTCAGTGGAAGTGAAATTTTTTGCATTTTTCACACACAAATGGCACTTACACTGACGATATAATTGTTGTGATACGTTTTACGGTTTTGAAACACTAATATTTGTGTTCAGCAAAGTCTCCTGAGTATAACAGTACCCCTCATGTACGGGTTTTATATGGTGTTTTCAAAAGTTACAGAGTCAAATATAAGGCTTGCGTTTCAATTTTTTTTTAATAGTAGACAACCCAAGGTATTGCAAATGGGGTATGTTCAGTCCTCTCTTGCCTAAGGTAAGACACAGGGAGGGGAGATAACACTTTGGTTTTTTGGTTTTGTCCCTTTCCTCAGCCCTGCCCCCCTTCCTCAGCCCTGCCCCCCTTCCTCAGCCCTGCCCCCCTTCCTCAGCCCCTATCCCCTTCATCAGCCCCATCCCCTTCATCAGCCCTGTCCCCTTCCTCAGCCCCTGTCCCCTTCCTCAGCCCCTGTCCGCCTTCCTCAGCCCCTGTCCCCCTTCCTCAGCCCCTGTCCGCCTTCCTCAGCCCCTGTCCGCCTTCCTCAGCCCCTGTCCCCTTTGCTCAGCCCCTGTCCCCTTTGCTCAGCCCCTGTCCCCTTGCTCAGCCCTGTCCTCCTTCCCCTATCCCCTTCCTCAGCCCCTGTCCCTTTGCTTGGCCCCTGTCCCTTTCCTCAGCCCTGGCCCTCTTCCTCATGCCTTCCCCCCTTCCTCAGCCCCTATCCCCTTCCTTAGCCCTGTCCTCCTTTCTCAGCCCCTGCCCCGCTTCCTCAGCCCTGTCCCCCTTCATCTGCCCCTATCCCCTTCCCCAGTCCCTATCTCCATTCTTCAGTGTTTGGTTTGTGTGTGTGTGTGTGTGTGTGTATGAGTATGTCTATGTGTGTCAGTATGTCTCTCTGTGTGTGTGTCAGTATGTCTGTGTGTGTTAGTATGTTAGTATGTCTCTGTGTGTGTGTGTTAGTATGTCTGTATGTGTCAGTATGTCTGTGTGTGTGCCAGTATGTCTGTGTGTGCATGCCAGTATGTCTGTCTGTGTGTGTGTGCCAGTCAGTGAGTGTGTATGTTTAGGTGACTGCCTCCCCCTTTCAATCATATGCAAAAGGTGTTTTTACTCTCCCCTTGATGCAATGGGCCACTTGACTGGATTTTCTCCCCAGGCCTAAGGCTGCCAGCCCTCCCCTGACAGAGAGCAATGGAGCCTGTCAGTGAGAAAAGATTTGGGGCTATAGGCCCCCACATTGGGTCTCTAGCCTCTTTCCTCCCTTGCCCTTATCTTTTATAAATAATAAAAACAAGGTACCAAAATATCAGCCTTTGGGCAACTACACTCTGACATAGCAAAACCTTAGAGCGGAGCTTTCAAGAAAAAGTAGGACAAACATTACATGCATTAATTTAAGGAAGATTAACAATCCTTTAAAGGACCACTATAGTGCCAGGAAAACAAACTCATTTTCCTGGCACTAAATGGTCTTTAGGTCCCCCCCACGCTGAGGGTTCCACTCCCACTGGGCTCTGGGGGGCTGAAAGGATTAAACTCTTACCTTTCTCCATCGCCAGGCTCCCTCAGCGCTGGGGAACTCTCCTCCCTCTTCCGATGTCATCCGCCGCATGCGCGGCATGAGCCACGCGCGCATTCAATCAGTCCATAGGAAAGCATTTCTCAATTGAGCTGAAGTGGTCTGGGTGAATAGTGGTCCTTTAAAGCCTAAAATGTGTTGCCACTTAAATTTAAAAGCTAGTGTAGTCAATAGAGTATATTCAAAGCATGGGCTTGTCACCAGTGGGGTACCTCAGGGATCTGTACTTGGGCCCATTCTCTTTAATATTTTTATTAGTGATATTGCAGAAGGTCTTGATGCTAAGCTATTTTGGTAATATTTATGACTATCCTTAAATTACACACAAGAGATATACCCACGTTGTAATCCAATAAATAGCTCTGTACAAATTATGATCGTCAAATAAGGTTTTGATTTTATTCATATTATTTGTGTCTGGGGCATGTATTCACATGTTCAGCAGTAAAAGGGCATAGTAATATAATCTTTCAATAATACTACAATGTTGATTGTTTTTTCCTTTTTATTCCATTAAGAGCCCACATGGATACAGTACAATTTTTTCCCCAAAAATATTGTATCTGAAATCACGCCATGCACAGAACTATAATCACAGCAAAAGAGGAGTCTGACTTCGCCATCCATACAACATATTCATCAAGCAACATCAACGAGGAGGAAAAGCAAGAAGTTACAAAATTCATTTTCTAAAAGAGTTTCTGTTGTGTTGCATCTGAATTTGTATCCATGAGTCAGGATATTAACAGCAGAGGCTACTCAAAAAGGTGCCCTAAAATACTTTTAACCACACAACCTTTCTCAAGATATTCAACCAAGTTCAATAAACACAATCCCATATATATATATATATATATATATATATATATATATATATATATATATATAGACATCGGGTATATATGGACAGATATTTCACTGACCATGTGTGGTAATACATATATCAGTTTATATACATATAGTGAAAAATGCTCCCTCCTCCAGAATAAATTCTATATTGGAAAAGCACAAATAGTATCAACCTTCCATTCCACTTACCAGCCAACCACTAATTACCTAATCATTAAATAGAAATCACAACGCATTGCATTTTAAACAGTACACATGGTTTTCTATAAATATATTGTGCCTGCAGTGTAGTTGTGACATGCTTTTTATATGGTGTTCTTTATAAAGAAAGTTGTAGATAAAATACAGTTTTGTTTTCTACATAAAATATTATTATATACAATTTGAAAAGGGTAGGTTATACCTTGAGCTAATAAATCAGAAATAGTATGTGCTGTATTTCAACAGCCTTGCTTTCATTGTCTTGTAAAATAACTGTCACATTTTTTATAATGATTTTTACATGTATATATTACATAGAAAGATTCAAGAAATAAATTAATCATCCAAGAAAAATCACTATGGCAAATCTATTGCAATTTTATGATTGCAGCAATGTAATATCAGCCACGAAGAAGACTATTTCCACGGATGCATATTAAACTTTCTAGAAGATGCTGTTGAAGTACAACAGTTTGTTTTGTTTGTTTTTTTATTACCACATTTTTTAATGAAGATTCTTTTCCTCACTACTTGAAATAACCTTCCATAAGCGATTATACAATTTTACAACATGATTGGAGGCTTCCTATTATGCAGAAACTCTCTTTCCTAGCTCCACAGCAGTAAAGAAAACATATAGAAAAAAGAACCAGTGAATCTGTAGCAAGGTATATAAGAGCCATGGTGACCTAAGCACCTCCTCTTTCTTTGCTGCTCCTTCAGCAGACAGGTCAGAGTTTTTGGCTCTTCTCTATTATTGTATAATACTCATTATTATGGCTCATTAGTTTGGTTTTATGTTTTATCTACCTATTCCTGTTATTTTGTCCTTTCCTGTTACTGTTTAACTTTGTGCTTTTTGTGTATTCCATCTATTCTGCATCTTACTGCACTTTCCTTATCCTTTTGTGTTGCTATGGGTCTCCCTGCTCCCCTGGCCTGCTCTGTGTGCTGTTGGGATTGGTGCTTCCTTTAGCTTGTTTTTCAGCCCTCACGCTGCTTTGTATCCTTCCCACTGGGTTTACCCTCGGCCCCATCCATCCGTGACCTACCTCACTGCCGCGCCTGCTTTTGGTGCTCGGCGCTAGCCAGGACACGGCCTTCCCGGATGACAGCCATCTTGAATCTCTCGAGATCCAAGCGGCTATTTTGTTTTTTTTAGCACTGCGAGTGCCGCAGTCTTTCCTCCCTCTTTCCCCTCAAGTGTGGATTCTGCATCACCCCTTGCAAACGAGGCTACCTCCAAGACAACCTGCAATACTTACCTGGATTGCCTGCTTATCTGAACAATGTGCTGCACTCCTTCCTGCTACTGGCTGGGGTCTTTCAGGTTAGTGTATTCTGTCTGCTTACTATTGTGGCCTGCACTTTAGGGTTCCATACCCTGTGCACCTGGGATGGAGCCCCCTTTATACTAGTGCTGCCGAGTTGAGTCCCTCTGTCATTGGTTGACAGTTATTTTTTCAATTATTTTGGCCACCATTACTATACCCTGCTGGGGTCCCTAATTAATCCATCACCTGAGTTACCCATCTGTGCTTACACTGACCCCAGGCCTGAAGTTCTCCTCTATTGTACATCAAGACTTGGGGTCCCAGTCTCAGCATTTTCTATACTGTGTGGGTGAGCCCCAATATTATTCGTACCATGATGGAAGATTCCCAGACTACCCCTGTGGACTTACAAAATATGATCAATGCTGTGGTTGCTGCATCTGTTGAGAAGGCACTCTCTAGGGCTTTTGCTTGGGACCTGACCCCGCTAAATACTCCACATCTTTTGCCATTATGAGTCGGACTCCAATACCTCGGATTCCCACACTAAAGACGATGACTGGCAAGACGCATTGGACAGGCGAGGGCGCTCGCCCCAAGCAATTGAAAGGGAAAGCTCCCGCTAAACGTAGTAAGACAGCTTTGGCTGGTGCCCCTGCCCCATGTCATGCTTCTTCCTCAGACAAGAACCAAGCCTTCCCTCACTCCCTGTCCATCCTGGCGAATGGCAGGTGGATGTTTCAGGCTCTGATAATGATGATTTGGGCTCGGGGACTAAATCTAGTTCCACTTTTGTGCGTGAGACTTTCCTGGGTGATCCCCAGATAGAAGCAAGTGGCGGTCCCACAGATGAGGACCTCCCCCCATGACGCGGACACAATTCTGGATCTCACAGACCAGAAAATGTTCGATCCACGCAACATCTGACACCACAGGTCTGGGGACTGGTCACCCCTGGACCACTTATCTAAGTTTATGCACTTATGGCTCCAGAAACCTTTTGAGAAAGAGGTTCACAACCAGTTGAGATCAGAATGCCCACACCCTTCCCTACTGGATAAGGTGGCTCAGATGCCTGAATTCGATCAACTCATGATGACTTTCATAGTGCGAGGTGGACGTGACCCCCTGTCAAGGTGGGGAGAAACTGCTGAACTCCATCTGCCCATTTTGAGTATTATGTATTTGGTACACAATGCCTTTATGAGAGCTGACTTCTTTAACACCAGTGGGTTCACGATATACGTGAATGGTCACAGAGATGTTTCTGTTTCATCGGAAACACCAGTCTGGCAGCACTCCTCTGTATTGACAGAAAGTAGGCGGAGTTGGACGCCAAAGAGCTCGGACCCCAGGCACAAGGCAAACTCTTCAGTAAAGACTTCCTCAAGGAACTGAACAAGCGCATGAATGTGTTTACTTCTCTCATAAAGGCGTAGACCTCAACGCAGAAGGTGTTCAAAAGCAACCCCACTAGAGGGTTTTTTGTCAGGGCTGGTCGACAGCATGGTTATGGTCTTTAGGCCCCCACTCCACCCAACCTCCACTGTTCTTTTTTTTTTTTTTATTCTTTATTTCTGAATGACATGCAATATACAATGACAGGAATGGTATAGCATCTTACTTTCACATCCAATTAGTATAAGTATCCAATCGACATATAGTAAGGCAATTCACCGATTACAAAACACATGGAGTGCCAGTAGGGTGCATCACATCAACCATTACATATAAAGTTTGCAAGTTATCAGTCACAATTTTTGGTAGTGATTATCCCCCAAAATATATGGGAGAGAAACAGAAGTAAAGAGAATAGAGAGAAATTAAGAATATATAGAGTGAGAAGGGTAGAGTGGGGGTTGTACGGGGTCTATCTTTGCATGTGAGCCACATGTAGGGGTGGGGGCGAGGAGGGGGAGTGAGGTAATTAAGAAGCAAGTGTCATTTGTTATCATCAATTTCCAAAAGGACTGTTTTCCCATGGTTCCCAGACCTTCTGAAATGCTTTAGTGACCCCTCTCACACTAGCCATCAGGTCATCCATCAGGTGTATCTCTCTGACTCTGTTTATCACCCCTGTAATGTTGGGGATACCCTGTTTAAGTCAGACAAAAGCTACAGCCCTTCGTGCAGCCAGGGCTATTTTGTGAATATGTTTCTGTTTGTTCCTGGTCCACCCTTCAGTAGATCTATTTTGATAGATATATCCAGGGGTCTAGGATGGGTTAAGTCTATCTGCTTGAATCTTTGCAAGTATCTTTATATCGTGGTTTATGAGCGAAATGGGTCTACCTCCACTGTTCTACCCAGAAGTGGGTAACCGACAACTGTTCTCACACTTCAGAGGTTCGGATAGAGGCCGCGGGATTCGAGGCTGGGCGGCAGCATGCTTCTCTTCAGGTAAGCCAGGACTTCACTCATTCACCAATATGTCTCCTTACTGCAGGCCGTATTTCCCTTTTTTCCAAAACTGGGCCAACATCACGGTGAGTGGGTACTGCAGCCCTCTTTGAGCCATCAATTTCTCAGTGGACAGCTCTTGTCTTATCGACTTGGAGCTTCGAGAGCTCAGGCTCAACTGTGCAATCCAACAGGCCATGGATCTTGGAGGATTTTTCAGCAGCATCT
Organism: Pelobates cultripes; assembly: GCA_933207985.1. NCBI lineage: Eukaryota > Metazoa > Chordata > Amphibia > Anura > Pelobatidae > Pelobates > Pelobates cultripes. The sequence continues at coordinate 47,074,465 of OW240921.1, read as the reverse complement.
TCCTCATGGATGGTTATCAACCTCCGAGACTTCAATGCTAGTGTGGTGTACCACCATTTCAAAATGGAAGGTATCCACCTCTTGCGAGACTTCCTTCAGGATAATGACTGTTTCACAAGACTGGATCTGAAAGGTGCGTATCTCTCTGGCTGTCAGTTTCTCCGATTCCTGTGGCATGGTCAACCATGGCAATTTACTTGCCTCCTATTCGGACTCAGCTCTGCTCCTTGGTGCTTCACCGGTGATCGTACACCTACGCTCCAGAGGTAATTGCTGCATAGTTTACCTAGACGACATCCTTCTCTTCTGTTTTGAGCGGTTCAGACTACAACAACACACTCAATTTACGGTGGAACTGTGGTGAACTGACCGATCGGCACTGGTTCCATCTGAAACGGTCCAATTCCTAGGATTCGAGATCGACTCCACATCCTGCACTCCTCTCGTCCTCCACTCAGGCAATATTCCCAGGCCCAGTGCACTACTGGGCCTGGGAATATTGCCTCAAGGCAAAGTTTCTTTGTCAGAGCCCCACCTACGATCAACTTGTGCCGGTAATGGACAAGGTTTGGGAGGAACTCCATGGTGGCTAGACAGCATGCAGGTCTGGAACGGCTGAGCCATTTTCAGAGACAAATTGAATTTTGTCCTAGATTCCAATGCTAGCTTGTAGGGCTGGAGCACGACCAGTGCAGAAACGTCCATGGAGGGCGTATGGACAGCCCATGAACGCTCGCTGCACATAAAATGCCTGTAACTACTGGCGGGCTCGTTTGCCATTCACAATCTAGCCCGAGAGAAGTCAGACTATTGCATTCAGATGAGGATGGACAACGTGTCAGCTTCTCGCAACAAGCCTCAAACTCTGCAGTTCTTAAGTTGGCTGCCAGATCCATAGTGCAAGGTGGTGGACACCTTCCTACAGAGCTGGCCAGCCCAGGGGGCCTGCACATTTCCGCCATTCACAATGATTGTGTGGACCCTCCATCATGTCTGGACGCAACGGGTGAAGGTGTCATGCAAAGATCCTCCTCCTGCTATCCTTACCCAACTCTCCTCACAAACCCGAATGGAAACTCTCACCCCTTGCTACTGGCAGATTTTTTTCCCCAGGTGGCTTTGACTCTTTCCCCCTGGCAGGTTGGCAAACTATTGCAGGCTGCAATGGACCTCCTGTGGGATTCCTGGGCCCCAGGGATGAGATGTTGTTACCTCTCCACTTGGGCATCCTGGTCCGCTTGGTGCGTGGAAGGAACCTCTATCAACGCATGCACCTATACCCTCCATTCTGAATTTTCTCTTGTTTCTCTTTTTCTGTGGGCCGATCCAATTGGTCTATTAACACCGTTCATTCAGCTATTTTGGCGGTTCACGTTTCGGTTCGGGAAGTTCTGGTTGGCAAGGTCTCTCTTATTTGTCGTTTGCTTCAGGGGATGCGTCTAAGACCCTACTACTCAATGCTTTGGGATGTTGGTGTTGTTCTCCTTTGGGGCAAATTTATATTTCTTCTCTGTTTGGTCTCCTTTAGGAGTCTTTTAGACGTTCAGGCGTTTGATGTAGATATTACTTCCCTTTTACAGACTTCCAGACAACTTCTTGTGTCCTACTTCAGGCCATATAATCCTGTGTTGGTCACCACTCTGGCTAGGTGGATTCGGTGGATTTTATCTCTTGTGAGTGTGGACCTCTCGTTTGGTGCGGATTCGGTGCAGAGTGCGTTGGCTTCATCTGCATTTTTCGGCAGGTACATCGCTGGCGGATATCTTGCTTCCTGTGTATTGGTTTCGGGAGACTACGTTCTGTACTTTTTATTTCCGTCCTTCTTCTAATGCTGCATTTGCCTTACTTCCTCACCATTAAAATTGCAAAATAGGAATCCTCCTGTCATGTTGTAAAATTAAAGATTATGCTATCTTTAGTGTACTAATAATCTTAAATTTAATATTGACAGGAGGCAAGTATTTTCTCAGCCATTTTCCCTCCCTTGCTTTTTTGGGTTCTCTTTTCTGTAAGAACTTCTTTTTCAGCTATTCTCGCCTTGAATTCTTTCTGTGCTATTTGTTTAACTGTGTCGTTGTAGACTACAATTTATTGTTCATGTACTTGTTTATCATTTTTTTCTAGTTATGTATTATTATCATAGCTAGTTTGATTATTTTACTCAGTTTTGTGTTGGCTCTTTGCTTTTCACCATCTCTGGACTAGTGTCTAACATGTTGCACATTCTATTTTCAGTTTGAATCCACTCAGAAGTCTTATTTGTTTTCGGCTGATTCCGATGGTTGTTCTGCTGGACTGTGATTCTTGATGTTTATTGCTATGCTTTTTTCTTTTTGCTGCTGATGTTGTTTTCAGAAAGAGGAGGTACTTATATAAGAATCACTATAACTCTTATATACCTTGTTACACATTCATTGGTTCTTTTGTTCTATAAGTTTTCTTTGCTGCTGTGTAGTAAAGAGAGTTTATGCAAACTATTCGTCATTATTACAATTAAGATTATTAGTACACTAAAGCTAGCATAATCTTCAATTTTGGGTTACAAGCACTAACTCCTTGAAGGGGTTAACCCTAAATCTAAACATACATAAAAGAGAAAAGGAGGAATAGATCAATGGCAACCCAGCTCATGCGCTGAATGTATTAAGGAGAAGGATAGGGTTGAGGTAGTTTTGGTATGGGAGACACATGATGAGTACGCATTCATGCATCATGCTTTATAGCTGGAACCTTTTGAACTGACTCTCTCTGTCTAGATTACTGGTATAGATTGAGGTTGAAGGTCAATTTATGGCTTTTTTTGTTCCTGCTCTCCCTCAATCTTCCAATTTAAACCATCAATGGCTTAGTACTACCTCTAGTCTACAAAAATGTTTATGGACAGATGTAATTTAGTGTATTTTTCTTTCTCTCCTTGTGACTGTATGTTGAATGGTCAAATGGGCTTGCTAAGTATTGAGAACACGTGTAAGTAAGTTAGTCCATTCTCAGTACTTTTAGAGGGGCTCAGGTAGATTAGATGTTTATTGTTTATTCATGTCTTCCTTTGTTGCATCTACTACTTGTTTTTAAAGTTCTCTGTCCAGTTATATCATTATAATGAAGCATATCTGTCTATTGATAGAAGCTGTCTATTGGATAGATACTCTTCCCACATTTGATACACCTATTTTGTTTTGGATACCACTTTGTATTTAGAGGAGTCCCACTTTTAAAGTCTATAATAAAGATTGAGTGTCAGTCGGCAGGTAAGATGTGAAACCATTCTTAAATGGTCCTTAAATGGGTGTATTTAGTGTACTCGTGGCATCATGACCAAAACAGCACACTACTTTTGTCCATTTTTTAAAACTTGATGCCAACTGACAACAATTTAATTTTAACATAATACATCCCCAGCTAATTTGGTTACAAAATACATTGCTACAGACTTCTAATGCTGACTGCTGAACACGGCTCTAAGTGCTCAAGAAAATGTGTTAGTGAAATTGTCATAGATGCATTAATTATTTGAACGTTGTTGTAACACCACAGTTCACAACATCATTGGTGTAAAGTAAGCATGTTCTATTCTAGATGCCGGATGAACAGCTAGTATTCAGACACAATACAAGAAAACTGAGCAATGAATATAAATGATATCTGGGGTAAGGTTAAAAATAAAAGTGCAGAAAATTATATACTAGACATGTGCAATTCGTTTTGTTCCTAATGTCAATTCGGACGAATTTCAGGCAATTCGGACATTCGGATACTTCCGAATGTCCGAATAGCTGATTTGCCGAAGTTACGAAATGGCCAAAGTGGCAAAGTTCCGAAATGCGAAGTTCCGAAGCACAGTATTGCCGAAGTACTAATATACCTACCCAGTGGAATAATGAAGAATGTTACACTGTATACAAGTTTAAATAAAAAGTATACAAACATAGCCATGATTCAGCTGTAAGCATTTGCAACACTTACAACAATCAAATAACACATTCATATAAAATTTAAGTTACTTAGCCAGTCATTGGAATGAGAGGAATGAATAAGTAGATAACTCCCTAATTCCCACGGTCAGGGCCGGATTAACATAGGGGCTGATGGATCTGCAGCTCCAGGCCCAGGCCAATGGAATAGGCCCATTTAAAAAAAAAAAAAAACTTTTTTTTTTACACACTACTCTTTGGGTTGCCAGGTATTTCTCATGTATTTCTTATGGTTGCCAGGTATTTCTCAAAAGTATTTCTCAGGTATTTGAGACTGCCTAGCCGGTGCCGGTAGTGCAGTAATACCAGCAATATAAATGGTTGTCTCAGTATAAACAGAGATTATTCTGCAATACCAGCGCCGGCCAGTAGGGGTCGCTGTTTGTGTGAAGAGAGGCAGGGATAAGAAGTTACAGCATCTCCCTCCCTGCCTCTCTCTACACAATGATCCGCGGGGGAGAAGCTATGCACAGAGAGTCTAGACAGCAGCTCCGAGCCTGCGAGTAATGGGGACGGTGAGAGACTTGGAGACGCTGAGACATTGGGACACTGGGAGACATAGGGACACTGGGGAACATGGGGACCCTGAGACACTAAGGACACAGTGGCCCCATGTCTCCCAGTGGCCCCTAATCTCTCAGTGTCCCCATGTCTCCCAGCCAGTGTCCCTCATGTCTCAGTATCCCCATGCCTCTCAGTGTCCTTGGTGTCTCTCAGTGTCCCTGGTGTCTGTGTCTCTAGTCTCCCAGAGTCTCCTAGTCTCTCCCAGTGTCCCATTGTCTAAGTGTCCCCTAGTGTCATCGAAACACTTTGAGACATGGGAACATAGACTCTAAGGGTCACTGGGAGACCTGGGGATACAAACACTAGGGCACACTGGGTGACATGGGGACACTGGGACACTAGGGGACACTGAAAGACACAGGGAGACATGGGACACTCCCAGTGTCCCCATGTCTCCCAGCCAGTGTCCCTAGCATCTCAGTATCCCACCATCTCCCAGTGTCCCTGGTTTATCTCAGTGTCCGTAGTGTGCCAGTGTCCCTAGTATCTTAGTGTTTCCTAGTCTCCCGGTGTCCCCATGTCTCCTAGTGTCTCAGTGTCCCCTAGTATAAAAGAAAAAATCTCAGGCACTCACTGTGATAGATTTAAGCATATTTATTGGACACCGCAACGTTTCAACCTGTACCCAGGTCTTTATCAAGTGTCTCCTATGTATCACAATGTCCCCTATGTATCAGAGTGTCTTAGTGCTCCATGTCTCCCAGTGTCCCTGGTGTCTCTCAGTGTTCGTAGTTTCTCAGTGTCCTTAGTGTCTCAGTGTCCCCTAGTCTCCCAGTGTCCCCATGTCTCACAGTGCCCCCAAGTGTCTCAGTGTCCCCTAGTATAAAAGAAAAAAATCTCAGGCACTCACTGTGATAGATTTAAGCACATTTATTGGACACTGCAACATTTTGACCTGTATCCAGGTCTTTATCAAGTCTAAAGTGTCCCCTATGTATCACAGTGTCTCAGTGCCCCCTCGTGTCGCAAAGTCACCCAGTGTCCCCATGTTTCTACGTCTCTCAATGTCCCCTAGTGTCCTAGTGACAAGGGGACACTGGGATACATGGGGACACAGACATGCCCACTTTTTGTGTATGTTCGCCCCTTTCGGCAGTTCTGGTTATGTGATTTGTGTCAGTGGCCCACCCTTTTACCCCATCCATAGACTTCCTGCTTTACTGGACACTGCTGTTAGGGGGTATGGGTTTACGTGAAAGATGAAAGCGTGATATTATCATAGGGTATGTGTTTTCTCATAGCTGAATCCTATGAGTTTCCCTCAAGCACCATCCCCATCACATACATGACGCTTAGGAGGTAGGACTGTTTTAGTGTTTTTGGTCAATAAGATTTTGTAATTAGGCCCATAATAATTGTCAGCACCAGGCCCACTGGGCTCTTAATCTGGCCCTGCCCACGGTATTAAGGAGTTATCTACTAAAAGACTGAAAGACCTAAATTGGTCTTTCAGCCAAATTTAATAATACTAAGTAAAGATTACTTAGTATTAGTAAATTATGCCCCTGCTCACTATACCGCCTGTGGATGCCTATTGTCCTTACACCCGCCCCCACCCCTGAGCGGTGGGTCAGGCCTTGAATTAGAATAAGGGGGAACCTATTGTCCTCCCCACTGGCCCCCATCCCTGAGCGGCGGATGGGGGCCCTAAATTAGAATAATGTGGGGGAGGGGGGACCTATTGTCCGACCCCCACCCCTGAGCGGCGGGTGAGGGCCCTAAAGTAAAATAAGGAGGGGGCCTTATTGTCCTCCCCCCGGCCCCCACCCCGAGTGGTGGGTGGGAGCTCTAAATTAGAATAAAGGCGGCACCTATTGTCTGACCCCCCACCCCTGAGTGGCGGGTGGGTGCCCTAAAGTAAAATAAGGGGGGGGGGCTTATTATTCTCCCTCCCGGCCCCCACCCGTGAGCGGCGGGTGGGGGCCCTAAATTGGAATTATTCAAATTATTCAAATTTAGGTCCCCCTTTACTGGTATTTAGGGCCCGCCACTCAGGGGTGGGGGCTGGGGGGGAGGACAATAGGTCCCCTCTACCCCCTTATTCTAATTAAGGCCCCCCACCCACTGCTCAGGGTGGTGGCCAGGGGGAGGACAATAGGTCCCCCCCCATTATTTTACTTTAGGGCCCACACCCACTGCTTAGGGGTGGGGGCCGGGGGGAGCACAATAGGTCCCCCACTTATTCATCTTTAGGGCCCCCACCCGCTGCTCAGGCGTGGGGGCCGGGGGAGGACAATAGGTCCCCCCATCAGTTTAAAAGCCCCCACTCGCGCGGCACGGGTGGGGATTTGGGAGGGGGGAGACTTTTTTTTTTTTAACAGTGAGCAGCCACTGTTTAATAGACATTCCTCTACTCGCAGTATAGTGTGTAGGGGCAGAATTTACTAATACTAAGTAATTTTTACTTAGTATTAGTACATTTGGCTGAAAGACCAATTTAGGTCTTTCAGCCTTTTGGTAGATAACTCCCTAATACCGTGGGAATTAGGGAGTTATCTACTAAGCGGCTGCAAGAGAAGTGCCGAAGTCCCGAAATGCTGAAGTTCCGAAATTCCAAAGTGCCGAAGTTGCCGAAGTTCCGAATTGCTGAAGTCCCAAATTCCGGAATGTCCAACCGAACTGAATATTTTCCCCATGCACATCCCTATTATATACTATAGATCACATCACACCTACTCCTAAATCCTTACCTAATCCCCTTGTAATCCTGAACACACACTATTGTTTCTTCTAACACTAAATACCTCCCTAAACCTAAACATCCTACTATTCCACCAATGGGAGCACTAGAAAGGGTGGCTTTGGGGTAATTGTCCCTTGGATCACTAGCTTGTGAGGGCCATTAAAGGGTTGTAGGCTACAGCTTCCCACATTTTTTTCTGAAAATTAAAATAGCAACAGGTTGGTTTTGCTAACTGTTTGCACCATTCTGCAGGCATAAGGCAGCCTTTCTGCAGGGTCTTTTATACACCAGCACTGTGTAGGTTAGTGCATGGGCTGGTGACTAAAGTTTGTCAGGCCTTGATTGGCCCACTGGAATATTTCTTGGGGACTATGGTATCTAAGGCATATATGATAGGAGGTGTTTACTAGTGATGACAGGGTGAGATGAGACAATAATCATGATAGTCTGTGAATGTTCCTCTATACTGTGTAGATCATATTAATGATATTGCAGGGATTATCGCATACCTTGCATTTTCAGCAGACTTGCTGGGCCAAATCTAAATACATTGTATGCACTGCATGACTAGGACCATCCATACTGACGTCTGTGAGTTTTGTACATGACACCCAAGCCAAAATCTGCCATTCCTCCCCTGATCTCTCTAAGCCCCATTTAATTTGAACCATCCCTTATGCCTAAAACAATGTTCATCTTTGCTAGGCCTCTATCTGTTTACCCTTTTCTTTGGAGAAATCCTTGATCCTGGAGGTGAATGCATTCTTTCTGCTCACATTTCTCTGCAATGCTGATTCTAACATTGTTTTCTTTAAATCCCTCAATCACCTTCAACACATGCCTCCCATCCCCACAGCTACATTTCCACTTTCTAGCCCCACAGTCCCACTCTCTAAAGCCTACTCCTTAACTCAAAGTTCCATTCCCGAGCGCCACAGTTGCACTTTTTGCTGAAAACACCACTCTCTACATCCAAGCCCCACTCCTCAGCCCTGAAGTCTCACTCCCTAGCTCAGAACTCAACTCCCAACTTTGACCCACTTTCCAACCCCAACCACTTCATAGATCAACACTTTAATGCCCAGTCCAGAAGTCTCATTCCCTAGTTTGAAGACCCACTCTTCAGCTCTAAAGATCCCTTCCCAATGCCAGACCCAGCCACAATACCTTCTGTCATCTCCCTTGAAGTGCTGTGTGTGGGAGGGAGACCCTCACTAAGCCCCTTTTCAAACCGAGAGCAGAGACTGGAAAATGCATACAGTTTGACAGTCCCTGCTACCACAAAATACCACCAATGAGGAAGGTAGCCTCTAAATGGCATATTAAAATAAATTAAAGACTGGTCTAATACAGCATACTGAAGGGCTGCTCAATTTTATAACATGACAGGAGGCTTCGTATTTGCTTTAGTCTCTCTTTACTAGAACTCCACAGCAGCACAGAAAAACAACCAATCAGAAAAAAGTTAGTTACTATAAAACTCCCCTCCCCATGCATCATTTCCTCTTTCTTTGCTGCTCTGCAGTCAGTACAGGTCAGAGTACCACTGCCTCCTGCTTATAGTTGGTGGCTTTGGGATTTAGTATGACTTATTTATGATTTATATTTATTATATTCAGTTACCGTGTTATATATTTATATATATTTTTTATATATATATATATATATATATATATATATATATATATTATGTTTATGGTATTTAGTTATATCTATTATATTTCACTTCAGATTATTTGTTTATTAGTTATATATTATATATACATATGTTATATTTAGTTATATTCATATTATTTGATTTTATATATAGAAGGCTTAGCCTGGAATTGTGGGAGGTACATTTTTCCCTATATAAAGCACAACAAGCCCAGCTTACCTGTCATCGACGTTCCCGGAAGTGCTTCGATCTACTTCCGGTTCACGTGATCTGGACCAAACCGAGTTTCGGCCAGTAACGGAAGCATAACCGCTCTACAAGGCTGTCTCCCCGGGTAAAACAGTGAGTTATCTCACGGGCGCATCCAACGCCATGTGTAACATTAGATAGGGAACTCCTTCGACCCTCAGACTCCCCAGCAACGAGCTGTACAACGAGCTATTCACAAAGGGACCCCCACATACTCACAGGGGGCACGGCGCATAAAGGCTCCCCTTTGATACTTGCTGCATACCGGCTTCACGGTACCGATCAAAATCTTCAATACACGAACACCTATACTTACGTGCGGTCGTTGTACATGAACATCTTCCTATTCAGGGTGCCATTCGGCTATTTCATTCTTAGCACTGCTTTTCCCCGCATGTAGGCTGGTTTAACTGTTAGTATGTCATTTAGTCAGTATGTATGGCTAAATATCGCCACCTTGTGGCTATGTTCAATATGGGTTGGTATCATTCATTAAATGTATGGCTAACTTTCATGTATTTTGCAATTGTACTCTCAAAGCTCTATTAATTAATTACAGATGTGTTATAAACTGTCAATTATTTTAACCTGCTACTCTTTCACTCGCATCAGTGGTTGTTCCGTTAAGGCTACGCCAGTATTAAACTTCATTATAAATTCTTTACTTATTCATTAATAATTATATAGGTTATATTATGGTCAACTCTGTCTTGTCCTGACATTAGTTTCCCGCCGGCCGGCAGTCAGTTTTCAAACCTCTCAAACATTATACTCTGGTTGTTAAATAATACTCTTTAGGTTAAATAAAAAAAATAAAAACCTCAGTTCGTGCTAACTAACAATTCGTGGGGTATAAACGGTCGTTGGTTCAAGTTGGCATTTCACTCACATATTGCAGTAATAATTATACTCCGTTTAAATTTAGATTCCGATGCTGTTTTCATTTTACTACCATGGTTCCATTTAGTGAAAACTTATATGTTGTCAATTATATGTTGAGTAGCCTGGTTGGTTTTGGCTTTGTCACCACCTTAGAAACATAGAAACATAGAAACATAGAATGTGACGGCAGATAAGAACGATTCGGCCCATCTAGTCTGCCCAATTTTCTAAAAACTTTCATTAGTCCCTAGCCTTATCTTATAGTTAGGATAGCCTTATGCCTATCCCATGCATGCTTAAACTCCTTTACTGTGTTAACCTCTACCACTTCAGCTGGAAGGCTATTCCATGCATCCACTACCCTCTCAGTAAAGTAATACTTCCTGATATTATTTTTAAACCTTTGTCCCTCTAATTTAAGACTATGTCCTCTTGTTGTGGTAGTTTTTCTTCTTTTAAATATAGTCTCCTCCTTTACTGTGTTGATTCCCTTTATATATTTAAATGTTTCTATCATATCCCCCCTGTCTCGTCTTTCCTCCAAGCTATACATGTTAAGATCCTTTAACCTTTCCTGGTAAGTTTTATCCCGCAATCCATGAACCAGTTTAGTAGCCCTTCTCTGAACCCTCTCTAAGGTATCAATATCCTTCTGAAGATACGGTCTCCAGTACTGTGTACAATACTCCAAGTGAGGTCTCACCAGTGTTCTGTACAATGGCATGAGCACTTCCCTCTTTCTACTGCTAATACCTCTCCCTATACAACCAAGCATTCTGCTAGCATTTCCTGCTGCTCTATTACATTGTCTGCCTACCTTTAAGTCATCAGAAATAATCACCCCTAAATCCCTTTCCTCATATGTTGAGGTTAGGACTCTATCAAATATTCTGTACTCTGCCCTTGGGTTTTTACGTCCAAGATGCATTATCTTGCACTTATCCACATTAAATGTCAGTTGCCACAATTCTGACCATTTTTCTAGTTTACCTAAATCATTTGTCATTTGGCTTATCCCTCCTGGAACATCAACCCTGTTACATATCTTAGTATCATCAGCAAAAAGACATACCTTACCATCAAGACCTTCTGCAATATCACTAATAAAAATATTAAAGAGAATGGGTCCAAGTACAGATCCCTGAGGTACCCCACTGGTGACAAGTCCAAGCTTCGAATATATTCCATTAACTACAACCCTCTGTTGCCTGTCACTCAGCCACTGTCTTACCCATTCAACAATATTGGAATCCAAACTTAAAGATTGCAGTTTATTGATAAGCTTCTATGTGCAACAGTGTCAAAAGCCTTACTGAAATCTAGGTAAGCAATGTCTACTGCACCACCCTGATCTATAATTTTAGTTACCCAATCAAAAAAATCAATAAGATTAGTTTGGCATGATCTCCCTGAAGTGAACCTTGTGGTTAGACAAGGTTGAGCGGCTAAATTCTGTTAATAGGCTTATTATGTGTATATATATATATATATATATATATATATATATATATATATATATAGGTTCTTTACTCTGTACTTTCAATGGGGGTACTTAAAGTGTCAGTAATTAACTACGGACAGTTATTTTCGGTCTCGTGCATTTCGTGTTACTAACTACACCATACAATATTGTTTAAATTACATTGTTTTATATGTTTTTTCTCCCCTCTGTTAAGAAACATTATATACGACACAGCATACAATCGAAACTTTTGGTTAAAAGCTACTTCTACATTGTTAGAGTTCTAGCTATCAACTGCCAAAGTCTTCTTAAATCTTTTTCCACGCATACGGTTAGTATACAACCTTTTGGTTGAAGGGGAGAAAAAAAAAATAATAATAATTTTTACGGCTGCTCCCATGGATTAGGTGGTAATTTAAATTTGTGGAATGTTTTAGGTTCAAGTAAGGATTGTTCTCAACTTCAGTATACGTCAGACAAGTCATTTATCAGGTATGCATACCGGTCAAACCCAGGCAAGGTTACCAGTAGCTTTAAACTCCTGCCAAGTTAGGTAAGATCCCATGGGCCTCTTCGCTTAGCAGTCAAGTGGTCCCACAAGGCATACTATCAACCATTATGTTCAGAGGTTCATGCCAATCGTCCCAATTCATAGTTAGAGCCTTGCACCAACTTGCACCAACTCATAGTTAGGGCCTCACCCGTCACGGCCAATCATTATTACACTCTGTTAAGCATCACCGAGAGGCCAACACCCCGCCACCCACCTCAGTGGCACAAAGGCCCCACGACCCAAATCATAGGTAGAGCCTCTCATAGCCACTTGGCAAGTAGTCAGGGCTTCACCTGTCACCAACCTAAGCTAGTTAATACAATTTCGCCAGTAGGCACTAGCCTAGTAAGCTGGGTCACTACCGTTCGATACGGTACCATAATAACCTTACCCATCTGCATCACTTCCGTAGCATGTCTAACGATTCTACACAAGGAGATGATTTGTCGGTGGCCAGCACCCCACTCAGATCAGGCTCGCAGAGACGAACCAATCCACCAAGTCCAGCTTCCAGCTATCGTTCCTGGACTATCCCTAAGATCACCTCAGAACGTATAAAGAGGAATATTCCTTTCCCGGCTACAGCCCCGGCAAAAAGGAACTGTTTAGGTTGTTAAAAATTACTGAAGACAACGAAAAGCCAGGCCCTAGTTCTGATTTCAATGTGCAAAATAGCCTTGCAGAATTACACAACATAATGGCCTCCCTTGTTTCCTCAGTAGCAACTATTAACAACAGATTGGATAATCTGGAGTCAAACAACATCACAACCGTTCCAGAGATTCCAGTGCCAGTTACTCAGCCCACAACTAACTCAGGAGGTAAAGATAACCCTCTACCAGCTAGTAGAGCTACTAATATCATTAACTCCATTTATCTCATTCCTCAGTCTCTAAGACGGGATATTATATAGGGGAAGGACATAAACTTAGCATCACTACTGATTGCATCTCAAGACGTGGTAGAAAACAGGGCCTATACCTTCAAGGATCAGTCGGTAGTGATGAAGTCTAGAGATCCTAGACTAAATAGGAAACTCAATATTCCAGAATTTGTCCTCGCATTCGGCTTGTACAGAGATGTGATCTGTACAGCTTTCCCACTCCGTAGAGAGGAACTTTACTTATACCTTCAAAAAGTGGTTGAGTTAGCATACAAGTACGGCGGCTATGCATTTTATGATTATCATAAGTCATTTTCTTCCAGATCCGCTGCATCTCTCTCCCAGTACAATACGGTTACTGACTGGGCACAGCTAGACACAGAATTGTTCCTGATGCATTTTGCAGGCCTTAAAATCCCTTCCTGCGCTATATGCTCTTCTGCTGCTCATTCAGTAAATTTCTGTCCGCTCTCAGTCCCTTACGATTATGAAATTAATAAGGAGACTGACCTGGCTAGCGGCTAACCTGCAATTCTGCAATACATGTTTTCACGTTCCGGGTGTTCAAAATAACGCTGCTGATGCTCTCTCACGCTTGAATTTGCAGGAATTTTTCAGTTATCACCCATCAGCAAACCCGCAACCCAGGGGATCTCCAAGTTTCACAGAACTTATTATGCTTTAAGTTCTCTATTACAGCATAGTAGATCTCTTGCACAAGCAGGCTTGTCCACTAATACAAGGAAAGCCTACTCTAGAGCATACAAGTTGTTTAAAGATTTTGTTCGTGATTATCACATAATAAATGTTTTTTCTATTGAAACTGTTGCTGCATTCACAACTTTTTGCCATATTTCTCTTAATTTAGCCTACAACACTATCAAACTCTACTTAACAGGCATACAACACTACATGTTGACCAGCCATCCCAACAAAACTCCATTCCTAACGTCCTAGCCAGTAAAAAGTGTCTTAAGAGGTGTTCACAGATTATCAGCACACAATCCCATCAAGAGACTTCCCATAGACAGTAAACTCTTTAAAAGTATCTCCGACATCCTCGACACGTCCCCTTTTGAACTCACCACAAACCTAATTATAAAGTCCACAGCTTACTTAGCTTTCTATGGTTTTTTGAGACCCAAAGCATTTTCAGTGGAAAAAACAACCGATTCTAAGCTTTGCCTCCAAAAGAAACACCTAAACAAAAGACAAGACCACTACATCTTATCCATTACCCATACCAAAACAAGCTAAACAGGTCCTCCGGTAGAAATTAAATACTATCCTACCTCTACCAAATGGTGTCCTATCCTAGTTTTAGAGAAACTATTGATGTCCCAAATCACTTCCAACACAGGTTGTACACTGTTAGCTATTCAAGGGAAACCCCTAACCACTAAACAATTTATGTATTATGTGGCGAAACCAACCTCGCCACTGTGAACTGGAGAAGCCTGGTTGCTCGCCTGCTCCCTTTGGACTATGGCCCTGCAGGTTAAACTGTTTATTTCCCCTGCAGAAAGGCTTATTTGTGTGATCTGAGTGCCATTCATCTAATAATGTGCACTCAGATCCCAGCTATCTGGGGATATGTGAAATGTCTGTGTGTTATGTGTAAATGTGACTTTATGTATTTTAAAGTGTTTTGTGTCTTTTTGCAACCATGTGCTTAATGGAGTCTTGTGTCTATCTTGGGAGATAATTGAATTACTTATCTCCAGGATAGAAGACTCTGAAACTGGTTTGGGCCAGAAAGCCATGCTTCCTTTAGTCACAAAGGACTTTTTACTAACTTTTGAACCCCTTGTCTGATTTGTGCCATTTTTGAATATGTTGTTCCCTGAATGGATTGATTGTGAATATGTAATTTTATGTGAATGTGATGTATGGTTTTGGAGTTATGAAAGTTGGGTAGAAAGTATGTTTTAACTGTATGTATAATTGAGTTTCCTCTCAGGATAAGGGGAGGGAATATGTGGGATGTAACTGTGATGTGATTGGTTGTTTTGTAACGCCCTGTGGGCTGTACTATGTTTGTGGATTGGGAATAAAAGAGACTGTATGTGACAGTACAGGGAGTTCCTGTTTTAACCCTCAAAGTGAAGTGTCGTCTCATTATTGGGGGAAGGATTTATTGTATGTTGTTCCAGTTTGACTGCTAGGAGAGTAAACCTATTCGTATGGTTCCTATTCAACTGTCTACAGCATTCATATGCTTGAGAGGATTCATATGCTCCTACGGTTCGGTGGTTGTGGTGTCTGCTGCAGTGCTTGGAGTCCTCAGGAAGCGCTAGGAGCATCCTTCAACGGAGGTATCCAGTCGGGGTGCCAGGCGATCCGTTACATTGGTGGCAAGCGGTGGGATGGCGTCCTAGTGCGAGGTAAAGCAGCTCGGAGACACAGTTCGTGGATTTACAAATTGAGGGCAACGCTAGTACCCGTACAGCGACCCTATCTACAAGAGAACTAACTTCAGCAGAGCAAGCATGGCGTATGACTACACTCAGGAGGAGTTTGACAGAGAGGTTAATGAGGTGCTGTCTACCTTTGGACCCAACCCCCAGAGAGAGCCGTGCAGCTCGCCAGGAAACTAGTAGGAGAATACCTGCAATCTCTAGTAGATTTGGCCAAAAAGGAGTCCCAGGGAGCTGAAGGTGTCGTCCTTCCTCCCCAGCGGCAGTGTGTGTCCCAGGGAGCTGAAGGTGCCGTCCTTCCTCCCCAGCCGCAGTGTGTATCCCAGGGAGCTGAAGGTGCAGTCCTTCCTCCCCAGCGGCAGTGTGTATCCCAGGGAGCTGAAGGTGCAGTCCTTCCTCCCCAGCTGCAGTGTGTATCCCAGGGAGCTGAAGGTGCAGTCCTTCCTCCCCAGCGGCAGTGTGTATCCCAGGGAGCTGAAGGTGCAGTCCTTCCTCCCCAGCGGCAGTGTGTACCCCAGGGAGCTGAAGGTGCAGTCCTTCCTCCCCAGCGGCAGTGTGTACCCCAGGGAGCTGAAGGTACAGTCCTTCCTCCCCAGCGGCAGTGTGTAACCCAGGGAGCTGAAGGTGCCGTCCTTCCTCCCCAGCGGCAGTGTGTACCCCAGGGAGCTGAAGTTGCCGTCCTTCCTCCCCAGCAGCAGTGTGTACCCCAGGGAGCTGAAGGTGCCGTCCTTCCTCCCCAGCGGCAGTGTATATCCCAGGGAGCTGAAGGTGCAGTCCTTCCTCCCCAGCGGCAGTGTGTATCCCAGGGAGCTGAAGGTGCAGTCCTTCCTCCCCAGCGGCAGTGTGTACCCCAGGGAGCTGAAGGTGCAGTCCTTCCTCCCCAGCTGCAGTGTGTACCCCAGGGAGCTGAAGGTGCCGTCCTTCCTCCCCAGCGGCAGAGTGTCCTGCAGGGAGCAGAGACCGTCAGTCTCGCACCCCAACCACAGGACAAAATAATGAAAGGGGAGACAGCTGGTCTCCCTCTCCACCAGCAGAGAGAGTGTCAGGGAGAGGAGCCTGATACCCCTTCTCCCCAGCGGCAGTTTACAGTTCAGAGAGAGGAGCTTGTTACACCCTCTCCCCAGCGGCAGCCTAACCCAGCAAGGGGAGATGTTACACCCCCAACAGTGCAGATGGGACTGTAGTCTCTGCACTTACAGCACAAGGGGTAGGGACAGTCGGTCCTGTTCCCCAGCCACAGAGCGGTGTATCCAGAGGGGAGACAGTCGGTCTCTCCCTCCCACAACCAGGCTCCCACCAGGCTACTTCCGTGGTAGCACTGGCATCAGGGCAGAGTACCGCTGGTCTCTGCTCACTCAGCAACCCACCAAGGCAGCCTAACAGTTGCCCACACAGTCGTGGTGAGGCACCTGGACATGGACAAAGTTTTCCTCTACCCAGGTGTAGTAACCAGTTATTGTGGGTGGGCTGTACTGCTGTTTCTGTTTTGTGGGTGGGTTGCTGGACTAACCAGGGCACTGACCGGCACGAGGTCAGATACCCTGTTAGTCTAGTTGGTAAAGGGGAGAAGTGTGGCGAAACCAACCTCGCCACTGTGAACTGGAGAAGCCTGGTTGCTCGCCTGCTCCCTTTGGACTATGGCCCTGCAGGTTAAACTGTTTATTTCCCCTGCAGAAAGGCTTATTTGTGTGATCTGAGTGCCATTCATCTAATAATGTGCACTCAGATCCCAGCTATCTGGGGATATGTGAAATGTCTGTGTGTTATGTGTAAATGTGACTTTATGTATTTTAAAGTGTTTTGTGTCTTTTTGCAACCATGTGCTTAATGGAGTCTTGTGTCTATCCTGGGAGATAATTGAATTACTTATCTCCAGGATAGAAGACTCTGAAACTGGTTTGGGCCAGAAAGCCATGCTTCATTTAGTCACAAAGGACTTTTTACTAACTTTTGAACCCCTTGTCTGATTTGTGCCATTTTTGAATATGTTGTTCCCCTGAATGGATTGATTGTGAATATGTAATTTTATGTGAATGTGATGTATGGTTTTAGAGTTATGAAAGTTGGGTAGAAAGTATGTTTTAACTGTATGTATAATTGAGTTTCCTCTCAGGATAAGGGGAGGGAATATGTGGGATGTAACTGTGATGTGATTGGTTGTTTTGTAACGCCCTGTGGGCTGTACTATGTTTGTGGATTGGGAATAAAAGAGACTGTATGTGACAGTACAGGGAGTTCCTGTTTTAACCCTCAAAGTGAAGTGTCGTCTCATTATTGGGGGAAGGATTTATTGTATGCTGTTCCAGTTTGACTGCTAGGAGAGTAAACCTATTCGTATGGTTCCTATTCAACTGTCTGCAGCATTCATATGCTTGAGAGGATTCATATGCTCCTACGGTTCGGTGGTTGTGGTGTCTGCTGCAGTGCTTGGAGTCCTCAGGAAGCGCTAGGAGCATCCTTCAACGGAGGTATCCAGTCGGGGTGCCAGGCGATCCGTTACATATTATATTCGTACATTATTGCTCCGGCTAGGACATAACCCACAAGCATTCATGGGTCATTCCTTTCGCATTGGTGCAGCTTCAGATGCCTCAGGTAACCACGTACCTACACACATCATAAAAAACATGGGAAGATGGAAATCATCTGCATACAATAGGTACATTCCTAACCCTGAAAAAGAAATAAGAATGGCTTTTCATGACATGTCTAAATAATGTTTGTATTTAAATAAACTTATATGTATTTTGAGAAATCGCTTCTAATAATTTTGCCCTCTTTTACAGGCCTAACCTCACGTCAGTTTCGGCACACCTCAACTGACTTACTATTACTAATACTGCTACGTAATGTGCCATACACAAATAGAAGGCTTGGCCTGGAATTGTGGGAGGTACATCTTTCCCTATATAAAGCACAACAAGCCCAGCTTACCTGTCATCAAAGTTCCCGGATGTGCCCCTCCCACCATACCCTCAATTCATTAATTCTCCTAGGTGGGCCCTCTTTTACAGGCCTAACCTCACGTCAGTTTCGGCATACCTCAACTGACTTGCTATTACTAATACTGCTTCTTTTAATATTATTGCCTTACGTCCTCGTAATGTGCCGTACACAAGTATTATATATATATATATATATATATTTTATGGTTATGGTATTTAGTTATATCCTTTATATTTTGCTTCATTTATTTATTTATTAATTATATATTGCAGGTCTTTATATATTTATTATTTACTTCGGGATTACTGCCCGTTTTTGTACTCCTTGCTTCCCCGGTTGCTTGGGAATGTTTTCTGTTCATGGTTGGACTCCGGGGGGTTCCTTTCAGTTGCCTCTCCCCCTCCCCCCCACTCCCTAGCGCCCTTCTATTAGCCGCGCTCTGTTCGGGGAGGCAGGAGACTAGCTGTTTGGGTGCCTCCTCTGACTCCCCAAGCTCCAGTGTGAGCCTGCCGGCACCCTGGGCTACTCGCGATCGGATGCGAGTGCCCGGCAGCCGGGTCTGCCCATGCACGTGGCCACCTCGCCACGACCGGCTTCTTCATAGAGCCGCGTACAGCTGACCGGCGAGAGGAGGGTGCACCTGCTCGCGGCCCCTCCTCCAGACGCGGTGGTCGGACTGCAAGTGTTTTATCCTCGCTGGCATTCTGGCTCTGTAACATGTCGCATACAGAGCCAGTCTGGCAATTAGCTCAGGGGTAAGCACGTTTTGTGTCCTTGCCACGAGTTGATTTTTTGTCATAAACCAAGTAGGTGATACCCTGCATATTGGGGCATATGCTTATACATCAGTAGATATGTGCCTGATCCATCACTGGAGTCAGAGAGGAGACTACTCTAGGATGATATTCTTTGTCCAGGGCAAATATACAAAGCTAAACAGACCTGGCTCTTTCTCAAATTGGTATGGGAGACCAGTCTATGCTGACACTGATTCAATCCCATCAGATTCTGTGACTTGTAAAATTGGAAGGCGGTCCCTTCCAAGCTCAGTAAGAGGGTGCATTGAATTGGCTATTGTTTTACCCTATCCTTGAAAGGATACCATGCAGGGCCAGATTAAGAGCCCAGTGGACCTGGTGCTGGCAATTATGACGGGCCTAATTACAGAATCATATCGACCAAAAACAGTAAAACACTCCCAAGCGTCATGTATCTGATGGAGATGGTGCTGGAGAGATAGAAAACAGCAGCTATAAGAAAACACCCTAGGCTAATCTCTCACTAATTTATGTTTTCATCTTTCAAGTAAATCCATAACCCCTAACAGCAGTGTCCAGTCAAGCAGGAAGTCAATGTGCGGGGTAAAAGGGTGTGCCACTGACACAAATCACGTAACCTGCCAAAAGGAGCGAACATGCCCAAAAAGAGGATATGTCTGCCCAAAGAATTAGGCCAGCCTGGTATGAATGCATGTCAGGCTGCCTGCCAATCATGCAGCTGGCCAACTAAGGGCATACTATGCAGACAGCACCCTGAGCTTGGCATAAATGCATCTAATGATGCGCTCGCTCAACGCTTTCTAAGGAGTGTCCCCTAGCATTTGCTGGTCCACTTGTCTCCTTACCTTCTTACTAGCAGGCAGAATCTCCTGGTATATAGTCTGGGACAGAGAAAAGTTGTATGTAGTGAGTGTAGAAGCACATTGTTAGAGAGACCAAAGTCAGCATTACCTTAAAGGATCACTATAGGGTCAGGAACACAAACATGAATTCATGACCCTATAGTGTTAACACCACAATCTAGCCCCCCTGGGCCCCTCATGCCTCCATAAATATAGCAAAATCTTACTGTATTCAAGCCTGAAGCTGTAACTCTGCATGCTGTTAGACTCAGAAAAACAAGCAGTCTGCTGACATCATTAGAAGTGGTGGCCTAATCCAATCACAGTGCTTACCCATAGGATTGGCTGAGTACACTAGGCTGTAATGTAAAGACTGCATTTTCTCCGAAAAGACAGTGTTTACAGCAAAAAGCCTGACGGTAATGATTCTACTCACCAGAACAAATTCAATAAGCTGTAGTTGTTCTGGTGACCCTAGTGTCCCTTTAACTATATTCATTGTCAGCCAGTCCACACAAGTTTTGTTCCAATATATCCCTCTTAAGTTTCCATACTTAAGTAAGGGTATGTGAAAAGTAGTTAGAGTTGCCACCTTTCTTGGAAAAACATACCGGCCTTGCTAATTTGCATAATTAAATATGTATGGGTGACATCACATGATGTAAATCACAAGGAGTGACATAAGAGAAAATGCTGTAAAATCACCAAAAAACTACTTAGTTTGATTCTGCTGTATAGATAGATTCCTCCCAGTGGCCCCATGTCTCCCAGTGCCCCCATGTGTCGATTATTCCAGGTCTCAGTGTTCCTATGTATCAGTGTCTCAGTACCCCATGTCTCCCAGTGTCCCCTAGTGTCGTGTCCCCAGGTCTCCCAGTGATCCCATGTATCCCAGGGCCCCATGCCACTAGGAAGACGGGAAGACCTGGGGACACGGGGAGACCTAGGGACACGGAGACACCAGTGACACTGGGAGACTAGGGGAC
Organism: Pelobates cultripes; assembly: GCA_933207985.1. Taxonomy (NCBI): domain Eukaryota; kingdom Metazoa; phylum Chordata; class Amphibia; order Anura; family Pelobatidae; genus Pelobates; species Pelobates cultripes. Next base: position 47,053,591 of record OW240921.1, on the reverse strand, counting down.
TCTGGCTGGGACGCATGGGGACACTGGGAAAATAGGGGACACTTGAAGACATGGGGACACAGACACCAGGGACACAGACACTAGAGACACTGGCTGGGGGACATGGGGACATTGAGACATGGGGCACTGGGAGACATGGGGACAAGGAGACACCAGGGCCACAGACACTAGGGACACTAGCTTGGAGACATGGGGACATTGAGACACTTGAGGCACTGGGAGACATGGAGGCACTAGGAGACATGGGGACAGTGAGACACTGGCAGACTGGGGGCACTGGGAGACTAGGGGGCACTGAGACACCAGGGACACTGGCTGGGAGACATGGGGACACTGGAAGACTGTGTCTGTGTCATAATGTCTCCCAATGTCCCTTAGTGTCTCAGTGTCTGCCATAATGTCTCCCAATGTCCCTTAGTGTCTCAGTGTATGTCTCCTTGCAGCCTTTCCCCCCATCCCTTACTTCCCTGAGCTGTAGGCTGTCTCTGCAGGGTGGAAGTTGCTGTCTGGACTCTCTGTAGCTGCACCCCTGCAGATCAGTGAGTATAGATAGGCAGGGAGGGATATGCTGGAACTTCCTATCTCTGCCTGTCTCCACACACAGTGACCCCTACTGGCCAGTGCTGGTATTGCAGAGTAATCTCCATTTATACTGAGAAAAATACCAGCATTTGTATTGCCAGTATCACTGTAATATTGGCACCAGCCAGGCAGCCTCAAATACTGTGCCAATAAAATAAAAGCCAGGTGGAATCCCTAAGAGTAGTGTGTGAAAAAAAAAATGTAAAAAAAAAAAATTTTTTTTTTTTTTTTTATAAATCAATGGGCCTATTCCATGGGCCTGGGCCTGGAGCTGCAGCTCCATCAGCCCCTATGTTAATCCGGCCCTGATACCATGGGTACAATAACCTTCGGGTGGCATGCTGATGATGCATAATATTGATGAAGAAATCTCTGGTCTGCATGCTTATGTGCATAACCTATTCTCAGTAAAAACATGTATCGCTCAGTATATCATGTTTTAATGGACACTATTATCACTGGAACATTTTCAGCTTATACCCAATACAACTCGAATACCACTATTTGCCTGCTGGACATTTAGGGACTACTAGTCCCAGTAATGTTATTAACACAGTTTTACACTGTCCAAAGGGGTTGGCATCTGGGGGCCCTATGTCACAGGTTACCCTGAAGATTGACAAATATTTAAGGGACTCTGCCCATACACAGGGGTCCCCTATTGCTCATTTAGACACAACTCAGGATCGGCCTGCTATGTCTGTGCCCCATTGATTGGCCTGCTATGTCTGTGCCCCATTGATTGGCCTACTATGTCTGTGCCCATTGATTGGCCTACTCTGTCTGTGCCTCACTGATTGGCCTGCTATGTCTGTGCCCAATTGATGGGCCTGCTGTACCTATGCCCTTCTGACTGGCCTGCTATACCTATGCCCTTCTGACTATCCTGCCCTATCTGGGCCCTTTGTTCGGCCTGAGCTATCTGGGCCCGAAACCCCTTTTGGCAGCAGGCCTGGGAGGCTATCACTGAGAAAAGCCCAGTACCAACTATTGACATGGACATAGGTGGGTGTCCAGGCAAACACTGCTGCCTTACTATCCAAGAGGACACCAGTATACTGGCACCTCAATATGATTGGAAGGGTGAAGGCCCTAAGTCTCATGCCCTGAGGGGCAAGGTTTTTTTATGAGGATCCCCGGGCGCGCCACCACGGTTTACACCAACCCAGCGGCGGCCCATCTGCAAAGAGAATTTTTCACAAGCAGGGACCAGTGCTAAAACGCCAACAGGGGAGCACGGTTGCCTTGCCTTCAGCAACTAACCATTTAGCTGCCTTCCCAGTATCTATCTTAGGTATTGGTAGTTAGTCCTACGTCAGGTTTAGCTCCTGACCCTTTCAGTTGGGTTTACTTGGCTTGCTCCTCTGATCTAATATTTACCTTCTCCCCGAGGTACGTATTTACCGTCTACATTATTCGTCGTTTCTTGGTTTTCAAGCCTTCCAATTGTCCTATCGCTCGGGTCGTCGAGAGGCCTGACTTGACCTCCTCTGACCTCCCGGGCTCTCGTGGATTGCGGAGAACGTCTCCAGCTTTCCTCAGGCTACCGACGATCATCCTGGACCCTGCGCGCACGCGGGTCAGTTGGTAGTTTCCATCATTGTTTCTGAAGGTTGCATTTTCTCACCATCCCTTTCTGTTATTAAGGATGGACACGGCCCAAGGTTGTATACTATTCCATCTTCCATTGGTCTGGTTTATTAACAGTTGATTACATCTCAGGGGAGCGATTCAGAGAGAGGTCTTAGTCTTATACTGATATTAGTAAATGGTGTACCCCTGCAGTGAGTCTCCCCGAGTCTCTAAGGAACTCTAGTTTGGATTACAAGAGGGTGCGGCCCTTCATCACATCGACCCGAAAATTATATTTTATTTTCACGAACAGAGAGTGAACCCCTCTCATATACAGAACCAGACACTGATTTGTTATTAAAGGGCGCGGCCATCCCTCAACCTCAGCCCTATACTGTGCTGGATACAGAGGACATGTTTTGAGTGACACATTCTCGTAGAGAGAACCGGTGACGGATGTAGACTCTATTATTTGGTTACTAACGGGTGCGGCCCGCTCAGACTTTCAGCCGGATGCTGACACGGAGTTCGGTCACATTATCATACACTCAACGCACTACAGTGCCGTCCATTTGTTCATCACACAGGCTTGTACCTGCACAGGACAGGTGTCCCTCCTGCATTAAATTAAACCTAACGACCGTGCTACCGATTTCGTTATAGAGGGCTGTCTGATCAGACAGGATATACATATTTAGACTGGATCCCTCTATTTCTCCTCCTGTAATGGATCTACTCGATCCGGACCACTGTACCACACGCGAGAAATACTCACAGAGGTATAACGGATGAGACTCCCGCTTATTTACACACACTCCTGGAGTCTATACGGCTATCAGATGAGCCTCAGGTGTTACAAGAGTGCAGGTTTGGTATATTCTGCACTATATAAAACAGACAATTGCATTCTGCTTTAGATATCCGGACCATTACGAACAAACTGCGCAGACAGTTTTTCCCATATCAAGATGACATGAGATACTGAGACCTTCATGGAGCAAATGGGCACTGCCTTGCTAGGGTAACAAGACTGGGGAAGGCCCACTACCCGGTCTGCGGGTACACCGTACGCATGGAAAGACCGGAAACCCCGGTTGACTTGAGTTCCCGGGTCATTACAATCCTGGGATAAGATGACAGGTCTGCCCCTACCCATCTGAGCACATATCTGGGGAACGTGGTTCGGAGATGAAGTGCCCTCCGTCTATACTCTATATCCCTCACGGGAGCCGTCTTGGTTTGTGTTCTCACTTACATCCTTTTTCAACTACCATCAAGAAGACATACGAGACTCTATGGAGGAAACCAGTGTGCACCGACTCCTACACAGACGGCAAAGTCGGGTCGCAACCTACCGCTGGAGTACGGCTCAGAATGTGTAGCAGACTCAGATAGGGCTGCCAAAATTCTCAAACGAGACAACACATGATTCGGACGGTTGAAGCTAGACCCTTGTTTTTTTATTATATCTCTCTGGAGTCACCTGTAGTGAGCGAAGGGACTTAGAAACATAGAAACATAGAATGTGACGGCAGATAAAACCATCTAGTCTGCCCAATTTTCTAAATACTTTCATTAGTCCCTAGCTTTATCTTATAGTTAGGATAGCCTTATGCCTATCCCACGCATGCTTAAACTCCTTTACTGTGTTAACCTCTACCACTTCAGCTGGAAGGCTATTCCATGCATCCACTACCCTCTCATTAAAGTAATACTTCCTGATATTATTTTTAAACCTTTGTCCCTCTAATTTAAGACTATGTCCTCTTGTTGTGGTAGTTTTTCTTCTTTTAAATATAGTCTCCTCCTTTACTGTGTTGATTCCCTTTATATATTTAAATGTTTCTATCATATCCCCCCAGTCTCGTCTTTCCTCCAAGCTATACATGTTAAGATCCTTTAACCTTTCCTGGTAAGTTTTATCCCGCAATCCATGAACCAGTTTAGTAGCCCTTCTCTGAACCCTCTCTAAAGTATCAATATCTTTCTGAAGATACGGTCTCCAGTACTGTGTACAATACTCCAAGTGAGGTCTCACCAGTGTTCTGTACAATGGCATGATCACTTCCCTCTTTCTACTGCTAATACCTCTCCCTATACAACCAAACATTCTGCTAGCATTTCCTGCTGCTCTATTACATTGTCTGCCTACCTTTAAGTCATCAGAAATAATCACCCCTAAATCCCTTTCCTCATATGTTGAGGTTAGGACTCTATCAAATATTCTGTACTCTGCCCTTGGGTTTTTACATCTAAGATGCATTATCTTGCACTTATCCACATTAAATGTCAGTTGCCACAATTCTGACCATGTTTCTGTTTACCTAAATCATTTGCCATTTGGCTTATCCCTCCTGGAACATCAACCCTGTTACATATCTTAGTATCATCAGCAAAAAGACATACCTTACCATCAAGACCTTCTGTAATATCACTAATAAAAATATTAAAGAGAATGGGTCCAAGTACAGATCCCTGAAGTACCCCACTGGTGACAAGTCCAAGCTTTGAATATATGCCATTAACTACAACCCTCTGTTGCCTGTCACTCTGCCACTGCCTTACCCATTCAACAATATTGGAATCCAAACTTAAAGATTGCAGTTTATTGATAAGCCTTCTATGTGCAACAGTGTCAAAAGCCTTACTGAAATCTAGGTAAGCAATGTCCACCCTGCACCACCCTGATCTATAATTTTAGTTACCCAATGCCTGCGCATTGGAGAACGCTATGTGTTCGCGGTACTTCAAGCTAAGAAGGGAGGTATCCCTCTATAGGGAGACCTTGACTTCGGTTATTGAACTCACATTCCTGGGTCTCTTGACCTATGGCCTACTCTGGGAGATACGTGCCCGTACAGTCAAGGGTACAGGAACCTAGGGGTCTCACTATATTATACCCTATCTTGTAGGTGGCGTGTAGACCAGGAAGCCCTACACAAATTTAGACGATAACATATCTGGATGGAAATCTCCACTCCGGTTTACGCTTCCCATCCCTTTGAATATTTCTGGGATTCACTATTCCCAGAATAGTCGACCACCGTTCCACTACACAAGTTCAGTTTGGGACCCTGATTGGACGTCCTTTTGGAGCCTTTTCTTTACCGCAGCCGAGGATTACACAGTCCATTTGGAATATTGGAATCACTTAGGATACGGCTAGTTTGACCACACTCTTGCCTGCATAACAAATTTATTCGCAACCAGGTAGGTCAGGAGGAAAAAAAAGATCATACTTGGTTCTAGTACGATATTGGTGGTGGACTTAGGCTTATTCCTTGAGATTGGAGATCTACCTGCAAGTCCACATCGCCGGATGACCCTGGCACGATCGGAGGAGCCACATTACACATCAAGAGTTGAGACATGGTGGCAGTTTCTTCTCAGGGCCTTAAGTCTGCAAATGACCTTCGACATTTTACAACTGCAGGAAAATGGCTGATAGGTCAGCTTGCCAGCTCATGGACCGACTGCTAGGAAACAGGTCACAACACCACGTACAATGGATCTATCAGCGGATGGTGTTTTTTTTCTGTATTTGGGATGCTTCGTCAGCTGGCATCTTCATCGATCCACCTACTGTCATTTATCGTAGTTGGAAAGTCCAATTAGGATTGCTCTGATATATCCCGGAATAAGTACCAGTGAAACAAACAGCTTTGGATTTGTGAACTGAGCATTAAAACAGCAAATACGAAGCCTCCTGTCATGTTATAAAATTGTAGATTATGCTAGCTTTAGTGTACCTATAATCTTAATTGTATTAATGACAGGAGGCGAGTATTTCCCACCCATTCTTATCCCTCCCTTGTTTAATCTTAATAGATTGGGTTCATCAGGTACGTATGAAACTCTGCTTGTTGTCTATGCTACCTGTCGGGTATCTACATATTAAGGTAATTTTGGTTGCTACATTGGGTACCTACATGTTTGTTCAGAGTACATTTCATTGGCTAATCAACCTGTTCGATTCTGTTTTTCTCTCGTTTCAGTTTACAGTCCATCAATAGTGATGTCCCGAACGGTTCGCCGAACGGTTCGCCACGGATGGCGAACATATGTGCTGTTCGGTCCGCCCCCTATGTCATCATTGAGTAAACTTTGATCCTGTACCTCACAGTCAGCAGACACATTCCAGCCAATCAGCAGCAGACCCTCCCTCCCAGACCCTCCCACCTCCTGGACAGCATCCATTTTACATTCACTGTGAAGCTGCATTCTTAGTGAGCTGTCCAGGAGGTGGGAGGGTCTAGGAGGGAGGGTCTGCTGCTGATTGTCTGGAATGTGTCTGCTGACAGTGAGGTACAGGCAGGGCCGGCGCTACCTGTTAGGCGGACTAGGCAGCCGCCTAGGGCGCCCCTTGTAGAGAGCATCAGGCGGCTGCAGCTTTGCCCTGGCGGTGCGTCCATGATGGCGGACTGCACCGCCCGGGCGCAGCCTGAGGTGAGGGGCTGACAGGAGGGAAGCGCTCAGCACTCCCTCCTGTCACTCCCTCACTGTAGCGTGGCCGAGCCCTGAATCATGATGGTCCGCGGGTACAGGGAGCATCTGTCTCCTGTACCCGGCCGGACTAACAGGAAGTGCACACAGAGAACAAAAGCTACCTGTACCCGCGGATTATACTGGGCTCGGCCACGTTACAACTGAGGTAGGGAGGGCGGGGGAATATTGGGAGAGGAGGGGAACAGGGAATGTCAGGAGGGAGAGAAGAAATTGGCAGGGGAGGAGGGAGAAGAAATGGGAGGGAGGGAGAAGAAATGGGGAGGGAGAAAGAAGAAATTAGTAGGGAAGGGGGAGAAGAAGAAAATGGGGAGGGAGGGGAGAAGAAATGGGGAGGGTTGGAGAAGAAAGAAATTGTGGTGGGAGGGAGAAAGAAAGAAATTGGTAGGGGAGGAGGGAGAAAAGAAATGGAAGATTGGTAGGGGAGGGGGAGAAAAGAAAGAAATTGGTAGGGAAAGGGAAGAGAGGGTGGGAGGGGAAAAACCGGGAGAAGAAGAAATTGGGGGGAGAAAGAAGAAATGGTAGGTGGGGAGAAGAAGAAATTGGTAGGGGAGGGGGAGAAGAAGAAAATGGGAGGTGGTAGGGGAGGGGGGAGAAGAAGAAATTGGAGGGGGGAGAAGAAGAAATTGGTAGGGGAGGGGGGAGAAGAAGAAATTGGTGGGGGGAGAAGAAATTGACGGGGGTGAGAGTGACAGGGGAGGGGCAAAGAGAGTGGGAAGGGGGAGGGGAGAAGAGAGTGACAAGGGAGAGGGGGGAGAAGAGAGTGACAAGGGACGGAGAGGGGGGAGAAGAGAGTGACATCCATCACACACACATGCAATGCACCCCTTACACACAGAAAAACACCCAATGCATTACACACACAGACACACACACACACAAACAATTCAACCCTTACACACAATGCATCCCTTACACACACAGAAACACACAATGCATTCCTTACACACAATCAATGCACCCCTTACACACGCACACACTGCATCCTGTACATACACAGAAACACACCTTGCAGCCCTTACACATACAAACACAGATTCACACAATGCATTCCTTACACGCATATCAGGACATCCCCTACACACTCCACCCCCTGTGAACAAACTCATTGGTGGAACATGAAGGTGGACCCTGGGACACACAGAAACACACAATGCATTCCTTACACACAATCAATACACCCCTTACACACGCACACACTGCATCCTGTACATACACAGAAACACACCTTGCAGCCCTTACACATACAAACACAGATTCACACAATGCATTCCTTACACACATATCAGGACATCCCCTACACACTCCACCCCTGTGAACAAACTCATTGGTGGAACATGAAGGTGGACCCTGGGACCCAGACCTTGAGCTGTGTAAAGGGCCCCCAAAAAATGGAGCTGCTTCCGTTCTCCCAGAACATTGATTTTTGTGACCACAGTTACAAACAGCCTCCAGAGAGCCTGTTCTACACCAGACCAGTGGAGCCAGACTGCAGCTAGAGCCCATCATCATCCTCATCTGGTTGTAAGTAGGCAATCTAGTATATTATTCGTGGCACTAATCTCTAATTTACCTCACATTAAAGAAACACTATAGTCCCCAGAACCACTGCAGCTTAATGTAGTTGTTCTGGTGTCTATAGCCTGTCCCTGCATGCCTTATAATGTAAACACGGCGGCACTGCAGCACTGGCGTTAGTTAACATGGCAGATCATATGGGTGGAGCATTGTGATGTCACATGGGGGGGGGCGGCAAACTTTACTTTTGCCTAGGGCGGCAAAAATCCTTGTACCGGCCCTGGGTACAAGGTCAAAGTTTACTCAATGATGACGAATAGGGGGCGGACCAAACAGCGCATATGTTCGCCATCTGTGGCGAACCGTTCGGGACATCACTATCTATCAACGCTATCTGGTGTGACAGTTCTTCTCGGAGGGTGGACATTGTTGTATTCATCGTATCTAGGACTTCGTTTCATCCCCATTATGTTTTTCTGCTTTTTGTTCTGTCTTGTCGCAGCTTGAAAGAGGAAATGATGCATGGGGAGGAGAGTTTTATAGTACCTAACTTTTTTCTGATTGGTTGGTTTTTTTTGTGCTGCTGTGGAGTTCTAGCAAAGAGAGACTAAAGCAAATACTCACCTCCTGTCATTAATAAAATGAAGATTATAGGTACACTAAAGCTAGCATAATCTTCAATTTGAAAGATCGAGTAGACTGGCTGTCAATATGTCAGTCTGCTTTCAGGATCTTGAGCAAGCAGTGAGAGGGGCATCAGGAATGCATACAACTCATATTGCACCTGCCAGACCACCTAGGAGACTACAGTTACTTCCCTTGAGGTTGCAGCAAGACCATTCTGTATTTGTCACATTTAAAGGGATAATGCACATCAAATCATAAATACAAATCACTGTTTAGTAGATATACTCCCATTAAAAACAGGCATGCATTTAATTATGCATGCGAGAGAGCCTGACCAAGTCAGGGAGGAGCCGGATCCAACTCATGCCTCTGGCACCAAACCACCGTACCTCAGCAGTCGAAGGCGTGAAACCGAGAAGCTCCTCCCTGGCCAGACCGCCTCTCTCTGCCGTGCCCAATGTATGTAGGAGTGCCCAAACAACCAGACCCTGGGGGGGACCGAACCTGAGGAGGAAAACAAAAAAAACATTTAGCTCAGGAGACCGGCAGGACGCACATAAGAAACAAACCTTCTGGATTCCCACCTCCCTATCCTCTGCACCTCTTGATCCGGCATACCCAGCCGAGAAGCCTCCATCGCAGCGCCAATTCGCAAGGAGTGCCCACCAAACTCTGCACCCTCCAAGGCCAATGCAGCCAACCCTAAATGAAAAACCCTGACAAACTGAAAATGGGAGAGGAAACTCCCATCCTCATGCACTAGCAGCGGGCCAGACAGCGCAGGGCGAACCTTGCAAAAACACAGAAAAGACAGGACCGCCGCCAGCTGAACCCACTTACCCTTCCCAAACACGTCAGTCTTAGTGCGGCAAATCTTAAAAGAAAACCCGGTCCAGAGAAAAGGATCCCCCCAACGGTCGATCTGCTCGGACACACCAACTCCCCAGTCCTCATGGCCCCAAAGAAAGTGAATGAAAAGGCAAGGCAAAACAGCCGCACCTCAAAGTCCGAGAAACACACATGTGGAAGCACTTGGCATAATTGCGCAAGGAACCCACCTGACACTGGCCTCCTTGAATCCACAGTAACATGATCCCTGCGCAGCCCCTTAACTGCCTGCCTCACTAGAAACTCTATGGTCACATCCACCCAGCCCTGCAATTTAAACAGAAAACTCAGCCCAGACAGGCGTGAGGACACCGCCGAAGGTGACATGCCCGTAGAAACCCAAGTGTCCAAAAGCCACAACCGACCCTATAATCGAGCGGGCGTATCTTGAAAGACCCCTACCTTGGACTCTAGACACTGACCCGCGAACCAGGTCCATCAGCCTGCCGAACCCAGGGACCACAGCTTCACCGGACACGGGAAACCCTCCTCGTCCCCGTGAGGCACAGCCGCTCCGAACTCCACCCACTGTGAACAAGAGCATCCGCAATCACATTGTGAACCCCTGGAACATGCAGCACCCTACACGATGCATTAAGGCACAGGCACTGTAGCACTAAGCGCTGGAGCAAACGTATCACCGGCGGAGAAGACGCAGAGAGCTGGTTAATCGCCTGCATGACCCCCAGGTTGTCACAATGAAAAACAACCTGCTGGTCCCGCAAGTCCAAACCCTATAACTCCAATGCCACCACTGTGGGGAAAAGCTCAAGGAAGGCAAGATTCCTAGTCAGGCCAGAGGCGCACCATGCCTCCGGCCAAGTGTCAGCACATGAGCGCGACCCTAATGTTGCCCCAAAGCCGACAGAACCTGCAGCGTCCGTATAGAGGTGAAGATCCGATCCGGACACCTCTGGCACCTGCCATTACGACCTCCCATTATACTCAGCCAGGAAAGTATCCCAGACGTGCAGGTCGTCCTGCGACTGCTGCGTGAGCAAAATAAAATGCAGAGGCCTCACCATTCCAGCGGTCCAGGCCGCCAGGCGCCTGCTGAAAACCTGCCCCATGGGCATGATACGACATGTGAAGTTCAACATACCCAACAGAGATTGCAGCTGGCACAGTTGTATCTTCTGCAAGCCCCGGGCCACCGCCATGTCCTGGTGCAGAACGTCCACTTTATCCTGAGGCAAAATCCATGGCCACCAAATCTATCTTGATGCCCAAGAAGCTAAGGCACGTCACTGGTCCCACAGTCTTATCATGCGCTAGGGGGACCCCGAAGTGCCCAAATACCCTTTCCACTGTGTTGAGCAAGATCCTACAAGCCTGAGAATGCGCTGGGCCTACACACAGAAAGTCATCTCGATCCCCGACTCCTGCCGCACCACCCACTCCAGGAAAGTGCTGAAGCATTCAAAGTAAAAACAGGATATGGAACAACCCATCGGAAGGCACATATTCACGTAATACTGGCTATCAAAACTACAACCGAGGAGGTGATGGCAATCTGGGTGCACGGGCAATAAGCGAAACGCTGATTCAACGTCCGCTTTTGCCAGCAATGCTCCAGGGTCAGGACCACTTGAGGAAACACAGATTTCAAGTTCCGAAGGGAATCCAGAACCCATGTACAAACCCCTCCAGAAGCAACCCCGCTGCCCGACGGTTCCTATAACCGGCGAGCCAGGGGCGTATCTTGTCCACGACCACCGGCTTCGTCGCCCTTAGACTCCAGGTCCCCTTTGTCCCCTGACTTACCCCGCTTAAAACAGCGCAAGGCCGAATGGGCACCCCTGCAATGGGAGCATTCATGCTTAAAACGACACCCCACTTGCATTGACTGTCATTGATCTTCCAACAACAGCCTGGTCGTCGTTGTAAGGCCGATGGGGCAGAGCAAACCCCTCCCACCCCAAGAAAAGAAGGTGTGCCACCAGGCAAGTCATGATGGAGAGCCACATACCAATGTCCATCTGATCCCAAGAGAAAGAGGGGCAGACCGCCAGCCACTGCCAAAATTGTTCGTCATCGCGCCACCAACCCAGGCCACCATAAGACTGACAAGCATTCCAAATGGTGTCCTGATAGCAAAATAGCGCGAGCAATGCCGGGGAGCCTTATTCCCAATCACGCTCACGAAGATGGAGAACGCCCGAACCCAGTTCCTATAGCGAAACGTCTCCTTATGCGTGTCCGACTCCTTGCCATCCTTGTCTCCCAGAGGAGGGACGTCCTCCAAGGGTAACAGGGAAAATATCTCTACAAATTCCCCTTTCCAGATTGTTTCGCTAATTTTGGGCTTCAGATGCAAGCCCAAGGGGCCTGACCAGCACATATATGCCACCCCTTTCACCACGTCAGCGACTCCCACCGTACCCTCTAGAACCCCTTGGTCGTTCCCGCCCCCCATGACCGTGCAGGGCACTGGAGGTGCAGGCACCGCCTAGGAAGAAGCCAACTCACCACTAACTGCTGTGCCGAACCCGCCATGGGAACAGGAGGGGACCACACCAAACGCAGCTGACCATCCAACCCCTGGGACTCATGCGTCAGCGCACCCTACTGCCACTGGGAAAGTAGATGACATAAACCCGCCTAGTGCGGACACCCAGCCAGCTCAGGAAAAGGGGACTCACCTGACGGCACCCCGGCACCAATGGGACTCACCTGATGGCACCAGTAGAAATCTCGTAATTGGATTCCAGGGCTTGCACTGCAGTTTCCATGTTCACAGAAGCTTACAGACACCACCTGCTGGACAGATCCGGCAACTGCACCCAAAGCCTGAGGAAGCAGTGGAAAGACGGTGAGCCTACGCCCCAGACCAGGAGGCTGCCAAGATGGGTAAGGATAGGGGGGAGTAGGGGGTCCCAGGGACAGGGCAGGCCAGGCCAGGTTAGCTGGGCAGGAGAAGGTGAGGAAAGAGCAGGGGGGTCAGCATTTAGGAGGGTGGCACAAAATACAGGGGGAGCAGATGGAAATAGACCGGGAGAGGCCCCAGCCACAGAGACCCCAGAAAGAGATAGATCCAAAATGGAGGGGGGAGGGGGAACAGCAAGAGGAAGGGGAGAAGCCACCCGGCCCATGGACCCCCCTGGGGGAGGAAGGGGGAGAGGTGAAGAAAGGGACATGTCAGCAGGGGAGCACAGAGGCCCAGAAGCAGGGGAAGATACCCCCCCCACCCGACAGCAGTGAGAGAGAGCCACCCCGCGTGCCCTGCAGGGGTCTACTCAACACTGCCGGCCATGAGGGAGGGCCCCCGGGCTGGTCTATCACCGAGATGACAGCCTGCCACTGGACCCAGGGAGAGAGCGGCACGCCTGTGATGCCACTGCCCAGGCTCGTCGGCCTGTTGTTGCCTCGGGCCTGGGCTGCGACTCCTATACCGGGCCTGAGGAGATGAGCTGGGGCTCAGCCGAGCTGGAAGGCAGGTGTGCCAACCTGCACTAGCACGGCTACCCATGGAGGGTGCCGCGGGGGGATCAGAGGGAGTCATACAACAGTGAGGGGAGACCGTACCGCCATACGGCTGGGGCTGGAGTAGACGAGCAAACTGCTCGCTGAGCTGCCGGCCACCGTCCACTGCTGCATCAGCCCTGAGGGCTGACAGGATGGATTCAATATCCATAGCCACAGGCCGAAATCACCAACAGGCCCAGAAACAGGAGGATTCCAAAGAAACTGTTGCTGGCCCGGCTCCTAAGTGGCACTGAGGTCAGTCTAATCTGTCACCACCCAGTTCTTCACATACCACACTCCTACACGTAACAAACAGCCAATCATGCTTCATCCATTCCCACACTCATACATGTGCCCTTGCCTGCTAAGCTGCTCACTCTTCCTGAGGCCTTGATGTTTAGAGCACTAATAGGCTACTTTCATGACTGAGAGGAGTCTATAGCGGTGATATGTAAAAATTGCTTCCACTGTAACACAGCCTAATAGGTATGTCAATCCAGAAGTTATCAATTAGTTATGGGCTGCCAGTGTGTCAATTTTACCTCTATTGTGATTGCAGTGTGCACATGCTGCACACACAACATTAAAGGCTGCCCTGATCTGCAGATCTAAAACACAACACATTCTCATTAATATGCTATATTTTTTGTTTGCTGAAATCTGTTGCATTAAAAAAACAATTTGCATTAAAAAAACAATTAAAATTGAACCGGCACCATGCTGTATATGTATATGTATGTATATACTACAAACATTTATACAAATGTAAGAAATGCTGTTTCTTTTCATCTAGGTAACTCCTTATTTTAAAATGAACGGAAAGGGTCATTGGCAATTGACCATCCCCTTACCCCTTCCAACCTGACAAGAACAACGTTTTCCCACGAATCCTGTCTGTAGCATTGGTGACCTTTTAGCCTGGAAAACCACAATGCATCAGTTTCTCCCAAATGCATCTGCAGGTAAAGTAGGCAACGTACCAGGATGGTCAAAACCACTACAATTAAAGGCATTTTAAAATAAGGGAGCAGCAACAGTAGTAATTTAGTTTAAATTGTTTTAATTGAAATCAACTTTAAAGGGAGAGACTAATTTGATCTTAGCTAGTGGATGATGATGCCTCATGTATAAATCTGTAGCGCAAGGTAAACCAAGTTGGGAAGATTGAACTTGAGGAAGGCTATTTGCTCCATTAGTTGAAGGGATATTTGTGAACAGGGGGAGACAGAAAGCAGACCCACAATCTTCTTCTCATTCTAGTAGCTCAGAAGCTCCTCAGTAGGAGGCAAAATAGGTTCAGGCAGGTAACCTCTGACCAAGTTTCCTCCAAGTTACCAAAAGCATTAATTCAAAACATAATCCACTTTACGGTCTTGCAGTTATTCTGCTGGCATTGCTGCTGGCTATAGTAGATAATGGCAACATTGTAGGTTCAATACGCACATCTCCCTCAACATCTCTATCGCTGCAAATCATGGTCCGTGGTAATAAGTGTGTTGCTCCAGTAAGTCGCACTGTTGTATCGGAGTGCCACTTTCCTATTAATGCTATGGTTACACTAAGAACCTAGCATCAGTTCAGGTCAATTAGCAACTTTACTCAGACAAGTATTGAGTTGATCTTTCAGCTTCCTAAAAAATGATGCTACATTGATGTGGAATATGTCACCAGGAACAACTATAATGTTTTGCAGGAAAGTATTCATTATGTTAATAAAGAGGGTGAACAAGGGGATGACCTGTCCCAAACTGGCATTCCTTTGGCTAAAATTGCATGTCATGTCCCTAAATGGAATAAAAATGGATCCTCATGTCCCAGTCCAAGAGTGAATTAGAAGTCATGTCCATGGGATTATGCGGACAGGGTGTCTGTCTGTCTCTGTTGTCTAGAAGCAGTAGGCTCAACATCCTCCCCTGCTGTGCCTAAGGCCGGTAGTATTGAGGGAGGTACCAGTGGTGGTTGCACATAATCAAATACAGTACCAATGGACCTGATGCCTGCCCTAGTACCTAATCTTTTTGTCTTCCTTCATTAATGTCTTTACATATGTTTATTCAGACCCACTTTAATAAAATTACCCTTACCACCACTACTCACATCCTTGCCGCTCTTCAGTCTGTCAAAATAATGCTAAACTTTGCTTCAGCACAATCTACTAGCCTCAACCCTTGGCATTGTGGCTGATGAAGATGCATGTGGATTTGCGTATTTGGAAGCTGCGTCAACACTAGTTTCAGGCTGACTAATGCTAATGGATGGGAGGCAGTTCGCAATAATCTCAATGGGTGAGCTACGTTCAGATATCAGCATAGAAACATCCACCTGCCTCCTAGGTGGTGAATAAGACTTGACAAACATGTAATCCTAATATCCAGAGGCTTAATATTATGAATATTGGTGATGGCGGAGGCAGCAATGGAGGAGTTGTCAGCAGTCTTCATGGCCAAAATAGAGGTGTTAAGACTGGCCGTGGCTCTACTGCTAATGGTGAATTTGGAAATATGGCCCTTAACCTACCATTCCTCAATTTCTTCTTGAGATTAGGACAGAATAATAAATATGGTGAGTTTCTTTTTTTGTTGTCAATCTTTCTTTTATTGAAACAAGGGTGCAGTACTGTACAGAAGAGAAAAGAGGAGTTATACTAAATCCACAGTGACCCAATAAACATTTATTATATATTCTTCTTAATTAACCGTCTCATTTTTTTTTTTTTTTGTAGTTAAACAAAAAGCTTACAATATAAATAGGTCTAAGCGTGAAATAAGATATTTCAAGTGGTCATGAGATATATCCTAGACATGCTATGATATGATCTAACAAGAGAAATGTTTGGTTGGGAAAGCAATGTTGAATAATGGGAACCCCTGATATGGCCAAACAAGCAGCCCAAGTTAATTAGACTCTGTTCAGCCAAGTATAGCAAGTATTGTAAAGTCACCAGCGTGAGCGGCAAGACAGGAAGGAGCGAACTGGACCATCGAAGGCCAGCATCTTCAAAGGTACATTGCAGATCAGAACTTTACTCCAGAACTCAGCCTGCATAACACCTCCATGGATTTGGGTGCTCTCAGGGTACCAATTCCTTCCACTGTCTGGGGTAGACAAGAGATTCATACTGTGAGTGTGTTTTGGGGCAAATAATCTTCCAATCATTTGATCGATGCAGAAATGCAGTGCCACAGGGGCTCTCGGTCCAGGTGGGTGGACTGCAAGGTAAAGAGGTGCTTGTATGGTAGTGTCCTGGGGAGGTCCCTTCTCTCTCAACATCATGCATCTCTCTGCATGTTCTTGCAGCTCATGCAGGGTGGTCTGAGCTCACGACTGTATCCGACCAGAAGCTTTTGAATATATAAGACTATATAAGACTATTTTGATGAGCACTTATCCTGCTCATCAAGTGGAAAGGACAAAAAAACAGTCATAGCAAAATTCCCAGATTTTACTATTAACATGACGTAAAGTCATGATTTTATTAAAGACACGGAGGCGAGTATTATGCATAACTCTTTCTTTATTTCCTCAGCAGCAAAGATAGAGGAATATAAATATTGTCAAAAATGAAAGAAAAAACTGTATAGATACACAGGCAACCAATCACATAACAGAGGAAGTGACTATAAAAGGCCTGTGTCTCCCACAATCCCCCTCTTTCTTGCGGAAACCGAAGACCAGGTAAGAAGAACGAAATCCAACTTGTCCATAACAGGAAGAAGGCAACGAATCGAAAACTTCAAGCTAAAAGAGAGAGAGAAATATGGTAATACCCAGACTCCAAACTGTAGACTTACCAAAAACAAACTGTTGGTTACTCAACGACAGATAATATAGGGATCAAAGCAAATATTAGCAGTTCCATGATAAACCGGAATCTGAAAAACATAAAAGAAATAATTAGTTGATGTGATATAACAAGTGAGTCACATATCCAGAGCGACATCAGAAAAACATACCGGCATGAAAAAACGTACCTGAAGAGCTCAAGAGCATCTCATTCCTATACCCTCACGGGAGGGTGGGAGGGAATAATACTCGCCTCCGTGTCTTTAATAAAATCATGACTTTACGTCATGTTAATAGTAAAATCTGGGAATTTTATTAAAGACACGGAGGCTCATATTATGCAAGTTTAAAGCTGTGCGATCACCTGAGATGCGATATGCTCAATAGGTTTGAAATAGAAGTCACGGAAGGTCGATTCTCTAGACCAGTCCGCAGCCCGCATGATGTCCTCTAGTCGACAGCCGACCGTGGATGCCTTTGAAGCCATAGCACCCCGAACAGAGTGAGGCGTAAAGACCGAAGTGTCTATACCCGCTGAGGATAAAAGCCAGCGTACCCATCGTGCCAGAGTCGGAGACGAAACAGGCCTATGAGGTGTCCTAAAAGACACGAATAGAGGATGCAAGTCCAAGGAACGAAAAGATCGAGTAGCATCCAGATAAGTCCTCAGGCATTCAACCGGACACAATGCTGGAGAGCCCGGGAACCTAGGATACGTGAACGACTTGGATGCCGACTTTGTCCTCCTGGATATGTTGAAAGTAACACCCTCCGGGGTGAATACAATGGCGTCCCAGTCAAAGGCCCTAACATCAGACACCCTCTTACACGAAACCAAACAGAGTAGCATCACTAGTTTGGAGGATAATTGTTTGAGACTCAGTTCGTGGTTAGGATACCAAGATGAGAGGAATCATAACATGACGTTGACGTCCCAGAAGGCAGAGAAACGAGGTCTAGGAGGGCGAGCGAGGCGGATGCCTTTGAGAAGGCGACACACAAAAGGATGTCTGCCGACTGGTGAGCCATCCAAACCACTATGCCCGGCCGAAATCGCCGAGCGGTAGAGGTTGACAGTGCGGTACGCCTTGCCCGTCTCAAACAGTGTCGTGAGAAACTCTAGGATCAGATGGAGAGGGGCAGATACGGGATCCACAGACCGTTCCGTGCACCAATCAGACCACGAATTCCATGAAGCACGGTAGGCTGATCTCGTACCGGGGGCCCAGGCGTTATCGAGGAGCAGGAGAGTTGATCGCGGAACATTTGGGACAGCCCAGGTTCCCCTGAAAGGAGCCACGCCACAAGAGGCAATTGTCGTCGAAGCACCAGATCGTGAGAGTTCCTGTCCGGATCCAGAAGGAGGTCCTGGAAGCACGGGATCAACCGGGGGTAGTCTATTGACAACTCCAACAGACGTGGGAACCATGGTCTGGATCTCCACAGAGGGGTGATCAAAGCCAGGCGGCACTCGTGGCGAGTCAACTTCGATATCGTGCGGGCGATCATGTTGAACGGGGGAAAGGCATAAAGGCAGCCCGGTGGCCATTCCTGGAGAAAGGCGTCCGTCGCGACCGCTGCCGGGTCTGGCCTCCAGCTGTAAAATTCCGGTAGTTGAGTGTTCAGACGTGACGCGAACAGATCCATCCTGAACCGCTCCCATAGTCTGTCCAGGCCTTGGAATACCGAAACGTGCAAGTGCCAGTCTCCCGAGTCTCTCAAATGTCTGGAATTCCAATCCGTGTTCGAATTGTCCAGCCCCGGAATGTGTTCCGCTGTCACGGACACATTGTTGGAAAGGCAAAATTGCCAAAACACTTTCGCTAGCAGGGCCAACATCCTGGACTTGGTGCCCCCAAGGTGGTTTATATAGCGTACGGCCGACACGTTGTCCATCTTGAGAAGAACGCAGCAGTTCGCCCGTCCTGGGGTAAGGCTGCGAATCGCGAATGCCCCTGCCAGGAGCTTGAGGCAATTGATGTGCAGGGATCTCTCCGTCTCGGACCATCTGCCTCCTGTGGAAACGTTGCCACAACGAGCCCCCCAGCCGTGTAAGCTGGCATCCGACTCTATCACCACGTCCGGGATGGAACCGAAGATGGCCCTCCCGTTCCAGGCTTCCATGTGGGCTAACCACCATACCAGTTCGTCTCTGGACTCCACGTCTAGCCGTACCCGGGATTCGTAGGAATGACCCGATCGGAGGTGAGAACCCTTGAGCCTTTGGAGAGCACGGTAATGGAGTGGGCCCGGGAATATCGCCTGAATGGAGGCCGCAAGGAGGCCGATAATGCGTGCCAATTGCCTGATGGACAGATCCTGTACATGCAGGGCCCTTCGAAGCTCCTTTCGGATGGCTCTGATCTTTGAATCCGGCAGGTATAGGAATTGGCGGATGGAATCCACCTGGAAACCTAGGAACTCCATCGACTGTGACGGGTCCAGGATCGATTTGTCCCAGTTGATCAAGAAACCCAGGTTTTGAAGTAGATCGATCGTCCATCCCAAATGTATGAGAAGATGGTCTCTGGACTGGGACATGATTAAGATGTCGTCCAGGTAAATGATCAAACGCACCCCACGGGTACGGAGGAACTCCATTGCAGGCTTCATGATCTTGGTGAAGCACCATGGCGCTGAGGAAAGGCCGAAAGGCAGGCAGGTAAAGCGCCAGCGTCTCCCATGCCAGGTGAAGTGTAGGTAATCCCTGTACTCCATCGCTATCGGGACCGTGAAATACGCGTCCTTCAGATCCAACTTGGCCAGCCAGTCCGACCGTCGGAGGAGGTCTCTGAGGCAGTGTATACCCTCCATCTGAAAATGTTGGTACCGGAGGAATGCGTTGAGAGGACGGAGATTTATCACCGGGCGGACTCCGCCCCCTTTCTTGGGGACCAGGAAGAGATTGCTCGTAAAGCCCTGAGCGGCGAACGGCAACTCTTCTATAGCGCCTTTCAACAGCATCTCCTCGACTTCCGCTGAGATCATTGCGTCTTGGTCTAGCGGGAGAGACAATTCCCTGGGGACATGAAATTGGACAGGCAGAGAAACAAACTCCAGGCGATAGCCCTTCACACACTGTAGAACCCAAGTGTCTGAAGTAATACTTGCCCACTCTTGGTGGAACAGAGCCAGCCTGCCCGCTACCCGCACCCGAGTAATAGGGGAAGAAGGGGTACTTACCATAAGGGCGTCTTCCCGAAGCGGCACCGCGGGGGTATCTGGAGCCCCAAGGCCTCCCTCTGGCTGGGAAGAAAGGAGGCGTCCTCGGATCCTGGAATCCCCGGGACGGAAAGAAGGAACCTCTTTGGGCACGTGAGGAGCCTCGGAAACCACGGCCGGGTGGACGGTTCCTGCTACACCCGGCCCCTCCGAAAACCTTGGGTGCGAACATGCGCTTCATGTTTGCCTGCGCCTTGTCAATGGCCGTAAAGGTCTTAACATACGACCCCAAGTCCTTAACGAAGGAAGCACCGAACAACATCCCCTCCTCGGAAGGGCCAGGTTCCGCCACAGTCATGGCAGCCAATTTCGGGTCAAGCTTGAGGAGTATTGCCTTACGCCTCTCTGAAGACATGGCAGTGTTCGCATTCCCCAAAAGACAGATAGCCCTCTGGACCCATCCTATGGCAACATCAACATCCAGCATGGAAGTGCCTGCCCAAGCGCCATCCAGGAGCTCGTATAATTTGGATAAAGGGCCCAGGGTGTCCACCCCTTGAGCGAATAGTCCAACCCCTTCTTGGGCTTCCAGCCTGACTTGTTCATGAATTGAGCAATCTGGGGGTCGATGTCAGGGGTTTTGCAGGCTGCACCGGGCAGAGAGGGTCTGGGGCATTCTGCCCGCAACTTATTGCGACCCTCCTTGGAAAGGGGGGTGTGCATGCGCCATGCCACATATTGAGCAATATGGTCCGGGGGAACCCACTCTGCGGACCTAGGGTGACGAAGATCGTCGGGGTCGAATAAGGGGTTGCCCTGAGGGTCAACCAGTGCCTTGGTATCCCCAGTGGGGTTTATCAATTGACTACGGGCAGCGGCGGGTGTCCCAGAAGGGGTCACACCCGTAAGTGGTAAGTCCTCACCCGACTCACCCTCATCAAAGGAGTCATACTCCAGAACGTCTGACTCATCCTCCACACTCCGGTCGGAATCCGACCCATCATCCAGGGCTTTAGCCCGTTTCCACAACCTAGCCCGGCCAGGGGCTCTTTTGCGCGTGGGAGGCGCGCTGTCTGTGACCGCCTCTAGCGTGTCAATCATGGCAGGTAGAACCTGCATCGAGGAGTGGGAGTCGACGTGTTTAGATTTCTCCTTAGCCTTACGGGCCCCCGGCACAGTCGGGGTAGGAGAGGGTAGTCCCATGCCCAGGAGGGCGGAAGTCACCATGGAAGGCAGCAGGAGAGAATGCAGGGATTGGGAAAAGGAGGAGGATACAGCACCCATGGCTGAAGCAAAAGCCTTCTGCAAGGAAGAGGCCATAGTGGCATCCAGCAGGTCTTGGAACTCCTGGGAAGCAGTAGCCCCCACAGGATTATCTGGGTTGAAATCAGTGGTGAGGCCCTCAGGCCCATCCTCCCTCTCCTGCATAGTGGCAGTAATGTACAAGGGGAAGAACCCAACAGAAATAGCCTATAAAGTAAAACAGTTGATAAAGGGTTGATTAACCCACAGAGAGAAACAATATATATAAGAAAACCTGAGCACTGGTGCACCCCAGGGACCCAGGAGCAAGGCAGAGCGCACAGCAGCAGAAAGGAGCGACCGGGAGGAAGGACCGCCCACAAGATGGCCACCGCACGTGTAGAGAGCGCTCGCGGCCTGCAACCCGGCGGGGGAAGCGGCGCGCGCCCCTCCCCGCGCGGGCAGCCCGCGAGCGAGCCGGGAAAAAACGCTGTCAGCTCCGGCAGTATCAGAGAGAGCCGCGGCTGAAAGCAGACCTGGGACTGAAGCACCCGCCGGCCGACAGAGCGGTCGCGGCGGGCGGGAGGGGGGGGGAGGCACCAGCGCAGGGGACAGGACAGGAGCTGCACCAAGCAGGCAGCTTACAGAAGGAAAACAGAGTAGGATATCACACAATCAGAAAAGAAGTGTGAATAAACACAGATTATGCAAAAAACCATACAACTATAATAAAAGAGCTATATCAGTACAGCATAACACCATGTAAATACAAAGTACAGCAAATAAAATACAATGGATCAAGCAAGGTACTTAGCTGTCTGAGGAAGCAGCAAAGAAAGAGGGGGATTGTGGGAGACACAGGCCTTTTATAGTCACTTCCTCTGTTATGTGATTGGTTGCCTGTGTATCTATACAGTTTTTTCTTTCATTTTTGACAATATTTATATTCCTCTATCTTTGCTGCTGAGGAAATAAAGAAAGAGTTATGCATAATATGAGCCTCCGTGTATTTAATAAAATTAAAAATTATTAACTGTATATTGGTAAGAATGTCTCACACCAGGATGAATGACAAAATGCCTGCCAAATGATAACTGATTATGTCCCACTTAAATATTTCTCTACTGTGCCTGGCAGTACTTGTTGCCAGACACAGCACAAAGCTAATGCTAGTCTCATACTGTAGCCCCATGTAACAAAAGCACAGCTTAGTGGAAAGGGGCCTTGACAGGGGTTAGGAGGCGGGCATAGGAGGAAGCTAATGGGACTGGTTAATGGAGGGTTAAGGGGCTGGGCTATATAAATAGGCAGACATCTTAGAATAATCACTTTTAACTTGCCTACCTGGCTGAGTTTGTGTGCACCTCGTGTGTCCACTCATTTGGCCCGGTAGGTTTTCTCTTTTCTCTCCTCTGCAGGATGGATGTTGTGGAGAAGATGCTGGAGGGCCTCAGGACTTACAAGGGCTCCATGGAGCCTATTCTACAGTGCCTAAATGATACATTCAAAAGCTTCTGGTCGGATACAGTCGTGAGCTCAGACTATCCTGCATGAGCTGCAAGAACATGCAAAGTGACTCTGCGGCAACTACAATCACTCCTGGGCAAACTTAACTTTGCCTGCAGGCTGATCCCAATGAGGCGGATCTTTAGCCGAAGCCTGTCTGCGGCAACGGTGGGGATGCAGTCCCAACATCATTTCAACAGGGTGTCGGTGCTTATGCGGGCCAATCTGGAGGTGTGGGATAAGTTTTTGCGTGACTTTAATGGAACAGTGTTCTTTCGCAAGACGGGGATATCGGTAGAGGAGCACAAGCTCTTCACAGATGCTTCGGGCAGTGTGGGCTTTGGGGCTTATTTTGGTGGCTGCTGTTGCGTGGAACGGTGGCTGGCGGAGTGGGGCGAGAGCTCCTTTATCCGGAACCTGGCATTCTTGGAGTTGTTCCCCTTAGTCGTGGCACTGGCGCTATGGGGCGATATGCTGCGGAACCATAAGGTAGTTTTCTTTTCAGACAACATAGCGGTGGTGCACATGGTTAACAATCTGTCAGCGGCTTCGAAGCCAGTGGTACAGATGTTGCGGTGCTTTGTTTTGCTTTGCTTGTCGCTCAACGTGGTTTTCCGTGCGAGGCAGGTGCCAGGGTACGTGAATGTCATAGCTGACGCTTTGTCTCATTTGCAGTGGTCCTGGTTTCGGATGGTGGCGCCAGGAGCACTGGAGTTAGGGCAGGCATGCCCGGACGAGATGTGGCAACTCGGAGTGTCCTGCTTGGGGGATACGTGAGAGCCTCTGTGGCACCTGGCACTTGGGCTGCATACAGTAATGTCTGGATGGCATGGGAAGGCTCGTGGGCTGGGTTCGATCAGGCACTGGTAGGGGAGTCGCGACTAGACGCGTTACTGTGGTTCACATTTTGAGTGCTTGCAAGGAATCCGTCACTGGCGGTGGTGAATAGGAACATGGCAGCCCTAGCGTTTTGGTTTAAGTTGCATGGGTGGGACAACCTCACAAAGAATTTCGTGATTCACCAGGCGCTTAAGGGGTACTGAAAGGGTCGCCAGGTGCCCAATGCTCGTAGGACGGTGTCTGTGAAGGTGCTGGGTGGTCTTCTGGGGACGCTGCCAGAGGTATGTTGGGAAAAGTTTGAGGGGCTGCTGTTTTGGGCAGCGTTTCTCCTGGCCTTCTTCAGGGCATCAGGATTGGTGAATTGGTAAGTACTAATAAGGCAGCTGGTGGGGGGTATTCAGGTTGCGCATCCAGGAAGGTAACGGTTGGGGTGCACCTGGCTAGGTCTAATACTGATGTCAGGGGCAGAGGTAGGGATGTAATGCTAGGTGCCCTGCCGGACTCAGCGTAATGTCCAGTGTCCGCGGTGTCGCAATACATGGCTCGGAGGCCCGTGGTTGGGGGGTCGTTATTGGTACATGCGGACGGCTCTTCCCTCTCTCGCTTTCAGTTTGCCAAGGTTTTTTTGGTTGGGGTTGGCTAAGTTAGGGCTACAACAGGGCTGCTTCGGGACTCATTCTTTCTGAATCAGTGCAGCTACTGAAGCCATGTGTTTGGGCCTGGGGGAGGCTGTGGTAAAGCGGATTGGGAGATGGGAATCAGTCAGGTTTTGGTCATACATGTGATTGGGTATGTTAGATTGAGACTGGGTGGACGGACCTGGGTATACTGTGTATACTGTGTTTACTTGGTATGCAATGCACCTGAGGAAGACTGAATGGAATTGGTCGAAATTCGTTGTGCTAGTCTTTTATTGTAATAAAAAGTTATTTTATACTTTTTACTGGGTTCCTGACATTTTATCCAGAAGAATATCGCTAACTTTCTGGGGGACCTGCAACACTTTCAACACCTACAGTGGATGCTCCTACATGCTGCCATAGTTTAGAGCTGACTTATATGTTTCTAAATATTGTGAGTTTTCTAATTAACTCCTTCTTTTCCTGTTGGTTCATTTTCATACTACCCTATGATGGTTCTTATCATCCATTATCTATATCTACAATATACCATTGTGTGCACAACTGCCCTTTTTTCCATTGATTAAGTGATGTTATGTTGGTATCATGTTATTTATATATGTTATTTGCCTTTTATACGTAATGGAAGGATACGGAAGTAAGGGCGGGGCATAGGGCAATGACCCAAAAGTTTCTATGTTGTTATTATTTATATATTTAATAAAGCTGTGGACAATTTTACCCATATACCCTAGTGACCGTGTTTTATTGGGGTAGGTATGTGAGGGGTTTGTTCATGATTCTGGATGCCCATATGACGATGATACACCGGTCACGTAGCCCCATGTAACAAAAGCACAGCTTAGTGGAAAGGGGCCTTCACAGGGGCTAGGAGGCGGGCATTGGAGGAAGCTAATGGGATTGGTTAATAGAGGGTTAAGGAGCTGGGCTATATAAATAGGCAGACATCTTAGCAAAATCACTTTTAACTTTCCTACCTGGCTGAGTTTGTCCCACCCTCCCTCCCTGGGTTTTTTGGCCATAGTGGGGTTCCCGTTTTGTCACAGCAATGGGATGGGGAGCTCTAGGAGAGGAAATAGGCTCCCCAGTAGGAAGGTTATGTAGATGGTTATTGGTATGTTTGGTAGGTTTCGAGTCCTGTCGGTGGCTCAAAACCTGGTGGGGTAGGGGTATCCAGGTATACCCCCTACCATGGTTAAATTATAATAAATGGTTGGCACTTTAAGTGATGTTATGTTGGTATAATGTTATATATATATATATATATGTTATTTATAAGGAGGTCATTGCCTTTTATACCTAACGGAAGGATACGGAAGTAAGGGCGGGGCATAGGGCAATTACCCAAAAGTTTCTATGTTAAGTTATTATTATTTATATATTTAATAAAGCTGTGGACAATTTTACCCAAATACCCTAGTGTCCGTGTTTTATTGGGGTAGGTATGTGGGGGTTTTGTCCAAGGTTCCGAATGCCCATATGGCGACGATACACCGGTCATGAATCAATGACCCAGGAATCCCCCATTGTAGCACAGGCACAGCAAGGGTAATCACACAGGATCACTGCTGCTCTATCTCACTCCTGCTTGGAAGCTCAGTTGCTACTTAAATATGAACAAAATTAACATTTAGTGGCTGTCCGCTAACCATTAAACACATGATTGTGCTTGTGCAGATGGACTCTTGTCCTTCATGGGAAACTATTCTGTTTATTTTGCCCCAACCAAAAAAAACAAAAAACAAAAGCAACAGAAGAAGCACACCAAATTATGAATGACAACGGGTATGTCCGGGCTCCCACAACTCAGTTCCCCCTAAGATACATGCGATTGTCGGAAATTATACATTCTTTTGATCTTCCCAATTTGAGATGATTTTGATCCAAAGCAAATATCAAAATCTAGTTATTAACCTAATACATACATACAATCACACATTCTGCATTTCTTTGTATCGTTACATCATTCATATATTCATTGCACAAAAAAGTTGGTTATGCAGTTCATCAGACAGGACATAAGCTGTTGATTAGTTACAATACCTTGCTTCCTCCATACTGATCTACCTCATCACCAAAACCCGGGGTTTGCCTGCCGAACAGGAGAACAAAGATCTTTACTTTGAAAAAAACAGTGATTCCCTGCACTCATCATGGAAATTGAAAGTGTGACTTTAAAGGGACACTATAGTCACCTGAACAACTTCAGCTTAAAGGACCACTATAGTTTAAGCTGGCACTATAGTGCCCTGAGGGTGCCCCCACCCTCAGGGACCCCCTCCCGCCCAGCTCTGGAAGGGGGAAAGGGGTTAAAACGTACCTTTTTCCAGCGCTGGGCGGAGAGCTCTCCTCCTCCGATCCTCCTTCTCTCCTCCCCGTCGGCTGAATGCACGGCGCAAGCTTCTTGTACGCATTCAGCCGGTCTATAGGAAAGCATTCATAATGCTTTCCTATAGTGCGTGCTCTCACTGTGAAAATCACAGTGAGAAACGCAAGCACCTCTAGTGGCTGTCAATGAGACAGCCACTAGAGGATTAGGGGGAAGGCTTAACCCATTCATAAACATAGCAGTTTCTCTGAAACTGCTATGTTTATAAAAAAATGGGTTAACCCTAGCTGGACCTGGCACCCAGACCACTTCATCAAGCTGAAGTGGCCTGGGTGCCTAGAGTGGTCCTTTAATGAGGTTGTTCAGGTGAGAACTATAGCTCCCTGCAGCCTTTCTCATGTAAACACCAGATGGACTTCCAAGCAGGGCCGGACTGGGGATACGAAGCAGCCCTGGAAAAAAATCTATGCCAGCCCCATAGCCAGTCATTGTG
Source organism: Pelobates cultripes (assembly GCA_933207985.1). Classification (NCBI taxonomy): domain Eukaryota; kingdom Metazoa; phylum Chordata; class Amphibia; order Anura; family Pelobatidae; genus Pelobates; species Pelobates cultripes. The sequence goes on along the minus strand of OW240921.1, from coordinate 47,026,440 downwards.
CTATGTAGGGTGTTTATATATATATATATATATAGAAATATATATATATATATATATATATAGGCAATTGAAATAGTTGGCTGCACTCTCGGATTTCCTGAAAATTTAACTTTTATTGAAATATTTAAGAGAAGATCAATGTTTCAGTCCCTCTTGTGGACTTTCGTCATGATCCTGATGCAAGTCCACAAGAGGGACTGAAACGTTGATCTTCTCTTAAATATTTCAATAAAAGTCAAATTTTAAGGAAATCCGAGAGTGCAGCCAACTATTTCAATTGCCTATATATATACTGGAGCCCTGGTGATGCAACAGTATATATATATATATATATATATATATTTTTTTTTTTTTTTTTATTGATACATTTCTTCTTCTAATTCAAAATATTAGTTATTTTAGGGTAATTAAATTATACAGTAAAGCATACTCACACACAGACAAACAATCTTACTGATGCACACAAATAGGCTCATTGACAGACAATGACACACACAGACAAGGTTACTGGCGCACACACAAATTTAGTACAGACAAACTCTGATACACACACACAAGCTTACTATAGACAAGCTCACTGATGCACACACACTCTCCCTACAGACAAGCCCATTGACACACATGCTCCCTACAGAAGAGCTCACTAACACACAGATTCACTACAGACAAGCTCACTGACACACACATGCTCACTACAGACAAGCTCACTGACACACATATGGTCACTACAGGCAAGCTCACGATCACACTCATGCTTACTACAGACAAGCTCACTGTACACACATGCTCACCACAGACAGGCTCCGACCCACCCATGCTCCTTACAGACAAGCTCACTAACACACACACACATATGATCCCTACAGACAAGCTCACTGACACACATACAAGCTCACTCACACACACACACACACACACACACACACAGAGGCTCCCTCGCTAGCAGATGCGCGAACACACACACAGAGGTAGACAGTCACTGACACCCAGGCAGACAGCCACACACACACACACAGGCAGACAGTCACTGACATCGAGGCAAACACCCACATATACAAAGACAGGCAGACAGCCACACACATACACAGGGAGGCAGCCACACACTCACACACACACACAGGCAGACAGTCACACACACCCGCAGACAGTCACACACAGGCAGATAGTCATGCACACACACTGGCAGACAGTCACACACACACAGACAGTCACACACTCACAGTCACACACTCACAGACAGTCACACACAGTCACACACTCAGTCAGACAGTCACACACAGTCACACACTCACACAGACAGTCACACACTAATACAGACAGTCACACACTAACACAGACAGTCACACACTCACAGGCAGTCACACACAGGCAGTCACACACTCACACAGACAGTCCACGCAGACAGTCACACACAGACAGTCACACGCCGCAGACGGTCACACCTCACACAGACAGTCAAACACAGACAGTGCTTACACTCCACTGAACAGTCGCACAGGGTGGTCCACACTCACACAGACAGTCCACGCACAGACAGTCACACACAGACAGTCACACAGTCACACACTCATTCAGACAGTCACAGACAGTCACGCACTCACACAGACAGTCACACAATCACACAGACACACACTCACACGGACGGTCACTCACACACACAGTCACACTAGCACACCGAACAGTCCGCACACTCACGCAGACAGTCACACACTCACAGTCACACACAGATGGTCACACACTCCACACAGACGGTCACCGCGAACGGTCACACACAGACAGTCATATACAGACAGTCACACACTCACACAGGCAGTCACACACACACTCACAGGCAGTCACACAGGAGACAGTCCCGCACACTCCTGAGGCAGTCACACACAGACAGTCACACACTCCACACAGACAGTCACACACTCACACAGACAGTCACACACTCACACAGGCAGTCACACACTCTGGGCCAGTGCAGAGACAGTCACACACTCACAGGCAGTCACACAGAGACAGTCACACACTCACACAGAGACAGTCACACACTCACACACTCACACAGACAGTCACACACTCACAGGCAGTCACACACTCACAGGCAGTCACACACTCGCACAGAGACAGTCACACACTCACAGGCAGTCACACAGAGACAGTCACACACTCACAGGCAGTCACACACAGACAGTCACACACTCACACAGACTGTCACACACAGACAGTCACACACAGGCAGTCACACACAGACAGTCACACACTCACACAGACAGTCACACACTCATACAGACTGTCACACACTCACACAGACAGTCACACACAGACACACTGACCTGCTTCTTACCTCCTGCTTGGAGCTCCTGGAGGCTGGTTGTTGGGGAAGCAGGGACTCCTTCCTGCTTCCCATTCTGCAGTCAGCCAGGCCCCCGCTGCACAGTAAGCTCCGCCCCTGCCGCACGCTAAGCCCTGCCCTGCTAGCCCCGCCCCCACCGCACGTAAGCTCCGCTCCCGCAGCAATTTTTTTAATTTTTTTTAAAACGATGTGTGAGCTGTGCCGGCCGCCTGGCTCCCCCTGCTCCCATGGAGCTCTGTGCGGCCGCACACCTTGTACATGGCCGGCCGGGATCACAAGAGCTGTCAGCCCAATGATTAGGGCTGTCAGACCAGCCCCAGGTGCCGCGGCCCACCGGGAAATTTCCCGGCATCCTGGTGGGCCAGTCCGGCCCTGCTTCCAAGTAGATGGAGGCATAAAACACCTTCATCCACTCAGATCTGCTGTCAGCAGAGCAGAGGGCAGCATCCTGTCTCCCCTGAGGCTGTAAGCAGCAGCGTGTGGGAGTCTGGAAGATTAGATCTTCAACAACACAGCTTGGGCTGGCTAGTGCTGACATCCTGAAGATAGAAGATTGGAATGTGGATTCAGAAGGCTGGAGACAGGAGTCTGCCTGGAGAGAGGAGGCTGGAGACAGAAGGCAGAATAGAGGAGGTGAACTTCAAAAAGTGAGTACTCATTTTTTAAAATAAAATAGTACAGATATTTTTCATTAGATTTATTTGAATCTTTATTAATTTATATATATTTTTAATGTATAGTTATTTATTCCTCAGATGACTGTTAGAGATCCAGTATCTGCTCCCTCTGCATGCAGACACTGAACTTTCCTCATAGAGATTCATTGATTCAATTCATCTCTATGAGGAGATGCTGATTGGCCAGGGCTGTGTTTGAATCATGCTGGCTCTCCCCCTGATCTGCCTCCTTGTCAGTCTCAGCCAATCCTATGGGGAAGCAATGTGATTGGATCAGGATACGACATGTCAGCAGACTGCTTGTTTTTCTGAGTCTAACAGCCTCAGGCTTGAATACAGTAAGATATTTACTATATTTATGGAGGCATCAGGGGCCCAGGGGGCTAGATGGTGTTGTTTACACTATAGAGTCAGGAATACATGTTTGTGTTTCTGACCCTATAGTGATCCTTTAAATATCAACATACATATCAACCCAAATATGAATCTCACCTTAAGTAACATGTTTTAGAACCTAGTAGCTCAGTATAGTCTACAGGCTGCTCACTCTTCACTGTAAAACATTTTTACATAAAATGTGTTGATGCTTGTCTACCATAACCTTGTATATGCTACTCTGAACTATATAGTGTAAATGTATAATCTGAATTTTCATTCATGATATAGGATTGTACTCAAACCAAGCTTTGATATGAGAAAAAATAATAATAAAAACAGATTGTCAAAAGAAAGAACAAAAGGAACTAGCTAATCAAATGATATGGCAGTTTTGGCATGTGATCTCCCTATGAAGTGGTTAAAACAACACTCCAGGGTTGTAAAGTTATTCATTTTGTTGAACAAAATGAAGTTGTAACCACTACTATTTAGTCATTTTGTAAGTTTAGATTACGTAAATCTTAGATAACTCTTTCTCCAGTTAAAGAGTTTCAACATCTATACCAGTTATCTTTGCACTTTAAGAGTACACAATCACAGCAACATGCTAATTTAAAAAAGCAATATTTTAAAGGAGCACTATAGGGTCAGGAACACAAACATGTATTCCTGACCCTATAGTGTCAAAACCACTATCTAGCCCCCTTGTGCCCCCTTTTTCCTCCCTAAAGATAGTAAAATATTACTTGTATTCAAGGCTGAAGCTGCTGCCTCTGCCTGTGAACTTCCTCTGACATCCCAGAAATGGTGGCCTGATCCAATCACAATGCTTCCCCATAGGATTGGCTGAGACTGACAAGGAGGCAGATCAGGGGCAGTGCCAGCATGATTCAAACACAGCCCTGGCCAATCAGCATCTCCTCATAGAGAAACATTTAATCAATGAATCTCTATGAATAAAGTTCAGTGTCTGCATGCAGAGGAAGGAGATACTGAATGTTTGGATGCATTTTGGGCAGCCATGACCCAGGAAGGATCTCTAAAACCCATCTGAGGAGTGACCAGTGAAGTTATCACTAGGCTGTAATGTAAACACTGCATTGTATCTGAAAAGACAGCAAAAAGCCTGAAGGTAATGATTCTACTCACCAGAACAAATTCAATAAGCTGTCGCTGTTCAGGTGACTGTAGTGTCCCTTTCACCCCTTAAGGACACATGACATGTGTGACATGTCATGATTCCCTTTTATTCCAGAAGTTTGGTCCTTAAGGGGTTAAGTAAAAGCTGACCAATAAGATACTGGCAAGATATATATTAATTGGTTCCATCCAGCCAGAGTAATGAAGCTCAAGGGATTAAAGAGCATTACACTGGATTATGTTCTCATTCATTAACGTCCTCTTTAGACTCATGAGACATGAGATTGGAATTCATTCTATTGAAATGAGGAAATATATCTTAAACAGTCTTGATTACCTGGTACAGATGCTGCATTCCTGTGGATGACACAATGACCCAAAAAGAAAAGATAACATTGCAACTTTTTTTTTTTTTTTTTTAATGTCTAACTTGTCAGTAAAGTTTTATAAAGAAATGTCAAATTTCCATAAATCATTTTAGTACTTTCACAATTCATGAACATAGCTAAATAAATAGATGTAATAAAAAGGATTGCCAGGTGCACTTGTGACTTGCCTCCTGAGTCTCAAGTGTCCACAGATTTCACCTTCTACAATCCTTCCTCTTCTTGGTGGACTAGTTGGCAAATGGAAGATCTGTGTCTTAGACAGTAAGGTACAGCAAAACAAGAGGGAACATTTAAAGGGACAGTCCAGAACCCTAAAGCACTTTAGCTTTCTGAAAAGCTTTATGTGTTAAGAGAGTGTTCTCTTTTTTTTATTTAGCAAAAAGTGCAGATTTCAATAGGAATTGACACTTATAAATTAACCTGGTTACACAGCTTTCAAGCATACAGCAGGTCATGTTACTTCCTTGTTTGGTTAGCTCAGTGAAGCTAAACTCAAGAGCAGGGCCGGATTAACATAGGGGCTGATGGATCTGCAGCTCCAGGCCCAGGCCCATGGAATAGGCCCATTTAAAAAAAAAAAAAAAACACATTTTTTTTTTTTTTTGTACACACTACTCTTTGGGTTGCCAGGTATTTCTCATGTATTTCTTATGGTTGCCAGGTATTTCTCAAAAGTATTTCTCAGGTATTTGAGACTGCCTTGCCGGTGCCGGTATTGCAGTAATACCAGCAATATAAATGGTTGTCTCTGTATAAATAGAGATTATTCTGCAATACCAGCTGTTTGCGTGAAGAGAGGCAGGGATAAGAAGTTACAGCATCTCCCTCCCTGCCTCTCTCTACACAATGATCCGCAGGGAGAAGCTATGCACAGAGAGTCTAGACAGCAGCTCCGAGCCTGCAAGACATGGGGACGGTGAGAGACTTGGAGACGCTGAGACATTGGGACACTGGGAGACATAGGGACACTGGAGAACATGGGGACCCTGAGACACTAAGGACACAGTGGCCCCATGTCTCCCAGTGGACCCTAGTCTCTCAGTGTCCCCATGTCTCCCAGCCAGTGTCCCTCATGTCTCAGTGTCCCCATGCCTCTCAGTGTCCTTGGTGTCTCTCAGTGTCCCTGGTGTCTGTGTCTCTAGTCTCCCAGAGTCTCCTAGTCTCTCCCAGTGTCCCATTGTCTCTAAGTGTCCCCTAGTGTCATCGAAACATTTTGAGACATGGGAGCATAGACTCTAAGGGGCACTGGGAGACATGGGGATACAAACACTAGGGGACACTGGGTGACATGGGGACACTGGGACACTAGGGGACACTGAGAGACATGAGGACACTGAAAGACACAGGGAGACATGGGACATTCCCTAGCATCTCAGTATCCCACCATCTCCCAGTGTCCCTGGTTTATCTCAATGTCCGTAGTGTGCCAGTGTCCCTAGTGTCTCAGTGTTTCCTAGTCTCCCGGTGTACCCATGTCTCCTAGTGTCTCAGTGTCCCCTAGTATAAAAGAAAAAATCTCAGGCACTCACTGTGATAGATTTAAGCAGATTTATTGGACACCGCGACGTTTCGACCTGTACCCAGGTCTTTATCAAGTGTCCCCTATGTATCACAGTGCCCCCTATGTATCAGAGTGTCTTAGTGCTCCATGTCTACCAGTGTCCCTGGTGTCTCTCAGTGTCCTTAGTGTCTCAGTGTCCCCTAGTCTCCCAGTGTCCCCATGTCTCACAGTGCCCCCAAGTGTCTCAGTGTCCCCTAGTATAAAAGAAAAAAATCTCAGGCACTCACTGTGATAGATTTAAGCAGGTTTATTGGACACTGCAACTTTATCAAGTCTAAAGTGTCCCCTATGTATCACATTGTCTCAGTGCCCCATGTCTCCCAGTGTCCCCTCGTGTCTCAAAGTCACCCAGTGTCCCCATGTTTCCATGTCTCTCAATGTCACCTAGTGTCCTAGTGACAAGGGGACACTGGGATACATGGGGACACAGACATGCCCCCTTTTTGTGTATGTTCGCCCCTTTCGGCAGTTCTGGTTATGTGACCCACCCTTTTACCCTATCCATAGACTTCCTGCTTTACTGGACACTGCTGTTAGGGGGTATGGGTTTACTTGAAAGATGAAAGCGTGATATTAGCATAACGTATGTGTTTTCTCATAGCTGAATCCTATGAGTTTCCCTCAAGCACCATCCCCATCACATACATGACGCTTAGGAGGTAGGACTGTTTTAGTGTTTTTGGTCAATAAGATTTTGTAATTAGGCCCATCATAATTGTCAACACCAGGCCCACTGGGCTCTTAATCTGGCCCTGCTCAAGAGGCAGTAATTGTTCAGCCTTAGTATGCCTACTAATCAGTGGGGCTTACCTTTATATAGAGGATTCCTCTCAGTGTAACTTTTGCCCAAAAACAAAGATACACAGTTTGCACCAAAATGTATATATATATATATATATATATATATATATATATATATATATATATATATATATATAGATCAGGTAAGGTTAATCAACAATGGAACATATAAGATATTTTTATATACACATAATACATACAATTCTAATCTAACATATAATAAATAGTATAGGGCAAACACAACACATTGTACAACCTTAGATAATCGGAATACAAGTAGATATGCATGAAACTAAATATAGGAAAAATATATTTATGTATATGTAAACAGAATAAGAAAATAAAAGTAAAACATGGAACCCCTGGCTAACCAGTGGCGTCTCCAGGTTTCATTCTTAGTGGGTGAACAAACTCACTGATACACACACGCTTACTACAGACAAACTCACTGACACACACATGCTCACTACAGACAAGCTCACTGACACACACAAGTTCACTAGAGACAAGCTCACTGATGTATACACAAGCTAACCACAGACAAGCTCACTGACACACATGCTCACTACAGACAATCTCACTGAGCTGTAGCTGGGGAGAACTGGGAGGCCATTTTCAGGCATCTTTCTGCAGCAAAGTCCTCTGCTAGAGAGTGGGAGTGGAGCTTGTGTACGGGGAGGTGATCTTCCATGCAGGGGCAGAGCTTGTGTGCCGGGGAAGCTGCTGCATAGTTGTGGAACTTATCAAGGAGCTGTAGTGTGTATGTAATGGGGTGTGTATTTGTGTATGATTTGGTGTGTAATCAGGTGAAGTATGTATGTATGTATGTGTGTGGGGGGGTGAATGTACATGGGGATGAAGTGTGTTTGTGGGTGAAGAGATGATGTGTGGGATGAAGTGTGTGAGGGGTGCACTGTGTGTGTATGCAAAGGTGTAGTCTATGTGGGTGGGAGTGTACTGTATGTGGGGGTTTCACTGTCTGTGAGGGTGTACTGTGTTCTTGAATAAGAGTTTAAAAGAAAATCCCCTAAAGAATATTCCCCTTTCCCTGATCTTACCTTGCACAAGGGTTCACAGGGTGGCACAATCAGCTCTGTGGTGGTTGAGAAGCCTGTGAGAAACACCCCTTACCCTGGACATTTGCCACAAACTCCTGGAGGAGTGTAGAAGCTGGCTTCCTGCCCACTAACTATGGGCCATATACATTGTGACAAACTCACTATTTTCCCTTCTGTTCACAAGACATTTCCCTCCTAGTTCATTGTATACAGTTTCCTGAACACAAATACATTTCCCCGGTTCGGCAGTTGCAATCTACCGAACACCGACTACTCCCTGGCTTATTAACTGCAAAGAAACCACAGACTTAAGTGCTCTCCCTGTGTGGCAGCCGTTCGTAAAACCGATCAACATGTGCTGGAGAAAACGGCGGCCATCTTGCACAAATGCAGGCAGCTGTACTTGGTTGTTGAGTTTCTGGAACCATAAGTCAGGCACTCCACCGAACACCGGTGATCTCATACAAAGGCCTGCTTCTTTCCACGACAAGCCAGGAGAGCGCTGTTCAGTAGGATTGTTCGCACGAACAATGCGAACAATCGTTACCTACGAGCCAGGGGAACCGTTCATCTCTTTCTTCGTATGGAACTCCCGAAAGTGAACGACCGCTACCGCTATTTCTCTAAAACTAATTTGGGCAGACGCCACGAGTGCGGCCTGTCAAAACTTTACCCTGGTGGCGATTTGGCTGTGTTTGTGAGATCTGAGTGCTATTTGGACAACTTGGGCGCTTAGATCCAGGCTATGCAGGGATATAATATTTGTGGGGGTTATATGTGGGTTATATGTGTGTTATATGTGTTTTTAACATTTTATGTTTTATATTTTGTAACTCTAGTGCCTGGGAAATAATTAGTTAGAACAAAGTACACTAAATTATCTCCCATACACAGAGACTCATGGGCGTGTTGTGGCAGTGTTCTGGGCATGTTGTGGGAGTGGTTTACTAAGTTACTGCTGGAGACCCCATGCTGGGGGTCTGTGTATATAAGCTGGTCACTGAGCCATAATAAATCAGTCTTCTTGTACCTCTTGGCTGATGTTTGGATATACCAGAGCTATAATCACTGCTTCACTTGGGACGTGGGAGAATTACAATGGATATACTCAGTCGGAATGTATGGGATCCATTACATTGGCGGCGGGATGTTTCTCCCAAATGGATATCCCGAACCAGGAAACGCAGTGAAGGGTCCAGCAGTCTCCCTGTCTGAAGAGGAACTCGGGAGAATGGAGCGAGCTAGGCCCCTGGCAGCATCCCCATATGAGAAGGAGTTCCTGTGAAGACTACAAGGCACCCTGACCCAGGAGTATGGCACTGTTTCATGGCCATACTAAGGCCCGAGGATAAGCTGGCCTGGAGAGAGGATATATGGCAAGATCTCTGGCACGAGGCCCTGGAGCAGCATCAAACTCCAGGGGGTGGGAGCCTTCCCAGTTCAGAATGGCGCAGACAAAAGCAAGCAGTGCTGAGAGAATCTGCCCCGGGAAGAGTGGGTCCAGACTCCAGCGTCTGATCAAGAAAGAACTGTGGCTGGACGAGGCATTACCGAGTGCTACGGTGGTACTCGGTCCAAATATTTTCCCAATATGTTCACAAGATATTACCCCCCTAGTTCGTAGTATACAGTTTCCCAAACAAAAATACATTTCCCCATTTCGGCAGTTACAATCTAACGAACACTAACCGCCCCTTCGCTCATTAACTACAAAGAAACCACCGACTTAAGTACTCTCCCTGTGTGGCCGCAGTTCGTATAACCGAACAACACGTGCTGGAGAAGACTGTGGGCAGCGGGACTTGGTCGGCGATTGTCTGGAACTATAAGTCAGGCACTCGATCTCGCGAACACCGGTGATTTCATAAGAACGCCTGCTTCTTTCCACGACAAGCCGGGAGATCGCTGTTCGGTAGGATTGTTCGCACGAACAAGGTGAACAATTGCTACCAACGAGCCAGGGGAACCGTTTGTCTCTTTGTTTGTATGGAACTCCCGAAAGTGACCGGCTGCTGCCACTATTTCTCTTGAATTAATATGGGCAGACGTCACATGTGCGGTAGGTCAAAACTTTACCCTGGTGGTGGTCGAAGTATAAACTGCTATTGTTCATATCTTGCGATGCTATGTGCATGTGCTGTCAAGAACAAATTGTAACGATTTATTTCTTACTTTCATAAGACCTTTATTTTATATTAAACTAACAATATTGTAACTAAATAAAGAACGTAAAAAAGAAGAAATTAAAGTAAAATAAAAATAAATATCGATTAAAAAATAAAAATAGATATAGAAATTAAAATATGTAAAATAAAATAATAGTAAATAAATATAAAAACTAAATAAGGAAGGGAAACATAAACAGTCCAATTAAATGTGCACCGAAGCTGCTGTCAAATCCCAAGGTGGAATGTCGTGATGACGTAGGGAGCGGCACGGTGTTGCGAACGTGCGAGCAGGGGCAACAATAGGGGAGAGACAGGGTCTGGCTGAGATCCGACCGAGATCCGAGATAAGCCTGCAGCCCGAAGTCCGACATGAAAGCTGCCTATATAGTGGCATGGAAGTACCCAAGCTAGGCTTATGTAAGAGAGGCTGGGAACCACAAGATAGATGGCTGCAGATTGAGCCAAAAGTGCAGGCAAAATAGAAGGGATAATCCTACGATCTATCAAAGAGGAGTGATATACAATTTAGCAGTGGCAAAGGAGAAGGAGAAAGGTCTTAAACTCCGACACAATTTAAAGCTAAGTAAACCCCATAAAGAGTAGGGATTACTAGGGAAATATTAAGGGAAACAGAGAGATTTTTCAACAGCATTTAACAGCTCTCTATGTCTGGGGGACATACAAAAGAAAGAATGGGAAAGGGAGTCACCTGGGATGTGAAGTCAGCCTTTGAGTATATTTGTGAAAACCTAAGAGATCGACAATATAAGGTGAATAGGTAGCAAGAGAAAATTTGTCAAACAACTGGGGAAAGGAAGGGAAGGCTGAGGGTATCTGCGAAAAGAGGTTTCTTCTATCAGGCCTATTCCATAAATCACATACATTCTTTAAAGCCCTAAAACGCCAACAAACAGTTTTAAGAATGGACTTTAAATTAATGCTGTGGCACTAGAGAAAATTTTGATTTAAATGAAAAATCAAAAAAAAAATAAAACAGAGCAAAACACCTTTGAACACTACACTATATAGACTTAATTTAAAAGATTTGATAAAGCTTGACAAAGACCTCCTGTTAGGTCAAAACGTTGCTGTCCTTTCTGTTTCAATAAATCTGCCTGCGGCTTTAATATCCTGAGTGCCTGGAGATATTTCTTCTATGTGCTGCTGTTGTGGGATTGCTGGTCCTGCTCCGGAGCACCGGATGGCTTCTTAGGGATTGAGTGCGGGAAGAGTGTCAATCTTTCTCAATTTAAAAGATTGACAACTACCTCAATAATTAAGATTTAGGAAGGGAAGGTAAAATAAGTAAGAAGTGAAGAAGAACTGGGCCCTAAAAAAAAAAAGAAGAAAACTCAAGAAGATGAGAAGACTAAGCCAAGTAATTCTAATACCTTTTTTTCACCAAAACAAACAAAGCTCCCCATAAGGAACATAGAAGATCAATATCTCCAGATCAGCATGAAACCTTTAATTTCTCCTCTACATCTGGTCAAATATTTAAATACTAAAAGTAAAATGGTCTCACAGGAAAGTCTGGTAGCAGCTTTGGATAACTTGTATGAAAAAATCTGAAATTCTTAAACTAAAGATAGAGGTGATTGAGCTGAAGCAAAATGTTTTAACACAAGACAACACTATGAAAGACACACAAAAGGAAGTAAAATTTCTTCAAACCCCAAATTATCTGCTAAAATATCATGTTAAAATACTGGAAACCAAGACTACGGAAACTGAAGATAATATAATAATAATATAATATAAAATCCACTGAACAAAGAGATGTAATAGTACATTTTTTGAACTGTGCAGACAAGGACTCTCTGTTGAGGAAGGCCCATTTTAATAAGCCTCTGGATTCAATCAGCCAATCATTGACTACAAGGAACAGTTGTAAACGTTTCAAAGATATGACTATAACATTGATAAATAATAACATCTCGTATAGATGGGGTTATCCCACCAAGCTTTTCATCCACTATGATAACAATATTATAACTATAAATGACACTTCAGAAGAACTCGTCAAACTGGGCATACCTATAGGAAAATAACGTGACTGTACAACGACAATTTGAGAGAATTACTCTTGGAAAGAAATGGGGAAACCAGATATTAATATCAATCAAATCATTACCCTTTTCATATGTATGCGATCCCAGACATAATTCTATTTTCATCCCTCCTTTAAAACGTCTGTAAAATTTGATTTTATCTTATTTAAATATATAATATCAAAACCCTCTTACTTTAGCTACACATGGATTGAAGAGACCAATAAGTACTCCAATAAGAGCCTAGGTAAATTTTAATTAAAGAAAAATCATTAAGATTATTCAATAATAAATTTAGATTTTAATTGTAGTTATTTGCAAAGCATTTCATGAGATACTCTAGAATAGAACACGTATTCCACAAGATTGCAAGTATAATCACTAATAGAAATAAAAATTTCTTTATGAAAATTTTGATTAAACTATAACATATTTTCCTAAATATAATAAGAGAAAATTACTTTAAATCTATTTGTATAATATAATAAGGACACAAACACAAACATATATCACATTTATTCAAATATTTGAGGAATAATTTACACATATTTCAAAGAACAAGAGGAAAAGTATGTCCCGTCTAGGCCCTTACGATCTGCTGAAGACTTACGTCTATCTTCTGTCCGTACTCCCACCTCTGATGCTCGCCTTCAAGATTTCTCGAGGGCTGCACCGTTCCTGTGGAACTCGCTTCCCTCCTCTGTTAGATGCTCACCCAGTCTCCACTCCTTCAAAAAATCGTTAAAAACCCACTTCTTCATAAAAGCGTATCAATTAAACTGTTAATAGCTCCTGACTGATTCCTCTTCTGCAACTGTCACTAGTATAATACTATCCTTACCTTTTTGTGTCATTTTACCCCACTCCCTCTAGCATGTAAGCTCATTGAGCAGGGCCCTCAACCCCTCTGTTCCTGTGTGTCCAACTTGTCTGGTTACAACTACATGTCTGTTCGTCCACCCATTGTAAAGCGCTGCGGAATTTGACGGCGCTCTATATATATCATAATAATAATAATAATAATTATAATGGGAAAGAAAAGGGGAAAATAAAATGGGAGACAAAAAAACAAACTCACCGATGAATTAATAAGTAAAAAAGTAAGGGGAAGGGGAGAAAAAAAAAGAGAAATTGTTTTTTTCTTCAAATACTAAAAGCAAAATGATTTCCCATGAAAGGTTGCTACAGCTAAATTTATAAGAATTTAAAATCTCATATCACTTTTGACCTTCAGCAAAAAATTAATATTAGAAGGCATAAAGATAAGGTAAGTAAAATTTCTGCAAACCTAAAACTCTTCCTGAAAAAACTAGCTAAGTAATTGGAAACCAAGGTTATAGAAATTGAAGATAGATCAAGAAGAAAACAAACTGACGCTTAAAGGAAAATTAAAATACCTTAAACCAGATAAGTTGGAGGGATATCCAAAGGTTGACATCATACAGCTTAAAGATTCATTCCTCTATGAAAGAGTTTATATAATCTGAAAAAACTGCTAAATTAAGATACGTAAAAGTAAGGCCCCTGAATAAAGCATACGAGGACTCTAGGTTAAGGATAGTCTGCTTTAACAAGCTTCAGGACCTTAATATATCGATTTCTCTACATTCTCAGATACATCCGGAGTTGCAGGAAACAGAAGTAAAATCATCCAAACATCTGGGATACCCCCATAGGTTTTAATGGCGGGGGGAGGGGTTAGGAATTAATATTATTCATTACAAGGAGGGAGTTGGTAGTGCTGCCAGATCCCTCCTTGCTTTTTTTTGTGCATGTGCATAAACAAATAATGTTTTACAGAATTTCGTCTGAAAACTAATGGTTTTACGAGCGAAATTCGGAATGGAAGAAATTACATTTTTATTTAGTACGAATTCATTCGTACGAAACAAAAATTTCACTGGTGCACTTGTCTAATTTCTCTCATTTTTGCTGCTGATGGAAATAAAGAAAGAGTAAGGTGTAATACTTGCCCCTGTGTCATTAATAAAAACATGACTTTACATCATGTTAATGGTAAAATCTAAGAATTACTTGAACTGAATAATTACAAAGTTGGCATCCTATCACAGTACCACGTTTCAATTCACTGAGCTCTTAAGAACAAGCCATTTTTTTTCCCCACAAATGTTTGTTACCGCATGGCTAGGTGCTCTATTTTACACCTGTGTCAATGGGTGTTATTGAAATACTTGAATTTTACCACATGACAGGAGGCTTCCTATTTTGCATTAAACTCTCTTTACTAACTCCACATAGCAGTAAAGAATAGTGAAAACATTAACCAATCAAAATGCAATAGGAAGTATAGTATTCACAGTGATGAGGCTCCTCCCCCTCTTTCTTTACTGCTTCATCAGCAGACAGGTCAGAGTTTTGGCTCTTCCCTTTAATGTTACTGTTTATGGTGATTTGTGTATGCTTCTTCATATATATATATATATATATATATATATATATATATATATATACTGTGTTTGTATACTGGGTTCTCCCTATCTGTCTATAGGGATTTTTTCCCTTAGTAGTATTTCTTTCCTGCCTCCATATCTCCCCTTCTTGCAAGGGATTTTATTTCTCTCGTCCTCTTCGATCCGCCGGCTCTTTCCACCGTCGGACCATTTTTCCCCACTTACTTTGCATGTTGCTGAGGATACCGATCACCCTCCTTCGTCCGTTCTCCCTCGCGGCTTCACAGCCGCACTCACACTAGCCGGCACGGCGGGAAGCTGTTTTCCCCTCTCTCCAGCAGCCATATTGGATCTCGTGTCTCGCGAGATCTACGGCCTCCATTTTAGGAGACCCTCGATCTCCGTCATTCCGGCTCCCATATACTGCAGGTCGTATCGCTCTGTTTTTTCAGAACTGGACAACCATCTCGGAAAATTTAACAGAGTGAAAGCCTGATATAAAGGTAAAGTATTAAGGTAGTGAAGGGGTTAACCCTAAATGCAAGTGTAATTGAGAAAAAGGAGAGAGAGCACTACCTGAGAACATATATAGTTTAAAATTTAACTTTTAATAGTGAACAAAATACAGAGTGATCATTTCACACATTGAATCTTAGTAGGTCTGGATACATACATATCAAGACACAGAAAGATAATATGAGAAAATGTAAGATTTAAAAACCGAAAGGCAGTGTCTAAATATCAAAGAAATAGTTAACAGTGTTAAAGGACCACTATAGTGCCAGGAAAACATACTCGTTTTCCTGGCACTATAGTGCCCTGAGGGTGCCCCCACCCTCAGGGACCCCCTCCCGCCCGGCTCTGGAAGGGGGAAAGGGTTAAAAACTTACCTTTTTCCAGCGCTGGGCGGAGAGCTCTCCTCCTTCTCTCCTCCTCCGTTCCTCCTCCTGGGCTGAATGCGCACGCGGCAAGAGCTGCGCGCGCATTCAGCCCGTCATAGGAAAGCATTTACAATGCTTTCCTATGGACGCTTGCGTGTTCTCACTGTGATTTTCACAGTGAGAATCGCACAAGCGCCTCTAGTGGCTGTCAATGAGACAGCCACTAGAGGATTAGGGGAAGGCTTAACCCATTCATAAACATAGCAGTTTCTCTGAAACTGCTATGTTTATGAAAAAATGGGTTAACCCTAGCTGGACCTGGCACCCAGACCACTTCATTAAGCTGAAGTGGTCTGGGTGCCTAGAGTGGTCCTTTAACTGGACTAAGATATCCAACTTTGAATAGAAACTGTCTACTATTATGGTACTATTATAATTTGTCAAAGTTATTCCATTACAGTTAATCAAGCTTTGCAAATAAAAGCATCTGCTGCTGTAGTTTGTGAGGAATACTTTGTTACAAATTGATCGTAGACGAAAATGACCAGCTTTGAATACAAACTGTCTACTGTTATGGTACTGTTGCAATTTGTCAAGATTATTCTGTTATGGTTGATCAAGCTTTTGCAACTAAAAGAGCGTCTGCGGCTGTAGTTTATAAGGAATACTTTGTTACAAATTGATCATAAACGAAAGTAAAAGCTCTAGTGGTATGACAGCACAAAAGCTCTGTCTAATTTGACTATTAGGCTGTAGTTAAGACGTTCACACATGTGCCTTCTGGGAGTGATCCGTTCAATAAAACCCCAAAGTAAATATAGTCAGAAGGTAAATTTATATCTGTGCCTTCGAGGGCACCTATCAGATAAAGAAACTAACTGTAAGTGATGGAAAAAAGAAGAGGAGAAAAGAGTTATATCTATATCTTCAGTAAATAACTGTGCCTTCAAGGGCACCTCTCAGGTAAGTATAGCAGATAGTAAGACTAACTAGCTAGCACCTAAATGTTAAAAGCCTTAGTCAGTATCCTGTAATACGTTATGGAGTGTCAATACACTACGAGCGTTTATAGCCTCAAATGATGCGAGCGGCTAAATCTTTGATTGCCCTCCCGACATGCCCAGTGTCTGAATAATTCTTAACCAAAATATAGGTTTTAAAGAATAGTCCCTGCACGTGCAGGGTATTTTTGATGCTAGGAGGGACCCTGACGCGCGTTTCGCCGGTAAGGTGGCTTCTCAAGGGGAACTTGGTCATAGCCGGTTAGGTTTTTAAATAAGGCGCCCAGAGGTTTGATTGGAGTCCCGAGGTTGTCAACGTCATCAGTTGTGGCTGACGTAAGACGGTGGTCAGAAAAGACCATTTAACTTAATTCAAAGTTAAATTGTGTGTTTGTATATATTACAACATATTATAACAGGAGATATAAAGAGTATGGGAAAAACAATAAGAATTTAATGCGATCATAAATGATGTATAGATATATCGCAATTGTTATGTTTGTCCCTTAATTTTCTAAACAGTATGTTGTTAACATAAATTAGTGTGGTGTAGGTACATGTGTATTTTTATTTATTATTATTTATTATTGTTATTTATTTTTTATGTTAGGCAAATGCTGTATAGAGAATTAATCACTTTGCCCCTCCATATGTTTAGCGACAGTACACATGAATTTGTTAGATTAGATAGAGCAGTTATATCACGCTACATGTGTGGCTCGTATATAATTTTGAAAGGAAATGCATATCATTAATGTACAAAATTGCGCATAAATAGATAAATGGTAAGTGTAATGCATCTTGATCTCCTATTTCATTATATCAACAGGACAGAAAGGTATCCTGAAGGTGTGAGGTACGGGACAGGTGCTGCTGAGAGACACAGCAGGGGGCGCTATAGGTAATTGTTATCTCTATAGTGTCTTATAATTCAAAATAATAAATTGTTAATAATTTAAAATCAGTATGGGTTGTTAATCCGAAAGTATCATTATATACATATGATTAAATATAAAGAAAAAATAAATAATAAATAAATAAAGAAAAAGTGCCAAAAAATGAAAAGAGGGGGAAAGTTGTTATCATGTCTTTGAAACTGGATTAGAAAATGTATATTTAATGTATAAATAGTGTGTAGTGGAAACTGGATTAGAAAATGTATGTTTAATTTATAAATGGTGTGTAGTTGAATTCCTCATTAAGTCCCTGTGGTGTGAGGGTCCTAAATGAGTATATCCATTTGGATTCCTTTTGCAGTAGTTGTTGATTAAAATTACCTTTTCTGGGGTTAAATATCAGTTTCTCAATAGCCTGAAATCTTAAGTTATCAACGTTGCCATGATGGAAATTCATGATATGTCTTGCTACAGGCATAGGGGTTATGGTGTTTTTTATTGAATTGATATGTTGGAGGATCCTTCGACGAA
Source organism: Pelobates cultripes (assembly GCA_933207985.1). NCBI lineage: Eukaryota > Metazoa > Chordata > Amphibia > Anura > Pelobatidae > Pelobates > Pelobates cultripes. The sequence goes on along the minus strand of OW240921.1, from coordinate 47,008,156 downwards.
AGGGTTGGATTGTCTTACCGATATATTGGATGCCACATTTACACGTGATCAGGTACACTAACCGGGTGGTGCTGCAGTTGACCAAAGTGTTAGTTTTGATAGTAATTTTAGATTGTGTAGACGTTGCTGATTGGGAGGGAGTTATAAACTGGCAAGCTTTACAATGGCCACATCTATATGTTCCCTTGGTGTTTGTAAGCCAATTGGGTTCTGCTGGAGTGGGGGTCAAAAAACTGTGAACTAGAAGATCCTTAAGATTCTTAGATCTTTGAGCAGTGATGGATGGATGGCTAGGCAGTGATTTCTTCAATGTGGGATTGTGTAGAAGGATAGGCCAGTGGTCGGAAAATGTCTGTGTCATTTTTTCCCAACCGCTGTCGAAAGTGGCAATGCATCTTGGGGTCGAGGAGCTTGATTTTGGACGTGTAATCTTCAAGCTATCCAGTCTGTTTGTCTCGCTAGCATGTTGATATGCTTTCTTGAGAACTTTGTTGGGATATCCCAAGGCTTTGAAACAAAGTTTCAAGGATTGACATTCTTGATAGTAAACTGAATCCTCAGAACAGTTCCTCCTTGCTCTGGACAACCATCTCCGCGGATGCATGGATCCTCCAGACGGTTCGTGGCTACATCATCGATTTTGTAGACCCTCCAAGCCAGATTGTCCCTCCACGCCCCATACAGTGCTCCACAGAGGACCACCAACTCATCGATGGCAAGCTATGAGAGCTCCGGTTGAAAGGAGCGATCAAACCCGCTCACGACCAAAGGGGTTTCTTCAGCAATATATTTCTGAAATCCGGATATTTCCGACCCGTCATAAATCTGAGGAGGCTTAATGCTTATGTAATGTACAGGCATTTCAAGATGGAAGGCATTCACCTTCTGAGAGACTTCCTCCAAGATGGGGACTGGTTCACAAGACTGCACCTGAAGGACGCTTATTTGTCAGTACCCGTCCACCTCTCCTGCCGCCAATTCCTCAGGTTCCGGTGGCAAGGCCGACCCTGGCAGTTCACATGCCTCCCCTTCAGCCTCAGCTCAGCTCCATGGTGCTTCACCAAGCTGCTGAAGCCAGTAGTTGCACATCTATGAGCACAAGGAATTCGGTGAATTATCTACCAGGGCGACCTTCTACTGTTTTGCTCCGACAGGTCCAGACTGACTCAACACACACGCTATACCACACAATTCCTGATGTCCCTAGGCTTTGTGGTGAATTACCAGAAGTCGGCGATATATCCAGCCCAGGCGGTACAATTCTTGGGCTTCGAGATAGACTACAAGTCCAGCACACTACGGCTACCGACATCAAAGTTTGCAGCCATCAGAAAGGTGGAGTCATTCGCTGCCGTACCATTCCACTCCGCAGCCTGGCTCGGATAGTGGGCTTATGGTCCGCTTCTATCCAGGCAATCTTCCCGGGACCGTTCCACTACAACACCTGAAGGCCTCCTTTCTTCGCCAAAACCCTTCCTATGACCAAGCCATTCCGCATAACAGAGGAAGTCAAGGAAGAACTTGGATGGTGGTTGGACAGCATGGAGGCTTGGAAAGTCCGGGCCATCTTCGGGAAGGCTCAATGCTAATGATAAAATCTACCGAACGCCCTGGCAGAAAGGCATGAATAAGCCTTTCTGCAGGGAAAATAAAGTATTTTAAAAGTCCAGTCCATAGTCTAAAGGGAGCAGGCGGGCAACCAGGCTCCTCCAATGCAATGTGGCAAGATTGTTCTCGTCACAGTGTACTTATGATCTTAATTTTAGTAATGACAGGAGGCGAGTATTTTCCCACCCTTGGGGAGAAGGGACTCACATAAGTATACCTATCTTCAATGTTTTCCTTCCTTACCTCTGTCTTGCTTGCTCCTCCTAGTTATGGGGATATGTTTGGATTATGTTTATTTCTAAAATTACTTGTCGTTTATAGTCAGTTGTTGATAATCGATAGTGTGACATCTCTGTGAGATTGTGTTGGGTCGTTAACATTTCTTCAAACAGTTTCCAGACCGGTACCTAACCTATTTCACGTTCTCTTTCAGCGTAAATTTGTGGCGTTACAGTTCATTCTCAGGATGGACACCTTTGGACCTTCCTTCAGCCATTAAAATTTAGTTTATTGGAAAGTCACCTGTTGGTGCATGTTACAAGACTTTGGACACTTTTGGAACTTTATCCATGATGTCGCTTTCAAAAGAGGGGAAGGAGCCTCATCACTGTGAATACTATACTTCCTATTGCACTTTGATTGGTTAATGTTTTCACTTTTCTTCACTGCTATGTAGAGTTAGTAAAGAGAGTTTAAAGGACCACTCTAGGCACCCAGACCAATTCAGCTTAATGAAGTGGTCTGGGTGCCAGGTCCAGCTAGGGTTAACCCATTTTTTAATAAACATAGCAGTTTCAGAGAAACTGCTATGTTTATGAATGGGTTAAGCCTTCCCCCTTTCTAGTGGCTGTCTCATTGACAGCCACTAGAGGCGCTTGCGTGCTTCTCACTGTGATTTTCACAGTGAGAGCACGCGAGTCCATAGGAAAGCATTGTAAATGCTTTCCTATGAGACAGCTGAATGCGCGCGCAGCCTTGCCGCCAAGTTCAGCGGGCTTAAACGGGAGGGGAGAGGAGGAGGAGAGCTCTCCGCCCAGCGCTGGAAAAAGGTAAGTTTTTACCCCTTTCCCCTTCCAGAGCCGGGCGGGAGGGGGTCCCTGAGGGTGGGGGCACCCTCAGGGCACTATAGTGCCAGGAAAACGAGTATGTTTTCCTGGCACTATAGTGGTCCTTTAATGCAAAATACTCGCCTCCTGTCATTACTAAAATTAAGATTATAAATACACTAACGCTAGCATAATCCTCAATTCAATAAACAATCCACCAACTTCTCATAGGTCTCAAACTGCCTTTTCAAGAAAACAAAAGTTAACCACTTTATATTTGACAACAATTATGGGACATCCACATCTGTGAGTGACTAATTGGCAAAGAAAACGTGTAGACAATATCCCAAGAAAAGAATGAATTTTAAAACATTTTTCTTTATTTGCATGAGTTTTCTTCAAAATTAAAACTTAAGAGACTTTTTTACAGTAAAACTATCTATTCCTATTTATGGTAGGCACATATTCTGTGATGAAATCAAAGCACAGCTATGACACATTGATGACATCATAGTAGTGAAGCTATCGTTAGTGTTCAAACTCATCACAGATTTCTGAATTCTGTACAGAACCTCCTTCAGATCAGTCTCTTTTCACTTCAGTCCCCAAATCTTCTACATATTTTTAGATATTATTTCTCTTTTTAACAATTATTTTTACCACATAGAATGTTTGGATAATAGTACAACTAAAAATATTATAGGATTTTTCAGACAAGAGTGAAAATACTAATTTTTCTGCAGGTCACGAGGTATGAGTTTCAGCATTTAAACCCATGTGAAAAATCAGTCTCTCAACATCTAACAAACAATCAACAAGATTTCAAAAGAACTACAAGAAACCTTCCTGATGCCAAATACAGAATCTCCTGCTGTCGAACTTCATGAAATGATCCATCAGAGGGCAAGGAAAGGAATTCAACTCAAAAAAGGTGCAGGAATATAATCCGAAATGAAACTAAGCGAGGACAACAAGTAACATATTTAATATTTGGGTGTAAGAGAGTGTAAGATCCGAGGGCAGAGAACAAATATCTACAGTATTTAAGGTAGAATATACAGAAGAATGTAAGCTTTATGGGCAGGAATATAATTTATCTAATTGTATTCTGTGTATTGAAGTCCCTCACCCTAGGCAGAAAATGTACATCTAAGAATAGTAAACTGTATATAAGAGAGAAGGATCCATTCTCACAGACCTCTCTTCTCTGTATCTCTTTAATAGAAAGTAAGCTTTGACTGCAGAAAACAATACCGACAGTATGTCTGGTAAAATATAAAGTAGAATGTAAGTTCTGTGAGCATAGATCTCTCTTCTCTGCAACTATTTATTAGAATGTAAGCTCTATGAGCAGGGGTTTGTTTTCTCAGATTGTATTCTTCATATTATAGTCCCTCCCTATGGACAGAAAACTAAAACAGAGTTATAGTACATGTATATCAGAGAGTAGGATCTATTCTCATAGACCTCTCTTCTCTGCATCTCTTTCAGATAGAGTAAGTTTTAACTGCAGAGAACATTGCCAACAGTATGTATGGTAACATATAAAGTAGAGTGTAAGTTCTGTGAGCATAGATCTCTCCGCTCTGCAACTATTTATTAGAATTTAAGCTCTCTGTCCTTATTGTTCTCTGAAGATATAGCTTACTGTATGGTAAAATATAAAGTAGAGTGTAGGTTCTGTGGGCATAGATCTCCCCTGCTCTGCAACTATTTATTAGAATTTAAGCTCTCTGGTTTTATTCCTTATATTACAGTCCTTCTCCATGCGAAGAAACGTACTTCTATAAATAATAAATGTATATTAGAGAGTAGGATCCATTCTCACAGACCTCTCTTCTCTGCATCTCTTTAAGATAGAGTAAGCTTTAACTGCAGAGAACACTGCCAACAGTATGTATGGTAAAATATAAAGTAGAGTGTAAGTTCTGTGAGCGTAGATCTCTACGCCTTGCAACTATTTATTAGAATGTAAGCTCTTTGTCATTATTGTTCTCTGAAGATAAAGCTTACTGTATGGTAAAATATAAAGTAGAGTGTAAGTTCTGTGAGCATAGATCTCCCCTGCTCTGCAACTATTTATTAGAATTTAAGCTCTCAGGGTAGGAATGTTTTTCCTCTGATTTAATTCCTTATATTACAGTCCTGCTCCATGCGAAGAAACGTACTTCTATAAATAATAAATGTATATTAGAGACTAGGATCCATTCTCACAGACCTCTCTTCTCTGCAACTCTTTAATAGAAAGTAAGCTTTATGTTCAGAGAACAATAAGGACAGTATGTATGGTAAAATATAAAGTAGAGTGTAAGTCCTGTGATCATAGATCTCTCCGCTCTGCAACTATTTATTAGAATGTAAGCTCTCTGTCCTTATTGTTCTCTGAAGATAAAACTTACTATATGGTAAAATATAAAGTAGAGTGTAGGTTCTGTGGGCATAGATCTCCCCTGCTCTGCAAGTATTTATTAGAATGTAAGCTCTCTGGGCAGCAATGTTTTTCCTCTGATTGTATTCCTTATATTACAGTCCTTCTCCATGCGAAGAAACGTACATCTATAAATAATAAATGTATATTAGAGAGTAGGATCCATTCTCACAGACCTCTCTTCTCTGCATCTCTTTAAGCGAGAGTAAGCTTTAACTGCAGAGAACATTGCCAACAGTATGTATGGTAAAATATAAAGTAGAGTGTAAGTTCTGTGAGCATAGATCTCTACGCCTTGCAACTATTTATTAGAATGTAAGCTCTCTGTCCTTATTGTTCTCTGAAGATAAAGCTTACTGTATGGTAAAATATTAAGTAGAGTGTAGGTTCTGTGGGCATAGATCTCCACTGCTCTGCAACTATTTATTAGAATGTAAGCTCTCTGGGCAGGAATGTTTTTCCACTGATTGTATTCCTTATATTACAGTCCTTCTCCATGCGAAGAAATGTACATCTATAAATAATAAATGTATATTAGAGAGTAGGATCCATTCTCACAGACCTCTCTTCTCTGCATCTCTTTAAGAGAGAGTAAGCTTTAACTGCAGAGAACACTGCCAACAGTATGTATGGTAAAATATAAAGTAGAGTGTAAGTTCTGTGAGCATAGATCTCTACGCCTTGCAACTATTTATTAGAATGTAAGCTCTTTGTCATTATTGTTCTCTGAAGATAAAGCTTACTGTATGGTAAAATATAAAGTAGAGTGTAAGTTCTGTGAGCATAGATCTCCCCTGCTCTGCAACTATTTATTAGAATTTAAGCACTCAGGGTAGGAATGTTTTTCCTCTGATTTAATTCCTTATATTACAGTCCTGCTCCATGCGAAGAAACGTACTTCTATAAATAATAAATGTATATTAGAGACTAGGATCCATTCTCACAGACCTCTCTTCTCTGCATCTCTTTAAGAGAGAGTAAGCTTTAACTGCAGAGAACATTGCCAACAGTATGGATGTTAAAATATAAAGTAGGGTGTAACTTCTGTGAGCATAGATCTCTCCGCTTTGCAGCTATATATTAGAATGTAAGCTCTCTGGGCAGGAATGTTTTTCCACTGATTGTATTCCTTATATTACAGTCCTTCTCCATGCAAAGAAACGTACATCTATAAATAATAAATGTAAATTAGACAGTAGGATCCATTCTCACAGACCTCTCTTCTCTGCATCTCTTTAAGAGAGAGTAAGCTTTAACTGCAAAGAACACTGCCAACAGTATGTATGGTAAAATATAAAGTAGAGTGTAAGTTCTGTGAGCATAGATCTCTACGCCTTGCAACTATTTATTAGAATGTAAGCTCTTTGTCATTATTGTTCTCTGAAGATAAAGCTTACTGTATGGTAATATATAAAGTAGAGTGTAAGTTCTGTGAGCATAGATCTCCCCTGCTCTGCAACTATTTATTAGAATTTAAGCTCTCAGGGTAGGAATGTTTTTCCTCTGATTTAATTCCTTATATTACAGTCCTGCTCCATGCGAAGAAACGTACTTCTATAAATAATAAATGTATATTAGAGACTAGGATCCATTCTCACAGACCTCTCTTCTCTGCATCTCTCTAAGATAGAGTAAGCTTTAACTGCAGAGAACATTGCCAACAGTATGTATGTTAAAATATAAAGTAGAGTGCAAGTTCTGTGAGCATAGCTCTCTCCGCTTTGCAACTATTTATTAGAATGTAAGCTCTCTGGGCAGGAATGTTTTTCCACTGATTGTATTCCTTATATTACAGTCCTTCTCCATGCGAAGAAACGTACATCTATAAATAATAAATGTATATTAGAGAGTAGGATCCATTCTCACAGACCTCTCTTCTCTGCATCTCTTTAAGATAGAGTAAGCTTTAACTGCAGAGAACATTGGCAACAGTATGTATGGTAAAATATAAAGTAGAGTGTAAGTTCTGTGAGCATAGATCTATACGCCTTGCAACTATTTATTAGAATGTAAGCTCTCCGGGCAGGAATTTTTTCCCTCTGATTGTATTCTTTATATTACCATCCTTCTCCATGGGCAGAAACCAATATATATGAATAATAAATGTATGTTAGGGAGTAGGATTTATTCTCACAGACCTCTCTTCTCTGCAACTCTTTAATAGAGAGAGTAAGCTTTATGTTCAGAGGACAATAAGGACAGTATGTATGGTAAAATATAAAGTAGAGTGTAAGTTCTGTGATCATAGATCTCTCCGCTCTGCAACTATTTATTAGAATGTAAGCTCTCTGGGCAGCAATGTTTTTCCTCTGATTGTATTCCTTATATTACAGACCTTCTCCATGCGAAAAAACGTACATCTATAAATAATAAATGTATATTAGAGAGTAGGATCCATTCTCACAGACCTCTCTTCTCTGCATCTCTTTAAGCGAGAGTAAGCTTTAACTGCAGAGAACATTGCCAACAGTATGTATGTTAAAATATAAAGTAGGGTGTAACTTCTGTGAGCATAGATCTCTCCGCTTTGCAGCTATATATTAGAATGTAAGTTCTCTGGGCAGGAATGTTTTTCCACTGATTGTATTCCTTATATTACAGTCCTTCTCCATCAAAGAAACGTGCATCTATAAATAATAAATGTAAATTAGACAGTAGGATCCATTCTCACAGACCTCTCTTCTCTGCATCTCGTTAAGAGAGAGTAAGCTTTAACTGCAAAGAACACTGCCAACAGTATGTATGGTAAAATATAAAGTAGAGTGCAAGTTCTGTGAGCATAGATCTCTCCGCTCTGCAACTATTTATTAGAATGTAAGCTCTCTGGGCAGGAATGTTTTTCCACTGATTGTATTCCTTATATTACAGTCCTTCTCCATGCGAAGAAACGTACATCTATAAATAATAAATGTATATTAGAGAGTAGGATCCATTCTCACAGACCTCTCTTCTCTGCATCTCTTTAAGTTAGAGTAAGCTTTAACTGCAGAGAACATTGCCAACAGTATGTATGGTAAAATATAAAGTAGAGTGTAAGTTCTGTGAGCATAGATCTCTATGCCTTGCAACTATTTATTAGAATGTAAGCTCCCCGGGCAGGAATTTTTTCCCTCTGATTGTACTCTTTATATTACTATCCTTCTCCATGGGCAGAAACCAATAACTGTGAATAATAAATGTATGTTAGAGAGTAGGATTTATTCTCACAGACCTCTCTTCTCTGCAACTCTTTAATAGAAAGTAAGCTTTATGTTCAGAGGACAATAAGGACATTATGTTTGGTAAAATATAAAGTAGAGTGTAAGTCCTGTGATCATAGATCTCTCCGCTCTGCAACTATTTATTAGAATGTAAGCTCTCTGGGCAGGAATGTTTTTCCTCTGATTGTATTCCTTATATTACTTACCTTCTCCATGCGAAGAAACGTACATCTATAAATAATAAATGTATATTAGAGAGTAGGATCCATTCTCACAGACCTCTTTTCTCTGCATCTCTTTAAGTTAGAGTAAGCTTTAACTGCAGAGAACATTGCCAACAGTATGTATGTTAAAATATAAAGTAGAGTGTAAGTTCTGTGAGCATAGATATCTACGCTGTGCATCTATTTAATAGAATGTAAGCTCTCTGGGCAGGAATGTTTTTCCTCTGATTGTATTCCTTATATTACAATCCTTCTCCATGCGAAGAAACGTACATCTATAAATAATAAATGTATATTAGCGAATAGGATCCATACTCACAGACCTCTTTTCTCTGCATCTCATTAAGAGAGAGTAAGCTTTGACTGCAGAGAACATTGCCAACAGTATGTATGGTAAAATATAAAGTAGAGTGTAAGTTCTGTTATCATACATCTCTAGGCTCTGCAACTATTTATTAGAATGTAAGCTCTCTGGGCAGGAATGTTTTTCCTCTGATTGTATTCCTTATATTACAGACCTTCTCCAAGCGAAGAAAAGTATATCTATAAATAATAAATGTATATTAGAGACTAGGATCCATTCTCACAGGCTTCTCGTCTCTGCATCTCTCTAAGATAGAGTAAGCTTTAACTGCAGAGAACATTGCCAACACTATGTATGTTAAAATATAAGGTAGAGTGTAAGTTCTGTGAGCATAGATCTCTCCGCTGTGCAACTATTTATCAGACTGTAAGCTCTCTGGGCAGGAATGTTTTTCCACTGATTGTATTCCATATATTACAGTCCTTCTCCATGCGAAGAAACGTACATCTATAAATAATAAATGTATATTAGGGAGTAGGATCCATTCTCACAGACCTCTTTTCTCTGCATCTCTTTAAGAGAGAGTAAGCTTTAACTGCAGAGAACATTGCCAACAGTGTGTATGGTAAAATCTAAAGTATAGTGTAAGTTCTGTGAGCATAGATCTCTCAACTGTGCAACTATTTAATAGAATGTAAGCTCTCTGGGCAGGAATGTTTTTCCTCTGATTGTATTCCTTATATTACAATCCTTCTCCATGCGAAGAAACGTACATCTATAAATAATAAATGTATATTAGCGAGTAGGATCCATTCTCACAGACTTCTCTTCTCTGCATCTCTCTAAGATAGAGTAAGCTTTAACTATAGAGAACATTGCCAACAGTATGTATGTTAAAATATAAGGAAGAGTGTAAGTTCTGTGAGCATAGATCTCTCCGCTGTGCAACTATTTTTCAGACTGTAAGCTCTCTGGGCAGGAATGTTTATCCACTGATTGTATTTCATATATTACAGTCCTTCCCAATGCAAAGAAACGTACATCTATAAATAATAAATGTATATTAGAGAGTAGGATCCATACTCACAGACCTATTTTCTCTGCATCTCATTAAGAGAGAGTAAGCTTTAACTGCAGAGAACATTGCCAACAGTATGTATGGTAAAATGTAAAGATGAATGTAAGTTCTGTGAGCATAGATCTCTGCGCTCTGCAACTATTTATTAGAATGTAAGCTCTCTGTCCTTATTGTTCTCTGAAGATAAAGCTTACTGTATGGTAAAATATAAAGTAGAGTGTAGGCTCTGTTCTGCAACTATTTATTAGAATTTAAGCTCTCTGGGCAGGAATGTTTTTCCTCTGATTTTATTCCTTATATTACAGTCCTTCTCCATGCGAAGAAACGTACATCTATAAATAATAAATGTATATTAGAGTGTAGGATCCATTCTCACAGACCTCTCTTCTCTGCATCTCTCTAAGATAGAGTAAGCTTTAACTACAGGGAACATTGCCAACAGTATGTTTGTTAAAATATAAAGTAGAGTGTAAGTTCTGTGAGCATAGATCTCTCCGCTGTGCAATTATTTATCAGACTGTAAGCTCTCTGGGCAGGAATGTTTATCCACTGATTGTATTCCATATATTACAGTCCTTCTCCATGCGAAGAACCGTACATCTATAAATAATAAATGTATATTAGCGAATAGGATCCATTCTCACAGACCTCTTTTCTCTGCATCTCATTAAGAGAGAGTAAGCTTTAACTGCAGAGAACATTGCCAACAGTATGTATGGTAAAATAAAAAGTAAAGTGTAAGTTCTGTGAGCATAGATCTCTCCGCTCTGCAACTATTTCTTAGAATGTAAGCTCTCTGGGCAGGAATGTTTTTCCACTGATTGTATTCCATATATTACAGTCCTTCTCCATGCGAAAAAATGTACATCTATAAATAATAAATGTATATTAGCGAGTAGGATCCATTCTCACAGACTTCTCTTCTCTGCATCTCTCTAAGATAGAGTAAGCTTTAACTATAGAGAACATTGCCAACAGTATGTATGTCAAAATATAAGGAAGAGTGTAAGTTATGTGAGCATAGATCTCTCCGCTGTGCAACTATTTATCATACTGTAAGCTCTCTGGGCAGGAATGTTTATCCACTGATTGTATTTCATATATTACAGTCCTTCCCAATGCAAAGAAACGTACATCTATAAATAATAAATGTATATTAGAGAGTAGGATCCATACTCACAGACCTCTTTTCTCTGCATCTCATTAAGAGAGAGTAAGCTTTAACTGCAGAGAACATTGCCAACAGTATGTATGGTAAAATGTAAAGATGAATGTAAGTTCTGTGAGCATAGATCTCTGCGCTCTGCAACTATTTATTAGAATGTAAGCTCTCTGTCCTTATTGTTCTCTGAAGATAAAGCTTACTGTATGGTAAAATATAAAGTAGAGTGTAGGCTCTGTTCTGCAACTATTTATTAGAATTTAAGCTCTCTGGGCAGGAATGTTTTTCCTCTGATTTTATTCCTTATATTACAGTCCTTCTCCATGCGAAGAAACGTACATCTATAAATAATAAATGTATATTAGAGTGTAGGATCCATTCTCACAGACCTCTCTTCTCTGCATCTCTCTAAGGTAGAGTAAGCTTTAACTACAGGGAACATTGCCAACAGTATGTTTGTTAAAATATAAAGTAGAGTGTAAGTTCTGTGAGCATAGATCTCTCCGCTGTGCAATTATTTATCAGACTGTAAGCTCTCTGGGCAGGAATGTTTATCCACTGATTGTATTCCATATATTACAGTCCTTCTCCATGCGAAGAACCGTACATCTATAAATAATAAATGTATATTAGCGAATAGGATCCATTCTCACAGACCTCTTTTCTCTGCATCTCATTAAGAGAGAGTAAGCTTTAACTGCAGAGAACATTGCCAACAGTATGTATGGTAAAATAAAAAGTAAAGTGTAAGTTCTGTGAGCATAGATCTCTCCGCTCTGCAACTATTTCTTAGAATGTAAGCTCTCTGGGCAGGAATGTTTTTCCACTGATTGTATTCCATATATTACAGTCCTTCTCCATGCGAAAAAATGTACATCTATAAATAATAAATGTATATTAGCGAGTAGGATCCATTCTCACAGACTTCTCTTCTCTGCATCTCTCTAAGATAGAGTAAGCTTTAACTATAGAGAACATTGCCAACAGTATGTATGTCAAAATATAAGGAAGAGTGTAAGTTATGTGAGCATAGATCTCTCCGCTGTGCAACTATTTATCATACTGTAAGCTCTCTGGGCAGGAACATTTTTCCACTGATTGTATTCCATATATTACAGTCCTTCTCCATGCGAAGAAACGTACATCTATAAATAATAAATGTATATTAGACAGTAGGATTCATTCTCACAGACCTCTCATCTCTGCATCTCTTTAAGAGAGAGTAAGCTTTAACTGCAGAGAACATTGCCAACAGTATGTATGGTAAAATATAAAGTAGAGTGTAAGTTCTGTGATCATACATCTCTAGGCTCTGCAACTATTTATTAGAATGTAAGCTCTCTGGGCAGGAATGTTTTCCCTCTGATTGTATTCCTTATATTACAATCCTTCTCCATGCGAAGAAACGTACATCTATAAATAATAAATGTATATTAGAGAGTAGGATCCATTCTCACAGACCTCTCTTCTCTGCATCTCTCTAAGATAGAGTAAGCTTTAACTGCAGGGAACATTGCCAACAGTATGTATGGTAAAATATAAAGTAGAGTGTAAGTTCTGTGATCATAGATCTCTCCGCTCTGCAACTATTTATTAGAATGTAAGCTCTCTGGGCAGGAATGTTTTTCCTCTGATTGTATTCCTTATATTACATTCCTTCTCCATGCGAAGAAACGTACATCTATAAATAATAAATGTATATTAGAGAGTAGGATCCATTCTCACAGACCTCTTTTCTCTGCATCTCTTTAAGTTAGAGTAAGCTTTAACTGCAGAGAACATTGCCAACAGTATGTATGTTAAAATATAAAGTAGAGTGTAAGTTCTGTGAGCATAGATATCTATGCTGTGCATCTATTTAATAGAATGTAAGCTCTCTGGGCAGGAATGTTTTTCCTCTGATTGTATTCCTTATATTACATTCCTTCTCCATGCGAAGAAACGTACATCTATAAATAATAAATGTGCATTAGAGAGTAGGATCCATTCTCACAGACCTCTCTTCTCTGCATCTCTTTAAGATAGAGTAAGCTTTAACTGCAGAGAACATTGCCAACAGTATGTATGGTAAAATATAAAGTAGAGGGTAAGTTCTGTGAGCATAGATCTCTGCGCTCTGCAACTATTTCTTAGAATGTAAGCTCTCTGGGCAGGAATGTTTTTCCACTGATTTTATTCTTTTTATTACAATTCTTCTCCATGCAAAGAAACGTACATCTATAAATAGTATATGTATATTATCGAGTAGGATCCATTCTCACAGACCTCTTTTCTCTGCATCTCTTTAAGAGAGAGAAAGCTTTGACTGCAGAGAACATTGCCAACAGTATGTATGGTAAAATATAAAGTAGAGTGTAAGTTCTGTTATCATACATCTCTAGGCTCTGCAACTATTTATTAGAATGTAAGCTCTCTGGGCAGGAATGTTTTTCCTCTGATTGTATTCCTTATATTACAGACCTTCTCCAAGCGAAGAGAAGTATATCTATAAATAATAAATGTATATTAGAGACTAGGATCCATTCTCACAGGCTTCTCGTCTCTGCATCTCTCTAAGATAGAGTAAGCTTTAACTGCAGAGAACATTGCCAACACTATGTATGTTAAAATATAAGGTAGAGTGTAAGTTCTGTGAGCATAGATCTCTCCGCTGTGCAACTATTTATCAGACTGTAAGCTCTCTGGGCAGGAATGTTTTTCCACTGATTGTATTCCATATATTACAGTCCTTCTCCATGCGAAGAAACGTACATCTATAAATAATAAATGTATATTAGGGAGTAGGATCCATTCTCACAGACCTCTTTTCTCTGCATCTCTTTAAGAGAGAGTAAGCTTTAACTGCAGAGAACATTGCCAACAGTATGTATGGTAAAATATAAAGATGAATGTAAGTTCTGTGAGCATAGATCTCTGCACTCTGCAACTATTTATTAGAATGTAAGCTCTCTGTCCTTATTGTTCTCTGAAGATAAAGCTTACTGTATGGTAAAATATAAAGTAGAGTGTAGGCTCTGTTCTGCAACTATTTATTAGAATTTAAGCTCTCTGGGCAGGAATGTTTTTCCTCTGATTTTATTCCTTATATTACAGTCCTTCTCCATGCGAAGAAACGTACATCTATAAATAATAAATGTATATTAGAGTGTAGGATCCATTCTCACAGACCTCTTTTCTCTGCATCTCTTTAAGAGAGAGTAAGCTTTAACTGCAGAGAACATTGCCAACAGTGTGTATGGTAAAATCTAAAGTAGAGTGTAAGTTCTGTGAGCATAGATCTCTCAACTGTGCAACTATTTAATAGAATGTAAGCTCTCTGGGCAGGAATGTTTTTCCTCTGATTGTATTCCTTATATTACAATCCTTCTCCATGCGAAGAAACGTACATCTATAAATAATAAATGTATATTAGCGAGTAGGATCCATTCTCACAGACTTCTCTTCTCTGCATCTCTCTAAGATAGAGTAAGCTTTAACTATAGAGAACATTGCCAACAGTATGTATGTTAAAATATAAGGAAGAGTGTAAGTTCTGTGAGCATAGATCTCTCCGCTGTGCAACTATTTTTCAGACTGTAAGCTCTCTGGGCAGGAATGTTTATCCACTGATTGTATTTCATATATTACAGTCCTTCCCAATGCAAAGAAACGTACATCTATAAATAATAAATGTATATTAGAGAGTAGGATCCATACTCACAGACCTATTTTCTCTGCATCTCATTAAGAGAGAGTAAGCTTTAACTGCAGAGAACATTGCCAACAGTATGTATGGTAAAATGTAAAGATGAATGTAAGTTCTGTGAGCATAGATCTCTGCGCTCTGCAACTATTTATTAGAATGTAAGCTCTCTGTCCTTATTGTTCTCTGAAGATAAAGCTTACTGTATGGTAAAATATAAAGTAGAGTGTAGGCTCTGTTCTGCAACTATTTATTAGAATTTAAGCTCTCTGGGCAGGAATGTTTTTCCTCTGATTTTATTCCTTATATTACAGTCCTTCTCCATGCGAAGAAACGTACATCTATAAATAATAAATGTATATTAGAGTGTAGGATCCATTCTCACAGACCTCTCTTCTCTGCATCTCTCTAAGATAGAGTAAGCTTTAACTACAGGGAACATTGCCAACAGTATGTTTGTTAAAATATAAAGTAGAGTGTAAGTTCTGTGAGCATAGATCTCTCCGCTGTGCAATTATTTATCAGACTGTAAGCTCTCTGGGCAGGAATGTTTATCCACTGATTGTATTCCATATATTACAGTCCTTCTCCATGCGAAGAACCGTACATCTATAAATAATAAATGTATATTAGCGAATAGGATCCATTCTCACAGACCTCTTTTCTCTGCATCTCATTAAGAGAGAGTAAGCTTTAACTGCAGAGAACATTGCCAACAGTATGTATGGTAAAATAAAAAGTAAAGTGTAAGTTCTGTGAGCATAGATCTCTCCGCTCTGCAACTATTTCTTAGAATGTAAGCTCTCTGGGCAGGAATGTTTTTCCACTGATTGTATTCCATATATTACAGTCCTTCTCCATGCGAAAAAATGTACATCTATAAATAATAAATGTATATTAGCGAGTAGAATCCATTCTCACAGACTTCTCTTCTCTGCATCTCTCTAAGATAGAGTAAGCTTTAACTATAGAGAACATTGCCAACAGTATGTATGTCAAAATATAAGGAAGAGTGTAAGTTATGTGAGCATAGATCTCTCCGCTGTGCAACTATTTATCATACTGTAAGCTCTCTGGGCAGGAACATTTTTCCACTGATTGTATTCCATATATTACAGTCCTTCTCCATTCGAAGAAACGTACATCTATAAATAATAAATGTATATTAGACAGTAGGATTCATTCTCACAGACCTCTCATCTCTGCATCTCTTTAAGAGAGAGTAAGCTTTAACTGCAGAGAACATTGCCAACAGTATGTATGGTAAAATATAAAGTAGAGTGTAAGTTCTGTGATCATACATCTCTAGGCTCTGCAACTATTTATTAGAATGTAAGCTCTCTGGGCAGGAATGTTTTCCCTCTGATTGTATTCCTTATATTACAATCCTTCTCCATGCGAAGAAACGTACATCTATAAATAATAAATGTATATTAGAGAGTAGGATCCATTCTCACAGACCTCTCTTCTCTGCATCTCTCTAAGATAGAGTAAGCTTTAACTGCAGGGAACATTGCCAACAGTATGTATGGTAAAATATAAAGTAGAGTGTAAGTTCTGTGATCATAGATCTCTCCGCTCTGCAACTATTTATTAGAATGTAAGCTCTCTGGGCAGGAATGTTTTTCCTCTGATTGTATTCCTTATATTACATTCCTTCTCCATGCGAAGAAACGTACATCTATAAATAATAAATGTATATTAGAGAGTAGGATCCATTCTCACAGACCTCTTTTCTCTGCATCTCTTTAAGTTAGAGTAAGCTTTAACTGCAGAGAACATTGCCAACAGTATGTATGTTAAAATATAAAGTAGAGTGTAAGTTCTGTGAGCATAGATATCTATGCTGTGCATCTATTTAATAGAATGTAAGCTCTCTGGGCAGGAATGTTTTTCCTCTGATTGTATTCCTTATATTACATTCCTTCTCCATGCGAAGAAACGTACATCTATAAATAATAAATGTGCATTAGAGAGTAGGATCCATTCTCACAGACCTCTCTTCTCTGCATCTCTTTAAGATAGAGTAAGCTTTAACTGCAGAGAACATTGCCAACAGTATGTATGGTAAAATATAAAGTAGAGGGTAAGTTCTGTGAGCATAGATCTCTGCGCTCTGCAACTATTTCTTAGAATGTAAGCTCTCTGGGCAGGAATGTTTTTCCACTGATTTTATTCTTTTTATTACAATTCTTCTCCATGCAAAGAAACGTACATCTATAAATAGTATATGTATATTATCGAGTAGGATCCATTCTCACAGACCTCTTTTCTCTGCATCTCTTTAAGAGAGAGAAAGCTTTGACTGCAGAGAACATTGCCAACAGTATGTATGGTAAAATATAAAGTAGAGTGTAAGTTCTGTTATCATACATCTCTAGGCTCTGCAACTATTTATTAGAATGTAAGCTCTCTGGGCAGGAATGTTTTTCCTCTGATTGTATTCCTTATATTACAGACCTTCTCCAAGCGAAGAGAAGTATATCTATAAATAATAAATGTATATTAGAGACTAGGATCCATTCTCACAGGCTTCTCGTCTCTGCATCTCTCTAAGATAGAGTAAGCTTTAACTGCAGAGAACATTGCCAACACTATGTATGTTAAAATATAAGGTAGAGTGTAAGTTCTGTGAGCATAGATCTCTCCGCTGTGCAACTATTTATCAGACTGTAAGCTCTCTGGGCAGGAATGTTTTTCCACTGATTGTATTCCATATATTACAGTCCTTCTCCATGCGAAGAAACGTACATCTATAAATAATAAATGTATATTAGGGAGTAGGATCCATTCTCACAGACCTCTTTTCTCTGCATCTCTTTAAGAGAGAGTAAGCTTTAACTGCAGAGAACATTGCCAACAGTATGTATGGTAAAATATAAAGATGAATGTAAGTTCTGTGAGCATAGATCTCTGCACTCTGCAACTATTTATTAGAATGTAAGCTCTCTGTCCTTATTGTTCTCTGAAGATAAAGCTTACTGTATGGTAAAATATAAAGTAGAGTGTAGGCTCTGTTCTGCAACTATTTATTAGAATTTAAGCTCTCTGGGCAGGAATGTTTTTCCTCTGATTTTATTCCTTATATTACAGTCCTTCTCCATGCGAAGAAACGTACATCTATAAATAATAAATGTATATTAGAGTGTAGGATCCATTCTCACAGACCTCTCTTCTCTGCATCTCTCTAAGATATAGTAAGCTTTAACTACAGGGAACATTGCCAACAGTATGTTTGTTAAAATATAAAGTAGAGTGTAAGTTCTGTGAGCATAGATCTCTCCGCTGTGCAATTATTTATCAGACTGTAAGCTCTCTGGGCAGGAATGTTTATCCACTGATTGTATTCCATATATTACAGTCCTTCTCCATGCGAAGAACCGTACATCTATAAATAATAAATGTATATTAGCGAATAGGATCCATTCTCACAGACCTCTTTTCTCTGCATCTCATTAAGAGAGAGTAAGCTTTAACTGCAGAGAACATTGCCAACAGTATGTATGGTAAAATAAAAAGTAAAGTGTAAGTTCTGTGAGCATAGATCTCTCCGCTCTGCAACTATTTCTTAGAATGTAAGCTCTCTGGGCAGGAATGTTTTTCCACTGATTGTATTCCATATATTACAGTCCTTCTCCATGCGAAAAAATGTACATCTATAAATAATAAATGTATATTAGCGAGTAGGATCCATTCTCACAGACTTCTCTTCTCTGCATCTCTCTAAGATAGAGTAAGCTTTAACTATAGAGAACATTGCCAACAGTATGTATGTCAAAATATAAGGAAGAGTGTAAGTTATGTGAGCATAGATCTCTCCGCTGTGCAACTATTTATCATACTGTAAACTCTCTGGGCAGGAACATTTTTCCACTGATTGTATTCCATATGTTACAGTCCTTCTCCATGCGAAGAAACGTACATCTATAAATAATAAATGTATATTAGACAGTAGGATTCATTCTCACAGACCTCTCATCTCTGCATCTCTTTAAGAGAGAGTAAGCTTTAACTGCAGAGAACATTGCCAACAGTATGTATGGTAAAATATAAAGTAGAGTGTAAGTTCTGTGATCATACATCTCTAGGCTCTGCAACTATTTATTAGAATGTAAGCTCTCTGGGCAGGAATGTTTTCCCTCTGATTGTATTCCTTATATTACAATCCTTCTCCATGCGAAGAAACGTACATCTATAAATAATAAATGTATATTAGAGAGTAGGATCCATTCTCACAGACCTCTTTTCTCTGCATCTCTTTAAGTTAGAGTAAGCTTTAACTGCAGAGAACATTGCCAACAGTATGTATGTTAAAATATAAAGTAGAGTGTAAGTTCTGTGAGCATAGATATCTATGCTGTGCATCTATTTAATAGAATGTAAGCTCTCTGAGCAGGAATGTTTTTCCACTGATTGTATTCCTTATATTACAGTACTTCTCCGTGCGAAGAAACGTACATCTATAAATAATAAATGTGCATTAGAGAGTAGGATCCATTCTCACAGACCTCTCTTCTCTGCATCTCTTTAAGATAGAGTAAGCTTTAACTGCAGAGAACATTGCCAACAGTATGTATGGTAAAATATAAAGTAGAGGGTAAGTTCTGTGAGCATAGATCTCTGCGCTCTGCAACTATTTCTTAGAATGTAAGCTCTCTGGGCAGGAATGTTTTTCCACTGATTTTATTCTTTTTATTACAATTCTTCTCCATGCAAAGAAACGTACATCTATAAATAGTATATGTATATTATCGAGTAGGATCCATTCTCACAGACCTCTTTTCTCTGCATCTCTTTAAGAGAGAGAAAGCTTTGACTGCAGAGAACATTGCCAACAGTATGTATGTTAAAATATAAGGAAGAGTGTAAGTTCTGTGAGCATAGATCTCTCCGCTGTGCAACTATTTCTTAGAATGTAAGCTCTCTGGGCAGGAATGTTTTTCCACTGATTTTATTCTTTTTATTACAATTCTTCTCCATGCGAAGAACCGTACATCTATAAATAATAAATGTATATTAGCGAATAGGATCCATACTCACAGACCTCTTTTCTCTGCATCTTATTAAGAGAGAGTAAGCTTTAACTGCAGAGAACATTGCCAACAGTATGTATGGTAAAATATAAAGATGAATGTAAGTTCTGTGAGCATAGATCTCTGCGCTCTGCAACTATTTATTAGAATGTAAGCTCTCTGTCCTTATTGTTCTCTGAAGATAAAGCTTACTGTATGGTAAAATATAAAGTAGAGTGTAGGCTCTGTTCTGCAACTATTTATTAGAATTTAAGCTCTCTGGGCAGGAATGTTTTTCCTCTGATTTTATTCCTTATATTACAGTCCTTCTCCATGCGAAGAAACGTACATCTATAAATAATAAATGTATATTAGAGTGTAGGATCCATTCTCACAGACCTCTCTTCTCTGCATCTCTCTAAGATAGAGTAAGCTTTAACTACAGGGAACATTGCCAACAGTATGTTTGTTAAAATATAAAGTAGAGTGTAAGTTCTGTGAGCATAGATCTCTCCGCTGTGCAATTATTTATCAGACTGTAAGCTCTCTGGGCAGGAATGTTTATCCACTGATTGTATTCCATATATTACAGTCCTTCTCCATGCGAAGAACCGTACATCTATAAATAATAAATGTATATTAGCGAATAGGATCCATTCTCACAGACCTCTTTTCTCTGCATCTCATTAAGAGAGAGTAAGCTTTAACTGCAGAGAACATTGCCAACAGTATGTATGGTAAAATAAAAAGTAAAGTGTAAGTTCTGTGAGCATAGATCTCTCCGCTCTGCAACTATTTCTTAGAATGTAAGCTCTCTGGGCAGGAATGTTTTTCCACTGATTGTATTCCATATATTACAGTCCTTCTCCATGCGAAAAAATGTACATCTATAAATAATAAATGTATATTAGCGAGTAGAATCCATTCTCACAGACTTCTCTTCTCTGCATCTCTCTAAGATAGAGTAAGCTTTAACTATAGAGAACATTGCCAACAGTATGTATGTCAAAATATAAGGAAGAGTGTAAGTTATGTGAGCATAGATCTCTCCGCTGTGCAACTATTTATCATACTGTAAGCTCTCTGGGCAGGAACATTTTTCCACTGATTGTATTCCATATATTACAGTCCTTCTCCATTCGAAGAAACGTACATCTATAAATAATAAATGTATATTAGACAGTAGGATTCATTCTCACAGACCTCTCATCTCTGCATCTCTTTAAGAGAGAGTAAGCTTTAACTGCAGAGAACATTGCCAACAGTATGTATGGTAAAATATAAAGTAGAGTGTAAGTTCTGTGATCATACATCTCTAGGCTCTGCAACTATTTATTAGAATGTAAGCTCTCTGGGCAGGAATGTTTTCCCTCTGATTGTATTCCTTATATTACAATCCTTCTCCATGCGAAGAAACGTACATCTATAAATAATAAATGTATATTAGAGAGTAGGATCCATTCTCACAGACCTCTCTTCTCTGCATCTCTTTAAGAGATAGTAAGCTTTAACTGCAGAGAACATTGCCAACAGTATGTATGGTAAAATATAAAGTAGAGTGTAAGTTCTGTGATCATAGATCTCTCCGCTCTGCAACTATTTATTAGAATGTAAGCTCTCTGGGCAGGAATGTTTTTCCTCTGATTGTATTCCTTATGTTACATTCCTTCTCCATGCGAAGAAACGTACATCTATAAATAATAAATGTATATTAGCGAGTAGGATCCATTCTCACAGACCTCTTTTCTCTGCATCTCTTTAAGTTAGAGTAAGCTTTAACTGCAGAGAACATTGCCAACAGTATGTATGTTAAAATATAAAGTAGAGTGTAAGTTCTGTGAGCATAGATATCTACGCTGTGCATCTATTTTATAGAATGTAAGCTCTCTGGGCAGGAATGTTTTTCCACTGATTGTATTCCTTATATTACAGTACTTCTCCGTGCGAAGAAACGTACATCTATAAATAATAAATGTGCATTAGAGAGTAGGATCCATTCTCACAGACCTCTCTTCTCTGCATCTCTTTAAGATAGAGTAAGCTTTAACTGCAGAGAACATTGCCAACAGTATGTATGGTAAAATATAAAGTAGAGGGTAAGTTCTGTGAGCATAGATCTCTCCGCTCTGCAACTATTTATTAGAATGTAAGCTCTCTGGGCAGGAATGTTTTTCCACTGATTGTATTCCTTATATTACAGTCCTTCTCCATGCGAAGAAACGTACATCTATAAATAATAAATGTATATTAGAGAGTAGTATCCATTCTCACAGACCTCTCTTCTCTGCATCTCTTTAAGTTAGAGTAAGCTTTAACTGCAGAGAACATTGCCAACAGTATGTATGGTAAAATATAAAGTAGAGTGTAAGTTCTGTGAGCATAGATCTCTATGCCTTGCAACTATTTATTAGAATGTAAGCTCCCCGGGCAGGAATTTTTTCCCTCTGATTGTACTCTTTATATTACTATCCTTCTCCATGGGCAGAAACCAATAACTGTGAATAATAAATGTATGTTAGAGAGTAGGATTTATTCTCACAGACCTCTCTTCTCTGCAACTCTTTAATAGAAAGTAAGCTTTATGTTCAGAGGACAATAAGGACATTATGTTTGGTAAAATATAAAGTAGAGTGTAAGTCCTGTGATCATAGATCTCTCCGCTCTGCAACTATTTATTAGAATGTAAGCTCTTTGGGCAGGAATGTTTTTCCTCTGATTGTATTCCTTATATTACATTCCTTCTCCATGCGAAGAAACGTACATCTATAAATAATAAATGTATATCAGAGAGTAGGATCCATTCTCACAGACCTCTTTTCTCTGCATCTCTTTAAGTTAGAGTAAGCTTTAACTGCAGAGAACATTGCCAACAGTATGTATGTTAAAATATAAAGTAGAGTGTAAGTTCTGTGAGCATAGATATCTACGCTGTGCATCTATTTAATAGAATGTAAGCTCTCTGGGCAGGAATGTTTTTCCACTGATTGTATTCCATATATTACAGTACTTCTCCGTGCGAAGAAACGTACATCTATAAATAATAAATGTGCATTAGAGAGTAGGATCCATTCTCACAGACCTCTCTTCTCTGCATCTCTTTAAGATAGAGTAAGCTTTAACTGCAGAGAACATTGCCAACAGTATGTATGGTAAAATATAAAGTAGAGGGTAAGTTCTGTGAGCATAGATCTCTGCGCTCTGCAACTATTTCTTAGAATGTAAGCTCTCTGGGCAGGAATGTTTTTCCACTGATTGTATTCCATATATTACAGTCCTTCTCCATGCGAAAAAACGTACATCTATAAATAATAAATGTATATTAGCGAGTAGGATCCATTCTCACAGACTTCTCTTCTCTGCATCTCTCTAAGATAGAGTAAGCTTTAACTATAGAGAACATTGCCAACAGTATGTATGTCAAAATATAAGGAAGAGTGTAAGTTCTGTGAGCATAGATCTCTCCGCTGTGCAACTATTTATCATACTGTAAGCTCTCTGGGCAGGAACATTTTTCCACTGATTGTATTCCATATATTACAGTCCTTCTCCATGCGAAGAAACGTACATCTATAAATAATAAATGTATATTAGACAGTAGGATTCATTCTCACAGACCTCTCATCTCTGCGTCTCTTTAAGAGAGAGTAAGCTTTAACTGCAGAGAACATTGCCAACAGTATGTATGGTAAAATATAAAGTAGAGTGTAAGTTCTGTGATCATACATCTCTCCGCTCTGCAACTATTTATTAGAATGTAAGCTCTCTGGGCAGGAATGTTTTTCCTCTGATTGTATTCCTTATATTACATTCCTTCTCCATGCGAAGAAACGTACATCTATAAATAATAAATGTATATTAGAGAGTAGGATCCATTCTCACAGACCTCTTTTCTCTGCATCTCTTTAAGTTAGAGTAAGCTTTAACTGCAGAGAACATTGCCAACAGTATGTATGTTAAAATATAAAGTAGAGTGTAAGTTCTGTGAGCATAGATATCTATGCTGTGCATCTATTTAATAGAATGTAAGCTTTCTGAGCAGGAATGTTTTTCCACTGATTGTATTCCTTATATTACAGTACTTCTCCGTGCGAAGAAACGTACATCTATAAATAATAAATGTGCATTAGAGAGTAGGATCCATTCTCACAGACCTCTCTTCGCTGCATCTCTTTAAGATAGAGTAAGCTTTAACTGCAGAGAACATTGCCAACAGTATGTATGGTAAAATATAAAGTAGAGGGTAAGTTCTGTGAGCATAGATCTCTGCGCTCTGCAACTATTTCTTAGAATGTAAGCTCTCTGGGCAGGAATGTTTTTCCACTGATTTTATTCTTTTTATTACAATTCTTCTCCATGCAAAGAAACGTACATCTATAAATAGTATATGTATATTATCGAGTAGGATCCATTCTCACAGACCTCTTTTCTCTGCATCTCTTTAAGAGAGAGAAAGCTTTGACTGCAGAGAACATTGCCAACAGTATGTATGGTAAAATATAAAGTAGAGTGTAAGTTCTGTTATCATACATCTCTAGGCTCTGCAACTATTTATTAGAATGTAAGCTCTCTGGGCAGGAATGTTTTTCCTCTGATTGTATTCCTTATATTACAGACCTTCTCCAAGCGAAGAAAAGTATATCTATAAATAATAAATGTATATTAGAGACTAGGATCCATTCTCACAGGCTTCTCGTCTCTGCATCTCTCTAAGATAGAGTAAGCTTTAACTGCAGAGAACATTGCCAACACTATGTATGTTAAAATATAAGGTAGAGTGTAAGTTCTGTGAGCATAGATCTCTCCGCTGTGCAACTATTTATCAGACTGTAAGCTCTCTGGGCAGGAACATTTTTCCACTGATTGTATTCCATATATTACAGTCCTTCTCCATGCGAAGAAACGTACATCTATAAATAATAAATGTATATTAGACAGTAGGATCCATTCTCACAGACCTCTCATCTCTGCATCTCTTTAAGAGAGAGTAAGCTTTAACTGCAGAGAACATTGCCAACAGTATGTATGGTAAAATATAAAGTAGAGTGTAAGTTCTGTGATCATACATCTCTAGGCTCTGCAACTATTTATTAGAATGTAAGCTCTCTGGGCAGGAATGTTTTCCCTCTGATTGTATTCCTTATATTACAATCCTTCTCCATGCGAAGAAACGTACATCTATAAATAATAAATGTATATTAGAGAGTAGGATCCATTCTCACAGACCTCTCTTCTCTGCATCTCTCTAAGATAGAGTAAGCTTTAACTGCAGGGAACATTGCCAACAGTATGTATGGTAAAATATAAAGTAGAGTGTAAGTTCTGTGATCATAGATCTCTCCGCTCTGCAACTATTTATTAGAATGTAAGCTCTCTGGGCAGGAATGTTTTTCCTCTGATTGTATTCCTTATGTTACATTCCTTCTCCATGCGAAGAAACGTACATCTATAAATAATAAATGTATATTAGAGAGTAGGATCCATTCTCACAGACCTCTTTTCTCTGCATCTCTTTAAGAGAGAGTAAGCTTTAACTGCAGAGAACATTGCCAACAGTGTGTATGGTAAAATCTAAAGTAGAGTGTAAGTTCTGTGAGCATAGATCTCTCAACTGTGCAACTATTTAATAGAATGTAAGCTCTCTGGGCAGGAATGTTTTTCCTCTGATTGTATTCCTTATATTACAGTCCTTCTCCATGCGAAGAAACGTACATCTATAAATAATAAATGTATATTAGCGAGTAGGATCCATTCTCACAGACTTCTCTTCTCTGCATCTCTCTAAGATAGAGTAAGCTTTAACTGCAGAGAACATTGCCAACAGTATGTATGTTAAAATATAAGGAAGAGTGTAAGTTCTGTGAGCATAGATCTCTCCGCTGTGCAACTATTTTTCAGACCGTAAGCTCTCTGGGCAGGAATGTTTATCCACTGATTGTATTTCATATATTACAGTCCTTCTCCATGCGAAGAACCGTACATCTATAAATAATAAATGTATATTAGCGAATAGGATCCATACTCACAGACCTCTTTTCTCTGCATCTCATTAAGAGAGAGTAAGCTTTAACTGCAGAGAACATTGCCAACAGTATGTATGTTAAAATATAAAGTAGAGTGTAAGTTCTGTGAGCATAGATCTCTGCGCTCTGCAACTATTTCTTAGAATGTAAGCTCTCTGGGCAGGAATGTTTTTCCACTGATTGTATTCCTTATATTACAATTCTTCTCCATGCAAAGAAACGTACATCTATAAATAGTATATGTATATTATCGAGTAGGATCCATTCTCACAGACCTCTTTTCTCTGCATCTCTTTAAGAGAGAGAAAGCTTTACCTGCAGAGAACATTGCCAACAGTATGTATGGTAAAATATAAAGAAGAGTGTAAGTTCTGTGAGCATAGATCTCTCCGCTGTGCAACTATTTATTAGAATGTAAGCTCTCTGGGCAGGAATGTTTTTCCTCTGATTGTATTCCTTATATTACAGTCCTTCCCAATGCAAAGAAACGTACATCTATAAATAATAAATGTATATTAGAGAGTAGGATCCATTCTCACAGACCTCTCTTCTCTGCATCTCTTTAAGATCAAGTAAGCTTTAACTGCAGAGAACATTGCCAACACTATGTATGGTAAAATATAAAGTAGAGTGTAAGTTCTGTTATCATACATCTCTAGGCTCTGCAACTATTTATTAGAATGTAAGCTCTCTGGGCAGGAATGTTTTTCCTCTGATTGTATTCCTTATATTACAGACCTTCTCCAAGCGAAGAAAAGTATATCTATAAATAATAAATGTATATTAGAGACTAGGATCCATTCTCACAGGTTTCTCTTCTCTGCATCTCTCTAAGATAGAGTAAGCTTTAACTGCAGAGAACATTGCCAACACTATGTATGTTAAAATATAAGGTAGAGTGTAAGTTCTGTGAGCATAGATCTCTCCGCTGTGCAACTATTTATCAGACTGTAAGCTCTCTGGGCAGGAATGTTTTTCCACTGATTGTATTCCATATATTACAGTCCTTCTCCATGCGAAGAAACGTACATCTATAAATAATAAATGTATATTAGCGAGTAGGATCCATTCTCACAGACCTCTTTTCTCTGCATCTCTTTAAGAGAGAGTAAGCTTTAACTGCAGAGAACATTGCCAACAGTGTGTATGGTAAAATCTAAAGTAGAGTGTAAGTTCTGTGAGCATAGATCTCTCAACTGTGCAACTATTTAATAGAATGTAAGCTCTCTGGGCAGGAATGTTTTTCCTCTGATTGTATTCCTTATATTACAATCCTTCTCCATGCGAAGAAACGTACATCTATAAATAATAAATGTATATTAGCGAGTAGGATCCATTCTCACAGACTTCTCTTCTCTGCATCTCTCTAAGATAGAGTAAGCTTTAACTATAGAGAACATTGCCAACAGTATGTATGTTAAAATATAAGGAAGAGTGTAAGTTCTGTGAGCATAGATCTCTCCGCTGTGCAACTATTTTTCAGACTGTAAGCTCTCTGGGCAGGAATGTTTATCCACTGATTGTATTTCATATATTACAGTCCTTCTCCATGCGAAGAACCGTACATCTATAAATAATAAATGTATATTAGAGAGTAGGATCCATACTCACAGACCTCTTTTCTCTGCATCTCATTAAGAGAGAGTAAGCTTTAACTGCAGAGAACATTGCCAACAGTATGTATGGTAAAATATAAAGATGAATGTAAGTTCTGTGAGCATAGATCTCTGCGCTCTGCAACTATTTATTAGAATGTAAGCTCTCTGTCCTTATTGTTCTCTGAAGATAAAGCTTACTGTATGGTAAAATATAAAGTAGAGTGTAGGCTCTGTTCTGCAACTATTTATTAGAATTTAAGCTCTCTGGGCAGGAATGTTTTTCCTCTGATTTTATTCCTTATATTACAGTCCTTCTCCATGCGAAGAAACGTACATCTATAAATAATAAATGTATATTAGAGTGTAGGATCCATTCTCACAGACCTCTCTTCTCTGCATCTCTCTAAGATAGAGTAAGCTTTAACTACAGGGAACATTGCCAACAGTATGTTTGTTAAAATATAAAGTAGAGTGTAAGTTCTGTGAGCATAGATCTCTCCGCTGTGCAATTATTTATCAGACTGTAAGCTCTCTGGGCAGGAATGTTTATCCACTGATTGTATTCCATATATTACAGTCCTTCTCCATGCGAAGAACCGTACATCTATAAATAATAAATGTATATTAGCGAATAGGATCCATTCTCACAGACCTCTTTTCTCTGCATCTCATTAAGAGAGAGTAAGCTTTAACTGCAGAGAACATTGCCAACAGTATGTATGGTAAAATATAAAGTAAAGTGTAAGTTCTGTGAGCATAGATCTCTCCGCTCTGCAACTATTTCTTAGAATGTAAGCTCTCTGGGCAGGAATGTTTTTCCACTGATTGTATTCCATATATTACAGTCCTTCTCCATGCGAAAAAACGTACATCTATAAATAATAAATGTATATTAGCGAGTAGGATCCATTCTCACAGACTTCTCTTCTCTGCATCTCTCTAAGATAGAGTAAGCTTTAACTATAGAGAACATTGCCAACAGTATGTATGTCAAAATATAAGGAAGAGTGTAAGTTCTGTGAGCATAGATCTCTCCGCTGTGCAACTATTTTTCAGACTGTAAGCTCTCTGGGCAGGAATGTTTATCCACTGATTGTATTTCATATATTACAGTCCTTCTCCATGCGAAGAACCGTACATCTATAAATAATAAATGTATATTAGAGAGTAGGATCCATACTCACAGACCTCTTTTCTCTGCATCTCATTAAGAGAGAGTAAGCTTTAACTGCAGAGAACATTGCCAACAGTATGTATGGTAAAATATAAAGATGAATGTAAGTTCTGTGAGCATAGATCTCTGCGCTCTGCAACTATTTATTAGAATGTAAGCTCTCTGTCCTTATTGTTCTCTGAAGATAAAGCTTACTGTATGGTAAAATATAAAGTAGAGTGTAGGCTCTGTTCTGCAACTATTTATTAGAATTTAAGCTCTCTGGGCAGGAATGTTTTTCCTCTGATTTTATTCCTTATATTACAGTCCTTCTCCATGCGAAGAAACGTACATCTATAAATAATAAATGTATATTAGAGAGTAGGATCCATTCTCACAGACCTCTCTTCTCTGCATCTCTCTAAGATAGAGTAAGCTTTAACTATAGAGAACATTGCCAACAGTATGTATGTCAAAATATAAGGAAGAGTGTAAGTTCTGTGATCATAGATCTCTCCGCTCTGCAACTATTTATTAGAATGTAAGCTCTCTGGGCAGGAATGTTTTTCCTCTGATTGTATTCCTTATGTTACATTCCTTCTCCATGCGAAGAAACGTACATCTATAAATAATAAATGTATATTAGCGAGTAGGATCCATTCTCACAGACCTCTTTTCTCTGCATCTCTTTAAGTTAGAGTAAGCTTTAACTGCAGAGAACATTGCCAACAGTATGTATGTTAAAATATAAAGTAGAGTGTAAGTTCTGTGAGCATAGATATCTACGCTGTGCATCTATTTAATAGAATGTAAGCTCTCTGGGCAGGAATGTTTTTCCACTGATTGTATTCCTTATATTACAGTACTTCTCCGTGCGAAGAAACGTACATCTATAAATAATAAATGTGCATTAGAGAGTAGGATCCATTCTCACAGACCTCTCTTCTCTGCATCTCTTTAAGATAGAGTAAGCTTTAACTGCAGAGAACATTGCCAACAGTATGTATGGTAAAATATAAAGTAGAGGGTAAGTTCTGTGAGCATAGATCTCTGCGCTCTGCAACTATTTCTTAGAATGTAAGCTCTCTGGGCAGGAATGTTTTTCCACTGATTTTATTCTTTTTATTACAATTCTTCTCCATGCAAAGAAACGTACATCTATAAATAGTATATGTATATTATCGAGTAGGATCCATTCTCACAGACCTCTTTTCTCTGCATATCTTTAAGAGAGAGAAAGCTTTACCTGCAGAGAACATTGCCAACAGTATGTATGGTAAAATATAAAGAAGAGTGTAAGTTCTGTGAGCATAGATCTCTCCGCTCTGCAACTATTTATTAGAATGTAAGCTCTCTGGGCAGGAATGTTTTTCCTCTGATTGTATTCCTTATATTACAGTCCTTCCCAATGCAAAGAAACGTACATCTATAAATAATAAATGTATATTAGAGAGTAGGATCCATTCTCACAGACCTCTCTTCTCTGCATCTCTTTAAGATAGAGTAAGCTTTAACAGCAGAGAACATTGCCAACAGTATGTATGGTAAAATATAAAGTAGAGTGTAAGTTCTGTTATCATACATCTCTAGGCTCTGCAACTATTTATTAGAATGTAAGCTCTCTGGGCAGGAATGTTTTTCCTCTGATTGTATTCCTTATATTACAGACCTTCTCCAAGCGAAGAAAAGTATATCTATAAATAATAAATGTATATTAGAGACTAGGATCCATTCTCACAGGCTTCTCTTCTCTGCATCTCTCTAAGATAGAGTAAGCTTTAACTGCAGAGAACATTGCCAACACTATGTATGTTAAAATATAAGGTAGAGTGTAAGTTCTGTGAGCATAGATCTCTCCGCTGTGCAACTATTTATCAGACTGTAAGCTCTCTGGGCAGGAATGTTTTTCCACTGATTGTATTCCATATATTACAGTCCTTCTCCATGCGAAGAAACGTACATCTATAAATAATAAATGTATATTAGCGAGTAGGATCCATTCTCACAGACCTCTTTTCTCTGCATCTCTTTAAGAGAGAGTAAGCTTTAACCGCAGAGAACATTGCCAACAGTGTGTATGGTAAAATCTAAAGTAGAGTGTAAGTTCTGTGAGCATAGATCTCTCAACTGTGCAACTATTTAATAGAATGTAAGCTCTCTGGGCAGGAATGTTTTTCCTCTGATTGTATTCCTTATATTACAATCCTTCTCCATGCGAAGAAACGTACATCTATAAATAATAAATGTATATTAGCGAGTAGGATCCATTCTCACAGACTTCTCTTCTCTGCATCTCTCTAAGATAGAGTAAGCTTTAACTGCAGAGAACATTGCCAACAGTATGTATGTTAAAATATAAGGAAGAGTGTAAGTTCTGTGAGCATAGATCTCTCCGCTGTGCAACTATTTTTCAGACTGTAAGCTCTCTGGGCAGGAATGTTTATCCACTGATTGTATTTCATATATTACAGTCCTTCTCCATGCGAAGAACCGTACATCTATAAATAATAAATGTATATTAGCGAATAGGATCCATACTCACAGACCTCTTTTCTCTGCATCTCATTAAGAGAGAGTAAGCTTTAACATTATGTTAACAGTATGTATGTTAAAATATAAAGTAGAGTGCAAGTTCTGTGAGCATAGATATCTACGCTGTGCATCTATTTAATAGAATGTAAGCTCTCTGGGCAGGAATGTTTTTCCACTGATTGTATTCCTTATATTACAGTACTTCTCCGTGCGAAGAAACGTACATCTATAAATAATAAATGTGCATTAGAGAGTAGGATCCATTCTCACAGACCTCTCTTCTCTGCATCTCTTTAAGATAGAGTAAGCTTTAACTGCAGAGAACATTGCCAACAGTATGTATGGTAAAATATAAAGTAGAGGGTAAGTTCTGTGAGCATAGATCTCTGCGCTCTGCAACTATTTCTTAGAATGTAAGCTCTCTGGGCAGGAATGTTTTTCCACTGATTTTATTCTTTTTATTACAATTCTTCTCCATGCAAAGAAACGTACATCTATAAATAGTATATGTATATTATCGAGTAGGATCCATTCTCACAGACCTCTTTTCTCTGCATCTCTTTAAGAGAGAGAAAGCTTTACCTGCAGAGAACATTGCCAACAGTATGTATGGTAAAATATAAAGAAGAGTGTAAGTTCTGTGAGCATAGATCTCTCCGCTGTGCAACTATTTATTAGAATGTAAGCTCTCTGGGCAGGAATCCACTGCAGAGAACATTGCCAACAGTATGTATGGTAAAATATAAAGATGAATGTAAGTTCTGTGAGCATAGATCTCTGCGCTCTGCAACTATTTATTAGAATGTAAGCTCTCTGTCCTTATTGTTCTCTGAAGATAAAGCTTACTGTATGATAAAATATAAAGTAGAGTGTAGGCTCTGTTCTGCAACTATTTATTAGAATTTAAGCTCTCTGGGCAGGAATGTTTTTCCTCTGATTTTATTCCTTATATTACAGTCCTTCTCCATGCGAAGAAACGTACATCTATAAATAATAAATGTATATTAGAGTGTAGGATCCATTCTCACAGATCTCTCTTCTCTGCATCTCTCTAAGATAGAGTAAGCTTTAACTACAGGGAACATTGCCAACAGTATGTTTGTTAAAATATAAAGTAGAGTGTAAGTTCTGTGAGCATAGATCTCTCCGCTGTGCAATTATTTATCAGACTGTAAGCTCTCTGGGCAGGAATGTTTTTCCTCTGATTGTATTCCTTATATTACAATCCTTCTCCATGCGAAGAAACGTACATCTATAAATAATAAATGTATATTAGCGAGTAGGATCCATTCTCACAGACTTCTCTTCTCTGCATCTCTCTAAGATAGAGTAAGCTTTAACTGCAGAGAACATTGCCAACAGTATGTATGTTAAAATATAAGGAAGAGTGTAAGTTCTGTGAGCATAGATCTCTCCGCTGTGCAACTATTTTTCAGACTGTAAGCTCTCTGGGCAGGAATGTTTTTCCACTGATTGTATTCCATATATTACAGTCCTTCTCCATGCGAAAAAACGTACATCTATAAATAATAAATGTATATTAGCGAGTAGGATCCATTCTCACAGACTTCTCTTCTCTGCATCTCTCTAAGATAGAGTAAGCTTTAACTATAGAGAACATTGCCAACAGTATGTATGTTAAAATATAAGGAAGAGTGTAAGTTCTGTGAGCATAGATCTCTCCGCTGTGCAACTATTTTTCAGACTGTAAGCTCTCTGGGCAGGAATGTTTTCCCTCTGATTGTATTCCTTATATTACATTCCTTCTCCATGCGAAGAAACGTACATCTATAAATAATAAATGTATATTAGAGTGTAGGATCCATTCTCACAGACCTCTCTTCTCTGCATCTCTTTAAGATAGAGTAAGCTTTAACTGCAGGGAACATTGCCAACAGTATGTTTGTTAAAATATAAAGTAGAGTGTAAGTTCTGTGAGCATAGATCTCTCCGCTGTGCAATTATTTATCAGACTGTAAGCTCTCTGGGCAGGAATGTTTATCCACTGATTGTATTCCATATATTACAGTCCTTCTCCATGCAAAGAACCGTACATCTATAAATAATAAATGTATATTAGCGAATAGGATCCATTCTCACAGACCTCTTTTCTCTGCATCTCATTAAGAGAGAGTAAGCTTTAACTGCAGAGAACATTGCCAACAGTATGTATGGTAAAATATAAAGTAAAGTGTAAGTTCTGTGAGCATAGATCTCTCCGCTCTGCAACTATTTCTTAGAATGTAAGCTCTCTGGGCAGGAATGTTTTTCCACTGATTGTATTCCATATATTACAGTCCTTCTCCATGCGAAAAAATGTACATCTATAAATAATAAATGTATATTAGCGAGTAGGATCCATTCTCACAGACTTCTCTTCTCTGCATCTCTCTAAGATAGAGTAAGCTTTAACTATAGAGAACATTGCCAACAGTATGTATGTCAAAATATAAGGAAGAGTGTAAGTTCTGTGAGCATAGATCTCTCCGCTGTGCAACTATTTATCATACTGTAAGCTCTCTGGGCAGGAACGTTTTTCCACTGATTGTATTCCATATATTACAGTCCTTCTCCATGCGAAGAAACGTACATCTATAAATAATAAATGTATATTAGACAGTAGGATTCATTCTCACAGACCTCTCATCTCTGCATCTCTTTAAGAGAGAGTAAGCTTTAACTGCAGAGAACATTGCCAACAGTATGTATGGTAAAATATAAAGTAGAGTGTAAGTTCTGTGAGCATACATCTCTAGGCTCTGCAACTATTTATTAGAATGTAAGCTCTCTGGGCAGGAATGTTTTTCCTCTGATTGTATTCCTTATATTACAATCCTTCTCCATGCGAAGAAACGTACATCTATAAATAATAAATGTATATTAGAGAGTAGGATCCATTCTCACAGACCTCTCTTCTCTGCATCTCTCTAAGATAGAGTAAGCTTTAACTGCAGGGAACATTGCCAACAGTATGTATGGTAAAATATAAAGTAGAGTGTAAGTTCTGTGATCATAGATCTCTCCGCTTTGCAACTATTTATCAGACTGTAAGCTCTCTGGGCAGGAATGTTTTCCCTCTGATTGTATTCCTTATATTACAATCCTTCTCCATGCGAAGAAACGTACATCTATAAATAATAAATGTATATTAGAGAGTAGGATCCATTCTCACAGACCTCTCTTCTCTGCATCTCTTTAAGATATAGTAAGCTTTAACTGCAGAGAACATTGGCAACAGTATGTATGGTAAAATATAAAGTAGAGTGTAAGTTCTGTGAGCATAGATCTCTACGCCTTGCAACTATTTATTAGAATGTAAGCTCCCCGGGCAGGAATTTTTTCCCTCTGATTGTACTCTTTATATTACCATCCTTCTCCATGGGCAGAAACCAATATCTATGAATAATAAATGTATGTTAGGGAGTAGGATTTATTCTCACAGATCTCTCTTCTCTGCAACTCTTTAATAGAGAGAAAGCTTTATGTTCAGAGAACAATAAGGACAGTATGTATGGTAAAATATAAATGAGAGTGTTAGTTCTGTGATCATAGATCTCTCCGCTCTGCAACTATTAATTAGAATGTAAGCTCTCTGGGCAGGAATTTTTTCCCTCTGATTGTATTCTTTATGTTACCGTCTTTCTCCATAGGCAGAAACCAATATCTACGAATAATAAATGTATATCAGAGAGTAGTATCCATTCTCACATAACTTTCTTCTTTACAAGTCTTTAGAAAATAATACCATGTCTTATTTTACATTTTTTCACCTGAAAAACGCCCTAGGAAATATTTTCGGGGGATCCGAAAATAAGCCCTAGTGCATTTTTCAGGGGAAAATGTAATATAAGACCCAGTCTTATTTTCGGGGAAAGACTGTAATTAGAATGTAATGTGTCTTGGCAGCTGTTTATTTTCTCTAATTATGTTGATATTACAATCTAGTTTACTTTGGTAGAAAACCTATAAATAAGTATAATGAAATCTATATTATAGTGTATGATCTATGAGCATAGGCCTCTCTTCTCTGTAACATAGTAACATAGAATGTGACGGCAGATAAGAACCATTTGGCCCATCTAGTCTGCCCTATTTTCTATAAACTTTCAGTAGTTCCTGGCCTTATCTTAATTCTAGGATAGCCTTATGCCTATCCCACGCATGCTTAAACTCCCTCATTTTGTTAACCTCTACCATGTCAGCTGGAAGGCTATAAGACCATTATGGAATATAAGACCATTATTTTTTTCTTATTGTATATTTCATATTACAGAATATTTTTTTTCCTTTGCAGAAAAACAATACAGATGAATAGGAAATGTATATTAGAGTGTAGGATCCATGCGCACAGACCCCTCTACTCTGTAACTCTATATTGGAGTATAAGCTCTATGGGCAGAGATCATAACTCATAACATATGGATGGTAAAATTATTATTTTTTGTTTAAATACTGTGAGCATTAATCACACTACTCTGCATCTCTCTATTAGATTGTGAGCTCTCTGGTCTGGAATTTCTCTTCTTTATGTAAACAAAAAACCCAACACATCTGTTTTTGCAAATTGTTCAAATATGTGTTCAGACATCACCTTTCTGCACTTTATTTGCACGTTAGAGTTTTATTTCTGCAAACTATATATTTTATTCCTATTAGATTGTAAGCTCTTTGAGCAGGAACTCTTTACATACAGAACCAATTAATCTGCATTGTAAAATTGTATTAGAACCAGGACTTCCTATTTCTGTATTGTACATTTCATTTTTTATGTGCAGGGTCTTACTTTGAGTCCACTTTTCTCCCTATATGCCTTATAAGATATGTTAGTATAGACCAAATATCTCTTTAATGTGAAATGTGTATTATATAGGATTATTGACTAAATTAAGAATTTAAAGTGAAGTTCAAATGTAAGGTCAAAATAGTCAAACTTGAAAAAATTCTCTAAGTCAGCTTTTTCTTTCAATTCAGCTACTCTTTTCTTCAATTTGAGATTACCTTTGATTTCACTTTTACTTCTCTCTTTAGTGAATAACCCTGATAGAGTGAGCTCTGTAACCAGGGTCTTCCTTTCTCTGTATTTTACATTTTCATTTTGGACAATAACCTCTGTGAGTAAGGAACTATTTTCTCAGTATTGTACACTACTTATTAGAGTGCAAGTTCTTTGAGCAAGGACCTTTACCTCTATTGCACCATTCTTATTAGACTGATAGCTGTGCAGGCAGGGATCGCTTTCTTAATGTTTGAGTATTAGTGTAATGTATCCAGCAATATGCAGTTAAAACCATCAGCAGGTTGACCCTGGGAGAAAACCGATCGCCATAGTAGGGGTCAGGAAGGAATTTTTTTTTCTCCTGTGATCATTCACTGGAGTTTTTATTTGCCTTCCTCTGGGTCAATCAGATATTAATAATGTGAATTTTAGCAATGTTTATATTGCTACTTGTATATTGCTGAAAATAAAAGCATTTAAAATAGAAATTACTTGTGTCCGAGTCCTGGCTAATTTTATTGCATAAAACATACGAATAAAAAATAAATAAATTACATTTAAAAACTTACGAAAGAATTAGTGTGGTTGCTGGAACATCATCTCATGTCTAATTTATTGTAATAATTAAAATGATGTATCTATATTTGTATATATTTCTATAATGCATGGCAATAATGGCCCTAATTAAAGGACCACTATAGTGCCAGGAAAACATACTCGTTTTCCTGGCACTATAGTGCCCTGAGGGTGCCCCCACCCTCAGGGTCCCACTCCCGCCTGGCTTTTTTTCAGCGCCGGGCGGGGAGCTCTCCTCCTCCGATCCTCTCCTCCCATTCGGTTGAATGTGCATGCGCGGCAGGAGCTGCACGCGCATTCAGCCGGTCTCATAGGAAAGCATTCATAATGCTTTCCTATGGACGCTTGCGTGTTCTCACTGTGATTTTCACAGTGAGAATCACGCAAGCGCCTCTAGCGGCTGTCAATGAGACAGCCGCTAGAGGATTTGGAGGATGGATTAACCCATTTATAAACATAGCAGTTTCTCTGAAACTGCTATATTTATAAAAAAATGGGTTAATCCTAGAGGGACCTGGCACCCAGACCACTTCATTAAGCTGAAGTGGTCTGGGTGTCTAGAGTGGTCCTTTAACGAGTTCTAAATTACAAACAAGTAAACATGGAACAGAAATTTTAATAAGATAAACCATGAGTCGATGACCAAATATATTATAAAATGAAGAAAGGGCAATTCAAATGAAATTTAAAAAGAAATCACAAATCAGTAAAACAATTCTAAATCAATGAATCACAGCGTTTATAAGAGGCACTGGCAGTAGCAGCCGGTCAAGAGTGTCAAGTTTTATTTTCCCATTTTCTTTTTAATACAGATGATATGGGGTCTGACTTTGCCTGTCCATCCTGCCTCTGTCCATCCTGCCTTTGTCGACATTTTATCATCATTTCCCCCAGCACTGTCTGAGGGATGTAGTAAATGTTAGATTAATTCAATTGCATGGCCCTCATACAACTGAGATTCAGAAAGTATCAGGATGAGGAATATTTGTATAAGAGGTACTAAATGTACATTTTGAGAAGTACAGGTTGTGCGATTGTTAAAGTTATGAAATCCATTCATAATATAACATCAGCACAGGGTCAGATTAAGAGCCCAGTGGGCCTGGTGCTGACAATTATGATGGGCCTATTTACAGAATCTTATTGACCAAAAACACTAACACTCCCCAGCATCATGTATCAGATGGAGATGGTGTTGGAGGGAAACTCAAAAGATGCAGCTATAAGAAAACACATACTCTATGCAAATCTCTCTAATTTATGCTTTCATCTTACCCCCTTCATCCATACCCCCTAACAGCAGTGTCCAGTGAAGCAATAGGCAGGGTAAAAGGGTGTGCCACTGGCACGCAAATCACATGACCAGACCTGCCAAAAGGGGTGAACATGCCCAAAGGGGGCATGTTTGCCCAAATAATTGGAAAGTCAGCCTGGCATGAATGCATGTCAGGCTGCCTGCCAATCAGGCAGGCTGTACAACTAAGGGCATACTATGCAGGCAGCACCCTGAGCTTGACATAAATGCATCAAATGATGCGCCTACTGAACGCTTTCTAAGGACTGTTCCCTAGCATTCACATGTCCACTTGTCTCCTTATCTTCTTACTAGCAGGCAGAAGTTCCTGGTATATAGTCTGGGATAGAGGAAATGTGTATGTAGTGAGTGTAGAAGAAAGGTGACATGCCACAGTGTTAGAGAGACCAAAGTCTGCATTACCTTAAATAATTTTATTTTCAGCCAGTCCACACAAGTTTTGTTCCAATGCATCCCTCTTAAGCTTCCAAACTTAAAGGGACACTATAGTCACCAGAACAACTACAGCTTATTGTATTCTGGTAAGTAGAATCATTCTCTTCAGGCTTTTTGCAGTAAACACTGTATTTTCAGAGAACATAACTTTATGAGGAGATGCTGATTGGCCAGGGGTATGTTTGACTTGTGCTGGCTCTGCCACTGATCTGCCTAGTTGACAGTCTCAGCCAATCCTATGGGTAAGCATTGTCATTTGCTCAGACCACCTATTCTGATGATGTCAGCAGAAAGAGTCAGTTCAGAGGCAGAGCCTGCAGCTGCAGACTTGAATACAAGTAAGATTTTACTATATTTAAGGACTCAAGAGGGGGCCATGGAGGCGAGATGGTGGTTTTAACATAATAGGGTCAGAAATACTTGATTGTGTTCTTGACCCTATATTGTTCCTTTAAGCAAGAGTATGCAAAGAGTAGTTAGGGTTGCCACCTTTTTCGGAAAAAAATACCAACCTTAATCATTTGAATAATTAGTTATGCGTGATATCACATGATGTAAATCACAAGTAGTGACATAAGAGAAAACTCACCAACAAACTACTTACAGTTTGATTCTGATGTATAGATGGATTGCTCCCAGTGTCTCCCTGTCTCCCAGTGTCTCAGTCTTGCAAGTCACCCAGTCTCTCAGTGTCCCTATGTATCACAGTGTCAGTGTCCCCATGTCACCCAGTCCCCTAATCTCCCAGTGTCTCAGTGTTCTCATTTCTCCCAGTGTCCCTATGTCTCAGTGTGTCCCCATGTCACTAGGATACTAGGGGACACAGTGAGACATGGGTACACTGAGAGACCTGGGGACACTGAGCCACTTTGGGACACTGGGAGACATGGGGCACTCAGACACTTGGGGACACTGGGAAACATGGGGACACTGAGTCACTAGGGACACTGAGACAAGGGGACACAGACACTGGGAGACTGGGGGAAACTTGGAGCCATGGGGACACTGAGAGACAAAGGGCTGGGGGACATGGGGACACTGGGATATATGGGGACACTGTGTCCGTAGTTTCTCAGTGTCCCAATGTCTCAGTGTCTCCCAATGTCCCAATGTCTCACAGTGTCCCCATGTGTCTTAGTGTCCCATGTCTCACAGTGTCCCCTAGTGTATCAGTGTCCCCATGTTTTCCAGTGTCCCCAAGTGTCTCAGTGACCCCAGGTTTCATGGTATCCCCTAGTGTCTGTGTCCCCAGGTGTCCTAGTCCCCCCTTGTGTCCCCTAGTGTCTCAGTGTCCCCATGTCTACCTGCTGCCTTTCCCCACATCCCTCACTTACCTGAGCTGTAGAGCTTCTTTCTGGACTCTCTTTGCTGTGTAGCTGCTCCCCCACGGATCAGTGAGTAATAGAGAGAGACAGGGAGGGATATGCTGTATCTTCCTATCCCTGCCTCTCTCCACACACAGTGACCCCTACTGGCCGGTGCTGGTATTGCAGAGTAATCTCCGTTTATACCGAGAAAAATACCTGCATTTCTGTTGCCGGTATTACTGCAATACTGGCGCTGTCAAGCAGCCTCAAATACCAGCTGGGCCAGTAAAATACCAGTCAGGTGAAATTTTTTTTTTTTCAAATGGGCCTATTCCATGTGCCTGGGCCTGGAGCTGCAGCTCTATCGGCCCCTATGTTAATCTGGCCCTGTATCAGCAGGATCACAGACACAGGTGAGTAAGGCATGAAGAGGTTATCCAGTAACTATGTAAAAGTTTTAGGAGTCCTCAGTTAGCATGGCAATAGATGTGATTATTCCAAAACACTTTTGCAGATTTTTTTTTCAGGAGAGCTGAATTTAGTTTATGTCATTTGGTTCATCAGAATTTCAGTACCAAAGAAAAAAATCAGCAAGGCCATTCAGAAAGCTAATTCAGGAGGAAAAATGGTGCCTGTCTGTTCTGACATGAAAGGCTACAATATTGTCTTACCAAACGGCTAAGCAATATTGGACATTTTTGCAATGCCAATTCTTAATTGCCAAAATTAGATTATTATATATCTGGAATAAAATAAAATAGGAAGTGACTGTAATCGTTTGACCTTTGCTATTAAGGGGATAACCATCAACCCCACCACATTTTGGAATATTTTTTTCTTCGCTGAGTTTAAAAAAATAAAAATAAAATATCTGACACTCTTTGTAGGCAGACTACACTTGTGCAGCAAACTGCAGTCATAAACTGTGTATATTACTGTGGGAAGAAGCTTGCACTTTCCGAATAACAAGCAGTGGCAAAGAAGCATAATCAGTAAGACGATTCTAAATCAATGAATCACATTGGATGATATGAGGTCTGACTTTTCCTGTCCATGCTGCCTCTGTCGACAATTGGGACAATCCTCATCATTTCCCCCAGCACTGTCTAAGGGTTGTGATAGTACTAGTGGAGGAGGTAGCACTGGTGGCAGGTTGTGATAACTGTGCAGAATCAGATACAGCACCAGTGGGCCTACTGC
Source organism: Pelobates cultripes (assembly GCA_933207985.1). Lineage (NCBI taxonomy): Eukaryota > Metazoa > Chordata > Amphibia > Anura > Pelobatidae > Pelobates > Pelobates cultripes. Next base: position 46,967,280 of record OW240921.1, on the reverse strand, counting down.
CTGCCCTAGTACTTTCTTGTTCATCTTCTTCCCTCAGCAATACAGACTTGTGGCTTTGCAAATGTTGCTTCATATTAGCACCATCCCTTCCTTGCCGCACAATTTGCACTTTGCCAACCAACCTTCTCAGCAGTACAAAGTGATTCTGAACTTTGCTGCATAAAGATACTGGTGGGATTTACATAGGTGGCAGTGGAAGCTGTCAAAACACTAGTCTGTAAATAAGCACTGGGTGGAATTATTACTAATGGAAATGTTGATGGTTCTGGTACAGTTGATGCCAATAGTGGTGGTGGAGATGGTAGCAGAGTCACTGGGTTAGCAACTTGTGCCAGTTGAAGCAGATGCAGCTGATGTCACAACTGTCTCAGTTGGTTGAGGGGATTCTAAAGCAGATACAGGTTTGTTGTGGAAACAAAATTCTCATCACCGGATTCATCACCACCAGACTTTGGGGTCACATATGGTACTCTGTGCTAATTTCTCACTAAAGAGTGGCTCTTGTGACCTTCACAAAATAGACTCTGCTACTTGGTGGGGGGGGAAGCACCAAAAAAGTATAACACTTGAACTGTAGCTGCAGCAGAAGGATCTGCAGTGCCAGTGGAAGCAGCAGCTCAAATTGTGATCCTGGGTGATGGATTGGATAAATTGGACATGCTGCTAATCCCATTATCCTGAGGCTGAATACTACTAATTGTGATGGTTATGGTGGTGGTGAAGCTGTCAGCAGTCTTCATTGCAGAGGAAGAGGTGTCGAGGCATTCAGAATTATTGGCCCTGCTGCTGATGAAGGATTGGAGAGAACAGGACCCCTTCCCCTACTTTCTCCCAATTTATTTTTGGGATTAGTATGTGACATTGACGATGGTGGGTTTGTACAATAAATTACGTATATAAATTATTGTGCAAACAAATACTACTTTATTCAGCAAAATTAGGTGTTTGTGTTGAAAAATGGGTTGGTGCTTGGAGGATTTACTTGTGTAACGTTATTTTGTTTGACATTAAGAAACGCACAGTGCTTGCACTCTTGCAAAACATTGCATCGGACGGAACACATGCAGTAAAAAGTTAGAGTAAGCTTTTCTTTTTGGCAGCCTCCTATCTCTCACTCAAAGCTTTTTTATGCACCCCTAGTTTGCTAGCTAGATACATCAGCAAGATAAACCTAGTCTCACACTAGAATTAGGCTGTGCAAGAAAAACTTTTTTTCCCCCTTTTGTAGAAATTTGGTTTGAGGCAAAATATATAGATAAAATAATCTATAATAATCTATAATAATAAAATAGACAGAATTCTTCAGTAGGATATCAATCACTAAAGGAATTATCATCGGTGCTCTAAAACTGATATAACAAGGCCACCTAAAAAACCTGGTTAAACAATAAAAAAAACTGCTAACATAATACCAGCAGCACTTGTTCAGGAAAGAAACAATGGGATACACTGTGATCAGAGCAATATGTAATGTGTACAAGAGTTCTGAATCACTGTATCCAAAGTGCTATGAAACAAGTCCTTTGTAATATGGAATTGACTCCTGCTCCAGATAGTGAATATACCAGGATTAAAGTGAATGCGTGTATAAACAAACACTGAGATCATGCTTGCTGTAGAGTAGGGCTGCCAGGGGTTAAAACAGGCAGCCATTCCTTGTAACTTAAGTAGACTGGTTTCTCCTGATGCCAATATTCGGGGTATAATAGTCTCAAATGAGAAAATCTTTGTTTGCTGCAAACGTGTCTGCACCGCTCCTGGAACTTATTATCTACAACACAAACTCCAATAGTTGTAAATCCACAGAAGCTCTCCGTCCATCTGACCAACCTGCTCAGCAAAGTCCCACCTTACTCATTTCATGGCTCAGAGGGCCACTTCAGAGGATCATAAGAGTCAGGGACTCTTTGTCATAGATTTTGTAAACTCTGGCCTGCCACTACCAGAGGGTGGGTACCAACCTTGCACCGACACTGCAGGACAGTTAGAGGAAACTTTTTAAATTAATGCAGGGGTTCTTACCTCCTAATGAGTTTATAATTCATCTCTTTGAGTCTAGAGAAGACTGGTGAGCGAGCATAAAGATCCTCTTTCCAAACAATAGTAAAATTCTAATAAACTTCTACAGTGAACACTAAAACACATGTAACTCAGCGGAGGTCTAATTAGTTTCTCCTAAAGATCCTATGTACATGACACAACTGCTTCTTCTGGAGCATTCTCTTAATAAGCAACCACATTTATGCAATGTCAGCATATACTTCTTGGCCAGCTGGGAGTTGAATTTTCTTTGTGCATTCAAAAGGGCTCAATAGTCATCGTTGGATAAGGAGGCTTTGTGTGTGATTTACAATATGGCATCTGGGCTAGCAAAATTCTGTAACTGGGTCTCACATTTCAACTCCATATGCTGCAAGACTAATTCACTTAGTTTCCAGAGCTTTTCCATACATCTAGAAAGGGATGAGATTATGTTGACATATACCAGTACATGGTAAGACCAGACATGAAGTGGGTCAGCAATTGTTAGGCAATAAAACCAAAATCTTTTCTGGTATATAAATTGAACAAATGAGAATAGTGACTGTAGTCTTTACCATCTGGGTGAGCCACTCTCCAGCAGTCGGCCAAACCTGCATTCCGCAAAGAACGCCTAATCCTATTCAAACGATGCACTGATTAACTTGCTATGATCTAACTTGTTTCCATCTGCGTTTAATATTTTTTTTTGTTAATGTTGTAGAATAACTTATCTCTGAAAGCCTAGGATAATATCACTGTTCAAGAAATTTAAGATAAATAAATCCAGTTCCTTCCAACATAAAAGGAGAGTAGCAGGGAGAGGTGTACTATAGCATAAAAGGATACCATTAGTAATTATTACAGTACAAATTCACCAAATACATTCATTTAAAAGATTTTTAAATCTACACAATGGGACATCCAGAATAAATCAATTGCCCTCAATGAATAGGTTGGTAGTCTCTTACCCAAGTATTCTCTCATGTCTATCCAATTCTATAGAGTATTAAATACAAAGTAGAGAAAGAAATACTCTTAAAGAGCCACTAGATGGTGGTGTAGTACTGAGGCAGTTATAAGAAAGTTGGAGACTATCTCAGGGAAAAAAAAAAGTGTAAAAGATGAAAGAACTAGAATCAATCGGCTCCTTGTGTTTGTGGCCAATTTATCATTATAATCACACTATTGAAGGTTCACTAATCATACCATATTACTAAATAGGAAGTCATAGTCAAGTTTCAGTCCTGGAAAAAAAAAGTTGCATGCTGATAATAATGGAAAATGGCTGTCAGGATTTGCCAGGGAAGAGGAAATAAAGTGTAGATTGCAAGATTATCATACTCTGCCCCCAAATATTACGAATTTTTAGAGAACCATAGAAGTTGTAGTTTGTAGTTCACAAACATCGAGGGTTGGGCCTACATTATGATTCTAAACTTTAATAACTAGCCAGACACATAAACTTAACCAAAAAGAGGCAAATGAAAGAGGGACAGAGGGGTATGACATAGGTCCAACCAATAACCTTCAATGGGAAGCGACAGCTGTCATCTAACTAATCAATAGAGTGTCAGCTAAAGCTCAATGTAAACCAATGCTGAGTGATTCACAATACAATGAAGAACAGGCATGAAATGTGTATAAATGTATATCTAGAGCAGCATAGGAAGACAGGACATTCAAATTGGATATTAGAAACTATAGCTGACATAATATTAAGTGATACTATTAATCTTAAATGTAAGAACTGTAAGAAAGGATACAACTGGAAAGAGAAGTCGCATGAGGTAGAGCTCCGGACTCCTACAAGCCCAAAAGCATTACAATTAAGCAACAATCACCCCTAAACCAAGGTGGAAAGTTGGGGTGACACACACAAGCACTGATGGCACTCACCAAGCAACTTAAGCTGACGGACCAAATGAAACATACCAAAAAAGACCATCTGAAAGCCGTCTGGCAGCGAACACGGGAATCAATCCCCTCTACACGAGGGAGCTTCCAACTCAGAATCTATCGTGTTCACTCCGGAAGATACTCCAGTCACAGAATGAAGGCTCCATACCATGCTGAAAGAGCTGAGGTCTATGCCACAGTCTGATTTGCAGCAATTCACGGTGGACATCCGCAAGGAAATGGTGGATCTGGGAAGCCGCACAGGCTACCAAGAAACAAGAATGGTGGAACTGTGCGAGGCGCACAGTAAGGCTCTGGAGAAAATACAGAAACTAGAGGAGTACCAGGAAAATATGATGCACAAATTTGCGGACCTCGAGGACAGGTCCAGGAGAAGTAATTTATGCTTCAGAGGCATAGCAGAGGTGATCTCCATGGAAGAATTGCCTGGCTACATAAAGGCTACAGGGCTAACCGACTGCCGAGACCTCCCAGATTCGCCAAGGGATGTAATAGTTAAGTACCACTATTACCAAACCAAGGATCAAGGTCTGATGGCTGCAAGAAAACTTACCACACTACCAGGACCCTACCAGAACATCAACATATTCGCAGACCTGTCCGTCGCGATGATGGCTCGCAGAAGATACTTCATAAAGTAACCAAAACTCTCAGGAACCATGACATCTCCTACAGATGAGGATACCCAACTAAACTGCTGGTATGGAGAGGTGGGAAGACGGCATGATACTTGAAACTGAGGTGGGAATCGCCAAATTGAAAGAATGGAGGTTATTCCACTCTAATGCAGGAGATAAGACCAAGTGACAATTCCCAAAGAAACTACAACCAGAATGGCGGACGAAAGGCGCAACTTCATGATCACCAAGAAACCAAAAAAACTGAAGGGGAAACTACATGGCAAGCTAAGTGGGAAGAAAGTCACCTATATTCACTCACGGAGTGGACACTAACCAACCTAACAGAAGTCACCAAGTCACCAAGAAGTCACGGTAGGATAAGGGAGATGTGGATGTGGGAACAATTTGTGACAATAGGCATTACACTAGGGAGAAGTTATACCAAACAGAACACAACCATAAAAAATAAATAAAAAAATATGAAGACATCCAGAAAAAATAAAAAGGTTTTAAAATTGACACCAGGCGTTATATAGCCCTGTTAGGGCCCTAACAAGACTGTTGCACTCCATCACTACATTTAATTTTAACTGTTATGGTTTAATATTGACCACATTTTCTTTTTTTCCCCCTTGTTTTTCAAATTTTCATATTTTTTCTTTCCTCCTTGATTCTTTTTACTTAATATATTTTGTATTTTTTACTTAATATATTTTGTAATTTTTTTATTATTGAATTTTAAGTTGTACATATATTATATGCTGAATTATTTTGCAACATGGGATTGTATTATTATTATTTAAGAAAATGTATGGTTTATTTAAGGATACACTGTACAGAATATAATTTAAAATACAAGTGAACTTTTCTCCAAAATGTCTTATTAAGTTGGTTGTTTAATGCAGTAGTCCACAAATATGGGAGACTTAAACCTCAGAGGAGGATTAGCATTAAAACGTAGGTGTTTACAACTCCAAGAAAGACAGTGGCAACAGAATGTATCAGCTTGTGTGCCGATACACAGATGGTGATGTCATCGTAGATGCAACAAAGAGACGCAAGGGAATGTAATGACGTTACAAAGGCGGGAATGAAAGCCGAAAATCGGAAATCAAATGAAGAAGTGGCGCCAAAAAACAACATTTAAAAGACAGAAGAATATGGAGGAAGTCACAACCAAACCACTTTTGAGAAAGGCATTGGAGCCGAAACGCGTTAGTAGGAGGTGGTATTTTTTTTTTCCATGTCTAGGATTTTAATGTATGTTCACTTTTCTTTTCTATAATAAAGAAGGTTTTTTACTGTTCTACCTGTGTTTTGCATCCTGGATTATTGAGAATATTGGAGCAGCAGAACCTGTGGACAACTGTATCCAGTCACCATACTTAAATTGGAGCCTGTAGTCTGAGCTAGGGATGTATTTACCGCAAGGCTGAAAAGGCATTTGCCTTGGGCGGCATTTTCTGGCAGGTGGCAAAAAAAGCTGCCCTCAATCACCTTAGCAATTGCCTTGCCAGCCTCTTGTCCTGGGGGATGTATGTTACTATGTGTGTCTGTTAGTGTGCATCTGTGTGTGTCTGTTAGTGTGTGTGTGTGTCTGTTAGTGAATGTGTTAGTATGTGTGTCTGTTTGAGAGTGGGTTAGTGTGTGTTAGTGAGTGTGTTAGTGTTTGTGTGTGTCTGATAGTGTTTGTGTATGTATGTCTGATAGCGAGTGTGTGTCTGTTAGTAACTATGTGTGTCTGTTAGTGAGAGTGTGTGTGTCTGTTCGTGAGTGTGTTAGTATGTGTGTGCCTGTTAGTGAGTGAGTTAGTTTGTGTGTCTGTTAGTAAGTGTGTGTGTATGTTAGTGAGTGTGTGTGCATGTCTGTTAGTGAGAGTGTATGCGTCTTTCAGTGAGTGCGTGTGTCTGTTAGTGAGAGTGTGTGTGTCTGTTAGTGAGTGTGTATGTTAGCTAGTGTATGACCACATTTATATGTGGCTCAGAATCATGTGAGTGGATCCATAGAATATTTTTACAGTTTTTAATAATTTTACTGTATCACACTATGTTTACCCTTTTATTTTTTATAGATCCCTTTACTGTGCATACAGTTTGTGGTAAAAAAAAAGGTATTCTTGTATTCATTGTGTGCTCTCACTATATTACTTTTATAACATAATGGAACAACCTTCACTGTTATCCGTTATCTACCAAAAGGCTGAAAGACCAATTTTAGTATTAGTACATTTTGCCCCTACTCGCTATACTGTCTATTAAACAGGGAGCAGCCACAGGTTAAAAAAAAAAGTTCCCCCTCCCGTTCCCCCCTCCCAAGCCCCCACCACGAGCAGTGGGTGGGGGCCCTAAATTAGAATAAGGGGGGACCTAATGTCCTCCCCCTTGGCCCCCACCACTGAGCGGTGGGTGGGGGCCCTAAATACTAATAAGGGGGGACCTAATGTCCTCCCCCCTGGCTCCATGGGAATTAGGGAGTTATCTACTTATTCATTCCTGTCATTACATTGACTGGCCAAGTAACTTATATTTTATATGAATGTATGTTACTTGATTGTTGCAAGTGTTGCAAATGCTTACAGCTGAATCCTGGCTACGTTTGTATACTTTTTATGTAAAATTGTATACAGTGTAACATTCTTCATTCTTCCACCGGTTAAGTATATTAGTTCTTAGGCAATACTGTGCTTCGGAACTTCGGCACTTCGGAACTTCAGCAACTTCGGAACTTTGGCACTTCGGAAATTTGGTAATTTCGGATCTTCAGGACTTCGACAATTCGGCAATTCAGCAATTCATCTATTCCGACATTCAGAAGTACCCGAATGTTCGAATTGCCCGAAATTTGTCCGAATTCACATTCGGACCGAAACGAATTGCACATGTCTAACCGGCCTTAATACTTGTGCTAGTGGCACAAAGCCGTATCAGGAGTAATAGATAAGTGTAGGCATAAAATAGTATAAAAGGTCAAGTCGGTTGTGGTGTGCCGGAACCAACGATGCGGTAGGTCTGTATATAAAAGAGGGCAAAATATATTCAACCAAATTTAATACAGTCAACAATACATACATCTTATCCAGACTTTTCTTTAACCCCTTAGAGGACCAAACTTCTGGAATAAAAGGGAGTCATGACATGTCACACATGTCATGTATCCTTAAGGGGTTAAAGGCATTGCGTATCTCATAAACTGGTTTTGGTATGTATCGAGTATAGGCAGAACATTTCCAACACCCTAGTGTTTTGATAATGTGCACTGGTATGTTGATACGATGCAGTGGAGTGTGCCCCTATCCTGAAGGAATGACATGAATAGTTAAAAGATCACATTGAATGAATTTTGGGGTAATAAGGATTGAGCCGTGTAGTGAGAACAGCAGTTGTGAGGGATGTTTGCTGGGGTTTTGAAGATAGGAATCTAATACCGCTACAGCACCATTTATTGAGGGTAGGGTAGTACGTAATTTCTACGGGTAGGTTGACTTGTTTTAGTGCGGGGTAGAGCAAGTATGTAATGATCTGTTTGTTTGTGTATGTGAGATTGTCTAAGGCAATGTTGTGTGTTTGTTGTGGTGGTAGTGGTAAATTCTCGTGGCCTAAGAAAGCCATAGAAAGCTACCTACATGGCCGTTTTAATGACTTCATTGGTACGGGGATCAAAAAGGCCTTGAATCTAAAAGGTCAGATAGGGATTGAAAAAGGTGGTTGTCAATCGGTAATCTTTGTAGAGTACATGGGGAAATGGATTTCTGAATGCCTCTGAGTATGGTTTTAATCTGGTAGGATGACATGAAACTATGATTGTTTGGCCATAGGATTAGCATATGATGTTGTATGCCTGTGAGATATAATTTTATGGTGTTGTGGAATAATTTAAATCTAAGGTGGCAAAAAGATGCAAAACCTAGTAGTATTGTCATAACGAAAGGATGAGTAATGTTATGTTCCAAAAAGAATCTTTTAAATAACACAAAAGCTCTATCGTAGGTTCTTCGTGTGTTGGCCGAGAGCGCCAGTTTTGAAAATTCTCGGCTGTGTTACAAAAGGATATCTAATCCATGATTAGATTCTGAATCGAGGGGGCGGCTTTGGCTACTTGAGTGGCTGAGGGCAGAGCTTGGTGAAATGCCTGTAATTTAAATCAAGATAAATTGTCGGCTGCAATATTACAGACCCCTGGTACATGAAAGCATACTAAGAAAAATTGGTGACAAACCGCTAGCCAGGTTAATTTTCAGAGAAATTTCATGATCGTTAAAGATGATGACCGGCCTTTGTTAATAATGTGGCATGTGGCCTGGTTATCTAAGTAACAACGAACCGAATAACTTGACCACAAATGACCCCAAGTCACAGCAGCTGCTACAATGGGGTAAATCTCGAATAGGGCTGAGGTAGTGGAAAAACCTTCCAAATTCTGGACTTCTGAAGGCCAGCTACCCCAAAGACATTAATTCCCATAGATGGCTGCAAAGCCCGTGGTAGACGCTGTGTCTGACCAAATGGTTGATGAATTCTCAGACAATTCTGGAAGGAACATGCTCCTTCTATGCCATATGATTAGGAAATTCTGCCACATATGTAGGTCTGCTGTGGCTTGGGCATCTAGGGTAAATCGACTATCATTATTGAAAAAATGTGGGAAGAGAAAAAGCAATCTAGTTATGAAAGCGCATTGCAAAATTTAAGGAACCTAATAGGGATTGTAATTCTTTACGATTGCAGGAACCTAAAAGAAGATATTGATTAATGCATGTGAGTATGTTCCCTATTTTGTCCTGCGTTAAGCTTGCATGCATGGAAATGGAATCTAATTGAATGCCTAGGAAGTTAATGATAGTGTCCGGGTCTTCAGTTTTCTTAGGCGATACTGGAATCCCTAATTGGTCAAAAAGGCTGATGGCTTTCCTGAGGCTAATTTGGGGAAGGGTGTTCTCTTCGACCATCAAAAACACATCTAAGTAATGGATGACTGTGGGGCATCTGTTTATGTTCAGGAGTAACCAACATAGTGTCTCTGCAAAAATGTCAAAGATTTTTGGGCTATTCTTTGACCCAAAAGTTAAGCGTGAGAAAAAATAGTACCAGCCTTTCCATTTAATGCCATGTAGGTGCCAAAGTGTGGGATGTATTGGTAGTAGTTTAAAAGCATTGACTATATCTGTCTTGCTTAACCATGCTCCTTCCCCCGCTTTAATGATAGCTATAATGTACCTCCTATAGAATGTAAGCTCGATTGAGCAGGGTCCTCTTCAACCTATTGTTCCTGTAAGTTTATTTGTAATTGTCCTATTTATAGTTAAATCCCCTTTCATAATATTGTAAAGCGCTACGGAATCTGTTGGCGCTATATAAATGGCAATAATAAATAATAATAATAATAATGGCATTGTCAATGGTGGCGTACTGTAGGGAAAACTCCTCTGAAGGGATCAGTGAGTTTAGACTCGGAATTGCAGAGATGTTGGGTGCTGACAGGTCAATGATTACTCTTTGTTTTAAGGAGTTTTTCCCTGTGACAACACCGATAGGATTTGTCCTCCATGCAGTAAATGGTGGGTACTGGAAACGACCTAATAGTAAACCCTCAGCAAGTTCTTGTGCTATAAGGGTGTCTACGGCTGTGGGATTCTTCTGTGCTGAGTGCAAGTTATGGCATTCTAGGTCCCTGAAGGCATGTGTATGATATATGTATGGAAACCTTCCAAAAATCCTGATATAAGGAAATCCACCAGATAGCTTGAAGGATGTGTAGACAGTAAAGCTGATAATAAATGAGGGGTAGAAGTTATACATTTGTAATAAGCAGGTGAACGTACCTTGGTAAATATAGTTTTATGCTGATAAACCAGCTAGTAGCTTTAGTTGTCAAAAAACAAAGAATAGAGTCAGCGCTAATATATCAGAAAGAGATACAAAAGGCAGCAATCCCAAACAAGGACTCACGTGTCCTTGAGTGAAATACGGAAGGCAAACAAACAAAAGGATGGGACTGCGCCAGTGAGCAAATTTAGTGAAATTAAAAGTCCTGGTTGAGGTAGAAATATTGAAATAGAGTCCAGTATAATGAAACTTTGGTCTTATGTTGGTCTCTGAAGTTGTCGAATTTCGCTCCTTACAGGTATATGGAGGAGGGTGATGAATGATGAAAATAGTGGTGGTAAAGAGTGATCCAAAAGGTATCCAAATAAAATAGAAGAGATAATACTCACTTTTTATAGAGCTTAATCCAGCTCTGGTATGAATAGCTTGCAGTGGTATGATCCCCGCTTATGGGATATGCGGTGAGTCTCCTCTTCGGTGTAGTGACAGACAGCCAGGGGGAAGATAAAACAAAAAACAGTGATGGTGCAGTATGTTCCAAAAGTGGATAAGAAGTATTTAAATATAGTAGATACACTCACATTTAATAGAGCTTATACTAGCTCTAGTGTAGTAGGCATACAGCGGTATGATCCCCGCCTCTGCGAAATATGGTGAGCGTTCTTTGAAATAGTTCTTTAAGATGGTAACAGGAGCTCAGGGAGAAGATAATAAAACAGCAATAGTGCTCTCAATGAAATAATGCTGGTATATAAAATATAATAAAATATACTCACAATGTATAGGGCAGGCTAACTGCTCTATGGTATAGGCACGGGTGGTATAATCCCCACCTAAGGATTCTTTGGAGTATAGGAGATAATAGGTAAAAAGCCAGGTAGTTATAATAAAAAATAAAATATAAAAAATAAATAAAAGATAATGGTGCAAAAGAATAAAATGACCAAAATCCATTTATTAACAGTAATTAAAAGGCAGTACAATATCCAAACGCGTTTCACCAATATAGGCTTTATCAATGAATTAAAAACATGTCAACCTGGCTAGTTGGGGTACATATAGGCTTGGGACAACTTTGAAAATTGTGCCAAAACTGCTCTGATCAATCGCAGAGCAGATTGTGATTGCACACAAATAACAGCTGTAAACCTTTATGAGTACATAGATATAACTAATAGGATGTGGAATATATAATTGTGATATAAAAACGAGGTGATAATAGAGAGAATTTTCTTCATATTAACTGAAAAACGGCTAGGTGTAGGGGAAAAGGAAATGGGTGCGGCGGCCATCTTTGTAGGGGAATGGACTGCATAAAGCTATGTAAAAAGCATAGCGGTGGCCATATTGGATGTGGCAAGAAACATATTAGTTATAAATAAACACTTATACATAAAAAGAAAGAATAAAAAGAGGAACCGTTAATGGGAATACATAAATAAAAAAGGAAAAGTTACTTATATGGAACATATAATGGAATGTGGCTTAATAGCAAACAGGAATAAGTGCTAAAGAATAAATAAATAAATTAAAATGATATTGGTATATAGAATAGATGAGGATAAGAAAGGGTTAAAAGCAAATTATAAAAATTAACAGGCAGTGATGGATAATAAAAATACAATATTATATAAAATTAAATAAATCAAATGCAGCATTTAAACCTTTTGGGGTTAAGGTTTTTAAGTTAAAAACCCATTCCATTTCACATTTTCCCAAAATATTTTTTATATTGCCACCTCTCCATGGAATAGTAAATTTTTTTATACCAATACATTTTAAATGGCCTGGATCGTTATTATGGATAGAAAAGTGTTTGGATACAGTGTGGTTTTGGTATCCATTGGAAATGTTACGACAGTGTTCACCTAATCTCGTTTTTAGGCTCCTTGTGGTCATGCCTACGTATTGCAAACCACATGGGCATTCCAGGAGATAAATTACATTCTTAGATGCACAGGTGATAAAAGCTTTAATATTATATGTTTTGTTGGTTTTATTTGATTTAAATTGCATAGTTTTGGATTTGGTGGACTGGTTGGTGCATTTACAAACTTTACAACGTTTGCACTTAAAGAACCCTTTGGTATTGGGTAGGAGGCGGGATTGAGGTTTTGCAACATCCTCCCTACTAAAGTTGGAAGTTAAGATTAATTTGAAGCTGGGAGCTCTCCTAAATACAATATTAGGTCTTTCTGGTATGATTTCTTTTAAAATATCATCTTGTTTAAGCAAGTGCCAATGTTTCTTTATTATTTTTTTTAAGATGATTGCTTTTATTGTTAAAATTAAATATGATGGGGAGACTGGGGTGGTTATTGGAATTTTTTTCTTTATAGTTTAAAAGTTCTGTTCTTTCTTTGGTTCTGATAACGTCTATAGTGTTGTTAAGGTTATCCAACGGGTAACTTTTTTCCGTGAATTTATCTTTCAGAAACTCTGCTTGCTGATTAAAATCTTTTATCTGAGAGCAGTTTCTCCTTAATCTTAAAAATTGACTTTTGGGTGCACTTTCCAGCCAAGGCTTATAGTGGCAACTCGACCGGTCGATGGCTGTATTTGTGCAAACCTTTTTAAAAAAACGTTTTTGTGTTTAAAATACCATCTTTGATAAAAATTTCTAAGTCTAAAAATTTAATAATAGTTTTGCTATATTCACAGGTTAAAATAATTCCTCTGTCATTGGTGTTGAGATGGTCAATAAATGAGTTGAGTAAGTCCTCAGGGCCGTCCCATATAAAGAAAAGATTGTCAATATATCTAAAATAGGCAACCAGGTTTGCCTGCCAGGCATGCTCGCCCCAAATGGCAGTGCTTCCCAATCTGCCATAAAGAGGTTAGCATAACTGGGTGCAAACCTGGTCCCCATAGCACTGCCTCTTTTTTTGTGGATAAAAACAGTTAAAAAAACAAAAATAGTTGTTTTTTAAAAATTATATTGATAACCTCAATAATAAAATCAATTTGGATATCAGAGATTCTGTTTTCATGTGTGAGGATATTTTTCACTGCTCTGCAGCCTATGTCATGTGGAATAATCGTATATAAAGACTGGACATCGCAGGTAACTAAGATAAAATTAGGTTGCCAAATAAAATTATTTAAGAATTTTAAAAGGGACATGGAATCTTTTAAATAAGACCTCATGAGTTTGACAGAGGGTTAGAGAAGAATATCTATATATTGCGACAGGTTGCTCAACAATGAGCCGATCCCTGATACAATGCGCCTGCCTGGTGGATGGGTTATGTTTTTATGAATCTTAGGCAAAAAATATATTACCGGGATTTTTGGGTGTTGAATATTTAAAAAGTTAATTTCATGTTTGTTTAAAATGTTTTTAATCCATTGATAAAGCCTATATTGGTGAAAAGCATTTGGATATTGTATTGCCTTTTAATTACTGTTAATAAATAGATTTTGGTCATTTTATTCTTTTGCACCATCATCTTTTATTTATTTTTTATATTTTATTTTTTATTATAACTACCTGGCTTTTTACCTATTATCTCCTATACTCCAAAGAATCCTTAGGTGGGGATTATACCACCCGTGCCTATACCATAGAGCAGTTAGCCTGTCCTATACATTGTGAGTATATTTTATTATATTTTATATACCAGCATTATTTTACTGAGAGCACTATTGCTGTTTTATTATCTTCTCCCTGAGCTCCTGTTATCATCTTAAAGAACTATTTCAAAGAACGCTCACCATATATTCCAGAGGCGGGGATCATATCGCTGTATGCCTACTACACTAGAGCTAGTATAAGCTCTATTAAATGTGAGTGTATCTACTATATTTAAATACTTCTTATCCACTTTTGGAACATACTGCACCATCACTGTTTTTTGTTTTATCTTCCCCCTGGCTGGCTGTCACTACACCGAAGAGGAGACTCACTGCATATCCCATAAGCAGGGATCATGCCGCTGCAAGCTATTCATACCAGAGCTGGATTAAGCTCTATAAAAAGTGAGTATTATCTCTTCTATTTTATTTGGATACCTTTTGGATCACTCTTTACCACCACTATTTTCATCATTCATCACCCTCCTCCATATACCTGTAAGGAGCGAAATTCGACAACTTCAGAGACCAACATAAGACCAAAGTTTCATTATACTGGACTCTATTTCAATATTTCTACCTCAACCAGGACTTTTAATTTCACTAAATTTGCTCACTGGCGCAGTCCCATCCTTTTGTTTGTTTGCCTTCAGTAGCTTGTTGTACCTGCAAACCTAATGGATAAAACAACGTATTGAAGTATGAAACATAACATGACCTCGTCCTTATGCCTAATATATATATATATATATATATATATATATTTCAAGTCTAAGGTAAAAGTATTATGTACAAGTAAAAGAGGAAAGTGCCCCTGCAAATCCAGCTACTGTAACGATCTAACTCCCCCAATGTAGTGACAAAAAGGAAATGACTATATCCATATTACTATAATTGACAAAATATGAAAAATACTAATGAATCTAAAATTAATAGATATATATAGATCCCTAATATCATAGTAACCAGATACATATTATAATCGTAATACAGAAATGTATATAACCATGAACCATTATAAGATTATATGCTAATACTATCTAATAAATTTACCATCTATATCATAAGGAAAACCTGCTGTATAGTATTTTTTAACAATGTCTGTACCGAAAGACCGGTATGGGTCAGTATTGGAGCGTGTTTAGCCAAAATGCTAGCCGTCATTGCCGGTGGGTGGGGGGGCAACAAGTGTCCCTTGTTTTTTTTGTTTTAACAGTGAGCAGCCACAGGCAGCATAGCAAGTAGGGGCAGAATTTACTAATATTAAAAAATGCTTACTTAGTATTAGCAAATTTGTCTGAAAGACCAGTTTAGGTCTTTCAGCTTTTTGGTAGATAGCTCCCTAATACCATGGGAATTAGGGAGTGTAAGGAAACCTAGGATATCCAATCCCCATTCGGTAGTTTCCTCCCGAACCACCAGAGCATCAGTGATTATAGCTCTCCGTTCGGTAGATGAAATAAACGAAATCCATACGTTACAAGATGATTCCCTTAATAAAGCATACAAATCCCCAAACATCAGCCAAAGTCTAGAAAAAGGGTGCAACAGAACTGGCGTTTAATGATCACACACTGGCTTTTATGCAAGTCCCCATGCAAGGGGACAACCCACAGGGAGGGACAAAGTACATCCAATCATTTTACAAGAAAACGTAAAACAATCCCAGCACAAACATACAATTCCCTCCCCTAGTCCTGGAGATAATCAAGTCTGATAAAGTAATAACTTGATTATCTCCAGGCAGAAAAATTACAGGTTTCCCCAATATTCAGAACACCCATTTAGGCATATGGTATCCCCACAAACAATATGTCCCCTGATAGCCCCGATCTGGGTGACCAACATATTCAAATTTCACCCAGATCGGTTCAGGGGTTCTCAAAAAATATGGAAGTCTTCTGTGACCGACTAACCACGAGGTGGCTGCCCAAAATAGTTCCATGAGTTTGAGTAGTTTTGCCGGTCTATTTCGTTAAGTAGCAAAAACCGAATAATCCCACGAATGGTTTCCCCTGGCTCTTAGCAGCAATTGCTCCCCTCATTCGAATGAACAAAAGTACCGAACAGTGCTCTTCTAGCTGTTCGGGAAATAAAGATCCAGCACTCGTTTGATGAGACCGGTGATCGGAAAGTCGAGTGTCCAATTTTAGTTCCAGACACTCGATGACCACGTCCTGCTGCCTTTGTTCGCATAAGAAAAGACGGCTGCCGTTTTCTCAGCCACGTGGCGTTCGGCCGCACAGGTGGAGGTTTCAATTGAGGCATTCTTTGAAGTTTAACGAGCCAGGGGGGTGGTCTCTGTTCGGTAGTTACATCTACCGAATGAACAGGGAAGAAATATTGAACATAAAAGAGGGATTTCTTCACACTGCTCCCCTATAGTTCCATAGGTCAGCATACAGTCCGCATTACCATTTTGTTTCCCCGGACGGTATTGCATAGTAAAGTTATATGGCTGAAGGGCTAGGCTCCACTGTAATAGCCTGGGGTTGTCACCAGCTACCCGGTTTAGCCACACGAGGGGGTTGTGGTCGGTCATAAGGGTAAATGGTCATCCATACAGATAAGGTTGAAGTTTCTTAAGGGCCCAAACTAGGACTAGGCACTCTTTTTCTACGGTGGCATAGCTGACCTCTCTGGGCAAAAGTTTACGGCCGAGGTATGCCACCGGGTGTTCCATGCCGTCGTCCCCCACTTGGCTCAACATGGCTCCCAACCCAAACATGGAGGCATCTGTGTGTACAAGAAATTGTTTAGTATGGTTGGCCGCTGCCAACACAGGGGCCTCACTTAATGTAGCTTTAAGTCTCTGAAAAGTGTCTGCACACTCTGGGGTCCAGGTTACTTGTTTAGGTTGGTGAGAGGCTTGGCCAGGGCGCTATACTCTGGTACAAATTTTCGGTAGTAGCCGGCCATCCCTAAAATGGCTAATACCTGGGTTTTAGTACGGAGTTGGGGCCAATTAGCTATGGCCTCTACTTTAGCAGACTCTGGACGCTGCCTACCGGAACCTACCCTGTTGCCAAGATACTGTACCTCAGCCATTCCTACGTGGCATTTGTCAGGTTTCAATGTGAGACCGCTAGCTGAATTCGCTTGAGTACCCTGGACAAGTGCCCCAGGTGGTCTTCCCAAGTGCGGCTGTAGACAGCAATATCATCTAGATACGCACATGCAAAGTCCTGGAACCCCTCTAGGAGCCTATCGGCCATCCTCTGAAAAGTAGCTGGGGCAATCTTCATCCCAAAGGGCATAACCTTGAACTGGTATAGCCCAAATGGAGTGACGAACGCTGACTTGGGGATGGCCGCAGGCTCCAAGGGGATCTGCCAATACCCCTTGAACAAGTCCAAGGTAGTCAGGTAATTCCCCCCAGCCATACGGTCTAATAGCTCATCTATTCTGGGCAAGGGGTAGGCGTCAGTTATGGTACGATCGTTGAGTCTCCGATAGTCTACACAGAAGCGCGTGGTGCCGTCACGCTTCGGTACTAGTACTACCAGCGAAGCCCAAGGACTCTGAGAGGGTTCTATAACCCCTAACTTGAGCATATCCCTTATTTCAGTGAGCATATTTTCACGTACTGCCTCAGGGATACGATATGGTTGTTGCCGTAAAGGCGTTTCTCCCTGGGCTTCTACACAGTGTACTGCAGCGGAGGTATATCCTAGTATGGAAGAAAGCATTCCTTGGTATCCCTGAAGCAGCTGAGATGCCTCACTCTTCTCTAAGGGGGTTAAGTTTTGACCCAAGCTTACTTGGTCAATAGTACACGGGGAGGTGTCTAATAAATTGGATAGGGGAAATCCCTCACTATCCTCAGAAGAGGGGCACATACTGCGCCCACATCTTCAGTCCTTTCGAAATAGGGTTAGAGCATGTTTACATGAAAAGCTTTGGTCAGCCTTTCATCTGAACACTTGCTCACAATATAGGTGGTATCGCTTTTGCGCTCCACTACCTTAAAGGGTCCCTGCCAGGCCGCCTGCAGCTTGTCCTTCTTAACGGGCCTTAATGCCAACACCTTCTGTCCTATTTCTAGTACCCTATCTCTGGCCCCCCTATCGTACCACTTCTTCTGGCATTCCTGGGCCGCCCGCAGGTTCTCCCGAACAGAGTCGGTGAGAGCCCGTAGTCATGTGTGGTTGTACTACGGTTAGTGTGGCCCCAGAGTCTCTCATAGCTCGGGCCCCCACGCCATCTACTGTAATCCATTGATGGTGGTGGTCCCGGTTGGCACACCCAGCTTGCACTGGATTGACCTCATGCAATACACTCCACTGCTCCTCTTGGTTAGGGGAGCTGGTAGGACTTTCTTGTTGGACACAATGGGCGGCTGCCCTGGGTTGTTGCGGTGGTTGCATTTCCCAGCTTCCTCGGTTCAAACGAGGACACTGGTTCTTGTAATGTCCTGGTTGCTTGCAGTAATGACACACTGCAGGGGGTCGGGGTGTTGCTGCTGGGCCTTGTGGAGGGTTACTTACGGAGGCTCTAGGTGGTGCAGGCGTTGCTGTTACTGGGTTTAAAGGTTGGTCTGCTCACACCCTGTTCTCGCCTCCGGTTGTCCTGGTGCTCATCCGCTAGTCTGGCGGCTTCCTCCACAGTTTTGGGTTTTCTGTTCTTTACCCAGTCACACACTGCAGGGGGTCGGGGTGTTGCTGCTGGGCCTTGTGGAGGGTTACTTACGGAGGCTCTAGGTGGTGCAGGCATTGCTGGTACTGGGTAGGTGTGTTTAAAGGTTGGTCTGCTCACACCCTGTTCTCGCCTCCGGTTGTCCTGGTGCTCATCCGCTAGTCTGGCGGCTTTCTACCACAGTTCTGGGTTTTCTGTTCTTTACCCAGTCTTTTATATCATCCGCTGTGTGATTAAAAAACTGCTCCAATAGTATGAGCTATAAGGCTTCCTCCAGGGTAGTTGCTTGGCAGCCCTGCATCCAATTCCGGGCTGCCCTGTGTAGCCAGAAAGCCCATTCAGTGTGAGAATCTTTCCCAGTTTTCCGAAGTTCCCTAAACTTCTTCCTGTACGTCTCTGGGGCTACAGCGTATCTGGCCAACAAAATATATTTTACCTTGCCATAATTGTGTATGTTCCTATCGGGTACTGCTTGCAACGCCTCTGCTGCTCTTCCTGATAGCTTGCTGCTAAGTACTGCAGCCCATTTTGTGGACTCTAATCCCTCCAGTGCACATTGACATTCAAAGTCTTGTAGGTAACTGTCAATTTCCATGTCATTAGCATTAAAAGTTTTAAACGCTGCATAGTTTACCTTCTTTGGTAGGTCATTTGTACTTCCCGGGGAGTGTTCGTCACTCTGTATTAAATCCGCAACTAACGTGGCTTTTGTCTTGTTACTTGCCACTATGCCTTGAGCTTACAGTAAATCTTTTATCATGGATCTTTTTAGTAGCTTGTATTGCTGAGCCATTCATTCCCTTGCTTGGTCCAGAATGTCCATTCAGTATTCAAATCCCTCCGCTTGCCACCAGTTGTAAGGAAACCTAGGATATCCAATCCCCATTCGGGGATTAACGTGCCAGGGGGGTGGTCTCTGTTCGGTAGTTACATCTACCAAATGAACAGGGAAGAAATATTGAACATAAAAGAGGGATTTCTTCACAGGAAGTTATCTACTTACTCATTCCCATCCATTGACTGGCTAAGTAACTTACATTTTATATGAACGTGTTGTTTGATTGTTGTAAGTGTTGCAAATGCTTACAGCTGAATCCTGCCTATGTTTGGATATGTTTTATTTAAACTGGTATACAGTGTAACATTCTTCATTCTTCCACTGGGTATATTAGTACTTCGGTAATTCTGTGCTTCGGAACTTCGACACTTCGGCCATTCGGAAGTATTCTAGTACATGTCTAGTGCCTGTTATGGAAACTGTCAATAAAAATTGAAACAGTGAAAGAAACAAAAAAGTATAGCTTGGCAATAATAAGCTGGATGGGATAGATAATCATAGTAACTGATGTATGAAACAGATTATCCCTCCAACCCCCAATCAAGTAACATTTAGAATATGTATTTTGCAGAATAAAATCTAGTGCATTAAGCCTGACACACTCAGTTATACTTTAGTTATGATTACCAGCCTGCAGAGGAACACATTTCTCTGCCAGAAGCTACTAGTTACTGATATAATGTCTGTAAAGTTGCTGAAAGTGTGAGCTCATCCCACTACTTTTAAACAGCAAAGGGAGTTTCAACAGGTCATATATTTTCTACAGTCAGGAAGTGAACAGACTACCATTTCACTGTCAGCATTATATGAGCAGTCCAGAGATTGATAAAGACTGCTATAGTAGCTTAAAAATACCTTTATTTTAGATAGATATGATGTAACTGTATTTATAGTGTGTGGGTGCAGACATTCTTTTTACATTATGTTGCCAAGTTTAGTAAGCTGTACTGCAATAAAGTTTTCAGAGTCCTTGCAAATATCTATAAACAAGGTATTTTACGATTTTATCTATTTTTGTCACACCTACTGTATGTGATAAAGACTGCATATGTTTGCTTTATATTAACACATCAGACCATGTGTGAAATCTTTCAAGATAAAAGATACTGTATACTGTCTAAAGCTTTTAATTTTCTAACTATTTTTTAGATGAGTGATTACGAAAATTAAAATTGTGTAAATTGACATACAATTTATTAGCAAATCAATCTATACACATATCTGTGTTATAATATGCTTAAATGCTAGCTAGTAGCCAAGCATCCCTTTCTTTAAATAAATATTATGCTCTTTTTTTCATTAAAAAGTGCTTGGCAGTGAAGGGGTTAATGGCCCAACATGTACAGAAATAAAAATATTTACTCATGGCAAAGCTGGATTGTATGGTTCAGATCTTAAGATCAGTATAAAAAGATCCCAGGGTTGTGAATTTCTTATAACTCTCAAATCTCTTGGACCTACCAAGCCATCTTTAAAATGACTGTCATTTGTCAAAGGGAACACATAGCATCTTCCACTATACTCTCCTAGGAGGTCACTATGCATCAGACTAATGAAGCTATCAAAATTAATTAGTTTGTAAATTGTACATCAACATATATGATTTACATTATCATGCTCAGTTATAGTTTACAGCATTTAACACAATGGACACGCCACAAGAGGTGAAAGGGGAGATCACTACTACCTACTTAACCATAAACAATCTACAATTGAAGTTTAGGAAAAATGGAACCTCAAACAAGGATCCAGAAAGGAGGATATGGTAGTACACAATATAAATATCTTTACAAAGTTACTTTATTTCAGTATGTAAAAAAAAAAGGAATTGAAAAAAGGAATTGAAAAGATACAAATCAGTGATAATACTTACCCGATCAACATGATTGATTAGGTCTTCTTTGAAAATCGTGCGCATCATATTCACAGCTTGTCTTTCCATAGCTATTAAGATCCCTCCGCTTGCTCAAATGCCATGCCCTTATATGCCGAACGTTCATAGAACTTCACTTCTGATTTGGAAGTTTCCATGTCATCTAGGCGGCAACATTCTCATACTTTTTGGAGTCGCAGGGGTGACGAGGAACAATCAGAACATAAGTAACCCTATATATAACCTGTGTAGGTCTTCATTCAGTTCCCTATTGCATGTTTCTACCTTGGCACTCAATTAGTGCGTAACTTAAGTCTGTTTGTATTTCTGGTTTTGACCTCGGCTAGTTTTTGGGGTATTTGAGTACCTCTGGAATACTGACCCAGCATCTTTACAGTACCTGTATATCTGTAATCCTGACCTTTGCAAGGACTGGTAAAGGTTTAATTCTGTTACTTCTGTTTGGGTTTCCCATTTAGTGCAAGTTTGGGTATACTCCCCGTGACAGATGAATCTACATTAGGTGATATAGAGAGTAAGGGTAATAGACCTACAACTGGATGCTGTCTGAGAAAAGGACTGAACATACCTAATTAAACACAATTATAGGCAATGGTCCACTAGAAAAAGAACTCAAACACCACAACAAACAGTCTATTGTTGGTATGCAGAGAATATTAGCAAAGATAGAGAGAAAGTCACCAGGTATATATGTGGTATACTTCCTGTAACGGATCACCTATACTCCGACCGAGTACCTTCCAATTGACGGACGCTTCCTAGCTTGCGCCGAGGACCACAAGCACCGCACCAAACACCACAACCACCGCAGACTCCACAACCGCCGTAGCTTAATTGGAGTCTCGCTGTATTCCTTCCACCCTGGATCAGCTTCTGTCCTCCAGGACCATGTAGGAAAGACCTCTCCTCCAGGAGAGCGTATCAGGCACAACTCTTAAAAGAGCTAAGTGATTAGAGCTCAAGGGAGTATACAAAGTATAGCAATCCCCAGTGTGATTATAGCAGTTCGCCCTCCAATCACGAGACAAGATTACGTGTTGAGGGTCCAACAGGAACAGGATGCACTGAGGCTTTATTGCTTCTTTTATACCCATTTCCCCACAAGGTTACCACCCACGTGGACCTTGTTGAGCACTGGCAACACAAATATAACAACCAATCATATACAGACACACAGTTAAAACAGTCCCATTCATTACATTAAATTCCTCCCCTCTGCTTGGGAGATAATTGGGCTAATTACTGTATCAGCTCAATTATCTCCAAGCAAAAAATAAACTTTTTGCACAATTTCTATAATTTTAAAATTATACATCACATTCGCATAAAACATTTTCTGAACCAGCATAAACAGGGGACAAACATATCCAAAAATCATGCAAATCCGTTCAGCTGTTCGGGAGTTAGCTGGAAGTCTTATTTGACCAATCGCAGCATGGTTTTCCTGCCCAAAACAGTTCCATAGATTTTGGCTGTGCGATCGGTCCATTCACTACAGTTCAAATACCATTCGAATGCACGAATGGTGCCGTTCGTGCAAATCTACAATGTTACTGTGGCGTTCGTATTGTCGAACACTGTTCGACTCCATTCGAAGTGTGAGAGTTCCAAAGAAGGTAAAACTTCAGCGGTGTTTGTGCCGTCAAGTATACGATTTCAGTTCCATGATCTCAACGGCAAAACACAGCTGACCGTGTTCGGCTAAATTAAAATGGCCGCCGCCACGTGTTCATTTGTTGAATGGTGGCCACTTCGACTACTTTGGCTGCATCCGAAGTGCCACTTTGAAAGTGCAAATCCTTTCAACAGTATTTAAAGGGCCAGAAACAGTCTTGTAAAAGCCAATAAGCCCAAATAGTGTTTTTAACTGGCAATATCTTCCAGGGGCTATAGTCACAAGGCAAGAGGCTGGCAAGCAGGCCTTTCCAAGAACAAGTGGCGAATGGCACTTCGTCACACTTCCCTACATGTAGATGAATACAGAGAGAAATAGGGTGTGTGGGTCTATTCAGACCTGTAGGTGGCGGAATATTAGCAATATAAAAATGTAACTCAATCAGAGTGATGAAACAAACTACAAATTTCTCAATGGTCTTAGCTGAGACAAATGTACCAGACATAAAAGAAGGGGCTGAACACATAGGATACCTTTACAATACAGATGTTTTATTAAAGGGACAATGCAATGTCTCTGTCACACTTAGTTTTAGAGAAACTGCAACATTACATTGCAGCACTAAGACAGCCTCTAGTGGTTGTCTACCAGACAGCCACTAGAGGTGCTTCCATGATTTTACTTGCTGCATGAGGACATCCAGCATCAGTTAAATCCCTATTGCTTCAATACATCCCTATTGGGAGAGACTAATGCGCTTGCGGTGCTTGCCACACATGTGCATTAGCCCCCCTCTCCACGTAGGATGACGTTGGATGAGGCCAGAGCACTGATCCAGCACTGATGGACTTTGGCGTAAGTGGTTAAAGTTGTTTTTTTTAACCCTTTTTGGCAGGGGCACTACAGTATTAGGAATACAGATTTGCATTCCTAACTCTATACTATCCCTTTAAGACTGACATAGACTAAAGAGTCTCTAACCCAAACAGGGAGAAATAATGACCTTGGTGCACAGTATGACATGAGACACATACACTGCCTCCGAGTGTGCAAGAATAAGTCTTTAAGTGCGAACACATACTGCCATAGCTGGAAACCTAATAAATACTGGTAGATTTGTACTACCTTAAAAGTCTTGTGTGAAAAAAAAAGGATCCCAATGCACATTTCAGTGCTGTTCATGCCACCTTCATTAAGGGGATATTGGCTTTGATACCCTGTTCCACCTGTTCCACCTGGCTGGACAATCCACATTTTGGAAGACCAGAGTAAACAGAGTAAAAGAAACCGGAAATAGAGACTGGTGAAAAAAAAGATAGTTTAAAAAAAAATGTTTAATTGTCACCTGACCTTTGGGTGAATTTGTTGGGAGGTCCACTCCTGGGAAGATTGGCAACTGCCTTGAATGTTTCCTACTTTTGAATAATCTTTCATACTGTAGAATGATGGATTTTAAATTGTTTGGTAATGGCCTTATGACCCTTCCCAGTTTGATTTACAGCAACCTTTGCTTCTCTTAGATCATTGCTGATGTCTTTCCTCTTTGGCATTATGTTAACACACACTTGAATGCTCCAGGCCAGCAAACTGTGGAAACTTTGTCTTTTATGGTGGTGGTTACATTTGCTGATGATTGTCCTATGACAATACACTACCAAAGTCATTGAATAACACTGCAACAAACACAGCCCCGCTCCTACATAGTATGTTAAATGCAATACTTTCTAAAGTTATATGTTTTCTGTTATTGTTCTTCTTTAACAATAAAAAACTAAATTCTGGCAGATTGCGACCAAGTCGATCACCACAACATGAAGAAAAGCCTTAACAAAATAATTCTCGACTTTCTTTTTCTTTCTGTAATACATAGTCGACATATGTACTATAATACGGCTTTTGCACAAGCCTAACAATGTTACTTTGCCATGCCATCTACCATTGCAAAAATAAAAAAATAAACTGCTATGCTTCACACATATTCATGTTCATAGAATTTTGCACATTACATACATATATGACAGGGTTTGATATATGGCGTTATATGCTAACCACCCAATTGTAGCAAATTGAAATCCAAATTGCAAATTTGAGGCTAAAGTGGCCAATCTATGACTATAATTAAGTCAGAGAAACTGTTGCCTAAATATTGTCATTTAAATGTAAATACACTACATTTCATACACTCACTCCTAAATATACTAAAATCTTACCTTGATTCCAGTCTGCCGATGCTGGCTGCGCCCCAATCTGCCTCCTTGGCTGACATCTTCAGAAGTGATGATCTCAGCCAATCATAATGCTTCCCCATAGTAAAGAATTGAATTGGCTGAAATCGGCATGGAGAAGAGCCGGAGGCAGAGCCAAATGCTACCTTGGCCAATCAGCATCTCCTCATAGAGATGCATTGAATCAATGCGTCTCCATGCAGAGCACAGAGATGCTGAAAATCAGTGCTGTACACTGTGCAGCAATGACCCAGAGAGCACCTCCATTGGCCATTTGAGGAGTGACCACTGGAGGTGTCCCTAGGCTGTAATGTATACACTGCATTTTCTCTGAAAATACAGAGAAATCAACAAAAAACATATAGAGACTAACTATACTCACCAGAACAACTACATTAAGCTGCATTTGTTCCGGTGACTATAGTGTCTCTTAAAATACACCTATATTGCTTGTAGCAGAAAGGGTGAATACATTTGACTAGACCTATAGTAGCATAACAATACTAAGGACATTATGTGCAGATGGTTTTCTACAGGACAGATCTATCTAGTTTACATATGTAAATGCAATTAGAGTTTTACAGCATGATGTAGTGGTTATGGTGCCAGAAGTGTGCTGATGCATCCCTTTGTAAAAAGTCAAACCAGTGTACAATGTTTTGACTCCTGCCTCAACCAGAGAGCCAAAACCTCTCGGTCTGTTCTCAGTCAAGCATTGTATGGCTTAGCTCATTGCCTGAGAGTTTTTGGCTGAGGAAGTGAAGTCAGAAGCGGCTACTGGTGGACACAAGATAACAAGTCAAACTGTTCTAAAACCATTTGACTACTTACAATGGAGTGGCATCACAACTACTACACTAATATGGTGGTTGGGATTTTCCTTTATTATTCTCATATAATTAGACCCATCAAAACTTTCAGCTACATCCCATGAGGAAAGTATTTTAATACTGCTAAATATACTACTAGGGTAATCTTTATCACAGCTAATATATCCAATATTTTCTAATTGATATTTTAATTTGCTAGAATTCAGAGTTAAGTGAATATCGATCTGCAGCAGAGCTTCAATACCCCGACTAGGTATCTCCGCTGAATCCGCCTCGAGGCTAGAAGTCAGTGATTATAACTCTCCCCCTCAGTAACTAGACGACACATAGTTCTGGGAGTACAACTGTTTTTTATTGAGCCAAACTCAGCTTTTTGTGCACAGACCCCAGCATGGGGTCTCCATTGCCTGTACACAGTGCCCACCTAGGCTCCTCTGTGTCCGGGAGTTGCTGACCGGTAAACTAATTATCTCCTGAATACAGAATACAAAACATAAAACACCCCAAAACACAGTAAAAATACACATTTCATATATCCATGGATAGCTCTCGTCCAAGTGCCCAAGTTGGCAAAATAGCGCTCAGATCCATAAAGAATTGTCCAATCAACACCGGGGTAAAATTTTGACCAGCCGCACACGAGGACTAAGCCCAAAATAGTTCCAGCACAATAGTGGCTTTTGCCGGTCAAATTTTGGGAGCTTCTGCAGCTAAACAAAAGGGGGTTCCCCCTGGTTCTCTGGGAGCAATTATTCTAAGAGTATGTAGTACCTTTCCTCCAAATAGGGATCCCCTGACATGTTGGCAAGTGGGACAAAACAGAAAGACAAGTAGGCCAGGAACCGCGTGGTCATGTGGCTGTATAGAGTTCCATGAAGTTCGTGGCTAACTTCCGCTGGGGTAGTACGGGAGACAAAATGGCTGCCATCTGCCAGGGAGTGTACTTTCAGCAATACGGTCGATAGACAGTGAATAAGTCCTTTAATGAACAGTAAGGATGCAAGGACAGTGTCCTCCACACCCTCAATATGTTAATTTGACATTAAGTAAAAACACAAATATATAATTGTCATGCCGCCCACCGGGTCCGCTCCTGTCAGAGAGCGGACTGGAATGGCGGACACATCTCGGTCTGGCGGCATTCCCACGTGGTAATGGGAATGCCACCCATCACTCACTCCTGGTGGTGGCTCCTCCCCTTCACACAGCGGCCGGGTCTGTAATTATTAGAGACGCCGGCCGCTGCAGCTTTGTTCATTTTAAGGGTTTATTATTAACCCTTATAGTGCCATACCTTTTGGAACGTGTGTGTGATGTCATACACACACGTTCACTATCACATGCTTCCCTGCAGCCAATCAGGCAGCACCTTGGGCTATTTAAACCTTGTTTGTCCATTTCTCTGTGCCCTGTATTGATTCTTGTGTATTTGACCTTGTCTTTCCTTCTGACTATCTGATCTCTATATTCCTTGACCTTTGGCTTGGCTCATGACTATTCTGAATTCTCCATTCCTTGACTCTTGGCTTCTTCATTGTTTCTGTGTTTTCTGCGTTCTTGTCATTATTCCGTCTTGTGGTTTTTTCCTTTATATGTTAAATCCGGCCATTCTAAGGCCCGGTAATACGTCTTGGGATTTTCCTTTATATTTACTTAAAGGGACACTATAGCCACCAGAACAACTACAGCTTATTGAATTTGTTCTGGTGAGTAGAATCATTACGTTCAGGCTTTTTGCTATAAACACTGTCTTTTCAGAGAAAATGCAGTGTTTACATTACAGCCTAGTGATAATTTAACTGGCCACTCCGCAGATGGCTGTTAGAGATCCTCCCTGGGTCATGGCTGCCTAAAATGCATCCAAACATTCAGTATCTCCTCCCTCTGCATGCAGACCTTGAACTTCCCTCATAGAGATTCATTGATTCTATTCATATCTATGAGGAGATGCTGATTGGCCAGGGCTGTGTTTGAATCATGCTGGCTCTGCCCATGATCTGCCTCCTTGTTAGTCTCAGCCAATCCTATGGGGAAGCATTGTGATTGGATCAGGCTATCACTTCTGATGATGTCAGCAGACTGCTTGTTTTTTTTTTGAGGCAGACAGGGCAGAGCCAGCAGCTTCTGGCTTGAATACAGTAAGATGTTGCTATATTTATGGAGGCATGAGGGGCTCAGGGGGGCTAGATGGTGGTGTTAACACTATAGGGTCAGGAATACATGTTTGTGTTCCTGACCCTATAGTGATCCTTTAAGTTCTGCTTGTTGGTCATCAGCTATTCCTGACATTACGACAGGGCCATGAACCCTGCAGACTTAAGTAGACAGGTGTCTTCTTGCGCTGGAGGAACATGATCACCGCATGGATCAGTTTGCCCAAGCCTTTCAGACTCTGTTGGCTTGCACTGTGCACCTCCAATCGGAGACACCCTCTACCCAGGCTCCACAACATGCCGCTGTGGCAGTGTCCAGTGGTCAAAGGGCTCCGACTATAAGCCTATGCACTCCAACTAGATTCAGTGGTGATTTCCAGGAGTGTAAGGGTTTTATAAACCAGATAGAATACCACTTTGAGGCATCTCCTGGTTCTTTCCCTTCTGACAGGGCTAAGATCAGATACTTAATGAATCAACAATCCAGTAAAGCTCTAGCCTGGGCTAATCCCTTGTGGGAGAATGGTAGGACTTGTAGCATACAACTACATATAATTCATCACTGAATTCAAGAGAACATTTGAACCTCTTGGGAAAGCAAAAAAGGCAGCCAATGTGTTAATGCGGATAAAACAGGGCAACAGATCCATTGCGGATTATGCCATAGAATTCTGCACGCTGGCGGCCGAGGTAGATTGGACAAACAACGGTTTGGTAACAGCTTTCTCGGAAGTTCTCTCTGAGTCCTTATTAGATGAAACAGCGGCTAAGGATCTTCCAGATTTGCTGGAAGATTATATAGTATATACGATGGACATAGATAACCGCCTTACGGAGAGGGCTAAATCTAAGACACCGACTATCCATACCCCTGTTCCTCTCCTCATATGACTCCATCCACTCCTGCAGTTGCTATCGAATCCGAACCTATGCAACTGGGAGTGATGAAGCTGTCAGAAGCTGAGAAACAATACCGTAGGGCTGAGGGTTTATGCCTGTATTGTGGTAAAAAGGGGCATCTACGTCTAAATTGTCCAATACGACCGGAAAACCTCCACACCTAAGCACCGTTATAGAAATCATCCTCTACCTTGCCTCACAACCGATTCCTCATATCTGTAGTTTTATCTTGGGGTGCTCATAACATACCTTGTAAGGCTCTTGTAAATTTGGGAGCTGCTGAAAGCTTAATTGACAAGAAATTTGTTAACGACCTTTTTGTCCCCCTGAGGGAGAGATCCACACCTTTGATCATTGTGGCCATAGATGGTAGACCCCTCCAGACACCTCTCATAACCCATGAGACCCTTCCATTATCCTTGTCCATTGGAATACTGCATTGAGAAAATATGGCTCTACAGGTTATTTCAACCCCTTCATGTCCTGTCATTCTCGGATTTCCCTGGTTGGTAAAGCATAATCTGGTCTTGGATTGGGTTAAGGGTGAGATTCATTCATGGGGTACTACCTCTCAAGGAACAATGTCTTCTCTCAGGAAAACCTATAGGTCGTATCAATGTACCCACTACGGCTCCCTTATCCACAGTGGTTCCACTGCAATACATCCATGTTAAAGAAGTATTTAACAAAATCAATGCTGAGACGTAAACCCCACACCAACATTATGACTGTGCCATTGACCTCCTTCCAGGCACTATGCCACCTAGAGGATGGGTGTATCCTCTGTCCCCCCATGAGAGTGAAATCCTGGAAGAGTATATCCAGGATGCTCTTGCCAAGGGTTTCATACGTAGATCTTCCTCTCCTGCAGGTGCAGGGTTTTTCTTTGTGTATAAAAAAAGATGGACCGTGCATTGATTACAGAGGCCTTAACAAGATCACAATAAGGAACGTCTATCAGATTCCTCTTATCACTGAACTATTTGATAGACTTAAGGGGGCCACTGTGTTTACTAAATTAGACCTCAGGAGTGCATATAATCTGATCAGGATAAAAGAAAATTATGAATGGAAAACTGTGTTCAACACAAGGAGTGGACATTATGAATATCTCGTAATGCCTTTTGGATTGTGTAATGCTCCGGCGGTTTTCCAAGACCTGATTATTATATTCTTAAGAGAATATATTCATTCTTGTGTTCTAGTTTATCTAGACGACATCCTTGTTTATTCCCCAGACATTACAACCCACTATGTTCATGTCTCTCAAGTACTCACAACACTGTTACGCAATGGTTTATATTGTAAATTAGAGAAATATTTATTTCACCAGACAGAGGTACAATTCTTAGGCTACATTATATCAGCCAAGGGTTTTGAAATGGCCCAGACCTAAAGGTCTTGAAGCCATTCAAAGATTCATCGGTTTTGCCAACAATTACAGCAGGTTTATAAAGGGATTCTCCTCAGTCATATCGCCCATTACTAGTCTCATACGTAAAGGTGCTGAAACCCATGCCCGGCCTCCTGCAGCCCTGTCTGCCTTTGAGCAACTGAAGTCTCTCTTTTCTTCCCTGGTACTCATACATCCTGATCCTTCCAAGCCTTTTGTACTAGAGGTTGATGCTTCGGAGACAAGAGTTGGAGCTGTCCTCTCTCAACATGAGTCCCAAGACACTCCACTCCATCTTTGTGGCTTCTTCTCCAAAAAGTTATCCCCGGCAGAGGGAACAGGGAATTATTAGCTATAATCCTGGCTTTGAAAGAGTGGAGACATTTAGTAGAGGGAGCTAAGGTTCCCATAATGATTATAACAGACCGTTAGAATTTGGCCAATATAAGTGAGGCTAAACGTCTCTCATCTAGACAGGCTTGATGGTCCTTGTTTCTTTCTCGTTTTAATTTCATTATCATGTATAGGCCTGGTACTCGTAATACTAAGGCTAATGCCTCATCAAGACAGTTCAAAACCGACTCTGATCAGAATCTAGAAGTCGTTGCTATTATACCACCAGAAAGTATAGTGGCTACCACTATATTAACCATGTCCTCCACATTGATGGACAAGGTACATACAGCCCAAACTCAGGCTCCTGACAATAAACCCAACGATAGATTGTTTGTATCACCTACGGAGAGAACAGATATACTCTCCTTGTACCATGTTTCCAAATCAGCCAGCCATCCAGAAATTCAGCCGGCCATCCAAAATACAAACATCCGTATGTATAGAAGGCCACCAGAACTGTCTAGACAGTTCTGGTGGCCTCCATATCTAGACAGTTCTGGTGGCCCTCATATGTAGACAGTTCTGGTGGCCTTCTATACATACGGATGTTACTGATTATGTCCATGCATGTACTGTTTGCGCTATGACCAAAACCCCTTATAAACTACCGTGTGGTCTCTTGCAGCCACTCCATGTTCCTGAAAAACCTTGGTCCCACATTGCAATGGACTTCATTGTAGATCTATCACCATCCAAGGGACATACCACCATTTTAACAGTGGTGGATCATTTCTCGAAAATGGTCCATTTAATTCCTCTCCGCAAACAGCCTACCTCTGCTGAGTTAGCCCAGATCTTCATTAAAGATATATACAGAAATCATATCTGATAGAGGAACACAGTTCATATTACGATTTTGAAAGAAGTTTTGTTCTGAACTTGGTGTTTCATTGTCTTTTTCTTCATCGTATCACCCCCAGACCAACGGGTTTACAGAAAGGGTTAATCAGTCTATAGAGGGTTTTTTGAGGTGTTTCACATCACACAACCATGATAATTGGTATGACCTTTTGCCTTGTGCTGAATTTGCACGTAATAACGCTACACACGACTCCTCCCAGCATGGCCCTTTCTTCATTACGTGTGGTAGACATCCCCTTGTTATTCCTTCACAGTTTCATGAGACAGGATTACCCGCTCTTGATCACCACCTTCATGATCTTCAAGATAGGTGGAAGCACGTTCAGCATGCTTTGTCTTTGGCTTCCTCTCGTCATAAGACCTATGCTGACAAACGTCGATCTATGGCACCTAGTTATGTTGTTGGGGACATGGTCTGGCTTTCCACTCGCAACATCAGGTTGAAGGTACCAACCATGAAGTTGGCGCCCAGGTTCATTGGCCCATACGTTATCTACAGGAAGATCAATCCTGTATCGTATGGATTGACGCTGCCTCCGGCTTTGCTTATTCCCAATGTTTTTCATGTATCCCTGCTTAAGCCTTTCTTGTGCAATTGTTACACCACACGTCCTTCTCCTGTGTCTGTCAATGGTCGAGACGAGTATGAGATTTAGTCAATTGTAGACTCCAGGTGGTCACAGGGTGTGTTACAGTATTTGATAAATTGGAAGGGTTATGGGCCGGAGGAGCGTTTATGGGTTCCCGCCTCTGACGTTCACGCTGCTAGGTTGCTGCATGCTTTTCATGTCTGGTTTAACAATAAGCTGGTCGTTGCGGCAGCATTCCCATACATCAAGGGTTCTTACCTGACCTGAAGACGCCCACCGGGTCCGCTCATGCCCGGGAGCGGACTGGAACGGCGGGCACATCTCGGTCTGCCAGCATTCCCATGTGGTAATGGGAATGCTGCCCATCGCTCACTCCCGGTGGTGGCTCCTCCTCCTCACACAGCGGCAGGGTCTGTAATCATTATAGATGCCTGCCACTGCAGTTTTGTTTATTTTAAGGGTTTATTATTAATGGTATTATTAATTAGTGGTTATCCCAGAACTTGTTTCTGGTATTAATTCTTGTGTATTTGACCTTGGCTTTCCTTCTGACTCTGTATTGCTTGACCTTTGGCTTGGCTCCTGACTAATCTGATTTTTCCATTCCTTGACTCTTGGCTTGTTCATTGTTTCCTGCGTTCTTGTCATTTTCCTGGCTTGTGTTTTTTTTTCCTTTATACGTTAAATCCAGCCATTCTAAGGCCCGGTAAAACGTCTTGGGATTTTCCTTTATATTTACTTAAGTTCTGCGTGTTGGGCATTAGCTATTCCTGACAATAATTATGACAAAAATACTTAATCCTTTAACCCCTTTAGACCGGAGGACGTACAATTACGCCCTATTTTAGGCGGCTCTAAACGCCACCAGGCGTAATTGTACGCCCTCCGGTTTTTGTTCACTTACCCGGTCGCCGGCGGTCCCACGCCGGCGATCACGGTGGGGGGGACTCCCAGGGAGCCCCCCCGTGGCAGATCCTTCTCCTCCGGTGACCCCCGGCCATGTGAGAGTGGGGTCCTAGCGAGGACCCCACAATCACATGGCCGGGGATAGCTGGCTTCTGTATTGCCAGCAGGGGGGCTGCCTGTAATTACAGGTGGTCCCCCTGCTGGCTGAAAATAAAAATAAAATAAAATGTATTAGTGTAAAAAATATATATATACTTAGATCATATATATTATATATATATGATCTAAGTATATATACACATATACATACACACACATACACTGTCTAGGTGTATTTTACTATTAATATATATATAATTATATATATATATTAATATCAAATTACACGTAGACTGATACTGGTTAAATATATATATAATTATTGTTATATATATATTTATATATAATATAAAAAAATAAAATATGTAAATACGTTAAAAAATAAAATTAATAAAATAATTTTAAAAAATTAATTTAAAAATATATAGATGTGTGTTATTTCATTCTAACTGTATTGTGATATTAATATATTTATATCAAAATACACGTAGAACGAAATAATATATATATATCCACATACATAAATATATACGTATATATCACTATATATATATACCTATATATAAATAAAAATATTTTTAAAAAATTATATAGATATATACATATAGATTCACATACGTATATATATACATATATTAATTCTACAAATATATTTATGTAATATTTTTAGATAATTAGGTATCTTAATTAATTACAATTAGCGGGACCTGCATGACAACCCATGCTGAAAGTAAAGGGAATTTAATTGGCTAGCACTATATTTAACCCTATAACTTTCCAAGACACCATAAAACCTGTACATGGGGGGTACTGTTCTACTCGGGAGACTTCGCTGAACACAAATATTAGTCTTTCAAAACAGTAAAATGTATTACAACGATGATATTGCCAGTAAAAGTGAAGTTTTTTGCATTTTTCATGCACAAACAGCACTTACACGGACGATATTATTGCTGCGATACTTTTTACTGTTTTGAAACACAAATATTTGTGTTCAGCGAAGTCTCCCGAGTACAACAGTACCCCTCATGTACAGGTGTTATGGTGTTTTCAAAAGTTACAGCGTCAAATATAAGGCTTGCGTTTCATTTTTTTCACATTAAAATTCGCCAGATTGGTTACGGTGCCTTTGAGACCCTATGGTAGCCCGAGAATGAAAATTACCCCTATGATGGCATACCATTTGCAATAGTAGACAACCCAAGGTATTGCAAATGGGGTATGTCCAGTCTTTTTTAGTAGCCACTTAGTCACAAACACTGGCCAAAATTGGCGTTTTTTTGCATTTTTCACACAAACAAATACTAACGCTAACTTTGGCCAGTGTTTGTGACCAAATGGCTACTAAAAAAGACTGGACATACCCCATTTGCAATACCTTGGGTTGTCTACTATGCAAATGGTATGCCATTACGGGTGTAAATTTCATTTCTGGCTACTATAACGTCCCAAAGGCAACGTAACCTATCTGGCGAATTTCAATTTCAAATGGAACGTGCTATATTTGACCCTGTAACTTCCCAAAACGCCATAAAACCTGTACATAGGGGGTACTGTTTTAAACGTGAGACTTTGCTGAATAAAAATATGTGTATTTTATTGCAGTAAAAGCAAACAGTATTATGACATTGACAGTTAAAATGTCATGTAGAACTAAAAAAAATTTTTTAAAATCTTATTTTCTCCCATTTTTTTATATTAAATTATGTTTCACATCTAAATATTTGATATTAAATGAAAGCCTGTTTCCCCTGAATAAAATGATATATAATAAGGGTGGGTGCATTTACTATGAAATAGGTGAATTACGGTTGGACAGACATGTAGCGCAAATGCCAGGTTTTGTTTAGATTTTGTTTCGTGTACATTTGGCTCCGTCCTTAAGGGGTTAAAAGGCTAATTTTAATAGGATAAGGGTAAATTTCAAACTAATTAAATGTTTGGAACTATTCACTCGCAAAACACAGAGAATGAATGGTAGGTCTTTAAACAAAAAATACAACAATACGTTTCTCAATAAACACTGTTGGGAAACAAATATAAAATAAACAAATTGAAACCACTGTGGCTTAGTAAAAGGGTCAGCAAATTAATAAACAATAGGAAAAGGATATTCAAAAAATTTAAAACACTTGGGTCTGTAGCATCATATCATAAATATAAGCAAGCCAGCAGGACTTCTAAAAAGACTATTAGATGGACTCAATTAGAAAATGAATAGTTCATACCCAAAGAGAGCAAGGACAACCCCTAAAAGTGTTTTTTTTTGTTTAATAAAACACCAATTTCAAATGGTTAAGAATGAAAGTATTGGTCCATAGGAATCTGAGATGGATGTTTTAGTCAAGGACGTTCAAGGTAAATCAGAAATTCTAAATGTTTTATTTTTCGTTGTTACATAAAAATTAATCTATAACTGTAGATCTGCAAATCCCTGTTATAAAAGCATTACATAAAACTGTTGATTGGTTAAAACAGGAGGAAGTGCTAAAACAATAAAATAAAGTTAATGTACACAGAGCCCCTGGGGTCAGATGGTATTCACTTATGAGTGTTTAGGAAGCTTAGTGTAGAAATAACCATAACACTGTTTTTAATCTTTCAGGATTTGGAAATTGTACCAGAGGATTTGAAAAGGCAAAGGTGGTGCCTATATTTAAAAAGGGTTCAAAAGCTCAACCTGGAAATTACAGACCTGTGAGCTTAACATCTGTGATTGGGAAATTATTTGAAGGACTTTTAAGAGATACAGTTCATGAATTAATTTTGAACAATAATATCATTAGGAATCAACATTCAGGTTTTATGAAAGACAAGTCATGCCAAACTAACTCAATGACATTCTATGAAGATGTTATCAAATATTTATATATATATGAAACATGATTTAATATGAAAATAAGATTTAAAAATGTGAGAAATTAAGATACATTGTTATTTTTTTAGTTCAGCATGGTATTTTAACTGTGAATAGCATAATACTGTTAGCTGGTACTGCAATAAAGAACACATATTTGTATTCAGCGATGTCTCACAAGTAAAACAGTACACCAAATGTAAAGGTTTTATGGTGTTTTTGAAAGTTACAGGGTCAAATGTAGCGCGTTACATTTTTCAGTTTATACACATTGAAATTTGCCAGACTGATTATGTTGCCTTTGAGACCAAATGGTAGCTCAGGAATGAGAATTACCCCCATAATGGCATACCATTTACAAAAGTAGACAACCCAAGGTATTACATATAGGGTATGTCCAGTCTTCTTTATTAGCCATGTAGTCACAAACACTGGCCAAAATTAGCGTTCATATTTGTTTGTGTGTGAAAATTGCAAAAAAATGATTTTAATGCTAAATTTGGAGACTTCACTGAACAGAATTATTAGTGTTTAAAAACTGTAAAACGTATCAAAATAATAAATGTGACATAGACTAAAGCCCTAGTGAATGTGGAGACAAATAACACAGATCAGGACCCTAAGTAAGAAAAATAAATATCCCATGTAAAAAAGGAAAATAGAGGGAGTATATACATTATGACAATTACTGAGAAGCACATGAAAGGTTCTCCCATCTATAGCAGAATAACAAGTCTGGACAATATAACAATATTGCACCGTATTTTCATAGGTCATATTCAATGTTGCAAATGAAGAGTAACTTGTTGAGTGCAACATAATAGCATAAAAGTAAGTATTGAGTCAAACATATACTTCTGAGAATAGTTAGCGTCTAGATCAGTGATTGCGAACCTATGGCACGCGTGCCACAGATGGCACGCCGGGACCTATCTGTGGGCACGTGGCCATAGGTCAATCATTTTGTATTGCGGCTGTCAGCAGCAATACAAAATAGGCACCTGCCTGCCCAAAACGGGCAGGAGGACCCGGAAGCAGAGGGAGGGATTTAGGAAGCAGCTCTCCTGTCCTCCCACGAGCAATCTGTATGGAGCATTGCCGCGCATTACCATGGCAAGGCTCCACACAACATTGTGCGGGAGGACAGGAGAGCTGCTTCCTAGACACATACTTAAAACCACCAGACCACCAGGCATGGCTGTGCCCCCCCCCCCCCTCCTTCACCAAAGGTAAGAAGAAGGGAGGGGGGTGATAAAGATTTAATTTAGCTTTTTTTAATGTATCTTTACCACCCCCCTCCCCCCACACACAAACACTCAGCACCCCTACCCCCCCACACACACAACACCCCTGTCTCCCCCACACACACACAGCACCTCTACCCCCCACACACACAGCACCTTTACCCCCACACACCCAAGCACCCTACCACCCCAGACACAGCACCCCTACCCCCACACAGACCCCTACCCCCCACACACAGAACCCCTACCCCCCACACACACACAGCACCCTTACCCCCCACACAGCACAGCACTCCTACCCCCACACACACACAGCACTCCTCCCACCCACACACACACAGCACTCCTCCCACCCACACACATAGCACCCCTCAGACACACACAGCACCCCTCAGACACACACAGCACTCCACACCCTTACACACAAACACATACACTGCACCCCTCAATGCAGTATGTGTTTGTGTGTATTCAGCAGTCTGTATGTATTCAGCAGTCTGTGTGTGTATTCAGCAGTCGGTGTATTCAGCAGTGTATGTGTGTGTATTCAGCAGTGTGTGTGTATTCAGCAGACTGTGTGTGTGTCTATTCAGCAGTGTGTGTGTATTCAGCAGCATTTGTGTGTGTATTCAGCAGTGTGTATTCAGTTGTGTGTGTGTATTCAGCGGACTGTCTGTCTGTGTGTCAGTGTGTGTATGTATTAAGCAGTCGGTGTGTGAATGTGTTCAGCAGTCTGTGTTTATGTATTGCATTTGTTGGAGATAGTTATAAATATAAGATTAATTTTATCTATTTATATAATTATCAAAAATTTGTATCATTGAACTCTGTTGTTGTGTTCTTCTTTTAAAACTAAAGATGTCAATTAGTTCAGACAACTGTACGAGTTGTCTTTTTCTAAACTTTAACCTCAGTGTAACGGTATAACAGCTACCCATTCATCTATTTTCTTCCGAAATGCCTGAGCCTGAGTGATTATAGCTCGCAGTTCAGGTGCTGAGTCGAACGATTCTCCATATGAATGACAGTCTCCTGAGTAGATTCTCCCAGTAAAGTAGACAGGTACCCAAACATCAGCCAAAACTAGATGATGGGTGTAACAGGAATGATTTTAATCGGGTGCCACACTGGCTTTTATGCAAGTCCCCATGCAAGGAGAACTCCCAGATGGGCATTGAGGGGGACAGGGACACAAAGGTTACAGCCAATAATAATAATACAGTGACAAAATGTGACACTCACAATACAAACAGATAATTCCCTCCTCTCTGCCTGTGAGATAATTGAGCCAGATAATGTAATAACTCAATTATCTCCAGGTAGAAAAACCAAAACTTGAAAAGCACCCCAAAACACATAGAATCCCCACATGTTATATCCACTGATAGCCCTGATCTGGGTGACCAACATATCCAAAAATAACCCAGATCAGTTCAGGGGTTTTGGATATTTTATGGAAGTCTAATTCTGACCGAACGAGAAACAGTTCCATTAATTTAGGTTGTGCGGCCGGTCTATTTCGACAAGTTTTAAAAATGAGCAAATGCACGAACTGCACCCCCTGGCTCACACTAGCGATTGTTCCCCTGGTTCGTGGAAACAAAACTACCGAACAGTGCTCTCTTGGCTGTTCGGGAAAAGGAAGCAGGAGTTTGTACAGTTTGACCGGTGTTCGGGAAGTCGAGTGTCCAATTTTAGTTCTAGGCACTCGACAACCAAGTCCCGCTGCTTCCTTTTTCAAGATGGCCGCCGTTTTTGCCTTCCTGTGGCGTTCGACTATACGAACGGAGGCCACACAGGGAGAGCACTTAATTGACTATTCTCTTTGAAGATAATGAGCCAGGGGGCTGGTCGGTGTTGGGTAGTTACAGCAACCGAATGCAAAAAAGTAAAATAACTAAAAATAAAATTTCTTCACATTCAGTATTCAGTATTTAATTGCCGTGTTGGCACTTTGATGAAAAAAAAGTTGGCATGTATTGCGGTTTGGGCACTTGGGCTCAAAAAGGTTTGCCATCACTGGTCTAGATAGAAAGCAATAGAGGGGATTCTTTTTATTGAGTCCATGCGGTGCCAGAGTCCCCAATGTGAAAATCCAATAAACTTACCTCTGTAACAGCAACGCATCCCTGTCACCTCCTCTAGGCGATAATGGGACATGATCAATCCCCATGAAATATAGCATGGGCAGTGAATGTCCAGTTTCAAGGAAATGTCGTGCTACCGGAGTATTGGCAGATATAGTGTTCAAAGCAGTTCGTACAGTTGAATGGTATCCTCGCATTCTCTCACTAAGATCATTTGAAGTCTTGCCAATGTATACAGGCCCACAGGGGCAGGTTATACGCTGCACAATATGTGTTGTAGTACAAGTAATGCAGTGTTTAATGTAAAACAATTGCCCTGTATGGGGGTGGCAGAATATCTTACCTGTAATCATGGAATTGCAGGCCGTACAACCAAGGCATCGAAAGCATCCTCTTGCAGTTGGAGTTTGCTCCTGTTGTATAAGGTTGTGCTGGTCTGTGTGCATTAGAATGTCACAGAAGTTTTTGCCCCTTCTGTAGCTCATAATAGGAATGTTACAAAAGACCTGTGGAAGTGAAGGGTCTTTTTTTAAAACATCCCAAGTGTCACATATCACAGAAGTTATCTCTGGAGTTAGAGTATGGAAAGCTACAGGGAAGTTGAGTCGATCTTCTGTGGTATCTCAAGGATTTACATCTGTGATTGATTGTCATGCCTGCTGAAGAGCCTATTTCAAAATTATATTAGCGTAGCCTCTCTGTAAGAATTTGTTGGTCATGACCTGTACCTGTTCCAATACTCTGGTTGGGTCTGAATTATTGCGGAGAACCCTTGCAAATTTAGATATCGGAAGAAATTCTATGAGTTTCTTAGGTTGAAAGCTTGGAGCATGCAAGATGGTATTGCGATCTAATGGTTTCGAGTAAAGTGTGTAACCCAGACAATCCCCAGTGATGAATATCTGCAGATCCAGGAATTCAATGGCTGTGGTGCTGTATTTATAGGTGAATCTGATCGGGGTAGGGAGGGAGTTCAATTCTTGTATCATGTGGCATAGTTCATGTTCACTGCCTGTCCAAATTAATAGGATATCATCGATAAATCTCAGATACTTCAGCATACTAGTGCCATATTTGTCCAAAATGTATTTACTCTCATATCAGTACATGTAGGCGTTAGCATACATGGGGGCCATGGACACCCCTATCGATGTACCAGTCTATTGGATGTAATACCAGGATTCAAACGTAAAATAATTCAACTTAAGACAAAGCAGTGACAGCTCAAGAATGAAATCCACAGATGGGCTTACCGGGTCTGAATGATTCTCCAACACCTCTCTCATGGCCTGGATACCCTCCGTATGTTGGATGACGGTGTATAAGCTGTTCACATCAATAACAACCAACAATATCCCTAAGGATGGAATAATAGTGTATTTAAGTTCATTAATCACCATCGCCGTATCCTTGTCGCATGTAGGTAGTGCCATAACAGGTGCTTTGAATATCTCGCCCAGTGATTTGCCAATGGGCTCAAGTAGGCCTCCGTTGGCCGAAACAATAGGATATCCAGGTGGGTGGACAGGAACTTTTTGGACCTTGGGCAATGTGTAGATAATTGGACATCTGGGATGTTTCTCTAGTAAATATTCATATTCTGAAGTAGATAGGTGACCTTCCACTAGACCCTTGTGGAGAGTATTAGCAATAGTCTTGCTGAATTCATCTGTAGAATCTCTGCGAGAGAGCAGATAAGTAGATGTATCTGAGAGTTACCGCATGATGTCATGTTGGTAATCCACATACTGCAGTTCTAATAGTGATAGATAGGTCTGAAGATAGGTCATTCAAAACTTTGCGTTCAGGGCTTGAGATGTTAGAGCTTATTTTAGGGTGACGTTTAATCACCTTACGGCTATCAATTTGTAGATTTTGAGTAAACACTTTCAATGATGCATTGGTGGATGGGGGGGTCAATGGTGCTTCATAGTCTGAACTGTTGGTTCCTAGTGGTGACTGTGGGTTCTGTAGGTTCGGAACGAGATTAAAAATAATCCGACAATCTTAGTTTCCATGAAAAACGGTACTGGTCAACTTCCCATTCAAAGTATATAATGTTATTGGTGGGGACAAAGGACAATCCTTTAGAGAGTACTGACATTTTGGTGGATGCTAGCATCCTTTGTAACAGGTTAATGATAGGAGCTTTCATCACCTGTGAGGGGGTCGTCCTCTCTGACCAGTGTGCCTTCCCCTTCTGACCTATCCTTGTTGGGTTGTTCCGGGCAAAAACTGATCTATTTTTGCGCCACATCTGGTGTCCTTCATGGTTTGGACTGGCTCTCTGGTCAGGCCCAGGCCTGGGTCTAAAACAGATACTTGGTTACTTGATTGTATCGGTGGTGAGTAGTGGATGTCATGCTACCAGATCCTCCATGATCAGAATCTGATGCAGACTCACCAGATCTGTAGTCAATCGTTGGTCCCAGGAGTTTCCTAATTCTGGGTCTATATGTTCTCTGTTTGGGATGGTTGTTGTCTCCAGAGAGCCATTTATAAACTCTGTGCTCTGAGTAGTCAGCTTGGACCTTGTCAAGCTTCTGGCGTTTAAAGCGTACCAAGTCTTCAGATAATTTTTGTATCAAACTGTCACAATTAGGAGTAGTTAATGTCACTGTATGTTTAAGTTCATAGTCTGATATTTTAAATTTGGTTATTTTCAGTTCCCGTCCCATTTCTTCAAATACTACTAACATGAGATCTAACAAACATTTATTTAGAATTGCAATCAACTTACGGCACACCTTTGGGTTGTTACATCCTATGGTGGTAGTGTTCTTAATCCTAAAACCCTCTGAAACTGCTTTGTTTACAGTAGGCAGGGTTAACCCTAGAGGAACCTGGCACCCAGACCACTTCATTGAGCTGAAGTGGGCTGGGTGACTATAGTGTCCCTTTAATGAGTCCCAAGCACTCAGTACTGTGTTGTATTTCTTTAACCAATTTAACATGGTGACAGAACTTAACTCTATATGTGCATTATCAAAATTAAACAACAGAGGTCGACACTGTCTAAACGCTATAGAGAAACAACTATGCATATGAAAATCGTGTGTATTAATGCTAACATTGGCCGTTGGGTTGAAACATATACAAACGGTCCTAGTGATGGCTAATGAGGTTGAGAATATCACTGAACATTTTAAAACATGAAACCTAAGCGAAATGCAGTGCATGAATTACCGTACAATCTTTGTTAATTTGTATGTCGAACCGGAGCGTTCGTGCGCATGCTCCTGGCAGTATGTAACCTGACCGTTCGTATGGACACGAAAGACCCAACATAAAACCGAACATTGAAGCACAAAATGGGAGGAACTAAAGGACCGTCCCAGGATGATGCTGTGCGCCTGCGACTCTTTACTTACGTTTTTTACGACACGGGTCACAATGCAAGTTCTGACACTCGAGTAGGGGCCAATCCTGGATTAGGCTCTAGTGGGTCAGGAAGCAATGAGACAGATGACCAGGGGCTGCAGACCAGGTACATGTTCCCACTAGGTAATAGGTAAGTAAATGGCGGTTTACACGGACTGGAACGGACGGTATGCAAATCACCCGACCTGAGACGGTAGTGAGGAGGAGACTCTCCAACAACCAGGCCCCTCCCACAACTCCAGGCCCAGCCTTCCATATATTAATATCAAAGTATACTTAGAATGAACATATTTATTTTTTATTATTTTCTTCCTTTTTAATTTTTTCATTTATTTAATTTATATTTTATATATATATATATATATATATATATATATATATAGATATATATTTATATATCTGTATAATTATAACTATATATATATATATATATATATATATATAAAATATAAATTCCAGGCAGACCCCCTGCAGGCACTGCTGTGGACGGCTATTCCGTCCATGTGATCGCGT
Organism: Pelobates cultripes; assembly: GCA_933207985.1. Lineage (NCBI taxonomy): Eukaryota > Metazoa > Chordata > Amphibia > Anura > Pelobatidae > Pelobates > Pelobates cultripes. The sequence goes on along the minus strand of OW240921.1, from coordinate 46,923,909 downwards.
AGACCCCTTGATCAGATTTGCCCAGGAGGGCCGGATCAGCAGCAGGGGGACTGCCTGTGATGCCAGGCAAGTACCCACAGCGCGATCCCCCGCCAGCAGGCAGGTAAGTGCATAGGACGGCGTGGACTGGGTCCACAAGGATGGCATAGTACACCCGCATAGTACTACTCCCACAAGGACGGCATTGTAAGCTGAAATCAGTTGGTTTGTATGAAAAAGTCTTGTTCTTGGATAAGACATTGGTTTGAAGGTAGAGTGCAAAGAGTAGTGGAATAGTTTCAGATTTGATAAGTGGAGATGCACATCTCTAATTTGTTTACAAATGATCTTGAAATGGGTATTGAAAGTCATGTGTCAGTGTTTGCAAATAACCAAAACTAGGCAAGATATAATCGTCTAAATATGATATAACTTTCCTACAGAGAGATTTGAAAAATTGGGGGACTGGGCAGGCAAGTCCACCAGTGTCATGTTTAAAAATGCATTGTTTCACTTGATCAAAATATTAATTTTCCTCTCTATAAATCAATGGTAAGACCCCATATTGAATATGCAGTGAAATTTAGGGCACTGGTTTAAAGACAAATATTGCAGAGATGAATAACAAAATTAATAAGGGGGGAATCGGGGGGAGACTTCCACTATTTCAGAGTAATCGCATGGTGGGCTAGCTCCAGACTACAGTTGCAACAAAATAACATGATTTTCATAATTTCAGGATTTTTATCTGACAACCAAGGACATTATACCAAGTAAACATTTTTCTGCTTAATGTTTTGGAGTGGCGATATTATTCTTTTACAGGGGACTATTCTCAGTTTTTTTTTTTTTTTTCTGTTTTATATCATACAGACGACCTATGCCTGCCACACAAGGAATTGGTTGACAAAATTCAGAAGATGGAAAAAGGACATTGGGTCCTCGTGGAGAAACTGGCAGATTTGGAAGTCAGTACCAGGTGGAATAATCTCTGAGTGCGCAGAGTTCCAGAAGCAATCTTTTCTGCAATACTTAAAAGAGCTCTTTAAAGTGGGTATTTCTTTGATGTTGAAAAATTACCTGTTAATCGACAGAGCACATAGAGTGCCAACATAGCTAAGCAACATATGAAGTAGTATAAAGCATTACAAAGCCATAGCACACAATTGTGTTGAGCTATTTAAATTGCTTTTGTTTGATTTGTTTATTCCAAGCAGCTGAAAGTCTGTAAATATTAACAATAAACCTGATTTTCCACGGGGGTTGAATAATTTTGATTACAACTATGTATATAAGGGATCACATTTATTAAACAACAGAATATAAATTTGTAATAATTAAAGTAATGGACTAAAAATCTAAAATTAAGCACTGAAAAGCAAGCCATGAGATTTAAAATCACTCAGTCATTTAATAAATGTGATTTTAAACTGACAATTCCTGCATTCCTTTCTCCTTTGGATATCCAAGCATTAATTGGCACACTGTTTCACTCTTTTATTCTATTTTAACACATGTTGTATACCAAGTACACTGTGTATGTTTGTGTTTGATTCATACACTTGCACTTATCATAATATGTTACACAAGGAAGTTCCAATCTACTCTGGTACAGACCGGTAAGTATTTTATTGTGTTCACTGTTGGGTGTATACATTTAACTGTACTGTTGTATATATTTCTAGAAAGAGGCTTGACTGTTTTGTTTGAAAAACAGAATATTAAATGATATAATGAACATGTATGTGAAGAGGTTGCTCATTTAAGGAGACATCTAATTGCCATTATGGAGTAAAGAATGATAATTTGTTTCCACTTTTGTGACATAACTAACCATCATGGGTTTACTTCAGGGAGATCATGCCAAACTAATCTTATTGATTTTTTTGATTGGGTAACTAAAATTATAGATCAGGGTGGTGCAGTAGACATTGCTTACCTAGATTTCAGTAAGGCTTTTGACACTGTTGCACATAGTAGGCTTATCAATAAACTGCAATCTTTAAGTTTGGATTCCAATATTGTTGAATGGGTAAGGCAGTGGCTGAGTGACAGGCAACAGAGGGTTGTAGTCAATAGAATATATTCGAAGCTTGTACTTGTCACCAGTGGGGTACCTCAGGGATCTGTACTTGGACCCATTCTCTTTAATATTTTTATTAGTGATATTGCAGAAGGTCTTGATGGTAAGGTATGTCTTTTTGCTGATGATACTAAGATATGTAACAGGGTTGATGTTCCAGGAGGGATAAGCCAAATAGCAAATGATTTAGGTAAACTAGAAAAATGGTCATAATTGTGGCAACATTTATATGAACACTACAGTCACCTAAATTACTTTAGCTAAATAAAGCAGTTTTAGTGTATAAACCATTCCCCTGCAATTTCACTGCTCAATTCACTGTAATTTAGGAGTTAAATCACTTTGTTTCTGTTTATGCAGCCCTAGCCACACCTTCTCTGGTTATGACTGGCAGAGCTTGCATGAAACTGGTTTCACTTTCAGACAGATGTAATTTACCTTAAATAATTGTATCTCAATCTCTAAATTGAACTTCAATCACATACAGGTGGCTCTTGCAGGGTCTAGCAAGCTATTAACATAGCAGGGGATAAGAAAATTATAATTAAACAAAACTTGCAATAAAGAAAGCCTAAATAGGGCTCTCTTTACAGGAAGTGTTTATGGAAGGCTGTGCAAGTCACATGCAGGGAGGTGTGACTAGGGTTCATAAACAAAGGGATTTAACTCCTAAATGGCAGAGGATTGAGCAGTGAGGCTGGAGGGGCATGTTCTATACACCTGCTTCATTAAGCTAAAGTTGTTCAGGTGACTATAGTGTCTTTTAATGTGGATAAGTGTAAGATAATGTATCTTGGAGGTAAAAACCCAAGGGTTATTTGATAGAGTCCTAACCTCAACATCTAAGGAAAAGGATTTAGGGGTGATTATTTCTGATGACTTAAAGGTAGGCAGACAATGTAATATAGCAGCAGGAAATGCTAGCAGAATGCTTGGTTGTATAGAGGTATTAGCAGTAGAAAGAGGGAAGTGCTCATGCCATTGTACAGAACACTGGTGAGACCTCACTTGGAGTATTGTACACAGTACTGGAGACCGTATCTTCAGAAGGATATTGATACCTTAGAGAGGGTTCAGAGAAGGGCTACTAAACTGGTTCATGGATTGCGGGATAAAACTTACCAGGAAAGGTTAAAGGACCTTAACATGTATAGCTTGGAGGAAAGACGAGACAGGGGGGATATGATAGAAACATTTAAATACATAAAGGGAATCAACACAGTAAAGGAGGAGACTATATTTAAAAGAAGAAAAACTACCACAACAAGAGGACATAGTCTTAAATTAGAGGGGCAAAGGTTTAAAAATAATATCAGGAAGTATTACTTTACTGAGAGGGTAGTGGATGCATGGAATAGCCTTCCAGCTGAAGTGGTAGAGGTTAACACAGTAAAGGAGTTTAAGCATGCGTGGGATAGGCATAAGGCTATCCTAACTATAAGATAAGGCCAGGGACTAATGAAAGTATTTAGAAAATTGGGCAGATTAGATGGGCCAAATGGTTCTTATCAGCCGTCACATTCTATGTTTCTACGTTTCTATCACTTCAAACTGTGCCTTTTGTTGCCATATTTTGCACCAACAGCATAAATAATGTGTTTTAAAGATTGAACTCAATGGACCGAGTCTTTTTTCAACCTAGATTGCTATGTAACTATATAACTGCGTTTTTCTTAAAATAACCCAAACAATTAAATATGAACATTCTGTAAATGATTAGTGATAACACCGTACAAAGTGCCTAAAGTGTCAAGGAACATTACACTTTTAATGAAGCTCTTGTGTTCTATAAACATTTTTCCTTAGCGAAGAAAAGATCTTTCAAACTATGAACTTTAAGGATGGAAACTCAAGTGTTTGAAGAGCTTTGTACTTTCCTCTCTTACGCAGGTTTAGATATTGATTTCACCAGCAGGATGAGGGGGATGCTGGGTTAAAGTTTGTTTAAAATTGTTTGTTATACAATTTCTATGTAGAAGACAGCTTGTCCTCATCAAAACATGTGACTTGCCAAAGCTCTTTCTCAGATGGATCTGGAAAATGTATGTACTTCTGACGTGTACATGATCTTGGATTAAGGTTAATGACTGAAAGAGGAAAAGACACTGTAGAGGAGTTGGGTAAATTACAAGATATCAAAACAAAAAAATGTTTTGCTGTCAACAGTATTAATATGATTATCTGGCTAGAGTTCTAAAGGAGCATTGCAGTTGACAAACATAAAAACATGTGATAGGGCATCAGATTTTATTTTTTCAAAACTCTATATTATACAATGTCAATCCATCATTTCTCACTTCCAACAGGAAGAGTACGAAGAACAAAGTCGTAATTTCCAGCTATATACAAATGTACCAATCACTTGCATGTTTGATGCCTATTGTATCAGCAAGTGAATGACACCTGTGAGTTTGTATTCCCCATGTATGTGCTATTAATTTGTATGAGGGTGTGAGTAAACAAAGACATGGGCAAATCACATGCCAAATTTCACTGCAGGAGGAACCGATTTAAAGTTAAGTATATTTTTATTATTTTATTTAAACGTATTAAATACATATTTTTATTTCATAAAATTTTGCAAACATGACATTGTACAGATACTACAGAAAGAACCTCTTCACCCAGACACAACACTTTCAGGATTTTTTACTAAAGTTAGAATTCTCCAGAATTTAAAGTGAACTCAAAGTGAATTTAAAATGTAAGGCCATAATAGCTGAATAGAAAATTATCCAGGGCAGCAAGTCTTCTGGTTCAACTAATATGGTCTAAAATTTGAAATTCACTTTGAAGTCCCAACCATGTTAGTATCCTCATTGATGCTTACCATACCAACTGACGTCTGATCCTGCTCACACAGACAATCAAGAATTTGTATATTAATACTGAAAACACAGCTGCACATTCCTGCAGATACCACAAAAACACTATTCTTTCACCAGCAGACAAGACAGAAATAAGGCCAAGCCTGAGTGGTTTCCGAGCATCAGACAAGAGATCCAGGAAAAAAAGAAACAGGCTAAAAGCCAGCATTCTATGAAACTTGGTTTGTAGTATCCTGTATTGTCTGTATTGTGGATATGGTGAAGGATCCAGCCTGGGACATTAAAGAAAAATTTGATAGGGAAAAAGAGAAGCAGTAGCTAAAGTAAAAATTAGAATGCCATAACCCATAATAGACAAGTACAGAATCTACACAACAATAGGTTGACTCAATAAACCATTTAAAGTAACAGTCTCCACACCTGCATCCAAGTGCACACATAAAACTACACCCACTGAAAACTGCATAGCTTAAAAGTGCAGTACAATCGTTAATGTTCATAGATCCAAGATGCATCTGCATGTACTAGTGACAGGATCACACAGATAAACATAGACCACCTAAAGACACCGCGGGATGCAGTTGCGTGACAACACAGACAGAACAGGAGAACATTCATACATGTATACTACAGATGCTGAGGATTATAGGTGTACTGTCAGTTGGACAGGGAGAAAGTTTCTCAATTAAAATTAATAACTTGGGCAGGGGGAATGTTTCTCAATTAAAATTAATTTAAAAAGCAGGCCACATTTCAACAAGTAAGTGCATGCTTAGGCGGCAGGAACTAAAAGCACGCAATTAAAAATAGGCAAATAGGTCTGGCATCTTCGCCTTCTTCCTTAATGTCACTATTTCACATGGCCACGTGGGACTTCTGAAACCTAGAAAGGGTGGGACTTCAAAGGATATGCCATTTATTTTAGGGAAAGGAGTTGGTACCATTCGAGGACCTTAATCAACGTAATCACTTAACACCTTCAGATTTCTTTAGATATATGCAGCCTAGAGACTTTGCCAAACAACCACATATTAAAGCAGCGGCCGGTGGGACGCTCACCTTCTTTGAGCGATTATGCGTAGCTGACATCGCTCCCAAGGGATTGATAACGCAGATATATGCCCACCTCTGCTTTGAAAACACAGAATGGGGAATATTGACATACACTGATCAATGGGAAAAAGACCTAGGTGAAGTGCTGGAGGGCATTGAATGGCAGGAGATATGGGGAGCAAACAAAAATACGTCAATGTGCGTGACACTCCAAGAACAGTCCTGGAAAACCATGTTCAGGTGGTATGTAATGCCAGTAAAACTCTTTTGAATGCATAAAACCATCACAGATGAATGTTGGATGGGATGTGGAGCACGAGGGACGTACCTGCATATGTAGTGGGATTGCCCAACTATAGTCAGCTTTTGTAAATACGTAGAGAACTTGTTGAAACAGGTTTTTGATAGATCTCCTGCACTGGATCCCTAGGTATGCCTCTTAAATAGGTTACTGGAGGGATGGACCAGGAGAGAACAGAAACTACTTCACAAAATTACTTTAAGCGCACGTAGAGTGATAGCAACCTCTTGGCTGACCCGGGGGGGGGGGCGATTTTCTCGGGAGTGATCACCAGAATCAAAGAGAGTAAACTGATGGATGACCTGACGTCCAGGGTGAAAGGGACCACCATAGCTTTCCAGAGGATCTGGGAACCTTGAGAAAACGTGAGGAGGCCTGGGGTGCGAGCACACGCACTTGCTGTGGGCGATAGGGAAGTGCCAGGAACCCTCTTCACGGTACGATCGGCTAATAAGACACGCTGGAACCCCCTATGATGCAGGGGCACCACCGTTCATTGCTGATTAGGAGGCCTTGTGGCCAGATATCCCTCCTCCCCCCCCCCTCTCTCTTCTCTTCGCTATCTCTTATTTCTCTTTTCTTATCTTCTTCCCTTCTTTAAAAGGGACTAGGTATAAGCCATGACAGAGCAGATAAGACACATTATCGGAAGGAGGCCATAATTGCAAATCTCACATCTCCCTACTGCACGAAATGAGGAGTGCGGCAAATCTGTCTGGAAGGCAGCAGTTCGTTGTACCGGTGCTTTCTAGCGGGTACATGAGGTGCCAAGGGAGGCATATACAGGAGTACGGGAGGTTGCCTAGTTTAAGGGTAAAATGGGGCACCCAAATAGGATTTGGAAATATAGCAATATACTTAGTATGGAAGAAAGTATGGAAGGTGCCTTTGTTTTCTCAAAAGATGCCACCTCAACAAGAAAGTTACAGTCCATAAAAATAGTGTGCCCCCACAGGAGGCCTGTAATTACGTCTTCTAAGGGCAATGTGGTATCTGTTAACAATATGTGGAATGGATTGTCATGCCTACCGTTTATCTTAAGTTTAATAATCTTTTTTCTTAAAGAAAAATAGAAAAATTGCTTGACGGATGGTGACAAAGTTATCAATTATGTTTCATATGCTTTGTCTCAGAATAACTTTTCTGTAACGCTGTTCATGTGTGTGACATGCTATTTGGCTTTTGCACAAGCCTATAAGCTAATGTTGAGTCATTTTGTCCGCCAAGATGGAAAAATAAAGAATTTTTAAAAAAGCAAATAATGTTATCCAGTGGACTGCTACCCACTAAAAACATAAGGATGTACCAACTTATAATGCCTTATATTATACCACCTCTAGCACAACATTACACCTCATTTTCAAGTGCTGTACTTAGATATTGTATTATCCTATGTTGAATGCATGTACATTCACTTATTCCGGTAACTCCATCTACTCAGTCAGATCACCACTCTAACACTTAACCCAAAAAAACATAACTTTAGAGGTTTTCCCCATTTGAAATGAATTTACCTCTTCTGATGCCTGTAGTGAACCCTTTCTCCAACCATTCGTTTTTTGCTTATCTATTCTATGCCTTCATTTGGAAAAATCCTTAAAAGGCAGCTTAAGTACCATAACTACTAGAGACCATTTTAGTGGCCATGGTGCTACTAGTTCTGTGTCAAACCAATTTAGTAGGTTGACTAAAATCGGTGCCCACTCTCATATTTGATTGGTGTGTCTTGAGAACTGGGCTTGGATGAATTGCATGGGTTTTCATTCTGAGAATTAGTATATTTTACCATGAGCTGAAAGATGGTCCATGAAACTATTGAGTCATGAAATTGTTCATGGATTTATTGTTTTTAATTTGTCAGACATTTTTACTAGCAGAAAATATTTTTTTCCCTTTAATCGTTACTCTCTGGGACTTTAAAAATGTAAAAGAAGTTATATTAACTTAGAAATGCATTGGTCTTTAATTCTTTGTTGTAATGGAAATACACACGGGGTAATTACTAAAGTAAGAATATTTAGGGATTCACAATTAATTTCAGATTTTAAATTAAAACAGTCGAAGCGTAGCAGACTTTGAGAGTTTTTCCAGTTCAGGTATTTTAATCTTACATTTGAATTCCACTTTGAATTACTGAAAATTCTCGCATTAGAAAATAACCCTATTTAGGTTATCCATGACCACAACACTGTGACAGTGAAGATGATGTAAATACAAACATAGCCACCCATAGAAAGAAGGACACTAAATATTTAGTTAAAAAAAAAGCATGTGTAAAGTGATAAGTTTGGGGATGTTTTTCCCATGTTTTGGAATTTAAAGATGTAAACTGCAAGAATCCCAAGCTATTTTTAGAAGACTATACAAAAATAGCAATTTCATAGTAAATAGAGTTCTTTCCAAAGAAAATGGGTTATTTTTAACAGTTATAGACATTAAAATTATTTTTAAACTGGCTGTCTTCACGCAAGATATTATGAATTGATATTGTTGGCAAATCCATGCAAAATCTTCCTGTCTGCGCGCACCTCCAATGCCTCACCCTTCTTTCAGTCCCTACATTGGCTTCCTGTACGATAGAGAGCTCAATTTAAAATTCTGGTTCTTGCTTTCAAATCTCTATGTAATGCTGCTCCCACCCATCTATCCTCCCTAATACACAAGTATGTCCCGTCTAGGCCCTTACGCTCTGCTGAAGACTTACGTCTATCTTCTGTATCTGTCCGTACTCCCACTTCTGATGCTCGCCGTCAAGACTTCTTGAGGGCTGCACCGTTCCTGTGGAACTCACTTCCCTCCTCCGTTAGATTCTCTACCAGTCTCAGATATCAGATATCTGAAGTCCTAAAAAGACAATCAAATAATATAAAACAATGTGAATGATTCAGAATAATGTTAGATATACCCTTCTGGGCATATGTATATTTCCATAAAAGAAAATGAACACAATCCCGACTCAGGTATTCCAAAGACCAGACAGCTCTACTCTTACATTGGCTGGGACACCAGACCCAGTAGTTATCAGAACCCGTTGATAAGGCTTGCTTACAGACAATGAGAAGGTGGCAAGCAAAAAGTTATTTGGTAGACCAAGTTGCTCCTACAATTAATGTGCAGTGCCATTATGGTAAACACTGATCGTACTATACCCCATTTATAGGGACTGTTGTGTGCCATGAGAATTTGAGTCATAGGGTGCAATTATCACCTCCAAGATATAGTGTTGAGTGGAGTATTCCCCTTAAGTGCTTGTGGAAAGAGAAATTTATCCTGGCTACTTTGACATTTCTAAAGTATATATCTCAGTGTCGATATGTGTGTCTGTGGTGCATTGGTTTTACCAAACATACCTTCCAGGAGGACTAGCTTAGAGTGCAGAGTGTATTAGCCTACAGATAAAGTGTTAGAGTTCTGCAGTACCGATGTTTTCAACTAAGCATCTAATGTGAACATTTGTACTATGCAGCTTGTCTTTGAGTATATATTGAAGCATGCATCCATGGCCAAATGTATTCTCTCCTTTTTTTTCAAAGGGATCACAACAAAAGTTATGACAAATGTATTCTCATATTCTCCTCCCAGCTTTGATTATCCAAGCTATGGTAGACAACTCCTCCTCAAGGGTAGCAATAACAGAGTTGACAATGTTATGGACAGGGCCGGACTGGGACAAAAATTCAGCCCGGGCAATTAAAGGCAGATCAGCCCACTGTTAGGGGCGGGGCCAGAAAGGGGGCATGTCATGTCACCACCATTGACACGCACACCCCCTTCCCCCCCACCAAATGAGTATGTTAATGTGACGCTCCTCCAGAGCATCCAGTGCTCCTGGCTAAAATAAATGCCATGAGGTTTTTCTAGGGGGCAAGGGGGGTTGAGTTTGTGCTGCGTTTGCTGGCGATTTGTCTCTGGTGTCCTCAATAGTGGGATACCAGAGACCAAAACAGGAACCGGACTGTTAAAGAGTGTTGTGCATGTGTGGGGATGTTCCTTGTGTTGTTGTATATGTTTGGACATTGCATGTGTGTAGAGCAATTGTGTGTGTGAAGGGGTCTGTTTGTGGCATACTGCATGTGGCTAGGGGCTGTAGTGTGTGTGTCTCTGGGTTGTAAAGTATGTGTGTTTGTGTGTGTGTATTTATATAGGGCCTGTGGAGTGTGTGCATGTAAGGAGCTGTACTGTGTGTTTGTGAGTGTATCTAGGGGCTCTAGGGTGTGTATGCATATAGGAGCTGTAGAGCACATGTGTATAGGGGGGATAATGTATGTATAGGTGGTGTAGTGTGTCCAGGGGGTGCAGAATATGTATTTATAGGCGATATAAATTAGTGTGGGTGCATGCAGGGGGTGTAATGTGTGTGTTAATAGGGGTATAACGTATGAGAGTGCAGGGAGTGTAGTGTAGTGTAGGTTTATGGTGTATAGAGTGTGTTTAGTGTGTGTATGTGAGTGCCAGGAGACTAGTGTGTATATAAGGGGTATAGAGTGTGTGTAGTGTGTTTGTGTGTAAGTGCAGGAGGTGCAGTGTGGATATAGGGGTATAGAGTGTGTATTGTATGTTAATGCAGGGGCTGTAGTGTGTATGTAGGGGTATAGAGTGTATGCAGTGTTTTTGTGGGTTAGTGCAGGGGGTGTAGTGTGTTTGTGTGTTAGTGCAGGGGGTGCTGTGTGTATAGTGTGTTAGTGCAGGGGAGCAGTATGTTTGTGTTTTAGTGCAGTGTGTGTTACTGCAGTGTGTGTTTGTGCAGGGGAGCAGTATGTTTGTGTGTTAGTGCAGTGTGTGTTTGTGTGTTACTGCAGTGTGTGTGTGTGTTAGTGGTGCAGTGTGTGTTAGTGCAGTGTGTGTTTGTGTGTTAGTGGTGCAGTGTGTGTTAGTGCAATGTGTGTTTGTGTGTTAGTGCAGTGTGTGTGTTAGTGGTGCAGTGTGTGTTAGTGCAGTGTGTGTGTTTGTGTGTTAGTGCAGTGTGTGTGTGTTAGTGCAGTGTGTGTGTGTTAGTGGTGCAGTGTGTGTTAGTGCAGTGCGTGTTTGTGTGTTAGTGGTGCAGTGTGTGAAGTGTGTGTTTGTGTGTTAGTGCAGTGTGTGTTAGTGCAGTGTGTGTGTGTTAGTGGTGCAGTGTGTGTTAGTGCAGTGTGTGTTTGTGTGTTAGTGGTGGGGAGCAGAATGTTTGTGTGTTAGTGGTGCAGTGTGTGTAGTGTGTTTGTATGTGTGTAATGTGTTTGTGTGTGTATATGGCCTTAAATTATTATTATTATTAAAAAGTTTTAAAAAAAATAATAATAATAATTCCATTTACTCCCCCTTTTAACTTTGCAGGGGGGGAGGGAGCATTCACATACCTGGTGGTCCAGTGAGGGGGGACTACACCACACACACATCCCTGGCGGTCCAGCGGCAGGTAATTCAGTCTGTACCCTGCAGGGTACAGACAAGGTCTCTCTCCCTCTCGCGAGCGCCGTTTTTTCAGAGCGTTGCCGTGGGTTACCATGGCAACGCTCTGATAATCTCGGAGCTCGCGAGAAGAGGAGAAAGGAAGCTGCTCGGCGTGCGCAGAGGGTGATTGGCTCACTGCCCGATCTCCTCTCCGGCCCATGATGGGATAGAACTCCATCTTAGGGCCGGTGCTGCTGCGCATGGGCCGGTAGGGGAGATCTCTTGATCTTTCCTACCGCCCTTGGTCCATGGCCATCGCGGCCCACCGGGCATTTGCCCGGTTTGCCCGATGGCCAGTCCGGGCCTGGTTATGGATATCTTCTAGCAGAGCATGTGCTCATAGTAGCTGACAATTGGGCCTCATCTACAGGTACTGACCATTGAAATAAAGTAGATACCGGCATGGTGAAGATGGAGTTTATATGGCGATCACAAGAAAAATACATGTCATCATCCCTTGGTGCCATTTTGAGGCTACAGTAACAGTGTGGTCTAGAAAGAAAGAGGCTGATGTCATCACTTCCAGAAGGCTTATCTGCCTGCTGCATCCTACTTCTTCTGCCTAATGTTAGATGGATTAAAGGACCACTATAGTGCCAGGAAAACATACTCGTTTTCCTGGCACTATAGTACCCTGAGGGTGCCCCCATCCTCAGGGTCCCCCTCCCGCCAGGCTCTGGGGAGAGGAAGGGGTTAAACTTACCTTTTTCTCCAGCGCCGGGCAGGGAGCTCTCCTCCTCCTCTCCTCCTCCATAGCGACGTCATCGGCTGAATGCTCATGCACGGCAAGAGCTGCGCACGCATTCAGCCAGTCCATAGGAAAGCATTCACAATGCTTTCCTATGGACGCTGACGTCTTCTCACTGTGATTTTCACAGTGAGAAGCACGCAAGCGCCTCTAGCGGCTGTCAAAGAGACAGCCACTAGAGGCTGGATTAACCCTATTATAAACATAGCAGTTTCTCTGAAACTGCTATGTTTATAAAAAAAAAAAAAAAAGGGTTAACCCTAGCTGGACCTGGCACCCAGACCACTTCATTATGCTGAAGTGGTCTGGGTGCCTATAGTGGTCCTTTAAGGATTACAAGAATAGCCCGCTAATGCAGAGAAGAGCGTCTAAAGTCTGGTAAAATCTCAGTGAACAGACTGAGCTTGGTCAAGATAAATATGCTGCCTTAGGCAGTTGGCTCTGCCTCCCGTTTCATTCTTTTGAAAAGTGTTGGAAGTTTCTGTGGCTAAGTAATATTGTAACAGCAAAAATGTATTGCTATCATAGACAACTTTTATCTTTTTTTCAGTAAGAAGACAGGGAGGACCTTACTGTGAATTTACGTGGAGTGTGGCTTTTTATGCCTTTGCTTCTATGACAGAATCATTAAATATGTTGCAGTTAACAGATGAAATTCCTTTTAGAATGTCAAACCTCTATCAGCTGTTCAGGAAACGACTGTGCACACTTATCTTAGATACACTTGTTGGTGGATACAAATACTCACAGTGCAAATCATGTAGCTGCAACTCTGTGAATTGTGCAATAGAATGGAGATATGTGGGATATATTTTTCCTGTGCTATGATTGCTGAGATTTATAGAAACTAGCTTACCTTTGGGGCTGAGCCAAATAGTCCTATTTTTGTAAGACAGACTAGTTTCAGCCAACAAGAACTATTTACTAAATTTCTAGCTTAGATGGCTTTAAGAGCAGTGGTACTTATAAAATTGTCTGTACAGAATATTCAAGCAATCATGTGCTATAATTAACCCCTTAAAACCTGCGATCTTTTGTACTTACCTGGTCGAAGGCGATCCCACGACGGCGATCGTGGTATGGGGACTTACCTGGGAGCACCGGGAATCCCCCTCCGTCCTCTTCGGCCCCCCTGGGCCATGTGATCACGAGGTCCTTGCGAGGACCCCGCGATCACATGGACGGCATAGCCATCCAAGGCATTGCCAGCAGGGGGAGTTCCTGTAATGACAGGTACTCCCCCTGCTGCCTGAAAATAAAATTAAAAGATGTTAAAACAGTGTAAAATTAAATAATATATACTTAGATCATATATATATTTATTATCTAAGTATATATATATATATATATATATATATACACATAAATATATTACATATCTAAGTATATATATATACACTATACCATATTCATCGCAATACAATATACTTGGAAATCCCTGTCCTAAAAATGTTCCAGCACAATTTATATAATCTCTTAGTACAATGAATTTCTCAAATAGGTTTTTGAGAATATAAATATAGTTATGAATACAGATCTATAGTATTCTTATTCCATTTTATTTCTTGTTATTCACACTTTTTTAATTTTTAATTCTTAATTTTTATTTCTATTCTTTACTATTCCTTCTACATGTGGAACATACACTGATAAAATCCGAATTAGTCACTGTATAGAAACGAGGTCTCTTTAAAGAAACATCCACTAGAGATGTCAGTACAGTCAGGAATAATGTAATAATATCCACTACTAATCTTAAAGATGGATATGTATTCCGCAAGCGCAGCATAATTTTTAAACTACTAATATCAGATCTAGAATAAATGACCCCTATTTGTATTAGCAGTAAAACCCGTTAACCCTTTCCTGATTCCCATATGCAAAATAATCATTAAAATACGGGGGATGTTTTAGATGTTTTAAATCTTTGAATATATCCTGTTTAATTTCTGAGCTCTATTCTGTGCTGTATTAAGAGATATTGACATCACAAGTTAAAGGGACACTATAGTCACCTGAACAACTACAGCTTAATGTAGTTGTTCAGGTGAGATCTATAGCTCCCTGCAGGCAATCTAATGTAAACACTGTATTTTTAGAGAAAATCAATGTACAGTGTTTACATTGATTGATAGGAATACCTCCAGTGGCCGTCACTCAGACGGCCACCAGAGGGACTTCCTATCATGCAGGGCCCTAAAAAGGCCCTGTACACGTCAGACGTATTAAAATACGTCTGACGTGTGCAGGAGAGAGAAGGCACTGTGTGCACGCCTTCTCTCTTCTGCCTGTAAGCAGAGGAGGGGGGCGGGCAAGGACCGCGAGCTGAGCTGTCAGTCAGCTCAGCTCGCGTCCCCGCACACTGCGCACATGCGCGGTAGTGCGCTCAGGACTTCAGAGGGCAGCATGAATGCCGCCCTCTGAAGTATGTGCGCATATGCGGCGAAGCCGCGCATGCGCACAAGGGAGCAATGACGCTTCCAATTTCGCTTCCAATGATGCTTCCAATGACGCGTCTGAATGCTCCCTGCTCGTGCCCGCCTATTTCGTCATTTACACAAAATATGGGGCGCGGCTTCACGAGGCTCCGGGCACTGAAACCAGGTGAGTAAAAACTGCTGCTTGGAGAGTCCCTTTAATGACAGTTAAATTTTTAACGTAATTACAGCGGGAGTAACTATAGTTACATATATCCATTTGAAATGTAACTCATTATATGTGATTAAGAATGAGAAACTGATACCATTTGTAGCCACTAAAACAATGTATTATAAATGAACACTTTAGATGTAACATGTTTTAAAAATAGTGTTTATTCAAATGTGTAAATTGAAACGAGAAACCACTATATAAGCAGCAAAATGCCAGAGAGTCCATATCCACTGAGAAAGCCGTTGTTACGGAGAAACGCGTTTGGAGGGACTGACTGCTGATCACTAAAAGCCAGCATCTAGGACGCATCTGCCTTTACTGCATCAAGCAATATAACATCGAAACTGCTGATCCAGGACGTTGTGAGCACAAAAGGTCGGCACCTAGTATGCATTTTGTAACCAGCTTACAGACACTCACTAATGAGGTCTGTGCATGCAGCATTTTATTTGAATGTTTTACTGTGAGATTTTTACATCGATTTTTAGTTAAGAGCCAAGATTATAATAAAGCTATTTTTACTTATTATAATTTGGATTGCATTTCATGAATTTTTCCCGGTACTAAGATCAACTAGTTAATTGATTTTTTCACTGTGTTTCTACATATATTCATTTCCACTACGGAGTATCATTATCCAAAGGAATATCTGAATCAAGGAATCTGCACAGACACTATTGGTGTCACATCCTGTTCCTAGCTGCGGATCATTCTGGCAATGGCTTCTGGTATCCAGTACTCTTTTTACAATTCTTGATTAGTTTTTCTTGTTTTTTTTGTTTTCTATTCTATGTCTGGTTTTCTTTATGCTGGGATTTCTGGGTTCATTCCTGTATTCCGTCCCAGGATTTTCCAGTCTCTTGGATTCATTTAAATGTTTGTTTTATGTTGCCACACCCGTTTGGTTTCCATCATTCCTTTTGTTTCAGTGTTTCTGCAGACAGCTGCTCAAGTCTTCTTCCCTTTCTTGCAGGTAAGTACTATGTGTTTTCTTTGGTTGTTTTAGCATACATTAGGCAGAGTAGGACCTGCCAGGTATGGGGTACATTGGCGTTGTTGGCAGGCTTATGCAATGTATGATCATATAATGTGACTAAATCCCCATGATTTTCATATATAGTACTTAGTTATGTCTCCTCTTGTTTTACCTTGTATCTCTTGTATTCCAAGTTTATGTATAGTCCTGTCCTGCCCTGTTCTTGTTTTCCTCATGTCTCGTGTACATGTTCTGCTTTCAATCCTGCTCCGGTTCTGGGTTCTCCTAGTTTTGTCTTGTTTTCATGTTTGGTGCCTACCTCTAGTCTTGCCTTGTTTCTGTACTGGATACATTCTTGTTGCAGAGCCTCCCTATTCAGCTCCTGGGAGGTCTGCTTAATTCCTGCTCTTAGTTCCTGGTATCCGCATAAGCTGATTCAGGGTTCTGGTATGTGGCTGCACAAACGCTGGTGCTCAACATCAGGGGGCGTGTGGTTACCCTGCACCAGACCCTGCTAATCCACCTCTACACTGTGAGTCCTACTTATATCATCAGGCATACTGGGTCCCGGTCCTCGCACCACCGCCCGGACAGTGTCTGGGTCCCGGACACCGGACCGCCACTCTGACAATTGGACTGTTTATTAATCAGCCTGTTGCATCCAATATATTTGTTACTTTTCCTGTTAATTATAGCACATGATTGTTTGAATATTCTGTACAGATAATTTTATAAGTACCACTGCACTTAAAGCCATCTAAGCTAGAGATTTAGGGTATTTGTATTATCATTGTGTGTATTTTGTTAATAGGTTGTTAGGTCCCCTTTTATACATATCCTCTTGCTCGATCTCTGACACTTGTCCAGCGCTCCACTCCCCAAGTATTTCTCATAAGAACTATTTACTAAACTGGAAAAGGTCCTAAGCATAGAAATTAAATTAAAATGGGAAATTGCCACTTTAAAAAAAAAATACATTGATGAACGTATGACACCTAGAGGCCTCAGACTATTCAAATCACCTACCTCAGACCAGGATATCATCGAGTTTATTGAGGAATGGAATAACAAGCTTGAAATATGTACTTTTGGTTTAATGGAAAAACTTATAGTGAAAAAAAGTTTAAAAAATGATCACTATTAGATAATCAAATCAATGATCTTAAAGAAAAATTGCTGCCATTCCTTGAAACAAAAGTATATAAACAAAACTCCATACTCATCCAGAGTAAAATTGAAAAAATTTAAACAGATACTAAACACATAAAAGTGAAAAAAATATATCAGAGACAAGTTAGATTACGCAAACAAACAGGTTAGGCATATCATCTTAACAAAAAATATACTTCTGAAGCACTGTCCCCAAACAAACACAATACACCTAAAGAATACAACACTCATCATAGACAAATACCCAGACAAGAAACCCAATTTACTCACAGTAACTTGATCACAAAAACAAGAAAACCCTCATATCACTCCCCACCAAGAACACGTTTCAACAAATCCTATACACATCAACTGACAATACCGACCCATCAACAATAGGTACTACCAACCCCAACACAAATATTGTAAAACCTCACATAGAGAACCCACTACATATGCACAACCATCTGACCATTATAATGTACCCAGCCCCGTAGTAAAACATGAATCACCTAAGCCCCAAAGAGCCAAGTTCACCAGTCAGAGGAGGAACGAATATCAAAACCACTCCAAATCTCCCATCACCAGAATAGGTACAAACTATTGTCACTAGATTCCAAAATAGAAACTGATAAACATTTTTTAGATATCCAGACCCACCACAACACATGCACATTAACACTCTACCCTTCATGAGCCAAGAAAAGAAACTTAAGTTTAGAGGAAAGCGAAGCGGTAGACGAACACAAAAGAGAGAGACCAGAAAGATCATAGAGTCCAAAAAACAAAAAAGAGTGTGGCATTTTTAACCTATCTCACAAAGTTGTAATCACAGCTCAAATTTCTGTTTTAAACAAAGGTCTAAAATTTGCCCTTACACACTCTTTCAAACCCTTTGAAGCTTTTTTAGACATTAACAAATTCGTACGCAAAGCCACCATGAAAATATTTTTTTAACTAAACAAATCCTCAAGTTGGCTAACCCACTACCCCCCACCCTCCACTTCACAAACAGAGACCACAATCATTAACACAAACCTAAAAGAAAAATTTTACCCCTCCCATTGCAAATCTGCCCCGCTTATTATGCTTAAAAAGCTCGTACTACAAGACTTTGAAAAAATCTGACATAATAAGTTCAACCCTCACAACTTATCACAGACTGAAAGAGTAGCCATCAAACAATTACAAGATGATAAGAGCATAGTGATGAAATCGGCAGATGAAGGGGGAGGTCTGGTTATACTTTCTAGCACTATGTATATTGAAGAGGCCAAGAGACAATTAAATGATACCCAAGTATACGAAAGCAAAGAAATTATTTTCTCCTT
Source organism: Pelobates cultripes (assembly GCA_933207985.1). Classification (NCBI taxonomy): domain Eukaryota; kingdom Metazoa; phylum Chordata; class Amphibia; order Anura; family Pelobatidae; genus Pelobates; species Pelobates cultripes. The sequence continues at coordinate 46,905,379 of OW240921.1, read as the reverse complement.
GAAGAAGCCTGTTTAGGCGAAACGCATCTAGAAAAGTATTTTTTTTATTTGTTATAATACAGGAATTTTTGGCTCTAGAAACCTTGGTTGCCATATTCCTTTCTTTTATTTTCTTTTATTTATATTTAAACCTGACTACATTGATGTTCATCGCCTAAAAGAAGCACAAAGAATCCTTAGGTGGGGATTATACCACCCATACGCTATACATCGAGCAGTAAGCCTGCTCAATACACTGTGAGTACATTTCATACTTTTATCTTTCCATTTTAAAAAGATACAGTGAGCACTATATTTTTTTCTTTTTATTTTGGGCTGGACCACACTGATGTTGGACTACTGTACTGTTATATACATCTGCTAACTGGAAACAATTCATATATCCTTGAGTGGGGATCATTCTACTTCACTTCCACTCCAGAGCTGGATTTTAGCTCTGGAAATTGTGAGTAGTACCTTTTTTTTTTTTTTTTTAATTTCTCTTTCACTCTCTATCCTCATCTGCTTTATTTCTGTTTCATTCTTTTATCTTAAGACTATTATAATTTTATTAAACAATCAAATACATAACAAACTAACTAACAAACATACAAACATTTACTCGGTTCTCGGTGCAAGAGAAAAAAAAATAAAATAAATAATAAGTTCCCTTATCAGGCTCGAGGGAGGGGGCTCAAACGTTTCCCTAAACAGATGTAAACCATGCGGTTAGATAAAAAAAAAAAAAGAAACAGGGAAAATCCACTATGAAAAGAACAGATAGTAAGGGAAACCTCCTTATTCAGGGTCCAATTTTTTAATCCATTCATCCCAGTATGTGTAGTAATGGCCCTTATTTGGTACCAAATTAGTAATGGCCCTTTCCATTTTACATTGAATAATGCTTTGAGCATGGATCTTAGACCAGTTGTCTACCTTAGGGAATTTCCAATTCCTAGCTATTGAGGTTTTCACCGCCATTAGGATGTGAAAAATAATAGGTCTAAATTCTTTATTGATGCCTGTCATATCCATATGTAATAGGGCCATACTTGGGGTCAGCTCAACCCTTATTTTGAATAAAACTGATAAATATTGGTTTAACGTATCCCATAAAGGTCTAATTTTTGGACAATCCACCAAATATGTTTGAAGTCTGCAGTTAATTCATTGCATCTCCAACAATTTGGTGGGGCTGTGGGATACATTATTGCTGTTTTATAGGGGGTACTATACCATCTGTTTAGTATTTTATAATGGGTATCGTGTATATATAGACAATGACAGACTTTATATATATCGTATTAAGGGAGTTATTCCATTCTTTCATAGTTATATCCTTTGCTAGGTCTTGATTCCATTTAACCCCTTAAGGACAGAGCCAAATGTACACGTTGTGAACAAAACAAAATGTGAACAAAACCTGGCATTTGCACTACATGTCTGTTCAACCGTAATTCACCTCTTTCATATTAAATACACCCACCCTTATATATATCATTTTGTTCAGGAGAAACAGGGCTTTCATTTCATATGAAATATTTATATATGAAACATAATTTATTATGAATAAAATGTAAAAAACTGTGAGACATTTTAAATTTTTTTAAAAATGTGTAGTTCCGCCTCACATTTTAGCTGTAAATGTCATAGTACTGTTAGGATTTACTGCATAAAAATGCACATATTTGTAATCAGCGATGTCTCACGAGTACAGCAGTACCCCCCATTACCAGGTTTTATGGTGTTTTGGAAAGTTACAGGGTCAAATATAGAATGTTCCATTTTCACATTGAAATTTGCCAGATTAGTAATATTACCTTTGAGACGGTGTGGTAGCCCAGGAATGAAAATTACCCCCATAATGGCATACCATTTGAAAAAGTAGACAACCCAAGGTATTGAACGTGGGGTATAGTTAGTCTTTTTTAGTAGCCACTTAGTCACAAACACTGGCCAAAGTTAGCGTTCATATTTGTTTTTTTGTGAAAAAAGCAAAAAACGAATATTTGGCCAGTGTTTGTGACTAAGTGGCTACTAAAAATGACATTAACATACATTACGTATGACGTTATATATATATAATATGTGTATATATATTATATATATAATATATACACATATATTATATATATATATAAAAATATATTTAATTTATTTTATAACATGTTTATTTTTATTTTTTTACACTTTCCCACCAGCAGGCAGACTGTCTGCTATTTCAGACAGCCCCCCTGCTGGCAGATCCATAGCCAGCTATGGGGGGCCATGTGATCGCTCTCTGAGAGCGATCACATGGCCCCCGGGGGCCTCATTCACCGGAGGAGGGCTGCCTGGATGGTCTGGCAGCCCTCCAGAAGAGGATCGCGGCGGAGGTAAGTACCGCCGGTCCTCTGGGGCAGAAAGCCGTTACGGCGTTCTATGCCGCCGCAACGGCTTTAAAGCCCATTAAAGCCGCGACGGCATAGAACGCCGTAACGGCGTGAAGGGGTTAATAATTGCCAGGGGAATTGATTTACTCTGAGTCTTGTAAATTATTTTTTGGCATTTTTTTGCCAAATGGGTATCGTCTGACTGCTCGTATAAGTCTGAGAGAAGCTTAACCTTATTATCATAATTCAATATTTAAGTGTATCTACATACTGTACCATTGGAGTCCCGTCTTTTTGTTTTCTCCCCATATGTTCCATTGAATTACAAGCTTACATCTGTGATGATTCATCTTATCTGCTGTTCCACAAGAACTCCCTACTACTGTGGATTACACTACATTGGACTAATGTTAAATTACTTGTACTATATTTTATTATTCACTCATATATACCACTTTTTTTAATACTAATACTAATACTATTTTTTAAGGCGCACCCTTTCCTTTTTCTTTGCTTTGTTTTATACTTATTTTGAGGGGACTAGAGGTGACTCATTTTCCCTTAGGTGTGCTGCCTGTACCCTTTATACAACCAACTTCCTTTGGCACCTTAGCCCTGCCCCTATTTTGACCCTTTTAGCCAAGTATACAAAAAGCTACTATCAGACCCTACCCCACGTATACAGAAAGTTTTTGCCACATTTTTAAAGAAAGGTGCAGATCTAAATATTGTAAATAAGCATGAAATCATTTTTTTTTTTAAATATTAAATATTAAATATTTTTTTTAAAATTCACAAGAACATAAATAACCCTCCAGAAAGGCCAATTGGATCAGGTATTGGCTCACTTTTATGCAATCTGTCACAATACATAGATACCCTCCTTCAACCCTCTATGTCTCTTTTAGGATTTTTTTTTTTTTTATATGGCAACCTAATTTTTTTCTAGTTACCTGCGATGTCCTGTCGCTATATACAATAATTCCACATGACATAGGCTGCAAGGCAGTAGAGAATATTTTAAAACACAAAAACAAAATCCCAGACATCCAAATTGAATTTATCATTGAAGGCATAAACATAATTTTAAAAAACAACTATTTTTGTTTTTTTAATTGTTTTTATTTACAAAAGAGAGGCATTACCATGGGCACCAGGTTTGCCAACAGCTATGTCAACCTCTTCATGGCAGATTGGGAATCCACTGCCATTTAGGGGGAACATGACTGGCTGGAAAACCTGGTCACTTATTTTAGATATATCGATTACCTTTTCTTTAAATGGGATGGCCCTGAGGATTCACTTAACTCATTCATTGGTTATCTTAACACTTATGACAGAGGAATTATTTTAACTTGCAAATATAGCAAAATCACTATCAACTAGTGTTTAGGTATTTTAAACACTAAAACCTTTTTCAAAAAGGTATGCACAAACAAAGCATTTGATCGGTCGAGTTGCCACTACAAACCATAGCTGGAAAGGGCATCAAAGAGTAAATTTTTTAGATTAAGGATAAATTGTTCCCAGATAAAAGATTTTAACTAACAAGCAGATTTAAAATTAAAACAAAAGAAAGAACAGAACTTTTAACTTAAAAAAAAGAAAACCTATAATGACTGTGGCGAAATCGACCTCGCCACTGGGCATTGGAGAAGACTGATTGCCTGCCTCCTGCCATGTGACTATGGCCCCTGGGATGTATTGCCCTTTAAAGACATTTTTTGGACTTATTGGATTTTGAAACACTTTTTCTGCCCCTTTGAATACATGAGAAGGTGTGCCCCACCCCCGTTTCCTGTCTATTGTTCTCCAGCAGGGCGTTATCCCAGGGACACTGCCAGACCAGTTGGAACTTGTTGCTATGGTTTAACCCCATGGCGATTTGACTGTGTTTGTGGTATCTGAGCGCTGTTTGGATACAGTGAGCGCTCAGATCCAAGCTATCTGATGAATGTGGGGGTTCTGTTAAGTATAATAGGAATTATGTATTTATATGTTTTTTTACTGTTGTTGTGAATAGAGCTATTTTCTGTATGCCGGAGGTAATTGGCTTACCACACCCAAGTCATGCTTGCAGGTGGTCACAAAGGGATTTCCAACTAACATTTGACCCACTGGACCAATTTGTATGATTTTGACGTATGTTTGTATTTGGAGTATGCTGATTCTGAAAAAGTTTTATGTGAATGTGATGTATACTTTTAGAGTTATGAATATTGTGTAAAACTGTGCATTTTCCTGCCTGTGATAATTACATTAGACCATGGTGTTCAGTAATTATATCACAGGCAGATGGGAGGATTTTGTGTGGGAGTGTCTGAGTGTATTGTCCGTATTGATTGGTTGTTCTGCAAAACCCTGTGGGCAGTACTATGTGTGCAAAATGTGCATAAAAGCAGAGTGTTTGATTAAAAGCTTCAGTTCTATTTCACCCTCAATTTGGAGTGCCGTCTCTTTTTGGGGGAATCTGCTACAAGGGATTGCTATGCTAGTCATACTCCCTTGCTATATCACTACTAAGTTCTTGTAATAGCTTGTTCCTGTCTTGCTCTCTGAAGGAGTCTATGGTGGTTATGGTGTCAGCTGGAGTGCTTGGAGCCCTCAGGAAGCGCTAGGAGCATCCTTCAACGGAGGTAACCAGTTGGGGTGCCAGGTGATCCGTTACAATGACCACCCTGCTCTTCCCATTATTTTCAGTTTTAACAATAAAAGCAATCACATTAGGAAAATAATAAACAAACACTGGCATCTGCTCAAACAAGATGATATTCTAAATCTAAAAGTATATTTTAAAGGAATAACCTGTTATTTATTTGCAAACACATTTTGCTCTGTGATTGGATAGAGCAATTTTGGCGCCAATTGTAATTAGTTTTTTGCCTATATATACCTCAACAAGCCAGGTTGAATGTTTTTATTCCATTGATAAAGCCTATATGGTGAAACGCGTTTGGATATATTGTTCTGCTTTTTTTAATTGTTAAAATAATGGTCCTTTCATTATTTTGTACCATCATCTTTTATTTAACTTTTTATCTTTTTATTACTACCTGGCATTTAATTTTTATTTTTATTCATTACTCCAAAGAATCCCAGGTGGGGATTATACCATCTATGTGGTTGTCATAGAGCAGTCAGCCTGCTCTATACTTTGTGAGTATATTTTATTATATTTTATATACCAGTAATATTTTATTGTGAGCACTATTGCTTTTATTGTCTTCCTTCCAGGCTCCTGATATTACGATCTTTAAGAACACGCCTCATATATCCCATTGGCAGAGATTGTACTGCTCTATGCTTATCACATCACATCATATTTTATAATTTTTTACTCACTGTGGAACATACTGCACCATTATTGTTTCCATTTTTATTATCTCCCCCTTGGGTCCCTGATACTACTGCATACAAGAGGACACTCACTGCATATCCCATAAGCGGGGATTATACCACTGAAAGCCATACACACCAGAGCTGGCTTAAGCTCTACTGAATGTGAGTAGGAATTTTACCATTTTCTTTATCTTGGCACTTCTTAGAACATACTACACCATTATTTCCTCTCATCTCTTATCGCCTTCTCCTATATATTTGACCACTGCAAGAAGCAGAACTTTGCGGCCTCAGAGACCAGCACTGGATTTCAGCTCCACACTCCTGGACTCTGTATACACAGGGACTTATCTAAACTAGGACCTTATTATTTACTTTTTTGTATTTTGGCTAAGCCCCATCCTTTATTGCTTGCTATCTCTCCATTACTCTCAAGGGCACGTGAGGGAGTCCTTGTTTGGGATTGCCTTTTTTTCTTTAGGATTTATTAGCGCTGACTCTCTTCTGTTTTTTCTGTTACCTTTGGTGCTGAGCCTAGCAGCGCACCAGCATGGACACTATATCGCTTAGCTCCAAGCATTTACCACCTAAAGGTTGAGTTGATGTATGCCTACGTGTTGAATCTGCAACTAGTTCACATGTTATGCTAAGTGTTATAGCTATGCCCCTTTGGCATCAAGTAAATAACGAGAGGAGAGTTTCTGACGGGTGCAGTACTTTTATTATTTTACAGCAAAGGTGTGCAGGAGGGTTGAACACCACCAAAGTTAATCTCTTTAACACCTTGAGCACTGTGAAACATAAGCACCATAAGCACAGTGAAAACTGTAAAATGACATACAATACATTTGTTTACAAAGATCACCAAAAAGGGGGTTACAACAGAATTACAAATGTGGAGTTACAAGGTTGAGTTCAGTTGTCTGCACACATATCTAAATTACATCAAACATCTAAGGAAACATGACTATATACAGCGATTTGGACTATGGTACTTAATATACAAACATTTGGATTATCTACAGAATATCTTTTAACTAACAGCATGGACACAATTTATGCCTAAGAACATATATACTTTTATAAACATGCACTTTTACAGCGTACCTCGCTCCGCTTGCCAAGGGGTGCAACTTTAAACTTTAGAAAAACCTCAGTAATAATCGCCTTCCCACAAGGTGCTGCTGGCTTGCTTTGCATCTGAATGCTCAGTCACAGAGAGCCTTTTACCTCCAAAACTAGAGGAAGGAGAGGGGTCTGATGATCAAACATATCCCGGGGAAACAAGAGGAAGGCAAAAAGGTTCCGCCAGTGGCAATCAGTGCTAAACAAGGATTTAAAGTAAAAAGCGGACAGTTACACTATGTACTCTTCTTTCATTACAATTTACTAGTGATATGTTCTCTTCATCTCTATTTTAAAAATGTGCAGTCTATCATATGTATATTTTGAAGGATATTTTTCTCCTTTCATATCGGGTGTTATGCCTCTGCCTAGGTCAGTGGTTCCCAACCCAACTACTGACTATGATACATCAGATGATCAATCATCTTTGAAAACACAATATTCAAGTTCTTTTTTAAACATAGACCAAGGAAGAAGAGGATGAGACGCAGCAAGCGACAGTCAGTCAACCAGATTGAGGGCTAGACTGAATCCAGTTCGAGAGAAATAAACATATCACCCCAGGATGTACAATCCCAACAGAAGGACCTAATTGTAGTTGATATCTCTGACATCACATTGGGTAAAAGCAAATTTAAGGTATTATCAAAGGGACTTTCATTTTGTCCAACTGCTAACTTTAATTTTAAAATAAATTTGATTTATTCTTAAAGGACCACTATAGTGCCAGGAAAACATACTCGTTTTCCTGACACTATAGTGCCCTGAGGGTGCCCCCACCCTCAGGGTCCCCCTCCCGCCCGACTCTGGAAGGGGGAAAGGGGTAAAAACTTACCTTTTTCCAGCGCTGGGCGGGGAGCTCTCCTCCTCCTCTCCGCCTCCGTTACGCCCCGCCGGCTGAATGTAGCAGCGGCAAGAGCTCGCGGCATTCAACCCGTGCATGGGAGAAAGCATTTGGTAACCACCTTGAACTGGCGTCTTTCTCACTGTGAAAATCACGGTGAGGAAACGCGCAAGCGCCTCTAGTGGCTGTGTGAGACAGCCACTGAAACTTTGGGGAAAACTTAACCCATTGTAAACATAGCAGTTTCTCTGAAACTGCTATGTTTATTTAAAAATGGGTTAACCCTAGCTGGACCTGGCACCCAGACCACTTCATTAAGCTGAAGTGGTCTGGGTGCCTAGAGTGGTCCTTTAAGTATGGAACAATTTTAAAGATCTATTACTTTGAAAGTTTTTTTCTCTAATAAACCAGCTAAGGTAAATGAGGATAATCTGGCCCAGACTTCAGAAACCTTGGCAGCTAAAGATTTTTATTTATGAAACCAGAGCTTGTTTAGCCCACCAGTGACACCTGAGGACTTTTCCAGACTTATCCATAAAGAATTGGAGAATTTGCATTCCTTTGCTCATGGCCATCACAGCCCCAACCTCACAAAATATGAATACCAGGCTTTGCAATCTTTAAAGAATAACCGTAACCTTATTATTAAGCCTGCTGACAAGGGTGGGGCTGTGGTGGTCATAATTAGAATTGACTACATTAGGGAAGTTGAACGTGAGCTAGGAGACACTAATACCTATGAGATTTGCCCCAGATGTCCTGCACCTTCACTCATTAAGGATATTTATGCTATTATTGAAGACGCTATCTCTAATGGTATTACAGATTAAACCTTGAAGACTTTATCAAAGAGCATCCTATTATGCCTACATTTTATATACTACCTAAGATTCACAAGAGGCTGGTAGATCCTCCGGGCAGACCGATAGTGGCCAGTAGTGATTCTGCACTTCAACCACTTTCAGTCTTCCTGGACAGAATACTACAGCCTTTTGTCAGTAACTCCATAGAAACATAGAAACATAGAATGTGACAGCAGATAAGAACCATTCGGCCCATCTAGTCTAGGTCTTTTATACTTGATACTAGTGATGTTCTATGCAAACTCTCTTCTTTGAAGATAGGTAACCCATGTATATTATTTACCTGGGACATAGTGAGTCTTTACACTTCTATTCCCAATGAAGCAGGTTTAACTACCATCAGCAATGTTTTTGAATGTTCAGATCAAGTTTTTTGTGTCCATTTTTGATTTACTGCTACATAGAAACTAATTTGTATTTGGTGATGATTGTTACTGAAAACTCAGAGGCACTACAATGGGCTTGAATATGGCTACATCATATGCCAACCTGGTCGTGGATGGTTTCGAAACTGGACACGTGTATGTTCATGACTTGTTAATTACCCGGACATAAATAGGGACAGAGGGACTAGTAGTTTAGCAAGAGGAATCAGGTATTTGAACTTGTTAAATGACACCTTCATGTCACAATTGGTATAAGTACCAACTAGAAAGAATGCTTATCTGGATCTGGATATAACAAACAATGTTCATCTTTTGACAAACATTCAAATAGGGGAGTACTTGGGAAATAGTGATCACAATATGGTGTATTTTGAAATAAACTCAAAACAGCAAATGCACATATAGTAAAACATATAATTGTAAAAAAGCCAATTGCAAGATGATTAGGGCAGCTTTACAAAATCTTGACTGGTATAAACTCTTTAGTAAAAAAAAAAACCGGAGGATAAATGGAATATCGTCAAAATGATATTAGAAAAGTACACTTCTCGGTACATACTATTGGGTAATAAGTATAAAAGAAAGAAATTGAAACCAATGTGGCTTAGTGGGAAGGTGAACCAAGAAATAAAAAATAAAAAAGGGTTATGTAAAACATCTAAATAAGACAAATCGTAGGCAACCTATATAAGATGTCAGGAAGCCAATAATGCATGTAAAAAGGGGTTTAGATGGGCTAAACTAAAATGATAAAGTGGTAGCCAAAAGAGAGCAAAACTAACCCCAACTTTTTTTTAAGTACATAAATTCTAAAAACAAAAAATGAAAGTGTAGGTACACTGACAACAGAGATGGATGCGACCAGAAAAAAGACAGTAATTTTAAATAACATTTTTTCCTCAGTATATATTAAGGAAGACCCTATGGAAAGATATATGCAAATAAGTACTGCAAAAAAACTTGCAGAAAAATTGTGATTGGATGACTCAAGACAAGGTGTTGCAGTAACTGAAGAAATTAATATAAACAACGCTCCATGGCCTGATGGTACTCACCCACAAGTACTTGAATACAGGAAACTTTTTTTTCCAGAATTGTACCGAGGATTGGAGGAAAGCATATGAGGTCATATTCAAAAAGGGTTAAATGTAGAAAAATACCCCTATCTGTCTCAGAGATGTATTTATTTACCTAAAGCTTAAAGAAGCAAGGTGAAATGTTAGTGTAGGACTCACCTAAGACGTTTGCTTGATGTGGCAGGTGAGCTTACACCTATTGGCCATTGGAGTGATACTAAAAATCTCCAGTAATTTAAATGTGCATAGGGATTTGGGATAGTGCATAGACATGACAGACCTGTGAACTTAACTTCTATGGGTAAGAAAGGATTTCAAGGGTTATTAAATGATAATATTCAGGAATTCATTAGGAAGAACATTGTTATTAGCAATCAGTATTGTTTTATAAAACATAGGTTATGTCAAACTAACTTAATTGCATTCTATGAAGAAATAAGTAGAAGTATAGATCAGGATGTTGCAGTGAATGTGATCTACTAGGATTTCCCCAAGGCATTCAGTATGAATCCACACAATAGGTTAGTGTTCAAACTAAAGGAAATTGGTCTAGATGCAATTCTTGTTCTTGGTACATTGGCTTAGAGATGGAGCACAGAGAGTTGTGATTAATGGTACATTTCAAACTGGGCAAAAGTGGTAAGTGGTGTCCCTCATGTTTCTTCTCTGGGACCACTTCTATTTAACATTAACAAAGTATTACAATGTAAGCAGAATACTACTTCGCCACAGAGGGATTTAGATAGATTGGTGGATTCTGCAGTCAAATGGCAGATGAAATTTAATGTAAAACGAAAAGTTACACATACGCCTTGCATATAGTGTGCAATTTTGGACACCTGTTCTAAAGAAGGATATTATGTCACCAAAAAAAGTGCAGATGGACACAATGGGCACCCAGACCACTTTTTCTTATTGAAGTGGTCTGGGTGAAGTGTCCCTATCCCCCATAGCCTGCAATGTAAGACATTGCAGTTTCAGAGAAAGTCAGGTCTAGTAGGGTCTGGAGGTATTTGTACTCAAAGGTAGTAAATCTTAATCCCTTGACTTTTTTTAAAATTAATTTGTATTGGATGGTATGTATGAAGGATCAGTTTCCTTGCAAAAAGGGGAAGATTCTTTGTTCACTAAAATGTATTAAAAGTAGGTACTGACATAAAGGAAAATGCCTTACAGAGTACCTTGGTCTGATCACTGGAAATAGTAATTACTCTTAGGGCTCCACACCCAGTTGTCGATATTTCTGCTCCCTGCCCCTGTAGGTGCATTGTTGTTTCTTGTAACCAGGAGGTTTGTCTGAATTGTTCACCCCTCCTTTCAAAATAATTCAAGGGGTGTCTCTTCCTACAGAAGTTTCATGTGTTTGAGTGCATCTCCATCATTGTCTGAGGACTCATAGTCCGATGTTAACGCTTTATCAGAATTCACCCTCGTTACTCACTTGAAATGTCTACACAACCTTCTATTTTTATAAACGTTGTTATCACGTGAGAATTTGGACTGTTTATTTTCCTTGATATTGGACTGGACTTTATCCAGATTATGTTTCAATCTGATCTCTAGTTGTTTTAAATTAGGATCAGACCTGAAACTCTAGATTCTACTTCCCTATCGAGTTCCCCATTGACAGTCTTCACAAGTTTTGATTCAAAGCTAAACCATTTACCCATATCTTGCGTAGAGGACAGAAATCCTGCCATAGTGAACAAAGTACTAATTGATACGTAATATGGAGACAAGCAGTAATATGATAAAGAGGTGTGGATATTTATATTTTATTTTATTTTTCACAATTTGCAATTACACATTTGTGTATTAAAATTCAGAAGATGGCACAGTTAATCTTTAAGGTGACAAACCCCAATTAACATAATTACTCTTGACAACATATATTTCAAATGTCTTATTTGCCCAAACAAAATAACTCTCTGTCACTTGTGTATACAAGTTTCTGTGATCTCATTCATAATTTCAGACCAGAGTTATGTCAGTTTCTATTGTCTTGGTGCTGCTATTCCCACACTGAAATAAATAGAACGGAAGTCTTAAAGAGGAATCACATGATCAATGATGACTATTTATGTTGTATGACTCATTTATAAATAATGCTGCAAGGTACAGCCATAAATCATTCTGTTGCCATTTGGATGCGTAATGAGTAATCCCTTTTAACCATCTGCATTTTGTTGCTTAACTTCACATACATGCAATTAGTTTAGAAATTACTGTAGGGCACATGCCTTGTCACACATTTAAAAGAACACTCCAAGCGCACCGTAACAACGCCAGTGCGCTATATGGTGCTGGTGCCAGCAGTGACTTGGCATCTCCCCTTAATGTAAGTAGTTAAATCATTTGTTAACTGTTTGACAACTTACCTGGGTTCCACTTGTAAACCGTCCGTCCCTTTCTTCAGTTCTCCAGGAATGTTCTAGTTTGGCTGTTTTGATCTATAATTTTACATTCTTTTTACATTTTCTCTATTTAAACTGTTCTGTGTTATTGAAAAAAGTGAGAATCCTCTTCAATTCATATTCAATTCAAGAGATTTTGCAATTAAGGCCAAAATAGTCAAACCTATTCCGGTTCAGCTAACTGGTCCTTAAATTGAATATTTATTTTCACTTGCAAACATTTTTCTTACAGTGAATAACTCTGTTTAATGAATACTCATAAAATAATTTGGAGAATGACAAAGGTATCGATGCCTGTTTACGGTCACGGTTTTTACAATCTTTACAAGATTACTTAGACTGCTAATTATATTTTGCTTCCCAATCCTTTATTTTCACTGGAGATTCATTTTCATTCTTCAGACCACTTTCACCATTTCATATTTTTCTGCATGCTTTAAAATCCTCCAGTTTTTTCTGCTAATTTCTGACAATTGTGACCATTTCAGACACTTCATTTCAATTTTTGGGAAAAACATTTTTGAAATGGAAAAATGATCCAAGTCGCTTTGAATTCCAGACAATTCACACTGTAGCGAATAACCCTGCATATGGTATCACATAAATATAATCCATGCTGATTAACCTGAATCAGCATTAACATGCTGAAAGTAGTATTGCTTCATCAAAATCAATAATGCATGATTCATCTTAATATTTGAGGTCATGCATTGGATTTCCAACAGCTTCTCTTTCTAAGTTATGTAACATTGTGCTTGTATAAACCAAAGAAAAACAAGTTACCTGTGCTCTCTCCTTAATCCCTATGTATATTTAAACAAATGGAGGTAATTTAGTTACTCCAATGGCCATTGGAGGGAATGCCCGCCTGCCAACGTAAGGCAGACCTAAGCGGGTCCTACGCTGACCCTTCACCTTGATTCTTTGAGCTTCTGGCAAAGATCTCTAATGAGACAGAAATGGGTATTTTTATATACACCCCTATATATTTATTAACCCTTTAGTGTCCATTTTTTGTATCACTCAGCCTTGTTACAATGCTGCCGCCCATCCCATGTGTTCCCTATTAAGGGTTAATAAATATATAGGGGTGTATATAGAAAATACCCCTTTCTGTCTCATTAGAGATCTTTGCCAGAAGCTCAAAGAAGCAAGGTGAAGGATCAGCGTAGGACCCGCTTAGGGGGGTCTGCCTTGACGTTGGCAGGCGGGCATTCCCTCCAATGGCCATTGGAGTAACTAAATGACCTCCATTTGTCTAAATATACATAGGGATTAAAGGAACACTATAGTCATCTAAATTATTTTAGCTAAATAAAGCAATTTTAGTGTATAGATCATTCCCCTGCAATTTCACTGCTCAATTCACTTAGGAGTTATTTAGGAGTTAAATCCCTTTGTTTCTGTTTATGCGGCCCTAGCCACACCGCCCCTGGCTATGATTGACAGAGCCTGCATGAAAAAAAAACCTGGTTTCACTTTCAAACAGATGTAATTTACCTTAAATAATTGTATCTCAATCTCTAAATTGAACTTTAATCACATACAGGAGGCTCTTGCAGGGTCTAGCAAGCTATTAACATAGCAGGGGATAAGAAAATCTTAATTAAACAGAACTTCCAATAAAGAAAGCCTAATTAGGGCTCTCTTTACAGGAAGTGTTTATGGAAGGCTGTGCAAGTCAAATGCAGGGAGGTGTGACTAGGGATTCATAAACAAAGGGATTTAACTCCTAAATGGCAGAGGATTGAGCAGTGAGGCTGCAGGGGCATGTTCTATACAACAAAACTGCTTCATTAACAACCGGGTGGTGGGAAGGCTGGCGTCAGGCAACCAGGCAATGGCAGGGTCACCTAGTGTGGGTAGAGGCGGCCCTAGGAGAGAGCCCAGGGAGGGGATCCTGAGTTGAGACACGGGTAGGCAGGCTTCCACACCCAGTAGATCCCCTACGCGTGTGGGCACCCTTGTTTGTTATTATTGGACCTCATTAAATAGAAGTACTTGTTTAAGTACTATGACATACTAAACCTGCCTACTTTGCACTGTTTTACAAAAGACAACAATGCGATTTCAACTCAAGAAAACGTAGAAAAGTTATATTGGCTTGGCTTTAGCATTCATTATTCCTAAACTTGAATTTTTTGCTGTACAAAAGAGCCACAAAAAATTGTATTAGATTTTTCATTCAGTTTTCTTTATGTTTAGTAGTTAAAGTACCTATCAATTTAATAAAAATCATGAATGTCTAGATAAATACATTTCACTACCGAAAAAGCAAAGTTGTTTTTAAAAAATAAATACATTTTAAAAATGTAAGTATAATTAGGAATATGTAATTAAATGCATTTAATAGTTATAAGAGCAAAGTCATTTAAAAAAAAATGTGCTTAGTAAATTGCTTTTTTAGTAGAAAACAGAAAAAAAACACAGTTTGGGAAGATTTAGTCCATCATGATTTAAAATAAATCACAGACATTTAATTTACAGGACTATACAAGAAATGTACTTCCTGTTTGCTTTTATTGATTATAAACATATCATGGTCATTATATTTGTAATCAAGATCAACTAATTAATTTACAGAACTCTGTTTATCTTAAAAATGTTTCTTCTCCTGTTTCCTTAGTTGTGGGTGTAGGTTATTTCACGTGCTCCTTACATGTTATTTGATACAGTTAACTTCCTTTCCACTCAAAAAATGTTCTTTGTCCATTAATGAATACGCAAGCAACGAAATCATAAAATAGTGGCAGAGTTTCAACTGCCAGATTTCTCTTATCACACATCCCTATTGACATAATATCAGTATATGTTATCCACCAAGGTCAGAAATTACTGTGGCCAAATATGCGTGATTAACAAAGAATTACTTAGTTGATCTGCAGATAATAATAATAATAATAATAATAATAATAATAACAAATGTATTATAACTATTAGGTATGTTTTAAAAGGTATGCTATTAGAAAAGCACTCTATTTTCAGGTGTTAATATAGAACAATAGCAAAAACAGAAATTATTTTATGATGTTAAAGGAAAATGTTTCAGGAGATATAAATATAGAGACTGCACACTATTAGTGTATAGATGCCAAATATATAGAAAACTCCAGACACCTAAATCTCTTTAGCTTGCTGAAATACTTTGATGTGTGAAGAGTGTGTCCTGTTTTTTTCATTTTACAAAAATTGTAGATTTTAGTAGAAATTTACATTTTTTTTATAAATTCACCTTGTTACTCTCCCCTGGCTGTCAATCAGACAACCTGTCACTTCCTGGTTGTATAGCTCAGTGAAGTTAAACCCATCCTTCTATTTGAACTGTATTGGGCACTCTGTGATTGGACTGCCACAGAAAGTCTGGGCAGGATTAGAATGGGAGGGGTTGCAAAGGCTGCAAACAAGACCTCTGCAGCTTTTGTGTGCTGTTTTTAGATATAACTCCAGTGACAAAATGTATAATTAAATGCATTCATGTTTTCATTGGTGAAATATCTAGTCAACTCAATTATATATATATCTATGCGGGACTCGGGTAACTAAATAAAGACAGTGGGACAGGACCTCAGAATAGGGACTGACCTGCCGAGATTGGGACTGTTGCTGCTCCTGTATATGTATAAGAGTTCCACAAATATTCAAACCCCTTACAGGTACTTGACATTTGTGATATTTTAACAAACAGAAGTTCAAAAGATTTTTTTAAGGATGAAAATGACACTGGAAATACAACCATGTATCAAATTCCAAGACTGTGGTTTGAACCAACAGTAGTTGGCCTGTCTCGGGATATGACAAGCTTTTCAGTTCTACTTTAATTTAAAACCTGAATCAGTTTAATATAAATAGTCAAATTTATATTAACAACAACAAATATATACACAAGGTCTTAACGTCGCTCGCCACATTGTCCACTTCTAGTAAACACACATCACACACATGTACAGACTAACTGTGCATGTGTGTGACACACATGCTATCTACCCAAACACACACCACACAGACACTAAAGACACAGTCACACACTAATTACACAGACATGAATGTCTGAACCTTTACTTTGAAACAGTAATAAAACAAACAGTAACATTGTTATTTATATATACATAAATTAAAAGCTGGGCCTGTAGTTGTGGGAGGGGTTATTCCGGGCTATAAATACACAGGCTGCCACTTCCTCTGGGCTGAGATTGTCTGCTTCAGTACAGACCCATCTACTTCCGGTTCAAAGGTCATCAACCCATCTGACTAAACTCCAAACATGCTGGTCTAGTGTGGCCCACGCAAGTATTTGTTTTACCTCACTCTAGTAAAAGCAATGTTTTGATTCTGTCTTCCGACACCTCATTTTATTTGGCTCAGTGGGTATGTATTATATGATGTTTTTATAAGTATTTATATACGGTTTTTTGTTCTGCTCACCATTTCATAAACTAGATGATTATTAGTAACTATCGGGTTCTATACCATCTCATCACCAACATGTCTTAGTTGCATACACAAACTCCACAACCATTCTCTGATTCACATCCTACCTTCACCTGCATTAATCCCAACACAGCCCGCACAGCCACCCTGTAACTCAGGATACAAATTGTGCAACCTCCCGGTTTTATACTCATATTTCCTACTCCTGGCATCACTATGCCTTTACAACATGTGTTCATATGCCCTGCAGTAGGCAACTGGCTACAGGCAAATTTGGTACCTTATTTGGGCATTTCATTTGTATTCTATCTCTCTTACTCGGGTTGCCTACTACCCCATCATACTACTTGTTACCAACAACATACCTATCCTTAACACCCTCATTGGACCATATCTTGTGGGGTAACTGTAATCACTCATCCCATACATTATCTTTGCCTTACATTAAGCACTATGCTTCCCCTGTTTCTATTTAGGCAGGTTAATTTTCTTCATTCATACTACATTCGATTATTACACTCTGCCTTGTTAGACCAACGCAAGACTTTCCCATATAGCCCTCTCTCAACTCACTTCCTAGAACCTATCACTATGCATTTAACAGGCATCTTCGTTCTGTCACTATTTTAACTGTTTTAGTACCCCACCTACACTTTGGGTCAATTACTAGTTCTGGTATATTGCTTCATCCAGTACGGTATGGGATTTGATTATGTGATAGTTGTCTATTTCTCAGGGTGTTCTTTCTCATACATACTTCCGGTCCTTCTAGTGGAAGGATGCGCAGTGGGATTAGATTTAGTACATCAGGTATTCGGCGTTTGAAGTGATCTGTTAATTTTCAGTTGCTCCACTTGTCTGCAATGTTATGCCTTTCTGTCACAATGCCTACTTGCTCCAAACTTGCGGCTGTTTATCCTCAACTAGATAATTTGTGATTGTACCCTCGCCTTGACATATACTTAACAGGGGTCATGTTGTTCAATTATTCCATCCACCTCCTCTTATGTCCTTTCTTACATATTGAAACACGCTAGGAGTATATCAGTATGTCATGTCTCACCAGGTATACTTCATACCGACCATTGCGTGTATGGTCAACTGGGTCACTTTCCTTTGGTTAATTGGTATCAGATATCAAGAGTATTTGTGTCCTGGGCTCATTGCACTTACTTTACCTACCTTAACGGCAATTTCGCTGTTGCATTTTCACTGTGTTTTCATAGTTCTGGATTATGAAATCCATTGTGGGATTTTGGTTTTGGACCTCTGTACACATGTTCTTTAGCCCATAGCTTTCTATTAACTTATTCTTACCATCAACTCTTTGTCTAATTAATCATGCCACCGTTTATTGTTTCGCATTTACGTTTTTCAAGTCACCACGTAAGTGACTCACTTTACGATACTGCCTCCCTTCTTACAACAACCACTCGCTCTACAGAACATGTGGTTAGCTTGGTCTGGCTATTGGGGTTCCCTAAGTGGCCCTAAATAGTTTTCGGCTTCTTGTGCCATTATTTAGCAGTGCCGCAAGGCTAACTTCCATCCTCAACTACAGAGGTATTCGCCCCTCGGGCCAAATCATAGTTACTGCCTCGCATTTCTGCCCTCTTGGCAAAAGCAGTTACTGCCTCACCTGTCACGGTCAACCTATTTTGAATCTCTTTAATCCTCACTGAGAGGCCAACACCCCGCCACAAAGCTCGGCAGCAAACGTACCCAACGGACCAAATCATAGGTAGAGCCTCTTGGCTACTAGTTAGGTTCCCAAGTCACCAATTTAGCTTAATTGTTTCACCATTTGGCATAACATAGGTCAGCCAGTATCTTGGTGTTATAGAGTATCTCCCACTAACAAATTTTCTCTTTCAGGTATGGTTATAAATGCTGATAAAATGTAAATTATTGATTGCGTAATGTAGACACGTATTAAAGTGTTAAACTATTAACTTTTTTCCCTCTCTTTACAGACCTACCTACCCGAACATCGGTTTCGGCACACCACAACCGAATTAGTCACCACTTATATAACTCGACAGAGAGTAGAGTCAGTGCTAATCGGAGAGGCAGCAGTCCCAAACAAGGACTCCCTCAAATGTCCTTAGGAATAGATAAGCAAATACAAATAAATAGGGGATGGGTCTGCGCCAATGTACAAAATAAATAACAATAAAAAGTCCAATTGAATCTTTTATGTGGTCTCCGAAGTTGTAGGGTTCTACTTGTTACAATATCCAAAAGATGTGGAGGAAGGTGGTGAGTGATAAGAAAGATGATCCAAAATAGTAAAAATAGGAGAGGTCTTACTTACAGTTGACAGAGCTTAATCCAGCTCTGGTGTGAATGGCTTGCAGCGGTATTATCCCCGCTTACAGGATATACGGCGAGTATCCTCTTCTATGTAGTGACAGACGGCCAAGTGGGAGATAAAAATGGAAACAATAATGGTGCAGTATGTTCGACACGTGAAATGAAAGATGTTAAAATATAATAGATACACTCACATTCGGTAGAGCTTCTGCTAGCTCTAGTTTTGTAGGCGTACAGCGGTATAATCCCCGCTTGTAGGATATAAGATGAGTGTTCTTGATGGTAGTATCAGGAGCTGGGAGAGAAGATAAAACAGCGATAGTGCTCTCAATAAAATATTATTGATGTATAAAATAATAAAATATACTCACAGTGTATAGGGCAGGCTAACTTCTCTATGATAAAAGCGTAGGTGGTATAATACTTATATAACTCGGCTTATTGTCCAGGACCACAAATTAAAGGCTGGGCCTGTAGTTGTGGGAGGGGTTATGCCGGCCTATAAATATACAGGCTGCCCCTTCCTCTGGGCTGAGATTGTCTGGTTTAGCCCATCCACCACTCCCTTTATCAAGCCATTTAAACTAGTGGGCCCTCTTTTTACAGGCCTAACCGAACATCGGTTTTGGAACACCACAACCGACTTAGGCACCACTAACATAATTCGGCTTATTGTCCCCTACCACAAATATATATATATATAATTTCATTCTAAGTGTATTTTGATATAAATATATAAATAAATATGACCAAAGTATCCAATGATCTACTCGCTGCAAAATCTCGTGGTCACTACTCTATCCTAATTCTCCTTGACCTGTCTGCAGCTTTTGACACTGTTGATCATCAACAGCTTCTTCTCATCCTCCGCAATATCATTCTACAAGATATTGCTCTCTCCTGGTGCTCGTCCTACCTCTCCCAGCGCTCTTTCAGTGTTTCTTTCTCTGGCTCTGCTACTTCTCCCCAACTCCTCTCTGTTGGTGTCCCCCAAGGTTCAGTCCTTGGTAACCTACTGCTCTCCATCTATACTGCCTCCCTTGGTAAACTCATTAGCTCCTTTGGCTTCCAATATCATTTCTATGCAGATGACACGCAAATCTACCTGTCCTCTCCTGATCTCTCCCCGTTCCTCTTGACTTGCGTATCTGACTGCCTCTCTGCTATTTCTAACTGGATGGCTGCCCACTTCCTTAAACTAAACTTGACCAAAACTGAAATTCTGGTCTTTCCTCCCTCAAATGTTGTTACTCCTGTGTCTGTCTCCCTCCAAGTCAATGGTGCTACCATCAGCTCCACCACGCAGGCTCGCTGCCTAGGTGTTCTCTCTGACTCCGACCTCTCCTTCAAGCCTCATTTTCAATCTATCGCCAAATCCTGTCAGCTCAAAAACATTGCGCGCATCTGCCCCTACTTAACACCAGATGCGACTAAGGTGTTGGTCTATTCCACTGTCCTTTCTCGCCTTGACTACTGTCTCCCAACTTGCGCCCTTACAGTCCATAATGAATGCGGCAGCGAGGCTCATCTTCCTGTCCTCTCGCACCTCCCATGCCTCACCCTTCTGTCAGTCCCTACATTGGCTTCCTATAAAATATAGAGCTCAATTTAAAATTATGATTCTTGCTTTCAAATCTCTACATAATGCTGCTCCCACCTATCTATCCTACCTTATACACAAGTATGTCCCGTCTAGGCCCTTACGATCTGCTGAAGACTTACGTCTATCTTCTGTCCGTATGCCCACCTCTGATGCTCGCCTTCAAGATTTCTCGAAGGCTGCACCGTTCCTGTGGAACTCGCTTCCCTCCTCCGTTAGATGCTCACCCAGTCTCCACTCCTTCAAAAAATCGTTAAAAAACTACTTCTTCATAAAAGCATATCAATTAAACTGTTAATAGCTCCTGACTGATTCCTCTTCTGCAACTGTCATTAGTCTAATACTATCCTTACCTTTTTGTGTCATTTTACCCCACTCCCTCTAGCATGTAAGCTCACTGAGCAGGGCCCTCCACCCCTCTGTTCCTGTGTGTCCAACTTGTCTGGTTACAACTACATGTCTGTTCATCCACCCATTGTAAAACGCTATAAATATCATAATAATAATAATAACAATAATAATAATATATATATATATATATATATATATATATATATATATATATGTATATTAATATCACAATAAAGTTAGAATAAAATTACATACATATATATATATAAAATTAATTTTAAATTATTTTTACAGTTTTTTTTATTTTTAATTAATTATTATTTATACAATATATATATACAGTCAGGTCCATAAATATTGGTACATCGACACAATTCTAATCTTTTTGGCTCTATACACCACCACAATGGATTTGAAATGAAATGAACAAGATGTGCTTTAACTGCAGACTTTCAGCTTTAATTTGAGGGTATTTACATCCAAATCAGGTGAACAGTGTAGGAATTACAACAGTTTGTATATGTGCCTCCCACTTTTTAAGGGACCAAAAGAAATGGGACAGATTAACAGTCATAAATCAAACTTTCACTTTTTAATACATGGTTGCAAATCCTTTGCAGTCAATTAGAGCCTGAAGTCTGGAACGCATAGACATCACCAGAAGCTCTGTCAGGCCTCTACTGCAACTGTCTTCAGTTCCTGCTTGTTCTTGGGGCATTTTCCCTTCAGTTTTGTCTTCATCAAGTGAAATGCATGCTCAATCGGATTCAGGTCAGGTGATTGACTTGGCCATTGCATAACATTCCACTTCTTTCTCTTAAAAAACTCTTTGGTTGCTTTTGCAGTATGCTTCGGGTCATTGTACATCTGCATAGTGAAGCGCCAATGAATTCTGAAGCATTTGGTTGAATATGAGCAGATAATATTGCCCGAAACACTTCAGAATTCATCCTGCTGCTTTTGTCAGCAGTCACATCATCAATAAATACAAGAGAACCAGTTCCATTGGCAGCCATACATGCCCACGCCATGAAACTACCACCACCATGCTTCACTGATGAGGTGGTATGCTTTGGATCATGAGCAGTTCCTTTCCTTCTACATGCTCTTCTCTTCCCATCACTCTGGTACAAGTTGAGCTTAGTCTCATCTGTCCATAGGATGTTGTTCCAGAACTGTGAAGGCTTTTTTAGATGTTGTTTGGCAAACTCTAATCTGGCCTTCCTGTTTTTGAGGCTCACCAATGGTTTACATCTTGTGGTGAACCCTCTGTATTCACTCTGGTGAAGTCTTCTTTTGATTGTTGACTTTGACACACATACACCTACCTCCTGGAGAGTGTTCTTGATCTGGCCAACTGTTGTGAAGGGTGTTTTCTTCACCAGGGAAAGAATTCTTCGGTCAGCCACCACAGTTGTTTTCCGTGGTCTTCCGGGTCTTTTTGGTGTTGCTGAGCTCACCGGTGCATTCTTTCTTTTTAAGGATGTTCCAAACAGTTGATTTGGCCACACCTAATGTTTTTGCTATCTCTCTGATGGGTTTGTTTTTTCAACCTAATGATGGATTGCTTCACTGATAGTGACAGCTCTTTGGATCTCATATTGAGAGTTGACAGCAACAGATTCCAAATGCAAATAGCACACTTGAAATGAACTCTGGACCTTTTATCTGCTCCTTGTAAATGGGATTATGAGGGAATAACACACACCTGGCCATGGAACAGCTGAGCAGCCAATTGTCCCATTACTTTTGGTCCCTTGAAAAGTGGGAGGCACATATACAAACTGTTGTAATTCCTACATCATTCACCTGATTTGGATGTAAATACCCTCAAATTAAAGCTGAAAGTCTGCAGTTAAAGCACAACTTGTTCATTTCATTTCAAATCCATTGCGGTGGTGTATAGAGCCAAAAAGATTAGAATTGTGTCGATGTCCCAATATTTATGGACCTGACTGTAGTTATTATATATATGATATATATATATATATATATATATATATATGTGTAATTTTACTCTAAGTATTTTTATATTAATATATGTATATATTAATAGAAAATACACTTAGCATGACATTATATATATATATATATAATATATATATATACATATTAAATATAGATATAATATATATGTATGTATATATATTTATATATATATATATATATATATATATATATATACATATATATATGTATGTATATACATATATATATTTAAATTTATTAACTTTATTTTTATTTTATATTACTTTTATTTTATTTACTTTTTCCACCAGCAGGGGGACTGCCTGTCAGTTCAGACAGTCCCCTTGCTGGCAGTACTGTGGACACCTATTGCGGCCATGTACTGCTCTTTTAGCGCGGTCACATGGCCCCTGGGGGTCCTAAATTGCAGAGGGGGGACTGTTTGGGCTGAGCCGACAGTCCCCCTCAGAAGATCGATTGCCATCAGAGGAACGGCGGTGATCGGTAAGTACATGGGGAGGGAGAGGAAGGGAGTGTAGGGGTTAATTTTTTTAATTTTTTTAAAATCTTTAACTAAGTGCCTCTACCCCTCAATACTGGCAGAGCATCGGAAGTGTGCCTGATGGCTTCCGATGCTCTGCTCTGCACTGCCGAGCGCCAGTAGGGGGACTGTCTGAACTGAAGTGATCGCTCCAAGGGGAACGATCACTCGGATGCCTGGCAGTGAGGGGGAAGTATTGTACGATGCCTTAAGGACCTTTTTTTGTCGGATGTACCTCATACATCCGCGGTCTTTAAGGGGTTTAAGATATGAGTCCTCCATTCCCTAAACTCACCGGCAATGCTTCATACAATAACTGACTCCCAGCACTTGTCACCCTCCAAGACAATTTACCCCTCTACCTGATACTAGTGGTAGTTTTTTTTAAACACAATTTTTTTTTTTTTTAAACAAAAGACTGATGAACTGCAGTTTTGGCCCGGTCGGTCATTAACATTGTGTCGGTTCTGTTCTGGAAGTTGAGGTACCAAAAAAGTTTGTGGTGAGACCAAACATGATAAAACTCCCCACAGTACAAATAGAAAATGTACTATTACACATCAACTGTGTTCATTGCTAAAGGCATCTGTAGAAATGCAGTATGAAGTCTGAAAAATAATGCCTGTCTGTGCTCATTAGCTTAGAACTTTGGGATAGTTGCGGAAAGAAATAAAAAAATAATTGTGTAATTTTAATCAAATGTATGTGATACTGGCAAGTGTTGAACATGAAAACCAAATAAAATTGAATGTCAGACATCTAAAACACATATACTAATCAATACAAAGAGCACTGACATTAAAGTCACATTACTAAATTATTAATAATTATATACAAAATGTCAATACCTCCCATTATTTAAAACCTTTCACTGTTATTAAAGGAACACTATAGCATTAGGAATACAAATGTCTACCGCTATAGTGCCCTGTTTAGCCATGTGTCCAGCCTCTTCCCTCCAGTCTGAGGAGGGGGAAAAAGCATTTTTCTCCCTCTCAGCGCCGGTCTCTGTGCTGCCATCTTTCCTCTATGGTTGAGGTAATGAAGACTGATGATTTCAGTGAGTCCAATGCTTTCCCATAGGAAAGCTTTGTAAAGGTAGAGCTCATTCACAGTAGAAGACCACACTGCACCAATCAGATGGTTTCTATGAGACCATCTAATAGAAATAGCTAATCCAGATAAAGTGCCTCTACACTGACAAACATAAGGGCACACATAGAAACAATTACCATTCAAGTCTCACCCCAGACACACGTGCATTTGACTCCAAAGGAGGCGGTCTGTGGCCTTTCTCCTCCCTCACTTGCACCTCAATATAACCCAATAGTGGCCCCATTGCACACGAGTTTGATGGACCACAAGAGTAGGAATCCCACTCGCTCACTGTGCAGTCATTCTGTGTGATTAAACTAGCTTATAATTACAGTAGCAGGATTCCTTTCAGGGAGCTGCCAGGAACGTTACATACTTGAGAAACCAGACATTTTCACAAATGGTATACCAGACAGATTAAAAATAACTCCTTGGTAAGTTTACATCAGAAACTAAATAGCAATTATTGTTGAACTATTATTATTAATATGTTAATCACCAATAACTGCTATCCAATACTTCACATACGTTTTGCAGGGAATGCAAAACGTATGAAGAAATGGCTTCTCAACCTCATACTAAAACCTAGTGGTCCTGGTAAAAAAAATATTTATTCACTTGCATATCAGCACCAGTTGCCTCATTGAGAGATCTTTGGGGGGGCGGAACCAACTGTGGAACAGAGAGGATACATTTTCCCCGAGCTCCGAGCCTGGCACGCTTATATAACAAAATATACCGTGATAACGGGCATCTCCAAAGCCAAAACCCATCACCAGTGGAGGGGAAAAACAAAAAAAGGGCAATCGGACCCCAACAAGCCGGGATATCGGTTTACTCCTGAGGGGTGCCCAAAGGGCCGCATGGGACAAAATGGCGCTGGAGGGAGATGAATCCTCTTACTCATCGGAAGGCAACCCACTCAACATGGGTGAGGAGATACCCCATGACATACCCATAAGACCCACAGCCAAACATTCAGCCCCAGCCGAACCCATAACAGCTGCCCAGCTGAAAGACATGCTAGCTCAGCTCAGGGCGAATATAGCGGTAGACATGGCCCACTTTTAAACGGCTATTGAAAGCGCCACCTCTCGGATCACTCTCCTGGAGGCCGCAACAAGTACCCAAGACTCCAGGCTAACCGTGGTGGAAAACCAGATTGCAGAAATTCAAAAGCAACAGCTGATTACCACAGACAGAGTGGACACCATGGAGGACCAGAAAAGGCGCTACAACCTTAAAATCCGCGGCATCCCGGACTCGATAGGTCTGATTAACTTACATCACTATGTCCGCAGACTGCTCAACACATTGCTGCCACCCAAACAGGCCAAAGTGGCAAAACTGGACGGCCTATTCCGCCTACCAAAGCCACCAACAGCGACAACGACAGCCTCCGCCGACCTTATCCTACGATTTCAATCATAGTCCGATAAGGCCCTGCTGCTCACGGCCGCAAGGGGGAAGACCCCAATACACTTCGAGGGCTCATCCCTAACGCTGTTCCCAGATCTCACCCGCAACACCATCGCATAGCGCAGGTCGCTGAGACCGCTACTGCAGATCCTTCACTAGAAGTACCCACTCATAAATTGTTTTACTTCACTCACCTCATTTTTTATTACCTTCGACTCAAACTCATCCTCCTAACATATACAATCTTTCAAGCCTAGCCTACATATGAAACATCTTTCTTGCCAACCATTTTGATCAGACACATGCCGTACACGACAATGGCTGAAAGATGTTGCCATATGGGCTGGGAATTCCATATATACTTTGCCTTTATACCAAAAACAACAGTGCAGTATGCATGACCTTTTATGCTTGCTAATTGTCTATTACGGAAAAATACCTGTGTATGCTACTGCAATTTGTATACTCCCTGCTGCACTGTCAAAAATAAAGAATTTAAAAAAATATATATATATATAAGATATTAACCACCTATGGTTGAGCTATATTATTATGGGAGGGGAGCTCAGATGAGTATCTCAACAGGACTTATAAAAGTAAGGAATCCAAATGCCATTTATTTACCGTAGTTAGTTACTGTATAAAGCGGCTGTTGTAGTAATACAGAATGAGCAAGGCTTTTTTCTTTTTTTGCACTTCCTTCTTGATTATCAAAACATGATGCACCACAGATATGTGAAAGGCAGAGAGCCAGATAACATCCTTGCTTGTACGGCCTTAATACATAATGGAAAACGTCAAGGGGTAAATGTTCCTCTTATAATGATGAGTGTTGGATGAAACTCTTTCCTGGTCTTATATCACAGCTGGGGCAATCTCATATTGGCGAACAACTAAAAGTGTTTTCAGAAGTAGCCTATTATATCTCCACTTCTGTGACGGAACCCCGGCTGTTTGTGGGTTTTCCTCTTGTATGTGTTTCATGTATTGTGCCTGTATATGCAGCTGTGGGCCCCTTCCCACCTCCTTTTGTGAATGTAGTGTCTGCCTGGACTTCTCCCCCCTTTTCCTGTCACAGCAGAAGGTTGCCACAGAGACACTGCCAGCCCAGTTTAACCTAGATGCTTTGTCCTTCCTCCCTCCCCCTTTAGCTTCTTCCCCCTGTTTTTTTGTGTTGGAGTCCCCATGTAGGGGTCTGTGTCTGTAAAAACCATGTAAAAACGATGTGTACAAAATAACATCAATCAGTGTTGCAACCTCAAGGACTGTGTTTCGTCCAGTTACTGGGGGAGAAATGGACACCTGCTTGTTGTAAGTGTTCCTGAATGGCTGAAGGAAGGGAAATTGACGGTCTTCTTACCCGTGGTCCGCTACAACTTCTATCACATCTTTCTTGCCACTCTCCAATATGTGCCAGTATATTATGAAGAATCTCTGTATTTTCGTGTACACCACTGTTAAAAAGACGTGGGCAGACTTCTCAAACTACGTTTTCACAAGATTGAAACAACATGATTATATATCTTGTTCTGACTTGTCATACATAAAATAAAAAAGCTATGCAAATCCATGCATAATTTTACCTTCCCTCTGTCACTGCAGCATTGTTGAGAGTAATTATAAACTGTTCCTCAGTTTGTGTAGATTGTCATGAATTTCCTAAGAACAGGACAGCTTTCTACCCCTGTTCCTTCAGTAAAGTACTAAGGACAGTTTTGAATAGATGTATCCAGGCCAAAATTTCATGGCAGCATAATTTAGTTCATGCCGCTGTTCGCTTGACTAATTCCTATTTTACAGGAAGGCATTGATCAGGTCTATGAGGTAGATAAACAAGGGCTTCACCTGTCCCACACTGGCATTACTATGGCTCAAATGTTAGGTCATGTCCCTAAATGGAGTATGAACAGGCAGTACATACCCTATTATTATCCAATCTATAAGCCCCAGTAGGGAGTCAATGCCAATAAAATGGTGGGAAGATAGACTATGGATTGCCCTCTGCTGTTCCAAAATTCTTACCAGCATGCCTAAACAAGAGTTCCATAGGGTGCTGATATCCTGCCATGGACAGTATGTGGAAAGCACTGCTCAAGTCTCAGAGCACTGCTCAAGTCTCAGAGTTGGCTAGCCCTCACAATGTGGTGGAAATACCAGACAATCCTTTTAAGTATGGTTCTCACCTTTATGTTGACTTTTTGAATTGCACCCTTCTCTACAAGATGTAGGATGTGTGCAGAAGAATGCACAGCTACAAAGGAACCACCTTAATTAAATTTGAACATGTTACCAGCATCATTAGTAACCGCAAACTCAACAGACATATTAGGTTCTGCCTGTTCTCACAACCAATTTGACACCATTCGTCTGATTGCCTGCTAAAGGTTCTGCCTGTTCTCACAACCAATTTGACACCATTCGTCTGATTGCCTGCTAAAGGTTTACTGAAGTTTTCTTTGTATCCATCACTTCACACCATGCTGACCTCTAAAACTGCCACCGTCATGCCCAGGCACCGTGGGGTACCAACAGTATGCTGCCAAGGAGAGGAAGGCATGCTGGCCACTAGGAATACTCCATAACTCTGTGGGTAAGTGCCCCCGCTGACCCATAGCCTAAGCCAGCTGTTCCTTCACTAGTAGCATGCAGAAACTGTAGAGAGAAGGGACTATTTTCCTACTGAAAGTGAATTTGGAGCAAAGTTCATATTTAGGAGCTAGGGCCTTTACTAGCTGCTTAAAGGGCTCCCCTTCTGTCATGGAAAAATAAGCACTCCCTACAGCAATCAGCTGGGCAATATGGTGGGTGATTTTGTTAGCCAGACTATTTTGACATGCCCCTTGCATGAATGGGGGTCTGTCTGTTCCTGTTGCCTAGTCACACTAGGCACAAGAACGCCCCTGTTCACCCTAAGAGTGATAGTAGTGGCCGAGGTACCACTGGTAGTAGGTAGTCATGCAGAATTTAGATCCAATACCAGCGGACTTGCTGTCTGACAGTACTTTTTTCTCTTTCTGCTTCCTCCCTCAGTCATACAAACGGGTGGTGTCTTTGCTTGTGTTGGTTCAAACCAGCACAAGTGAGATGACCCTTCACTCTCCCTGTCATATTATATCCCATATAAGCATATACCAAGGTATTTTACATATATGCAACTAGATTTGTATGTCTTTTATTGCAATATTACTTAAACAGGTTAAAGGATCACTATAGGGTCAGGAACACAAACATTCCTAACCCTATAGTGTTAAAACCACTAGCCCCCCTGGGCCCCTCGTGTCTCCATAAATATAGCAAAATCTTACTCGTATTCAAGCCTGAAGATGTAGCTCTGCATGCTGTTTCCCTCAGAAAAACAAGCTGTCTGCTGACATCAATAGAAGTGGTGGCCTGATCCAATCACAATGCTTCTCCATAGGATTGGCTGAGACTGACAAGGAGGCAGATCAGGGGCAGATCCGGCACAATTCAAACACAGCCCTGGCCAATCAGCATCCCTCCTCATAGAGACGAATTGAATCAGTGAATGTCTATGAGGAAAGTTCAGTGTCTGCATGCAGAGGGAGGAGACACTGAATGTTTGGATGCATTTTAGGCAGCCATGACCCAGGAAGGATCTCTAACAGCCATCTGAGGAGTGGCCAGTGAAGTTATCACTAGGCTGTAATGTAAACACTGCATTTTCTCTGAAAAGACAGTGTTTACAGCAAAAAGCCTGATTCTACTCACCTGAACAAATTCAATAAGCTGTAGTTTTTCTGGTGACTATAGTGTCCCTTTAACAATTTGCCTTGTCTAACTTTTATCATGTTAGGGCAGGCTAATTAAGCTGTTGTCCGTCCTCAGCACTCTCTTGCGACTTGTTTTTTTGCTCTCCTTAAGTTTAAAGGGTAATCCAGATGTGGGCCCCTTGCTCACAGTGCTTAGAGAGATATTGGCGATACCTCACTGATGATGCCTAACAAGGTTGGAACGATCGTCTGGGGTTGGTGCATCTCTCGTGCAGTGAGAGCCAGTCTGTATTTTGGATATTTTCTGCCCTTTTGGGTGGAATCAGTCTGAGAAACAAATGGCCTGGTTCTCTCTGTAATGGCACAAGATGAGCTAAAACCAGCTTGAGAACTGAACGGGGACCCACCGAAGGGCAGGCCAATTGAGCTGTTGTCCCTTCTCAGCACTCTCTTGCGACTTGTTTTTTTTGCTCTCCTTATGTAATGTTCATTTAGCTATCTGCTTCTGCTAATCCTTAATTGTTGGACAGATATTTGGCTAACTGCTAAAACTATGGCAACGCTACACACAGCATCGCGCAGGAGGACAGGAGAGCTGCTTCCCTGTCACATACTTACCACCACTGGACCACCAGGGATGAAGAAGGGAGGAAAGGGGGAATACAGATTAAGTATACTTTTTTTTTTTTTTAAATGTATCTTCTCCAGCCCCCCAAAAATGCTTCCCACACAGCACCCCTACTCCACCACACACAGCACACCTACTCCCTCACACACAGCACACCTACCCCCCACACACAGCACTCCCCACACACAGCAACCCTCACACACACACCCTCACAGCACTCCTCACACACACACACACACACAGCACCCCTCACACACACACCCCTCACACATAGCACTCCACATACACTCCACACCCGTGCTGTGTGCATGTATTTAGCAGTCTGTCTGTGTGTATTTAGAAGTCTGTCTGTGTGTCAGTGTGTGTCAGTGTGTGTATGTATTTAGCATTCGGTGTGTGAATGTGTTTAGCCGTCTGTGTGTATGTATTGCATTTGTTAGAGATACTAAGAAATATGAGCTTAATTTTATCTATTTATATCATTATTCAGTATTCAGGTTTAATTGCTGTGTTGGCACTTTGAGGGAAAAAAGTTGGCATATATTGTGGTTTGGGTACCCTGCCTCAAAAAGGTTGCCATCACTGCCCTATACACACACCTATAAACTTATACTCATTTTTTGCTAGCAAAAATTAGGATTGCTCAGTCTTCAGCATAGACACAATGCTGATGATTTGATTGAGAAGGGAAAGCAGAAAACACCTCCCAACACCTCTCACCAGCTGCCGATTCTCCGGAGGGGTATTCTTTTTCCGGGAAGGTTTGGGAATCCGATACAGCCTATCCCCCACCCAGTCGTCACGCTCCCCATCTACTCCCTCTTCTCCAGCATCTGCGCTAGCCCTATATTTCTGAAGGGTCGGATCCTCCCGGGTTTCCCTCCCGTACGTCTCTGGGGTATCCCAGCCTAAGGGGGCCTGGTGTAAGGTGCAAGTCGGGGTAGAAAGTCTTACCTGGGTCTCAGCAGCAGGTGGGCCGGTCTCGGCGGCACAGGTCTGGGCACGGGTCGTCACAGCATTAACTTCAGCGGGACCCATTAACTTCAGCGGGACCCATAGGCAGAGACAAGGGGGGCCAAATCATTTCCAAGGAGGACGTCAGCTGGCAAATCCCTCATGATCCCCACATTCACATGTCTAGTGCCCACTCCCCAATCCAAATGTACCTGGGCAACGGGCAGGTGGAACACAGTGCCCCCAGCTACTCTCACAGCCACAGTGTCTCTGGTGTGCTGGTTCTCAGACACCGAGTGCTTTTGGAGCAATGTCATGGTTGCACCGGTATCCCGCAGACCACTGACCTCCTTCCCGTTAACTTTGACGAGTTGCCAGTGTTGTTGCCTATTATCCTGGTGGGCAGCTTGGACGGGGTCTGCCTCGTAGCTCTTTTCAGCCTTTGGTATTGTATACCCATTAATTGTGGATGTGTAGTTGTCTCTCTGGGCGATGAGGATCATCCCATCACTTGCCACCAGTTGTTAAGACTCTCACAGCTTAAATGGATGAAACTGCCGTTTAGCCGATCTTCCCCCTTTCAGAGACACAGGCTCTATACAGTAGACCGCCAAACTCCCGAACGGAGTGCAAGGGAATGCAGTAAATCCACGAAAAAAGAATCTGCCGAACTCCTTCCACGGCTACAGGCGAAATAAATACTTCCAAGTAGCAATCCCCCCCAAACACGAGACCAGGCTCTGTCTTGAGGGAAAACAGGAATCTGCTTTAATGAGGGCTACCTGCCCAGTGTTTATGCAGGTCTCCCACCTGGTGGACACTCCCCTAGGGGACCAGATGGAAGACTGGGACACATATCGTACAGTAGCCAATCACAGTGGCTTAGGTTTAAGCACTCCCCCTTACACAAGTAAATCCCTCCTCTCCATCCTGGAGATAATTGGGAAGAAATCCAATTATCTCCAAGGATAGAGGCAAACCGCCATTTTACATGAAACATTAAAAATGCATAAAAATACAGAACTATAAAAATACTGAATACATTGGATTCGTGTAACGTATCCCCAGATAGCCTGGATCTGAGCGCACATTACTACCGAATAGCGCTCAGACCCAATGCACACAGTTCAATCGCCATGGAGTCAAAGTCTTTCACACTGTCCTTTCGGTATACGATTGACTCCATGGGATGGCTATCTGGATTAAGCCCATTCGTATCATCTAAACTCCCAAACGGATCGTTGTTCGTATGCCTCGACGAAAAAGGAGGACGATCGGCAGTTTCAGCGGTGTTCGGTAGGAAAAAGTGTCCGTTTATAGTTCCATAAGTTCCTCGTTGAACACCGCTGTTCTTTCGCGTGTTTTAAAATGGCCACTGCCTCGTGGTCGGCAAACGAGCGACGACCACCCTGCATACGGCTACAATGAAGAGGTGTCTGCGGTTAACCACAACGTTCTAACTGGGGCCAAGAGGTTAACCAGCAGCACACCTCTTCTGGGTGGCCGTCTGTTCGGTAGTTTTGTTCGGTATAATCCTGCCATAACCGAACAGGGGCATACGGACAGGTAATTCTACGAATGGAGATAAAACAGACGAACCAGCAATAGTAGATATACAGATGGGTCTGTCACAATCAGTATATGTCTAGTGTGAATAATATCCATTTGTACGCAATGTATGTGAGTTTGTTGGTGTTCGTGTGTATGTAATATAAATATATACTCGAAAAATTAGAATATTGTGTAAAAGTTCCTTTATTTCAGTAATGCAACGTAAAAGGGGAAACTAATACATAAGATAGACGCATTACATAATAGTTTAAGCCGTGATTTGTCATAAGTGCGATGATTATGGCTTACAGCTCATGAAAACCCCAAATCCACAATCTCAGTAAATTAGAATATTACATGCAATCAATAAAACAAGGAGTGTATGCATATGGACTCAGTACTTGGTTTGGGCCCCTTTTGCAGCAATTACTGCCTCAATGCTGCGTGGCATGGAAGCTATCAGCCTGTGGCACTGCTGAGGTGTTATGAAAGACCAGGATGCTTCAATAGCGGCCTTAGGCTCTTCTGCATTGTTCGGTCTCATGTCTCATCTTTCTCTTGGCAATGCCCCATAGATTCTCTATGGGGTTCAGGTCAGGCAAGTTTGCTGGCCAGTCAAGCACAGTAATCCCATGGTCATTGAACCAGGCTTTGGTGCTTTTGGCAGTGTGAACAGGTGCCAAGTCCTGCTGGAAAATGAAGTCAGCATCCCCATAAAGCTTGTCTGTGGAAGGAAGCATTAAGTGCTCCAAAATCACCTGGTAGACGGCTGCGTTGACCCTGGACCAACACCAGCAGATGACATGACTCCCCAAATCAACACAGACTGTGGAAACTTCACACTGGACTTCAAACATCTTGCAGTGTGTGCCTCTACATTCTTCCTCCAGACTCTGGGTCCTTGGTTTCCAAATGAGATGCAAAAGTTGCTCTCATCAGAAAAGAGGACTTTGGACCACTGAGCAACAGACCAGGACTGTTTTTCTTTAGCCCAGGTAAGACGCTTCTGATGTTGTTTGTTGTTTAGGAGCGGCTTGACAAGAGAAATACGACATCTGAAGCCCATGTCCAGGATCTGTCTGTGTGTGGTGGCTCTTGATGCACTAACTCCAGCCTCAGTCCACTCCTTTTGAAAGTTCCCAACACATTTGAATGGCCTTTTCCTGACAATCCTCTCCAGGCACACTTTTCCCTTCCATATAACTTTCTATTAATGTGCTTTGATACAGCACTTTGGGAACATCCAACTTCCTTCGCAATTACCTTTTGAGGCTTTCCTTCCTTATGGAGGGTGTCAATGATGGTTTTCTGCACAACTGTCAGGTCATCAGTCTTCCCCATGATTGTGATTCCTACTGAACCAGACTGAAAGACCATTTAAAGGCTCAAACCCTTTGCAGGTGTTATAGCTTACTTAGCTGATTAGAGTGGGACACTGTGAGCCTAGAATATTGCACCTTTTCACAATATTCTAATTTACTGAGATTGTGGATTTGGGGTTTTCATGAGCTGTAAGCCATAATCATCGCACTTATAACAAATCACGGCTTGAACTATCTTGCTTTGCATGTAATGCGTCTATCTCATATATTAGTTTCCCCTTCTACGTATTACTGAAATGAATGAACTTTTGCACGATATTTTTCCAGTATAATTTTTCCAGTATCACCTGTAAGTATGTTGGTGTTGCCATGCTGTGTATGCAATGTCATTGTGTGTATCCCAGTGTCCCTGTGTGTGTGATGTAAGGTATCGCTGCCCAGCTATCCTCATTATCTTCCCATAGCCCCTCATTATCTTTCGTCAGACCCCATTATCTCTCTCGAGCACCCCATTACCTCTCCCAATTATCTCCCTCTTACTTCTCCACTATCACTCTCCCCCACGATCTCTCTGCTGCTGCAAATGGAAGCCGTGCGCGTTCTGCCACCCGGAAGTATCTTGGCAGAAATGTTTACAAACATTATGAACGCTCGTATAGGAACGGACTTCACTCTATTCAGATACCGGCACAGCGGTGTTACGTGAAAAGTAAAATGGAAATGGCGGCACTGGAAAAGTGGCCGTGGTGAGTGATATCTCCATATTTCACATTGAAAACATTGTGTACCTGTCAATTATGATGTCTTTAATGTATATGGGGGAATTAAGTAAAGTCAAAAAAGGCAATATAGAACACAATCACAAACATGGTCTAGAACACAATCTACACCATGAGATGGTTTATTTGTTGTGGTATTTATTTATTGAACAGGAGTAAATTCATCATTGGGTTTCAGGTAACGGAAGATAGATGTAATTTAAATCTGTGCGAAAAGGCTGTCAAGTTAATTTATGACAGAATGGCTAATGAAGTATTTAATGTCAAGTGTAAAAATGTTAAGTTAAGTTAAATGTTAATGTTTGATATGGTGTTTGAACTTAAGTTAAAAATACATGGTTGGTATTTCCCCTAAAACTACTCTAATGAAGAACAATGGCCATAAACTAAATGTATCTGGTCTGACATTTCAGTGCTATCTCGTTATTTATTATGGTAGTATTGCCTACCAGAAAAATGTATACATTGTATAAGAGTCCCACATGCAGCAGGACATTCAGCAAGAGTGTGATGTGGAAGTCAAAGTCCACGTTAGTCCGTGCATGACATAGGCCACATTTAGTTATCAGAGGCCATCAAAATAACATAATTCAGCAAAAGAAAGCTTCATTGATATTCTGTTCACATATATTCCATGTGTTGGAATACTTGAGAATAAAAGTTTATTAATCCAGTGTAGAACATTTATGAGCCAAAAGGGGGACACAGCCTTTCATAGAAGCATACAGTTTTCTGCCATTTCATACAAGAAAAAGTATTTTTTAGTATTATTATTATTATTATTATTATTATTATTAGACAGTGTAACATCTTACTTAATACTACACCAGATTTTCTTGGGGGAGATGCCCCCTCCCCTCCATTTTTCCTTGTCTTTAACCCCTTAAGGACAGAGCTTCAAAAGCTTGTCTTTAACTTAATGACAACAGCATTTATTTAATTTTTTGCTGTTTGCGTTCAACTGCAATTTGCATTTTACAAATTTATTTCACCGACACATATTATATATCGTTTTTTTTAAAGGACAGAAAGGACTTTAATTTGATGTAACATATATATATATATATGCTTATTTATTATAAAAAAAATACAGAAAAATGCAAAAAACTATTTGTGTTTTTTTTTCCAGTTTTTGCAATAATAATGTGTGCACAATTAGTGCAGGTTAAGGAAAGTAATTAAAATAAATTAATTTAATTGTTCTGATTTACAGAATATATAATGTGTATGGGATTTTAAGTTTTTTTTTGGTAGTTACAGGTCACAAAGCACAAGGAGTAAAATAAACTTTTAATGTGGAGCGATTTTAGAATTTGGTATGTTTGTCTTGTAAGCTTAATAGCCATAAAAGAAAACAAAATTGCCACACAAAAGTATATATTTATATAAAGTAGACATCACCGTTGTTTTGACACTTTCTATGTAGCCATTTCACCGCCAACCTCTGCTAAATATTGGAGTAAATTTGTTTTTTTTTTGGTTTTTGGCACACAAAATTATAACAAAGAAATTCTCATGTGTATTTTGTAAAGTTGGTGTGTGCTATTCCTATACAAAGTTTTATTTTGTGTACAGTTACATCTGCTGAGTAAAATGACACCCCCATTGTATGTCTTTGGCACTATTTCGTGAAGTTACAGTGCCATATAGGATACCTGTCCTTTTCAGTATTCACAGTAGAATTTTGAGAGACGGATTTAATGAGCCTATGCTTCCATTTGGGGTATTATAGTAGTTTGACTGTTCAAAAAAACCCACAAAGGCCTACCATTTGTAAAAGTAGACACTCCAGGGTATCTCATAAGGTGCATATTGTGCCTTAACATGCCCCCATTTTTTTCACCAATATATGCCAAAGTATGTGGTAAAAAATAATTTTGTGCATTTTTTACATACGTATTGCATTTTTGCTGGGCATTTTGTATATTTCATATGTGCCACTAAGTTCAAACCCCCCAAATTATACTCAGCTAAGTCTTCGGAGTAAGAAGACACCCCCAATGAATGTCTTTGGCACTATTTCATGAAGCTTCAGTGCCATATAGGAGACCAAGCCATATCAGTTTTTACCGAACTTTGAATTTTGACGCTGGGCCTTTGTGCAATTTCCAAGCATCTTTGCAGGTTTTAAATTCAAACTACCCCACAAAGGCCTACTATTTCTTAAAGTAGACACCCCAGGGTATTTCAAAAGGTATATTTTGAACCTTAGCGTGGGATCATTTTTCCGCTAGCTTGTACCAAGTGTAGTGGTAATAAGTGTTTTTTCTGCCTTTTTGACACACAAAGTGAGTTTGCACAGTATATTTTGCAAACCTTATTTGTGCCACCACTGTATAATACTTCATATGTTGCTCAGCTATGTCGGCTGAGTACAGCAATACCCCCATATGTACCTTTGCCAGGTATATGTGGACATCGGAGGGGCACATTTTGGACACAGCCATTCCGGGTTTTTTCAAACTTTACATTTTTACGCTGTGCCCATGTCCCATTTTAGAGTATTTTACCAGACTATATAATCAAAATACCCCATAAAGGCACACCATTTCTTAAAGAAGACATCCCAGGTTATTTCAAAAGGCATATTTTGAACCTTAGCGTGGGATAATTTTTTCGCTAGCTTGTACCAAGTGTAGTGGTAATAAGCGTTTTTTTCTGCCTTTTTGACACACAAAGTGAGTTTGCACAGTATATTTTGCAAACCTTATGTGTGCTACCACTGTATAATACTTCATATGTTGCTCAGCTATGTGGTCTGAGTACAACAATACCCCCGTATTTACCTTTGCCAGGTATATGTGGGTGTTGAACGGGCACTTTGAGATGCAGCCATTCAGTTTTTTTCTAACTTTGAAGTTTTACGCTGTGTCCATGTTCCAATTTGGAATAGTTTAGAAACACATACTATTTATTAAAGAATTCACCCTGGGGTAATTAAAAAGGCATATTTTGAACCTTGGCGTGGGATCATTTTTCTCTAGTTTGTTCTAGGTGTAGTGGTAATGAGCGTTTTTAAATGTATTTTTTTACTTTTTTAAACTTTTTTTACTTTTTAAAACTAGTTTTTAAACTTTTGTTTTGCTTATTAATTTTTTTAAACTTTCCTAAACTTTCTTAAAACTTTTTTTACAGATTTAACATTTTTCTAAGCTTTTTTTTTTACCGTTAACCCCTAACTAGCAGTAAGCAGCACTAACAGTAAATTACCCATTTTCCCATAACACCCACCCCAGCTAGCAAAATATATAATTATAAAATATTTAAATCAGTTAATTAAATAAATTGAACCCCTGAGGGTTAATGGTCAGGGGTTAAAAAAAATTAGACCACAGTATAATACTGTGATCTGTATTTTGATCACTGTAGGCAGTGATCGACTGGCAGGGAAGGGTTTAATTTTTATTTGGACTGTCTAAAGGGGGTGTTTTCTTATTTTTTACTTAAACATTTTTTTAACTTAATTTTGAACTTTTTAAAGCTTATTTTAAAACTTTTTTTAACGTTATCCCCTAGTTAGCCTAACACCAAATCCCCCAATTCCCCACTAACTTCCACCCACCCCAGCTAGCTAAATTTATCATTTTAAAATACTTAAATTAAGTAATAAAATAAATTTAACCCCTGAGGATTAAAAAAAAATATTTAACCCACAGGGGTTAAAAAAAAATCAGATCATAGTAAAATGTAATCCCAGCCAATTGATCACTGGGCAAAGGGGGGTGGGATTTTAAATTAAGTTTTTTTTTGTTTGTTTTTTTTTAACAGGGGGCAGGATCATCACTGATCCGTCTACCTGCACTTCACACAGAACCAGGAAGTGCAGGGAGGCAGAAGATAAGTATACTAAGCACATGTGCTCGCTCTGACATGCTGTCAGAGCGAGCACATATGCTGGGCAGCACTATCGGGTGCTCCCAGTCAGCCTGTAATACAGAGGCAGACCAGAGCACCATTAACCCCTCGATCGCCGCAATAGCGGCGATCCAGGGTTAATTTTAACAGGTGACGGACAACGTCATCACTCGTCGTTAAGGGTTTCCCCTGAGTGACGGACCTTGTCCGTCACTCGTCATTAAGGGGTTAAACCCCAGTGCACTGGTCAATTTGTTGATTTCCCTGCTAATTAAAAAGAACATATACCTCTAAAACAAACAATCATTGTTCACCCTACTCCTCCCCCCCCCTTGATTTAAAAAAAAATAAAGTTTAAAATAAATTAAAATAAGAAATGAGTATATAATATCCTTCCAGCGTAAACATTGCAGTTTATACAAAAAAAAAAAAAATTGGAATATTTTGGGACTTTAGTGTTCCTTTAATACAACCAATGCTAAATTTTACCATCCATTGTTTCTGTGTGTAATTTATTTATTTTGTTAGTCGTAAATGGGGTCTTAGTTGAGAAGGATTACAATGGAACTGTCACATTTCTGGAAATGAAATAATTAAAAAAAAAATTGAACATCACCAATAGTTAATGTTAACTTTTTATGTGTATTTTTAAATGTATATTAAATATTTAGCAAATTGCAACACAATTCTTTTCAGTTCAGGCACAGCCAGGGCATACAATACAGATGAGGTGGAGAATTGAGACATAGTGGATTTCTACTTTTAACCCCTTAAGGACCAAACTTCTGGAATAAAAGGGAATCATGACATGTCACACATGTCATGTGTCCTTAAGGGGTTAATTTCATATTTTAGGCTTCAACTTCCTAAACATGTTTGCCAAATACAGAGGATACATAAACTGTGATAGAAAGCCTTGTTTGTTATTTTGTGGAAGACATATTAAACTATGTTAAATTCAATGCTTTTCCCATTTTCTGCTGTAAAACCACAGGGAATATGTCCATACATGTTTGTGTGAACTGTAAACTGTGTTTTAGGTCCCTGGGGTGGAGCATCTGGAGAGCGGAGTGAACCTGTATTTCATCATCTGTGTGAACTATTTTAGAATCCAGCCCAGGTTTTGGAAGGGGGTTAATCAAACCAAATTTCCTGTTGGATTCAGCAATGTTTCTAAGGAAAGACAGGATTTTTGGATATAGGCTGAACTTGAGAGATATTTGCTGAATTTTATTCTAAAAGAGTGAGAGACACCTGCTGCTAAATAAAATGGAAAAAGTGCTCAACATAGCTCAGAATTATTTTCCTGTTATGTACTATATACTATAACAGCTGCTGTCAATGCTGCTTGCTGCTTTAAATAAGGTTGTTAAAGGCAAATTTAATTTCTCTTGTGTTTGCATTGACCGAGGGAGACAATACATATTACATATTATCAAAAATGCTGGCCCATGACAGGTCCCCTTTAATGTAGCTATTACCATTTCCATAGGCTACAGCGAAGTATGTGCCGTTTCTCCAATAAAATTTTGACCATGTTTATTAAAAGCTATAGTGCAGAATCATTCCTACATAGTTTAAAAAAACGAAATCATCGCTGTGTGTGTGATAGAGATTGAAGCACCGGAAAAAATAATTAATAACATCAGTGCTATCTCGCAGGTTATGCAATGTATTACTTATAATGAACGTAACAGTGCTGCGGCAATGTTAAATTATGCAATATAACAACATAGTTTAATGTAACACACGTAAATATCAAATAGAGCATAGTAATGAACTCAATTGTCAGTATTCATTAAACACAGTATAAGTCACGTTGCATTTAAAAAATAAAGGCAAATGTACTTAATTGTGGTCATCATATAACACTATGGTAAACAGTGATAAATGGAACCAACAGTGGGCAGTATAAAACAAGATAAACAAAGTAAATGAACTTACTTTCAATACATATATTGCTAAAACCAAAGAGAGTAAAATATCACCCACCTGCAAACTCCCCCCATAGGTAAAAGGAGACACCACAACATAAGGAGAAGCCACACCTCCGTAAGGTAAGCAAATAGTAGGTGAGCAATCCACTAAATGATACAAATATATAAATATATATAAATAGTGATGTAATCAAATAAAAAGATATCCCGTAAAGATCCAATAGAGCATAGTAATGAAACCTCAATTGACAATATTCATTAAACACAGTATAAATCACATTACATTTGCACTCAATATTCAGAAACAAGGGTATGTAGACCTAATAGTAGTCATCATATAACGCTATGGTAAACATTAACAAATGGTGGTATAAAACAAGAAAAATAAATTAACTTACTATCACTGAATATAATGCTGAAGCCAGCGAGCTTGAAAGATCATCCCCACACTCCTCCATAAAAAAAAAAAAGATACTACTCGATTGCGCTACGTCAGTCATGTCCAAAGTCCGGCCCGTGGGCCAATTGCAGCTAGGGCTGGACTGGGAATGAAAAGCAGGCCTGGAAACAAATTCTATACCGGCCCCATAATGCATCGCACCAGCATGGTGTCCAGATATGAAAGCGGGAAAAGAAACCTGAAAAGTATAACTCAAATGTGAAAGAAAGCACTCATAGGGCTTCAGAATAAACAAAAGAGCGGTTTTGTTGTAAGCAGGCGTGCATTTGCATCTAATCAGTGTTTCAGTCCAACTATCTTGACACATTAAGGAAAGTTTCGTAATTGACTGAAATTGTGAATGTATGTTATTGCACAGCAGTAAAAAATAAATGACGTTATCTTGCTTATTTTGAAGTAACAAGAGTGTGCTCTTCACTTTGGCTGACAACTGGATGATCTCAGTCAAAGCCAATTTCATTCCCATAGGAAAGCATTGGGAGGCTATTGCGCATGTGTGGCAAAATGCTGCGCTTTACTGCACCAATTAGCATCTCATCATAGAGATGCATTGCATCAATGCATCTCTATGGAGAGCGTTCAGCGTGGAGATGCTCAACATAGGTGCTGCACACTGTGCAGCACTGGAGTAGGAAGCAGCTCTAGTGGCCGTCTGAGTGACTGTCAGTACAGATGTTCCTAGGCAGCAATGTAAACACTGGCTTTTCTCTGAAAAGGTAGCATTTACAGTGCTCAGCATACAGGGACAGCTTATAGACACCAGAACCACTACATTAAACTTAATACAATGTCTTTCTCTCACCAGTCGACTCTAAATTACAGGGAGAGCAGGAGACACAAGTGAAAATACATTTCATTCATCTCATTCCACCCTCTCTAGCCTTAGATGTGTATCATTATCCTCGCCACCCCTCCATGCTTCTCAATCCATCACCCTGACCTCCATGTGTGTCAATCCATTGCTCCTAGCCCTCCATGTGTCTCATTACCTCCCTTTTATCTATTAGCTCCCTCAGCCCCTCCATGTGTCTTATTAGACCCCCAGTCCTCCATGTGTCTCATCAGCCCTCCATGTGACCCTACAGCCCCCCTTCCAGCCTTCTATGTGTCTCTTTCCACCCCCTCCAGCCCTACATGAGTCTCATTAGCCCCCCACCCCTCCATGTTTCTCAATCCATCCACCCAGTCCTCAATGTGTATCAATCCATTCCTCCTAGCCCTCCATGTGTCTCATTACCCCCCAAGACCTTCATGTGCCTTATTATCTCCCTCAGTCCCTCCACAGGTCCCTATAGCCCCTCCTAGCCATCCAAGCATTCCTATACCCCCCTCCCAGAACACATAAGATCCCGACAATTGTTACATCCCCTGATAGCCCTGATCTTGGTGACCAACATATCAAAAAATCACCCAGATCAGTTCAGGGGTTCAGGAATTTTATGGAAGTCACATTTTGACCAACCACACGCATGGTTCCATGCCCAACACAGTTCCAGAGAATTAGGCTGTGCGGTCGGTCTACTCCAGGGATTCGAAGTAACATATAACATAGCGAGTTCATATTGAACTTAGTCTATGTCTCTCCTTCGGGGGTTTGTTCTTACCGAACGCCGTTCGAATCCCATTTGAAAAGCCGAACATCCATGGAAGGTAAATGGTTAGCAGTTACAAAAATAGAATATAGGTCGCGCCAAGGGGTGATATAAAATAATAAGATCAATGCGTACTTACATAGAAATGAATAAAAATGGAATAAAGTCCAGATAAAAATTATGTGGATAACAATAGTCCAAGTTTGATTGAAGGGATAGATAAAATCGGTGGGCCTTGCAGGATCCGAGGTATCCAGATAATGTGGAAACATGCAAATAAAAGACAGAAATTCCAATAGTGTAAAACTGCGGTGGAAAGACGAAGGTAATGGTAATAGTAGTCCTCGTACTCACCTATTGTAGAGCTTTGGCCAGCTCAGGAGTGACAATAGCTGGCCAAAGCTCTACAATGTGTAGAAGGGGAAATAATGTTTAAACAAATCTTCTTCATCCCCCTCCACATCATCTCGCATTTATGTCACCTCCTGACATTACTGGCAACTGTTTCGCGCTACTGGAATGCATGGTGGAACGCAGGAACCACCATGTGAGTAAAGAGACACTTTGGAACGCACGTGGAACGCAAAACTGACGCCGCGAACGGAATGCAATGTCATCATACACCCGGAACCAGGAAGTGATTGTGATCTGACTACGAGCAGTTAAAATTAAGCCAACCAACACATGGAGGACATCTATCTACTAATTGTGTGGTGTATTTAAGAGGGAAGGAGGGGATATGTCTTTTATTAATTTGTAATCCTGTCTTACTATTGCAAAGTCCCTGAGGAAGTCCCTGATTAAGAGGAAATGCGTTGGACAGATTGTGGACAGATTTTATTTGTGTTTTATGCTGATTGATCCTTACCTGTGTGTTAGTAATAAATTATTTTTATACTTTATCTACACCTTCTTATATCTCATTTTGGATGCATTTTATTTCATATACTGCTGAGATCTGCAGGACCAGCCATTGGAAACAAGGAACTGCCTGAATTCTCCATTGATTTCTACATGCCCTGCTTTATCAGTT
The DNA here is from genome assembly GCA_933207985.1 of Pelobates cultripes. NCBI lineage: Eukaryota > Metazoa > Chordata > Amphibia > Anura > Pelobatidae > Pelobates > Pelobates cultripes. The sequence goes on along the minus strand of OW240921.1, from coordinate 46,861,424 downwards.
AAAGTGTGAGTGACCACTTGGCACAAAACGATATTTCTTTAGTGTTATACAGAACTGCACTATGTTTTTCTTTGTTTCCCTACAATTGGATAGACCCTATTGTTTTTTGTCTATGTATTTGTGGAAGATTTGAGGAGATCTTCGGGTTAAAATCCATAACCAAAAGGGAAGTTCTTATACGTATATTTAACCTGTTGTTTTACTAAATGCCCTAATATTCACTTAAGCACTACAGAGTGATATTGGTGAAAACTGACCACTATAATATTTTTCTGTGATATAGTGAAAGATTTTGCACTTTCCTCTTTGAAAAAAGTTTGGACACCCCCCGCTAGCTGACATCGTCGGGGAAGGAGCATGGGTGGAGCCTGACCCAGCACTGACGGAGATCGGCACTGGATTCAGGTAAGTGATTGAAGAGGTTTTAACTGAAGGAGTTTAACCCCTTCAGCGCCGCTGAAGGGGGACGTGTGCGAGGGGGGCACTGTTAGATTCTACAGTGCCAGGAAAATGACTTTGTTTTCCTGGCACTATAGAATCCCTTTAAGCTACAGTAAATGTGTTTAAAAATCAGCTTGTGTACAGGTATTAGTAGGTCACCAAAATTTTTCAAAACAATCCCACCACTGGCCACATCTTGACTCACATCTCTAAAATCAAATTGACCCTCTATGTCCATTTGGAATGTTGGGTAATATGTATTAACCATTGTCCTGTGTGTTTAACGGTGTTTCATAAAAGTATTATTAGCATTATAATGAAAATGGATAATATATAGTTAAATAATGTAAACCAAAATGCTATAGTACATATATGAATAAAAAATTGTTGTTGAACAATTTCCCTTTAAACAATGTCTGATATTTACGGAAGAAAATATAAACGATTAATTAAAACAATGGTCAGAAATTTGTTTTATATGTATCTGTGTTATTGCTGTTTCTCCTATGTAGGGGTTAACTTTGGAAGCACAGCTAAGGAATGTGATTTAAATGGATTTAGGCCCCTCCCTAAAGTCAAAAATACAGATTATATCACCATTCAGCATTGCATCATCTTCTACCCCCAGTCCTGGTAATCTCTGGTCGGAAACGTGAAAAATTGTTTACAGTATTGTCCTTCCCGCAGCAATGAAATAAGTAAATAGCCATTTCAGCTTAAAGTGAACAGCCTCCTCATGCATAATGACTCAGACATGGAGGGGGCAGGAAAATAAATACTCAGAGAAAATTTACAGAAAAAAAAAAGTGGTGATAAGGGTTAAGGACCAAAGAGTATAAATGTGTCTCCTCTACTATATTTTGTCATTAGAAATGTGAGTCTGAACTCAGACTTGCACAGATTTAGAGCACAGAAGATCTGATATACACTTTAAGGGGACTTCAAGAATTTTTTTTAGTTATCTAATCTTTCTCATCTTCTCTTTTAGAAAATATTTAAATATATAAACAATAAATAATAATTGTTTTGTTTCGAAAGAACTTTTTTTTCTATCAGAATTTTGAATTTTTTATTTATCCTAAAGAAGAAATTATTTATAATTTTATTTATTTTAATATTCCTGGTGAAGATGATGAAAGCAGGGGGTATAACACTTGTTCAGTCCCCTTTATTAAGATGGTGCTTGCTTTTGGCCTTTATTCTCATATTTTCTAGAACAGTGCTTGCAAGTCCTCTTAGAGACACAAACCCACTTTTGCAATTCTCTGATCAAGTGCGACTTAGATACCTGTATGCAGATAATGAACACACACATTTGCATCTGCAGATCTCTCCTGAAGGAAAGGTGAGCGGCACAAGAGAAAAAAACGTATACAGTAAGTATATCATGGACTGCAACTTTTCTTTATTAATTTTAATTAGATATATTCTTCTTTATAAATTGGAGGAGTTCAACCTTCATTTTCCACCTGTTGTTGGTCCGCATTACCCTTAATTCCCTACCAGTCTACCAGTATTTACTTACTTTATTACTGGTATTTATAAAGCGCCAACAGATTCGTGAAGAACATCTACCACTGATCTAAATTATTATTATTTTGTATATGACCATAATATATATATATATATAAATTGTCACAGTTCTAATTTTGCTCTCTGCCTAATATAGAACCATATCTTTTTTATTAATGGATAAGCAATTAAATAAATTATAAAGGAGAGATTTCTTAGAAATGTATGAACAAATCTTTTATTTCCCAATTGCAATAGTTAAAAATAATGTTGTCTATTAGAACTTTTTTTTCTAGTATGCATTATGAAGAATGCATTCTTTTGCACGATTTTTATACTGGCATACTATATTACCTGTCTATAATAGAAAAATATGTTTTTAAAATAATTGGATATATTAGTTAGAAAGTGCATCCCTTGTCAGAAAGTCATCTTTCTGAAAATCTTTCTTTCCTAACAGCAGACTGGGGGAAGTTAATCGTTGTTGCACTTTTCATTTCCTGCCATATTCAGACATTAGATAACAGCTTCATAGCTCAAAACTGTGTAATACGCTGTAAAATAACATATTACTATCAAAGTTTGTATATGGATTCAAAATATTAACATGAACCGATAGAAATATATAAAAGATATAATTTCCTTAAAGTTGTAAAATACTATTTAGAAGGAAAAAAAAATAATATTTAAATTAAAGGGGCATTTCAAACACCATATCAAAGTATGTTTCTTTTATAGATTAGGGTGCAAGAAGGTCCCCTGTATCTATCTTTTATAACTAAAGTAATTTGCAAATTCAATAGCTAAAGGCTAATGTTTTCACTCAAATATATAAATGGGAATTCTGGGAGTTGTAGTTCATCTGTCAGCATTCTACAATAAAAAAAAAAAGCTAACAATTAAACTACAGTTCCCTATAACCATAATGTTCTGCCATGGATCTATGGGATATAAATTCTTGAGATGAGAAGGAAATATAAATTAAAAAAAAAATAATAGAATTTTTTTTTGTCTTCAAAGGTCATGCATTGTATGAGTTTAAGTTAGATTGTGTATTTATAAAGTGCCAATCTAAGACTCATAAACAATGATGGTGTGTATTTATGATACCAGCATGCTTTATCAGCAAGAAGTCGCTAAAATTACATCAGAAAACATTACATAATACAGTCGTGCAGTTAATGAAACAGGTCAGCAGGATCAGTTAAAGAATAGCTAAAGATCAAAGAAACTAAGCCCGCATATCAAGTTTAACAATATAACAAGGTGAAGTATAGGAAGTTATGTTATGCTGATAATGACTGTGCAGAAATTGGATACTTCAGTATATAGCTTTTTCTATTCATGTGCCATAATCCACAGGAATAATAAAAAGAATATCAGAGAAACTTTAACTATCTAGCTATTAGTGAACTATAACTTACATCATCCAAGTTGACTGACACTTATGAGACTTGTAAGGGAACAGATCCAGAGCCGGATTATCCATAAGACTCTACTAACTTGACAGAAAGAGAGGGCACTGGGTGAAAGGCTGTGTTTAGAGAAAACAAAATTATTTTTAACATGTTTTGTCGATTTTATGTGTTAAAAGTCATGGATATATTTGCCTGACATTGGTTCCAGAGGTGGCTAAACAGGCAGCTGTGTGGACCTCTTCAGCCATTACCCTTTCTGATCTGTGCCAAAAGCACATCATTTTGTTACGAAACCTTTAGTCCTTTGGGCACCCCCATTTGAACTAGATCCAAGTTATCATTTCAGGGCTCCTTAAAGCTTACCTGACAACAGTAAAATACGAAACCATTCTTTGCTCAAAGTTCTAAACCACTGTTGGCTTTTTCTTTGTGGAACAGCAGCTGTTTTTGTTCTAAATGTAACATGTCATAGGAATTGTTAACATATAGATTTGGAAAGACTGATAATAACATATCGTTATTTATGTTATCAATAATTACATTATATTATTATAGGTCTGCTGGAGATCAAGGCAGTAAAGCCAAGTATTTTGGTTATCCGTGGAACGCATAGTACCATGTATCTCTGCATGAACTCAAAGCACCATTTGTATGGTTCGGTAAGTAATTCTAAACTACAGTTAACTAATGGTCTATCCCTGGCAAAACCTTTCTAGCTGCAGTGGTAATATGGAATTTTCACTTAAGCATAACCAATTCTGTCCAACGTGGATGGTGATGATTGGCTTGACAGCAAAGGTGGAGAACTAGCTCAGTAAATCACTGTCTTTTAATTTGGATGGAATTTATATTGATAAAGCCAAACCAAATTGCTGCTGCAGTTGAATATAAGGTGGGATGTGGTGCAACAGAGAGCAAAAAACTATTTCATCAAACACATTACACTGAGATTTAGTAATTATGGTGCTTATAGTGTCTTGAAGCATCGAAAGTACCAAATATTGTATATCAATTTCTCATGACTGCTATAAGAAATGTCAAACTGCAGCATAAAAGTTGACTTAATTATTGGTATTATACTGACTAAATAAACACCTTAGCAGTATGCATCTTTAGATTATTTTTTAGGGTTAGGACAGGGTTAAAAAAAAAAGAAAAAAAGTTACCCGCGCTCTTTCCCAAATCCCTATGTGGATTTAAACAAATGGAGGTTATTTAGTTACTCCAATGGCCATTAGAGGGAATGCCCACCTGCCACGTCAAGGCAAACCTCCAAGGTGGGCCCTACACTAACCATTCACCTTGAGCTTCTGGTAAAGATATTTCTAATGAGACAGAGAGACCCCTATCTACTTTTTAACCCTTAGTAGGTCACACATGGGATGGTCGGTAGCATTGTAACATAGCTGTGTGATACAAAAGTGAATACAAATACAAAAATTCAAGGATTTGGGAAAGAGCGCAGGTAACTTTTTTCTTTGGTTTTTACTGTATGTATTGGGGCTGATGTGTACTATGGTCGTTGCTGCCGCCCAGTTTGAGTGCAGGATTGTTTTTTTGTATTAGGACTGGGTTAGGGTTAAGGTTTGACTTTTCGTGAGACTGGTGGAAGTTAAAAAACTCCCAAGCAGTAGCTGTTATTTGCAGCCAATAATACAATATCTCTCCAGATTAAGTTGTTGGGAGAGGATTTGGCTAAACCGCATCACACATTTTCTGTCTTCTCCGGTCCTTTCCTATCATGCACTGAGCTAATGAAAATGGCAGAATTAAAATGGCAGTAGACAGCAGTTGCTGCTTGGCAACCTTACCCCAACCTTACCCAACATTTATGGCAAAGATGGCATGACCACTAGTAACAAAGTAAGCTTAATCCGGTCAGTGGCATGACCACTAGTAACAAAGTAAGCTTAATCCGGTCAGTCACCAGTATTCTAAACCAGCCCAGTAAAAGTTTACTCTACATATTGAATAAGATTTAAATGGAGGAATGGCTGCTCAGTATGCAAAGTAGACCCTTTTTCTGCAAATAGAACGATGCTCAGTATTGTAATTTGTAGAGAATCCAAATAAATCCTTCTGAGCTCCTTGGTAGACACCACAAAATGCATTCAAATAGCTTTTGTAACTATGTAACAATAGGTACACACTCATACTGTGTGCTTGCGTGCATGTTTTGCCATGGAAGGATGTAAAATATAAAGGAAAAGTTGGGTAGGCTAGCGTTAAGGATAGTGGCCATGCCTTTGTCCCAGAGGCAACCAAAATCCAAAGGAAAGGATCAGCACAAGTCTAAGAACTTGATATGTGCACTGTTATAGGCCAAAACATTGCTTCTGTTCATCCAAATATCTGCCCATATCTTAGACCTGGCTATGCCCAGTCCTTTTCTTTATACTGAAGGATGTAAAATATATTTTAAAACTGTCAGCTGTCCATTCAAATTACAAAGGTTTACATATCTATTCCTCCATCTAAGACTATGCATTTATTGGGCTGTTTGTAGTGATCTTTGAAACTGGTGACACTGGGAAAGCTTTGATCTGAGATCTTGTGATTGCCGATAACAATCTTTACAGGACCTAGGAAACAGAAATTAGTCATTGCCTATGATGTTTCCATTACGAAAATTATAATCCAGATATTTTACATGATCTTGCCTGATTTCACACCAAGAGGGAGCATGTAACCTTTGAAATTAAGTTGTTTATTCCCTCAAAAGCCAGCCTATATAGACTTGAAAAATAATTAAAATAAAACTATCAATACAAGCATACCATAAGCAAACAAATGCTGTATGTCAGCAGAAAAAAAGTTACTTCTTCTGAGAAAGGGTAATAGCTTCTTGATCCAAGGATAAATCTGACTGCCATTTTGGGGTCAAGAGGTATTTTTTGTCCTAGTTTGTTGCAAAAGTGGAATTGCTTTTTGCCTTCTTTTGAATCAACAGTAAAAAACAAATGTGAGGAACGCTGAACTTGATAGACACATGTCTCTTTTCAGCCTATGTAACTATGTAAGTGGAGGTTAGGATAATGATTATGTGAATTGTATGGTACTGCTAGGAATCACAGAACTGTGCATGTGCAAAGTGTAAGAAAGTAGGAGATTAATAAATGGCTACAAATGTGTACTTTGTGTTTAATACAGCTCAATGACTAGCATCTATAATTAGCTGAAAAGTTGCCACTGTGCATCCTTACCTAAAGCCACTGGTTTTGGAAGTACCACCCAAGCCCCGCATCATTCTGTGTATCATATGATGAGGCATGCAACACTTCAAATAGCACAGGTATCATGACAAAACATAGTTCTTACATTTAAAAAAAAACAAAAAAAACTTGAAGTTACATGCATTCTAGCATCTAGATTTGGTGTAGAAACTTTTAATAATTTTAATTGAAAAACAAATGGGATCATGTTCCGCTTGCTAACTTTCTGTCTTAAATTTTCTTAGGCTGTTTATAACGAAAATGATTGCAACTTCCGAGAGGTGCCCTTACATGACGGATACAACCTGTACTTTTCAGAAAAGCATCCAGCTCACCTAAAGCTAACTCCTGTAAGAGGCAGGCAATTGGAACGATTCATTCCTTTGGAGGCCTCAAGTGAATCTACATATATGGGAGATTACTCAAGTGAACATTTTCAAAGACCAAAACTAGATATTGGGTCAGAAGATCCCCTAGGGATGATAGACACATCCAATATCTTCAGTCCAAGCTCAGATTCATAATGAAGTTAGAATCTGCTAATGGATAATCAAAATACTCCCAGACAACAAGTTTTTGTAAAGGAAAATAGCTTCTTCCAAAAGTAAACTGACAGAGACATTTTTCTGCACCTAACTCCTTATACACCGGTAAGCCTTTGATGGTCACTTTGAAAGAAATATGAAGATAAAGAAGGGAATAGTGGTGGAGATAGGAAGGTATTTAATTTTGACCTGTTTATCAATTTCTACTCCAAAAATATTACTTGCACTACAAAGGACTTTAATCTTGCCTCCGGCAGGTCTATTTGAAGAAATGTTACAATGGCTTTTTTTTTTTAAACATACTCTTGCAAATCAATCTCATGATAATAACAATGTATGTAGGTGTATGTATGTAGGTGTATGTTTTTGCTGTATATTAGAGTGAAAGGACAAAGTGCAAAAGTATTTTGCTCTCGTTTATATCTTCTTCAATGCCAAGCCTATTTACAACTGAATATAAATTATATATTACCTCATTCCTTAAAAATAACAGAGGCTCACTCCAAAAATAATATGTACCTGAGTGCAGAACAGAAAGAGCAAGTTAAAACATAAACTAAAAGCAATAATATAGCTGCACATTATGGTACTGGTAACAAGATAACATTAAGCTGATGGTAATAAGATCAATTTAAGGTGATAGCAATAAGCCATCATCCTCTGTGGGTGTATTAAATCATTATTTAAATAATAACTTATTAAACAATAGAGTGTATTTTCTATCCCAGACAAACTTGAAAATGAGAGAAATCTGTGTTCACTTTTTTTAAGTGAATTTCAAATTAAGGCCTAAATTGCCAAAGTGTAAATGTTCCCATGTGTTTAAGCTCTTTGTCTTTAAAGTTGAAATTTCCTTTGAATTCAATTTGAATAAATACTTTGGTAAATAATCCTGCAAATAAGATTTTCTAAAATCTTAAGAGGGCAAATACATTAGAAAAATGAAATTAAATCTATATTTCCAAATAATTCGTTTTATATATACTGCTTTTTCCCCATATGGAACTAGGGTGCTTAGGTTCATTCACTTGGACTTCAACCTTATCGGCAGACGTTTAGTAGACGTATTACCCAACTTGACAGTACACATCTTATTGACTTTGAAAAAGATGAAAGGTTGGGTTAAACGTGCTGAGTGGTCATTTAAAATTCCAAAGTGGATGTATTTATCTTAAAACTTAGAAATATGGCACAGTTTTCCAGGCCTGCTCTAGACTAATGCCAAGAGTGTAACATTATGAATGTATTATAAAAAATATTTTCTTACCCCACATTGTGTCACCCATTATCACTTGGTAAATAATTGTATTTAGCAGTATACTGATCTCAGTCCACTGTTTATTAAATAAAGGAATCCTATCATCAATATTTTACATGAACAGTTAGAAAAGTCAATTCATTACTCTTTAATACATACATTACATACACTGTTTTCACTACGATACATGTTTAAATAACACAACATGCTCTAATTTTCTGCTATATATAGTTGTTTCTTAAAAAAAACTTTAAAGGGTAATAATGTGATTAAATGACAAATGCCTGTAGCTAAGCAGTGTGTCTATTATATTAAAATCACGTTGTGTCCATGGGATACAGGGGCTGGTATTCAGCACCCCTAAATCAAAATTGTACTATTAATAAGTTTAAGGGTTAGAAAATATTTGCGTTATAGATTGTTCCTTTATTGAAATGTTCAACAATATGGTGAAAGGTGAATTGTTTTTATATTATTGTTAATATGTATATTATTGTATTTATTTATTTTCTTGCTTATTTATTTAATATGTTTTTTATAATATATATATTTAAAACATTTGTATTTATTTTTGCAGCTGTATGCCCTATGTCCTTATTTATTGAAATGAAAGTATGTTATGTATTTATTGTAATTCCTTGTATTTCTTAAGGTGTGAAAATAAACTTATATTATTGTTTCATTAACTTTCATTTCCATTTATGTTTTTTTATGTATAAATGTTTAAAGAAGCAGTCCTGAAACCATAACAACTACAAGCCACTGCAGTGGTTGTAGTGCCAAGAGTTTCCCTTTGCTGAACAATAAGTAGTCAAAATGTTTTCAAATTATTTGACACTTACTACAGACCACGGTGGCCTCCAGTTAGGGTTTCTTTTGTGATATTTCTAAAATGGAAGATTCCTTTGCGCAATATATGTACATATTTTGTTCATATTCAGACTCTTTTGGACTACGAATTCTTTCTAAAAAAGGGCAGAATAAGCAATACTAATGTAGAAGTAGGGATATCCACAAAAAAGGAGGCAAGACTGGAGTTACAGTTTGACTATTTACCATGGGATTGAGGTATGGGACTCTTGGCACAATACACACTACAGCAGGCTATAGTGGTTATGGTCACAAAGTTATAGTGAATACTCTGCTTTGTTTGGTAACCCACATTAATGTGCATTAATAGAGAATTGTATGCTTAAAGTGGAAAAAGTCTTCTTGCTACATAATGTAGCCCCATGTAGCCAAAAAGCGCAGTTTAGTGCAAAGGGGCCTTGACAAGGCTAGGAGGCAGCATGTAGGGATTGGTGGTTTGGGGGCTAAAGGTTGGGCTATATAAATAGGCAGCCATCTTAGAAAAATCACTTTTAACTTACCTGCCTGGCTGAGTTTGTTCCTCCCTCCCTCCCTGAGTTTTTTGATGGTTGGGTTGTCACGTTCTGTCACAGCGGCGAGATAGGGAGCTAGGGAGACAGGGAAATAGGCTCTCCTGTAGCATGATTATGGAAATGGTGAATATGGTTCTTGATAAGTTTGGTAGGTTTTGAGCCCTGTCGCTGGCTCAAAACCTGGTGGGGTAGGGGTATCCGGGTATACCCCTACCATGGTTAATTAAAATGTTGGCACTTTAAGTTATGTTCCTGTTGGAATACTGTTCTATGTTATTTATTTATATATGGGTCATTGACTTTTATATCTAACTGAAGGATACGGATGTGATGGCGGGGTGTGGGGCAATGACCTTTTTCTATGTTAATTTATTATTACTATTGAATAAAGCTGTGGACAATTTTGACCCATATACCCTAGTGTTGGTGTTTTATTGGGTTAGGTATGTGGTTTTGTCCTGATTCTGCCTGCCCATATGGCGACTATGCACTGTTCAACACCACATACAACACTAGCAAAGACCCACGGCACACAATTTAAGCGTAAATTGGTGTGCTGTTTGTCTTTGCGATTCTTGTAGAGATTATGGTGCCTAGAGTTCCCCTTTAATCTTCTCTTTGAAAGATCCATAGATATCTGTTCCAATAACCAGTGCATTGAGCTAACAAAACAAAATAGTGGTATTGTTGTGGGTTTTTATAATTTAGTAAACTCAGAAACCAGTAACACTGTATGAATAACAATGTATAACTATATCTAATCGATGATTGCTTATATACTGGATGAAGCCTTTTATTACAACTTTTTTAATACCACATGTTTTTTCCTATAACCCTATTTCCCTCTATTCTCACGATTCCATTTCCTCTGACTCTCATCGTGTGCACATTTCATTGCTTTCACACCTATCTTGTACTTCTTATATACAAGAATTTCTCAGTAATCTCTACCACACGTAGATACACTGAAAAGATACATACAGTCTCATAATCTCACAACACTGTACCTCTTGCTTTTTTTGTTGTTCTTATTTTTTTTGTGATTCGTTAATAGTTTTTTTTTCCCAAATAATTGTCAATACCACCCTCCTCCCAGGGAGTAGACCTTCTCTGGGGATATAGAGGTACATGCTTTCTAATAAGGGTCTTCCTATGGTACAATATGATTACAAATATCATTATTTATATGGCCCCAATATATATGCAGCACAAACCAAAAAAAAACATTTAATTCTAACAAAACATGTTTGACATATGGGAACAGTGAAGAGGGCCTTGCCCAATAGAGCTTACAATCTACAGGAATGAGGAACAAATATGCAAAGGGGAGTAAGGCATTTTAATGTACCTGAGGACCAAAGGCAGTTTTCTAATTAGGAGATTTAGGTGGCCGTCTAAGGCCGTGCGCTGACCGGGGCCTTGGGGTCACCTAAATCACCTTAGGGCAGAGTGACTTGTTGGGTCCATGACCGAGGGCCTGATAGCTTGCTCCTCCAGTCTGCCCTAAGAGAACGAGCCTAACCTCCAGTCTGCAGCTCTGCTGGATGTTAGCTGCAGATTGTGAAGTGGCTCCCGATCTCAGCCAATCAAAGCATTGCCACGGATTACTACGGCAATGCTCTGGCTTCTGGAGATCGCAAGACTCCTATCACATGGTCTGCAGCTCTGCACCTGGAGAAGCAGCAGACCGGATAAGAAGGCCAACGGACCACAAGTTAGAGAGACAGCCCAACGGACCACTAGGGAGGGTGACAGCAGACTGGACCACCATGAAAATAAGCACAAAACCACCAGGGAATCGCTTAAGAAAAAGAAAAGGGGTGAGTTTACCCCCTCTCTCACTCTGTCACCTGTCAACCCATCCCTTACTCTGTCACCCCCTCCCTCACTCTGTCACCTGACATCCCTACCCCCTCTCTATCACCCCCCTTCCTCACTCTGTTACCCCCCTCACTCTGTCACCCCCTCCCTCACTCTGTTACCCCTTCCACCCTCCTAATCCTGTCACATTAAGCCCTCCAATTCTGTCACACTCACCCCCGCCCTGGGGATACAAAGCAACCCTGGAAAAAAAATCTATGCCAGCCCCATAAGTCATTGCACCAAGTAATTGTCAGGACGAACCAGTGGCCCAACACTCAAAATTAAGTAAAACACGTAACAAAGACAAACAGTAACAACGTATTACCGGGCCTTAGAATGGCCAGAATTAATGTAATAGAATAAACTTTCATGAGCCGAGGTCAGGAATACAGAAAGGAACAAATACAGTAAGAACAAAACCAAAGGGTCAGGTATACCAGAAATACAGGAAGTCAAGCCAAGCTAAGATCAAAAAGCAAAAAACAGAATCAGGAACACACTCTCGGATAACCAACAGGGTGGAAACCACGACAGGGTACTGAACAACTGCAGGTTTGGGTTTAAATAGCCAAATAAACCCTACTTTTGGCAGTGACGTCATTGTGGGTGGCGTTATTATATATCACCGCCTTGCAGTGTCCGGCGTCCTTCCAAACGGTGGACCAGGCCACTGTATTAAGGACTGCATGGAGGGAGAGGCTCTGGAGGTAAGTAACCTCTCCCTCCTTTAGTGTGACTGCACCAATCAGACGCGGTCACATCGTGGTGCCGATCAGCACTGCGATAGTGTGACCACACCGATCTGGTGCGGTCACACTGAGGTGCCGATTAGGCACCGTGACAGTAATGTCACATGTAATATGTAAGGCTATGTCTTGCCACCCCAGATGATTGAGTTATATATAAACACATATGCATACATACATATAAATATATATATATATATATATATATATATATATATATATAACATAAATATAATAAATACATATTTCTTTTTCTAATATAAAATATTGTCCTTTTAGAGTAAAACATTTAATTATACAGTAAGCATACTCACATGCAGACACAGACAATCTCACTGAAACACACAAGCTCATTGATACACAGCCTCATAGACAAACAATCACACATAAGCTCATTGACATAAAAACACAAGCTCACAGATGCACACACATAGGCTAACTGACAATCTCACTCACACACACAGACAAGCTTATTGAAAAACACACAAACGTAGTACAGACAAACTCTGACATGCTCAAGCTTACTACAGACAAGCTCATTGTCACACACACACACACACACATGCTCACTATAGAAAAGCTCACTGATACACACATGCTTCCTACAGACAAGCTCACTGACACACACAAGCTCACTACAGACAAGCTCACTGTCACACAAATGCTCACTACAGACAAGTTCACTGACACACACATGCCCCCTACAGAAAAACTTGTTGACACAACCATGTTCCCTACAGAAAAACTTGTTGACACGTGCATGCTCCCTACAGAAAAGCTTACTGACACAAACATGGTCACTAAAGAAAAGCTCATTGATACATATGTTCCTACAGAAAAGCTTACTGACACACACATGTTTACTACAGACAAGCTCACTGACACACACATGCTCACCATAAACAAGCTCACTGACACACACATGCTCACCACAGAAAAGCTCACTGACACACACATGCTCACAACAGACAAGCTCACTGACACACACATACTCTCTACAAAAAAGCTCATTGACACACACACATGCTTCCAGCAGGTTTATATTTACCCAGGTCGCAGCAGATCACTGCCCAATCCCCTCTCGCTCAGGTCCCCAGCAAGTGCGGCATTCTTAGGGATACCGGCCACTGCGGTTCCTGTTTAAACAGGAAACTTACCTGCGTCCACAGCAAAGATGACGCCAACGTGCGTGCAACATCACGTCATAGACGCGCGCGCACGCACGTTTTGGGGTCAGTGCCCAGGTACAACCAATTACAACCTCAAGAGGGTTATTTAAACCCAAAATAGCATTTTTTCAGTGCCCTTTCATGGTTTCCACTAGTTGTTGTCAGAGAGGGCATCTTGTTCTAGTTCTTTTTGGTATTTGACTTTGGTTTGTATTTTGACTTCCCCTTATTCTGAACTTTGGCTTGCTTCCTTGTTGTATCCCTTTCTGTGTCCCTGACCTCGGCTAGTATTTTGACCATTCTTTATTACATTAAGTCTGGCCATTCTAAGGCCCAGTAAACGTTGTACTTGTTCATTGTATGTTACATAGTTCTGAGTGTTGGGTCATATAGTAATCGTGACACTGCCAGGCTATACAACCATTTCCCGCAATTGTGTAGAAACATATAGCATCATTGCAAATTACATTTGTTTATTGAAAATTATGCCATCACTACAGTCAAAGAGCACACAAGGCAGTGGCGTAGGGAGCAGTGCCACTGCAAGCCTCTGAACGATGAATAGAGAGACTAGCTCTCTGTATTTAACACTGCAAGTCCACCCTTCAATATATCTACAGCTCCTTACATCCGCACAAGGCAATCCCTATTTGTTTCACTAATGGCGGTAGTGGGGGGCCTCATGTTTGAGTTTCGCTTAAGGCTTTGCAAAGTCTAGAGCCACCCCTGCTGAGGACAGAAGAGGTATTTGGCAGGATGGAGCAAAGTAAGTGGAAGACAACAGTTTGCATCAACAGCAAGACGAGATGTGAGAAAGATTAAACTTGATTGACACGTGTCTCTTTTCAGCTATGTAACTAGGGACAGGAGCTCTGTAGAATTAGGAATAAGGGTTTGTGCACATGAAAGAACCAGTTTAAATTATCAATAAATAATCTATAAAACCTTTATAATTACAAGACAAGGTTGGGATCGCTGCAACGTGTTTAATAACATTTTAATAATCCCAGGGGAAGGAACATTTTATAATTTTATTACATGAATTCATTTCATTTTTTTTTTGCTAGTTTCATACTGATTAATAGCTGATCTAACCACATTTTCAACAGGCTTAAAATTAAAAATGTTTTAACTATAGATTCATGTGATTGGTGAGCTCATGTTCTTTAATCTTTCTCACAAGGTATAGACTTTAAATAGAAACCACTGCCTTACATGGAAAATGTGATCCGAAACTAGAAGTAATACCTGCACAGCACTTAATTCCTTGCACTCAGCATGCATAAGCAGGAGATGAGACAGGTACACATGATTTACAAAATTAAATAAGATGTGGTCTTTCTATACAATACTTGCATCTTTAACTCTTTCACTAATGCTATTGTCATTTTCACATTCCTGAAGTTAATAATGTTATTAATGACAGCGACACCATGGCAGAAGTCATTACCAAATATGAACAGAATATTGAAGCTTGAGTTTTGAGATATGCTCTCAAACTGTAAAATTGTGGTTCACTGGTATGTAAAGGGACACTCCACTGACCAAATGCAAAAAAGCACTGTTTAGTAGATATACCCAAATTAAATGCATGCATGCATTTAATTATGCATTTTTTTCATTGGGGTATATCTAAAAAATGCTTGCAAGCTCTGTGGTTTCTTCTCTGCTGCCTTTGCAAGCCCTCCCCTTCTAAACCAACTCAGACTTTCTGTGGCTGTCCAATCACAGACAATACAGGTCAATGAGAAGTCTTTACAAGGCAGGTGCTCTGGGCAATTGCTGCCTCTTGAGTTTGTCTCCACTGAGCTATTCAAACTAGGAAGTAACAGGACAAGTTGTCTACTTTAACCCCTTAACAATGAGTGACGGACGAGGTCCGTCACTCAGGGAATTGCCATGACGACGAGTGACGGACCTCGTCCGTCACCCGTTAAAATTAACCCCGGATCGCCGCTATTGCCGGTCTGCCTCTGTATTAGAGGCAGACCGGGAGCACCCGATAGTGCTGCCCCAGCACATGTGCTCGCTCTGACAGCATGTCAGAGCGAGCACATGTGCTTAGTATACTTACCTTCCGCCTCCCTGCCCTTCCTGGTTCTGTGTGAAGTGCAGGTTGCCGGACCAGTGCTGATCCTGCCCCCTGTTAAAAAAAGAGTTTATTTAAAATCCCACCCCCTTTACTCATTTTAATAAAAAATTAACCCCTTCCCTGCCAATTGATCACTGACTACAGTGATCAATTGGCAGGGATTACATTTTATTGTCATCTGATTTTTTTTTTAACCCCTGTGGGTTAATTCTTTTTTTT
The DNA here is from genome assembly GCA_933207985.1 of Pelobates cultripes. NCBI lineage: Eukaryota > Metazoa > Chordata > Amphibia > Anura > Pelobatidae > Pelobates > Pelobates cultripes. The sequence goes on along the minus strand of OW240921.1, from coordinate 46,845,567 downwards.
TTTTTTAACCCTCAGGGGTTAAATTTATTTAATTTATTAATTTAAATATTTTATAATTATATATTTTGCTAGCTGGGGTGGGTGGGAGTTATGGGAAAATGGGGAATTTACTGTTAGTGCTGCTTACTGCTAGTTAGGGGTTAACAGTAAAAAAAAAGCTTAAAAATATTTTAAATCTGTAAAAAAAGTTTTAAGAAAGTTTCAAAAAAATTAATAAGCAAAACAAAAGTTTAAAAACGTTTTTAAAAGTAAAAAAAGTTTCAAAAAGTAAAAAAATACATTTAAAAACGCTCATTACCACTACACCTGGAACAAACTAGAGAAAAAATGATCCCACACTAAGGTTCAAAATATGCCTTTTGAATTACCCCAGGGTGTATTCTTTAATAAATAGTTTGTGTTTGTAGGGAAGTTTCAATAACCAACCGTCTAAACTACTCCAAATTAGAACATGGACACAGCGTAAAACTTCAAAGTTAGAAAAAAACTGAATGGCTGCGTCTCAAATGCGCCCCTTCAACATCCACATATACCTGGCAAAGGTACATACTGTGGTATTTCTGTACTCAGATGACATAGCTGAGCAACATATGAAGTATTATACAGTTGTAGCACACATAAGGTTTGCAAAATATACTGTGCAAACTCACTTTGTGTGTCAAAAAGGCAGAAAAAACACTTATTACCACTACACTTGGTACAAGTTAGCGGAAAAATGATCCCACGCTAAGGTTCAAAATATGCCATTTGAAATACCCTGGGATGTCTTATTTAAGAAATGGTATGGCTTTATGGGGTATTTGGATTATATAGCCTGGTAAAATACTCTATAATTGGACAAGGGCACAGCGTAGAAATGTAAAGTTTGAAAAAAACTGGAATGGCTGTGTCCCAAATGTGGCCCTCCGATGTCCACACATACCTGACAAAGGTACATACTGGGGTATTGCTGTACTCAGCCGACATAGCTGAGCAACATATGAAGTATTATACAGTGGTAGCACACATAAGGTTTGCAAAATATACTGTGCAAACTCACTTTGTGTGTCAAAAGGGCAGAAAAAAAACTTATTACCACTACACTTGGTACAAGCTAGCGGAAAAATGATTCCACGCTAATGTTCAAAATATACCTTTTGAAATACCATGGGGTTTCTACTTTAAGAAATGGCAGGCCTTTGTGGGGTAGTTTGAATTTAAACCCTGCTAAGATGCTTGAAAATTGCACATAGGCCCAGCGTCCAAATTCAAAGTTTGGTAAAAACTGATTTGGCTTGGTCTCCTATATGGCACAGTAGCTTCACAAAATAGTGCCAAAGACATTCATTGGGGGATGTCTTTTTACTCAGAAGACTTAGCCGAGCATAATTTGGGAGGTTTGAACTTAGTGGCACATGTGAAATATACAAAATGCCCAGCAAAAATGCAATCCATATGTAAAAAACACACAAAATTATTTTTTATCACATACTTTAGCATATATTGGTGAAAAAAGGTGGGGCATGTTAAGGCACAATATGCACCATATCAGATACCCTGGAGTGTCTACATTTACAAATGGTAGGCCTTTGTGGGGGGGTTTTGAACAGTTAAACTGGTATAATACCCCAAATGGAAGCATAGGCTCATTAAATCCATCTCTCAAAATTCTACTGTGAATACTGAAAAGGACAGGTCACCTATATGGCATTGTAGCTTCACTAAATAGTGCAAAAGACATACAATGGGGGTGTCATTTTACTCAGAAAACTGTTATAATACCCCAAGTGGAAGCATAGGCTCACGCAATTTGGGTCAGACAAACCTAAGTTACTTTTTATGGTCTTTTCCAACTCTATGGCAGGGGTTCTCAACCCAGTCCTCAACCCCCTACCAGTCCAGGATTTAGGGATTACCTGGGTGTGTCTAAGGTGTTTAGAAAAAGAAAAACACCATAGACACACCCAGGTAATCCCTAAATCCTGGACTGGTAGGGGGGTGTCTATGGTCTTTTCTGCTTCTTGTTATACACAAAAGCCCATAGAGACTATGTGTCAGTTTTCAAACACTATCTGACCATAGCAAGACCACTTAATGTTATCTCATATATATATTGTTATCATTATTATAGCCAAATTTACCACCCTAACTCCTCCTACAGTTTTTACACTACATTGACAGAAATATACCGAAACGTGCAAATTGTTCCCGATTGGATTGCTATTACTTTGTGGAACGTTTCGCTGAATGGTTCATGGAATATCGTCGTTCTTGTGGCAAAATTGGTCCCATAGGAATGAATGGCAAAATGTTCAAAACTAGAGTGGGAGCTGGCAAAAGCTGAAAAATCAGTACATGATTTTTAAACTGCCACCACTCCCTCATTTTCAAGCCCACCTACACAAATCTTATATCAAAACATTCAGCTTTCCCTGCTGCCACTAAAAATGTCCACGGCTAAGCCATAGTCCTGATAGTTTTCACAGTATGACCATTTGTTTGCGACTCACACCGTCCATTGACATTCATTGAAACTTCACTATAGCCAGCTCAAACTTGAAGGGCAATTTCTAAACTGCGACTGTGCCTTCATTTTTAATACTTCAGAGACATATGCATCATAATGTAGGTCTGTGTCTTGTGATTCTCACAATATAAAGCTCTTCGCCGTAGGATGTATAGTTTTTAAAATACGACCGTTTGAAGATGGCAACCGCCAAAATACTCTGACCTGTGCCAGGCTGCAGCAGCAAGTGATGTCATAGACAGGGCCTTTTGTACACCTGCTAATGTTTTTATAAATGTATGTTTTAATGTAACTGTGAAGCACTTTGGGCAACAACGTTGCAATTAAATGTGCTATATAAATAAATAATAACAGTTACTCCGCCCACTCCAGTTGTAGACTACTGGTGGAGGCAAGAACACTTCACACAATTTCCCCAGAAATTGTAGCTTTTCTAGTTATATATATTTCATTTAAAACAAACCTTTGAAAACTTGATGAAAGAATTATTATATTCTTATTTTTTTTTATTTTTTTTTTAGGTGACAGTCTTCTTTTAAATAAAAGGCCTTAATAAGCTTAAATAATGAAAAAACTCCCTGATGGTTTAGATCAATTCTCAGACATACCACTGGGGAACATTGGGCAATTTCAAAACCCTGGAACTTTCAGTAACTGTGTTCCACAATACTCCCAGAGTGCCACGTAAAACATGCAAATCAAAACACAATTCTCACTTTTTATAATGCACATTTATTTGTAGCCTGCTGTCAGTGCTTATGTTTGGATCTAAATTGATAAGTGTAGATTGTTTTTATATTATTATTATTATCATTAAATGTCCAGGTGCATACAACCTTTTGAGACCATCTCAATCAGTGAGCTAAACATGAATAAAATTGTAGTGAGAAATATAGTAACAAAACTCACCACTGATTTATGCAGATTCTTAAAATGTTTTTCAAACGTGTAGCTAAATATAAATAGAATATGGTTCTGATAGAGTATCAGCATAACCAGAGACAGACCAACGTCAAGGATAAGAGAAGGTAGACTAATCAAGAACACAAAGCCAAGGTCAGGGGGTCCAGAGGTAAGAATAGTCAGATACAAAGCCAAGTCAAACCAGAAAAACATACTGAATACTATAATACACTCTCAGGATACTAAGACCATGACAGGGCAGCCAAGTGATGTCAGATAAGGACTTAAATAGACATAAGTTTGTAGTACTGTAGTAGGGTGGAAAACAATTGGGATAATCAGCAATGATACTAAAAGTATGTTTAGTCCACAAATATATTGAGCTATACTGGACTATACTGTCAATTTAACATCAGACAGAACTAAGCACTCCACATCATAAAGACATTATGTCAGCACACATACCCACTAATACGCACATGTGCACTCAGCATCAGCCGAATGGAGGAAGAGGATGCTGGGGAATCTGAAGGAGGAGGTGTGGGTGGCATCGGCTGAGGGAAGAGGAGAGGTGCAGTGAGGGCTGAGAAGAGGTATGACAATCAGCCACCCAGACAATTTATAAAAGTGCTAATTTTGTCTTGAAATCAGCACATTAACAAAATGATATTAATAAAAGGAAAGAAAATTAAAGTGGAGGCTAAAGTTGCAGAACCTCCTGTTAGGGGGTTAACCCCGGTGTAAGTGTTCAAGAAAGGAAGAGATGGAGGATGCAACAGAGAACAGAAAGGAATAAAGCACTGGACAGTACCAGATCCTAAATCTTAATTCCTATATATAAAACTTAACATTTAATGGGTCAGATAAAAAGTCCATATGATGGACTAAATTGAACAATACTAACTACAAACAAAACAAAAATAATTAAAAAGAAAATAAAGAAAGAAATAACGACACACAAAGAAATAATTGTGATGGCTAAAATAGCCCACTAAAACAGGTGTAGGCTAACGCCTTCATATGCTCTCATGAAGACACAAGATACACAATATCTGGGTAGAGGTGTCAGATCACTATAATAGTATGGTGCAGAAATTGGTAAAAAAGCACACTCTTTAAACTAGCAAATAAATGTAGACTACTGTTTGATTAGTCCTGCGAGGTGTAAAATACAAAGGTAAAATATGGCTTACAAAGCAGAATGATCGCAATGTCACTGACCCTATATATCACTTTGTCATGGCAGTGACAAAATGACAATGAGGGGACACTCTGTTAAGCCCAAAAACACTTTAGGGGTGTAGAGTGTTTTTACAGAGATTCCATGGAGACTATCTTTATGTTCTAGCACGTTAAGGCCACCAGAATGACCTGATTAGAACCATTTGAAATCGCATAAAAAACAACAAACAAAAGAACACCATTGCATATATAAAATATTACCCCTTCTATAAAACCCCAGAGCAATCCTTGATCAGTACTCAATCAGATTTTCCAGCCTAAATGCCTGAAGTTCAGGGATTATCTGATGGTCTTGAGCCAAATCTGTTTCTAATCCCAAACCATCCAACAATGGGATATGTGGATCTGAAGTAGGGAGTAGGCAGAACAGAAAGAGGTATATAGATTTATTTTTACAATTTTACTTTTTATCTGGCTGAGCAGCCATGTTGGGTCAAACTTTACTGTTATCTAACCAACTTTTGCTCAACCCAACTTGTCTGCTGACATTTAAAAAAAAATATATGTAGTTTTAATGTTAAAATTATACATCATTTTAAAAATATTATTACGTTTCTTTAAATGTAATAAACGTTTTAAAAACAAAAAATGACAATTTGATGAGAGTTGTTCTTTAAGAGCAAACCACACATTCTGAAACCTTCTCAGGGGTGTTCACTAAAGTGAGAATTCAAAGTGACTTCAAAGAGAATTTCAAATTCAAGGTCAAAATAGCCAAAACACGAAACATTCTCTAATAAGTGAGCTATGTTTCCAGTTCAGCTACTCTGACCACAAATTTGAAATTTATTTGGAATTTTAAATAACCTTGTCTGAGCATGTACTCAATTTTCGTAGCTCAGCATGAGCAAGTCTAATGGTGCACTCACTCAGTGCTGATTGGTGACATTAGAGTCCTGAGATGCAGAACACCAGGAAACAAACAAAGGGTACTGGGACAGAACCCCAAATTTGGGCCGATCCTGCTAAATCCAGGACAATTGGGAGGGATATAATTCTGAACATATTACTAGCCCTTATCCAGTTCTTGAACCAGGTCCTGCTCTCAACCTGTATTTTGTTTGCTTCCTTTGTCCATTTTTGTCTCAACATCATGCTTTTGATTTCATTTCAGTTTGAATACCCCTAAATAATTAATATTAAGCCTGTCTGCCACTATCAGATCATCTTGGAGAGTCGTGTTTGTCAGGATATTAAACTCTGTGCTGTTGACCTTTTACCCAGTTGCAGGAATAAAACACAACCTTACATATATATAAACACAAATACAAAAATCTGATATTAGAACTCAAAAAATCTCAAAATAAATATTTATACAAAGTTACGAAATAGAGCCCACTATTTACACAGGGTAGTTGACTCAATTTTGGCCTTATGCCTTTCCAGGACAGTTAATGAATTTTAGATTATATATTATTTAATATCATTATATTAACAGTTTAACATGTCAGAGGTTTTCAGGTATGGTTATACCTTCAGAAGTTACAAACTGTCAGCCTTTTGTAAAGCACTTATATACTTTTTTATTTTTTAAAATCACACACATTTTTCATAAGTGACTGAAATGATGCCAGAGCCATTGGCCAACTCTGTCTTGCCTCAAAAGTTTGTATATAGAAATGTTTTATGGCAGGAAGCAAATTTCAGTACTAAGAGACTTAGTAATACATTGTAAGAGTAGTTTCTGTGAAATAATGTTTTTGAAATTCATTAACACAGAGCTGAAACTATTTATAAGAATTAGATTTTTTCAATATATATTTTTATTGCGTTTTCCACAAGACATCGTAGACAATCAGCATCTCAAATGACGTAACAGAAATATGACTAGTTCCCTTGTTTTTTGTATCTTTAAAGGCCCGTAAAAAAAATTCTTGCACCAGGGTCCTCTCTACATTAGTTCTGCCAATGTTGTAATCTAATTCATTGTTCGATTATCCCAGCCTGGACTTTGTAGTATTTAATACATCATTGATTGGCCAATGTATTTATCATTCAAGCAAGATGGTATGAGGTCTAAGTGACTTAAATCATGATGTATAACATGTCACTGGTCCATAATTGATTTTGTACAATCACAATTGCCTTTGCTATCACCATGTAAAAATTATATTCTAATATGGGAATGGGACTATTTCTAACTTACCAACAGAAAGCAAAAAGTTAAAGCAAAACCACTTGTCACGAACAGTCAGTGCTAAAAATGGTCCAATCCACATACAGATAATAAATATTGTTATAATTGTTGGAGTTCCGATCTCTAGAGACTAAAAACTAGTATATCATTTTCAAACCGCATTCCTATATTGAGGGATGGAGATTTGAAAAGAAAACAAAGACCAGCAAGAGTCCTCAAGATCCAGGGCAATAAGTAGTCAGATAAATGCTTCGGGATGCCAGGATATCATAAGACTTAAGATCAGGGATTGGGGCTAAATAGTAAGAATAGGCTAGACCAGACAAGAGGACCTCTTCTTTAATTTTACTGGACCCTGGTATTACTAACCCCTCAATCCTAAATGAGGATATGATTTTCTATGAGTGATATACATTTCAAGTAAAAAGTCAAAGTAACTAAAGTAAAATAAAAAGATTAGTTTTATTGGTAACACTCTAACAGTCTAGAAAAGAAAGAGAATAAGAAATGGAACCAAAGCGTTACACCTCTCCTTTAAATGTGGGATAACCCCAGTGGGTATACATAAAGAGAGAAAAAGAAGATGGACGGGGTAACCTTAACTAATAACAAAAAGTATAAGTATTAAAATGGTTATTTAATAGGTAATAATTAAAAGTCCAAATAGACAGAAAACAAGACAAACAAACACTCTTATAGATCAACTATGCATGAAAGGTAAGAGTGACAAGAACACACACACATAAATTAAAAAATGATATATATAGATGAATATAGGCTACGGCCAGCCAACAAGTGTATCCGAATCAATGGACACAGATAATTCAATAGTATCAATATCAAAGGTGAGTATAGATGTCTACTCGGATTGTTTTGTGCTATGATTTATTAAGTCAGTGATAATTGTGATTGCAACGGCAGTTCTATACAGAAGATAGCTGAGATGGAATTTATCATAATCTCAGACCAAATTACCCCCAGCATAATACCTAAGGTAGACCGCTGTAGTCAGTAATTGGCTGAGCTATTCAGCAGAGAAATTCCCATCACTCTTACCTTTCATGCATAGTTGATCTATAAGAGTGTTTGTTTGTCTTGTTTTCTGTCTATTTGGACTTTTAATTATTACCTATTAAATAACAATTTTAATACTTATAAGGAAGCAAGTTTAATGGTTAGAGTTAGGACCCACCTAGGGGGATCTGCCTTGACGTTGGCAGGTGGGCTTATCCTCTCATGTCCATTGGAGGTAACTAAAAACCTCAATTTGTTTAAAAATACATAGGGATTAAGGAGAGAGCGCAGGTAACTTGTTTTTCTTTGGTTTTTACTATATATTGGGGCTGATGTGTACTGTAGTCATTGCTGCCGCCCAGTAGTGATGGGAGTGAGCGCAGGACTTATCTTTTTGCATTTGCTCTATAAGACTGTTCGTTTGTCTTGTTTTCTGTCCATTTGGACTTTTAATTATTACCTATTAAATAACCATTTTAATACTTATACTTTTTGTTATTAGTAAAGGTGACCCCCTCCCTCTTCTTTTTCTCTCTTTATTTAATTTATTGGTATTCCAAAAGTTACATAAAAAGATTTTTTAAAAGTCGACATTTCAGTTCTACATGAAAACTTTCCTCAGGACACATTAATATGTATGTAGTGGATGCAGTGTGTGTATATTAGATGTAGTGTGTGTTAGTTTGTAGGGTTGTGTGGCGGGACCGCTGCCTGTTCGTGAATTGCCTGTCTGATATTATGTGTAGAGTTGAGCGAACCCGGACTGTAAAGTTCGGGTTCGTACCGAACATTAGGGTTTTTGGACCCCGGACCCGAACACAGACATATCACTGAATGTTCGAGTTGGAGTTCGGTGTTCGGCGATTTAATGGCACGTTTTGAAAGGCTGCAGGGCAGCCAATCAACAAGCGTTTGACTCGTGTGCCCTTAGAAGCCATCACAGCCATGCCTACTAATGGCATGGCTGTGATTGGCCAGTGCAGCATGTGACCCAGCCTCTATATATAAGCTGGAGTCGCGTAGCTCCGCACGCACATGCGGTCTTATTAGTGTAGGGAGAGGATGCTGCCGCTGATAGGGACAGTTCTGGAAAGAATTCTGCAAACTAGTACATTAGTGGGGTGGGGTGCTCTTCATATCTCAGAGTCAAATAGAAGCTTCAAATACCGCGGTTACATTGGAGTTTTAAAAAGTACATTGTTTTTGGTGCTAAATAGTACATTAGTGTGATAGTACATTAGTGGGGTGCACTTCATATCTTAGAGTCAAAAAGAATCGTCAAATACTCCTGTAACATTGCATTTTTAAAACTTGAACATTTTTGGGTGCTAAAAAGTACATTAGTGGGGTGCACTTCATATCTGAGAGTCAAATAGAAGCGTCAAATACTGCTGTCACATTGCAGTTTTAAAACAAAATTATTTGGGTGCTAAACTGCTAAATAGTATTTTAGTGGGGTACACTTCATATCTGAGAGTCAAATCGAAACGTCTAATAGTGTGCTTAAAGCGCAGTTGTAAAAATTCTAATTTTCTGGGTGCTAATCTGCTTAATAGTAAATTTTGGGGCCTGTGGTGCACTTCATATCTGAGAGTCAAATCGAAGCGTCTAATAGTGTGCTTATAGCGCAGTTGTAAACATTCTAATTGTTTTGCTGCTAATCTGCTAAATAGTACATTTTGTGGCCTGCTCTTCATATCTGAGAGTCAAATAAAAGCGTCTAAAAGTGTGCTCAGGGCCGGCCTTAGGCAATTAGGCGCCCTGTGCAAAAAGTCTTCACGGCGCCCCCCCCACCTCCCACCAAGTTGCCTGAATACAGTAACACACACAGGCACCGGGGACGTGTGTATCACGAGGCAAACAAGGCATCTGTCTTGGGCGCCACTTTGCAGGGGGCGGCAAAAAAAAGCATCCCTCCAAACCCCCAGGCAGATCCCTTGCTTGCCTCGCATCCTGGGGGGCTCAAGAGCTGACCGGCTGGCCACTTTTGAGCCCCCCCAAGGCTGGCAGCGGGCAGCGAAGGAGCATACTCACCTGAGCTCTTCCTGCTCAGCTTCCTCTGCGCCGCTTAATGAAGCCGGGAGCCAGAATATGACGTCAGTCCGGCTCCCGGCATCACTAAGCGCTGCTTACTCAGCCTGTGCGCCCCCTGCCTGCCTGCCCAGCAGCCACACTGGACTGCTGGTAAGAAATCCACTCCAGCTTTCCCAGGGAGGCTGGGTGGATTTAAAATAAATGTAAAAAATATTAGTTTGTGAGTGTTAGTGGAAATGTCTGTGTGTGTGTCTGTGAGTGTTTATTTTGAAGTGAATGTGTGTGTGTGTGTGTGTGTGTCTGTAAGTGTGTAATTGTGTGTGTCTGTAAGTGAATGTGTGTGTGTCTGTGAGTGAATGTGTGTGTTGGTCAGTGAGTGTATATGTGTCAGTCAGTGAGTGTGTATGTGTCAGTCAGTGAGTGTGTATGTGTCGTCAGTGAGTGTGTATGTGTCGTCAGTGAGTGTGCGTCTGTCAGTGAGTGAGCGTCTGTCAGTCAAAGTGCGGCCTTGACAGGAAGGGGTGGGGGAAATTTAAACTCGGTTACAGGCATGTACACACACACTCAGTTAAAGGCAGTCACACATACAGGCACAGGCACAAACAATGGCACAGCTACAGCGACACACACAGACAGACAGTCACATAGGCAGTCACACACACAGACAGACACACAGTAACACACACATAGACAGTTATACACACACAGGCAGGCAGTCACACAGATAGAAAGTCACACACACAGGCAGGCAGTCACACACAGACAGATAGTTACAGACAGACACACACAGGCAGGCAGGCAGTCACATACAGGCAGTCACACACACAGGCAGTCACACACACAGACAGACAGTCACACACACAGACAGTCACACAGACAGACAGTCTCACACACACAGGCAGTCACACACACGGGCAGTCACACAGACAGTCACACAGACAGACAGTCACACACACAGGCAGTCACATACATGGGCAGTCACACAGACAGACAGTCACACACACAGACAGTCACACACAGGCAGGCAGTCAGTCACACACACACACACACACACACACACACACACACAGGACAGGCAGTCACACAGACAGTCACACACACACACAGACAGTCACACACAGGCAAACAGTCACACACACACACTTACCTCTTTCCAGTGGATGCAGTTGGCTGATGGGGAAGCATCTTTCCCTCTTCCTGTACAGCAGGGGCTTCGGGAGGTATTAGCCCCGTCTCCGCCTCTCGATAAGCCCCGCCTCCGCCGCTCGGTAAACCCCGCCCCCTCTGCCGCGATTTTTTTTTTTTTTTTAAATAGACCCGGGTGGAGAACAATTAATCCTCCAGCCAGGTACCTCTTTTAGCTCCCCTGCACTCCGGCCATGAGTGAGCTGTGTCGGCCACAGGGCGCCCCCTGTTCCATGGCGCCCTGTGCGGTCGCACAGCTCGCACACCCCTAAGGCCGGCCCTGAGTGTGCTTACTGCGCAGTTGTAAACATTCTAATTGTTTTTGCTGCTAATCTGCTAAATAGTACATTTGCGGCCTGCGGTTCACTTCATATCTGAGAGTCAAATAGAAGCGTCAAGTAGTGAGCTTACTGCCCAGTTGTAAACATTCTAATTGTTTTGCTGCTAATCTGCTGCCTACATTGGTGTTTTAAAAAGTCAATTTTTTTTGGTGCTAAATAGTATATTTGGGGTGTTCACTTCATATCTGAGAGTCAAATTGAAGCGTAACTTTGATTCGAATTTACTACATCGGTCACTTGTAATATTGTTTCACACCTACAACACTTGTTACACAGATCTAAGTGATAGAAAACAGATTGATATTTTCTACACTAGAAACTACCAGATAACAATCTGCTATATTTAAACCAGTTATCAATAGCTAAGAGGTACTTCAACAATATTGTAATTCTGGGGGATACCCTCACAAGTCAAACTGAGAGGTCAGTTTATAGGGAAAACGGTTGCCTGGATACAATTCTAAAACAATTTCCAAATGTCCTTTGCAGACTTTACATACTGGAAAAATACATGTGCCAATTGCTGTGGCTTTCTGCAGTGTGCAGACTGGCAAGGAGGGCAGGGTTGAGGAGTGGGTGGAAGATGATGTGGAGGATGATGAGGTACTAGACCCTACATGGAATCAAGGTCATGCGAGTGACGTGTGCAGTTTGGAGGAAGAGGCACTGGTTGCACAGAGGCACCAGCACAGCAGGGCGCAAAAGAGGAGCGGCCGTCCCCTAGCGCTTGTTGGCATGTATTAGCTCAAGAATGACCAGTTATCCAAGTAATACATGTAGCGATCAAAGGATCCATAATAGAGTTGAGCAAACTCGAACTGCAAAATTCAGGTTCGTACCAGATTTAACGATCCATTCGTAGTTTAACAGTCAGGTGGGCAGTCCGGTGACCAGGACCCAGACACTGTCTGGGCAGCAGTCGGACGACCGGGACCCAGTATGCCGAAGTTGATGTTGAAGTTAGGAGTCACAGTATGGAATGGATTAGCAGAGTCTGGTGCAGGGTAACCGCACGCCCCCTGGTGTTGAGCACCAGCGTTTGTGCGGCCACATACCAGGACCCTGATGCAGCTTCAGTAAAAAGAGTACTGGATATCAGAAGCCATCACCAGACTGATCCGCAACTTGGAACAGGATGTGACATTCACTGTAGCGGCTGTGCTTGGACATAACTGTTGATAAAAAATAAAATTAAAATTAAAATAAAATAGAATGTTAAATAAAATAAAAATAAATATAAATAATAAAGAAACTTACACAACTCTAACCCTAAACTCGATCCTAAAACACTCCCTGTATCCAAATTCTTTTCTTTTCTTTTTTTTTAATTCTTTATTTATCATTGACAGAGGTTTCAAGTTTATGACAAAGTAACAAATAATCACATTTTTATCCATTGAAAACATGAAGAACAGTAACATATGCACCCCCTTTTGTTCTGTTACAACCCCTTGATATTTGTTTAAGTGCTCTTGACTGACATGTTCATTCAGGGGTATCATCTCTGCACGTGTTATTTACTTTCGCAGTTTACCCCTTGTCGTCTTTTTAGTTTTTCTAGGAGTTAAACCATTGCTACTTATCAACCCATCTAAGGAGGAGCAGTCTGTTGGTTTGGTCGAGTTTTATACTGGTTCGTGTGCCACTTTAGTACATGCTCCTATTCCAGTATGTCTTAATCTCCTCCCTTTAACTCTATTAATTGCAAAAAGCATGGTAGTAATGTTATTAGATAGGTGAATGGGAAAGAAAGGAAAAGAGAGAGAAGAGAAAAGGAAGTTAGGAATCGAGTGGTGGCGGTTGTCTAAGGCCGTCTTTAGCAAGAGTTCTTTTATGCTGATTTGTGGAGAATAGTGTGGTGGGGCCGCCTCTCCTCAGCTAAGTGGGCTACCCTCCCATGGTGCCCATATTTTTTTAAATGTTGTTTGGGTTCCCCTTAATCTAGCTGTGAGCCTGAATCTAAATTCTAAATGTAACTATCTCAAACCTTAAACTCAATCCTAAAACATTCACTGTACCCCAATACTAAATATATCCCCACTCTAATTTTGGACCCAATAATCCACTGTTAAATCCTTTTACGTTTTTAATCATCTTAACACTGAACACCACATGTAATCTAACTTTGACATTAACTGCTCTTTAACCTTACACCCTCTTTACTTCTACCCTCTTTACTTATAACATTATCTTGACCCCCACATGCATTTATACAGCTGTATACACTCTCTATACTCACAGATTCAAACATTGCATCACATGCAAAGCAGAAATATGCATTTGTTAAATATGAATATATATTTTAAGATGTTTTTTAGACCTGCAATGTCCAGTTGCTATATTAAAGGGACACTATAGTCACCTGAACAACTTTAGCTTAAGGAAGCAGTTTTGGTGTATAGAACATGCCCCTGCAGCCTCACTGCTTAATCCTCTGCCAATCCCTTTGTTTATGAACCCTCGTCACACCTCCCTGCATGTGACTTGCACAGCCTTCCATAAACACTTCCTGTAACGAGAGCCCTATGTTTAATTAAGATTTTCTTATCCCCTGCTATGTTAATAACTTGCTAGACCCTGCAAGAGCCTCCTGTATGTGATTAAAGTTCAATTTAGTGATTGAGATACAATTATTTAAGGTAAATTTCATCTGTTTGAAAGTGAAACCAGTTTTTTTTTTCATGCAGGCTCTGTCAATCATAGCCAGGGGAGGTGTGGCTAGGGCTGCATAAACCGAAACAAAGTGATTTAACTCCTAAATGACAGTGAATTGAGCAGTGAAATTGCAGGGGAATGCTCTATACACTAAAACTGCTTTTTTTAGCTAGAGTAATTTCGGTGACCTATAGTGTTCCTTTAAATACTCTTTCTTTATCTACCTTATCTTTAAGTTGGGAGAAGGGGGTGCCTTAGAATGTTGTGCCTACAGGAATCTGACAAATTAATCCAGACCTGGATTACAGCCCCACTTTTAGTATTTTAGATTACTTTTCAGAACACAACACTTTTTGTACTTAACCGTCCCCCAAATATTTCTAATATTGCTCACTTGAAATCTGCACCTTGGCTTTACTTGAAATGGTGTGTGTTGGGATTTGGTAAATTTACTCAACATAAACTTAAAAGGAAATGGAAAATAAATGAAAAACGGTAAATGCATGGGATAGATCAATTTCATTGTTTTATTCAAAGGTGTAATTTCCAGAGAAGTGACATATCTCCTTTAAGAAGACAGAAGTTTGTCCACAGAGTTCTTAATATTACATCAAACTGCTAATCTGTTTAACTTGTATGGCTCTCTTTGTTGCTCTGATCAACTCTGATCTTCCCCAGGAAATGCTTGATGATATTACGAGCATATCATGTGAATATTTTGGCAGAGCTGACAATTCTTTTAGAAAAAAATTATGATGCAATTTTCTGAATTTGTTCCTAGTATTTTGCTCAATTCTTCTCTGCCCTGCCACTTTGAACAATTATAGTGAATCAACCTAACCTATCTTAGGTTTCACACAGAGTATTAACATGTCATTTAGACAGGGCTCAAAATTTCCACTTGCCACTAGCCATTGCCCTGGCGAACAGAATTTCACTGCTGGTGAGTATAATTTGACTTGCAGTGGCAAGTAAATTTTAAGGGCAGGCTAGTAGCCTAGGATTTAAAAATTTAAGCCGTGACTTACTTATATATAGATATACATTTTTTTTTTACCTTTACTGCATGTTACTATTTTGGGTTTTCATTTTAATTTTAGATTTAGAGCCATCCAATAATTAAAAAGTTTATACTTATTTCTAAATTAAGGCTATCTTCTCACCCCTGGGAGATTTAGTGATGATCTTATAGCCAATCCAATGCATGTCATAGAGAACCATTGGGACATAGTGCACATGGGCAGCAATTGCTGCAATCCTTTCTGAGTGAACCTCTGAGCATGAGCACACCCTCGCAGGCAAGTCCACAAGGCTCCAAGATCTTATCTTTCCTACAGGCACCTACTTCCTTCACACCTGGCCACACCCATCTTGCCATGTGCAAGCACACCTGTGGAGTAGAATCAGAGGCATCTCAATGAGAAACCTCTGATTGATCATTTCCCCAGCACAGACTGAAACATGGACAGTTACATTAACTCAGTGAAACTAAGGGAAGGAGGAAGCAAACCTCCCTGTCTGATTGACGGCCAGGGGGTGTTTCATAATTGAATTATAAAAGTGCAGATTTTTCTTAGATATCAGCAATTTTAGAAAGTGTAATTGAAAAAAATTACTCTTCACCCATAAAGCTTGCTGAAGTGCTTAATGTGTGGAGTGGTGCTTTAAAGTGACACTGTAGGCTCTATAATCGTTTCATCTCATCGAATTGGTTATAGTGCCTGGAGTCCACAGGCACTGTTCTCCATTTTATGTTAAACCAGTATAACACTGAATAATGGCCTAAATATGCCTAAGGCAGAGATTAGTATGGTGACACTACCTGTGATAGGAACTGTGATAGGCTGGATGCAGCCTGCTGACACTCTTAGCCAATAACAGCCACATATTGTTGTTCAGGCTAATGCATCCTCATAAACTCAAGCAGCACAGAAAGGGATTGGATACTGTGTAATTTTGATTATCATTAAAATATTAAAAATGGACACTGCCAGTGGACTCCAGGCACTATATCCACTTCAATAAGATGAAGTAGTTATAGTGCATACAGTGTCATTGTAATTCTATAACACTTGACCAACTTGTTTCTGTCTTTTAATTGTTTTAGTCAATTAATTTTGTTTACATTTTCCAATGTATTGTGGTCAGAGTGCAATAAAAATGTAGGGTTGACTCCACACTGAAGTGTCCCTTAAAATAGGTTGTATATGTTCTAAAAGGATGGTGAGCGAAATATATGGTAGCATTATAAAGGATGCTACTTTATTAATGAAAAGAAAAAGAAAAAAACCAAAAGGTACAAAATAATGTGAATCACCAAAGTGATAATATAAGTATTATTTTTTTGTACCTTTTGGTTTTTTTCTTTTTCTTTTCACTATTGTAACTTGAGTGTCTGTGAGGGAACACTTTAAAACCTTGGGTACTTTGTGCATTTTAGCACTAACAGTTAACTTCTTGGTTCTCTCTGTGCTACTTTATGAATCCTACAGTATCAGCACTCTCTGCTGTAAGTGTTTCTCTTAATTTAAAGTGTGGTTGTAGGCACGGGCGTTTTAGCCGCGAGGCTAACAAGGCATTTGCCTTGGGCGGCATTTTCCAGGGGGCGGCAAAAAAAGCCGCCCCCCAAATGCCCAGGGCAAATGCCTTGTTAGCCTCGCGGCTAACTGACATGTTGGGCAGGAGGCGCTGGCGGGTGGCTGGCGAGGGAGCACTTCATATTCCGGCTCCCAGCCTCACTCTGCGGCGCGCGAGGGAGCTGAGCAGAGTGCTCAGAGGAAGTGCTCCCTCGCCAGCCACCTGCCAGCCACCCGCCCAGCGCCCAGCAGCCACTGGACCCCCAGGGAGAAAGGGAACCCCTACACCCCCAGCATTCCCAAAGGTAAGGAGGCTGGGGGGGGGTTAAATAAAAAAAAGATATATGTTAATGTGAGTGAGTGTGTGTATATGTCTGTTAGTGTGTGTGTCTGTGTGTCTATTAGTGTGTGTGTGTGTGTCTATTAGTGTGTGTGTGTCTATTAGTGTGTGTGTCTATTAGTGTGGGAGTGTGTATCTGTTAGTGTGTGTGTGTGTCTGTTAGTGTGTGTGTTTGTCTGTTAGTGTGTGAGTTTGTGTCTGTTAGTGTGTCTGTGTGTGTGTCTGTTAATGAGTGAGTGTGTCTGTTAGTGTGTGTGTCTGTTAGTGAGTGTGTCTGTTAGCTAGTGTATGCATATCTGTCAGTGAATGTGTGTATTTTAGAAGGTTGGGTAGGGGTGGCATGGGGGGGAGGGGGCACCTTAGTTTTGTCCTGCCTAGGGCAGCACAAAACCAGGATACACCACTGGTTGTAGGCAGTGCCAGACTCACTCACCGGGATATCAGGAAATTTTCTGCAGCACTTGGGGCCAGGCAGGCAGTCCTAATGTCATTTAAATATTTTTTCCTTCAGACTGTGACATTCTGCAGGAATTAAGGAGAAAAGTACTGGTGGCAGATGCAGCCGCATTGAGGCTGCCGGTGATCAGGACATCGGCAAAGTTAACAGCCAGCTAGAGAAGTGAGGGTGCACTGTAAGTCTCCCATAACAATTCCTACCAGCTTTTCTGAACTTCTTCTGTTTGACCCCCATACTCAAGCTCTGTCCTACCAGCCTCAAGCAGCTGACCTTGCCAGTAGGAAGAGGCTGGAAAATGGCAACTTCACTTCCCAGTGCTCCCAAACTGAACCAGTAAATGGTAAACTAACTTACAATACCGAGACAA
The DNA here is from genome assembly GCA_933207985.1 of Pelobates cultripes. Lineage (NCBI taxonomy): Eukaryota > Metazoa > Chordata > Amphibia > Anura > Pelobatidae > Pelobates > Pelobates cultripes. Next base: position 46,827,810 of record OW240921.1, on the reverse strand, counting down.
GGTCAAGCGAAAAAGGGAAAGGGAGGGTGTGAATAATACTTGACCCTGTGTAATTAATAAAATCATGACTTTACTTCATGTAAATAGTAAAATCTGGGAATTTTATTAAGACATGTTGGCTCCTATTATACTAATTGAAAGCTAAGCTACAATTTGAAGCAAAAAGTGACTAAGCAGATGAAAATAAAAATCACGAAACGTTGATTCAAGACCTGCTTTTATAATGAATAGGGACACTCAGCCCATAGCTTATTACGTGTCTTCTTTAAAAAGGCCTCTGCTGATCCCCTTCCAGCAGAAGAGCTGGCATCTGGGCAGAATGCAGCTGGTCTCTGCCCTACCTAACCCTTTGTTCCGGGTTCTGATGACTCACCAACCAACCCAGCTGAACCGCTGGCTACGGGGCAGAGCGCCACTGGCCTCTGCTCACCAGTCATGGATGAGGGAAACTGCACCCTCAGCCCCCAGCAACAACTTGGTCCAACCAGGGGGTTTCTATTGTTTGTGTATGGGAGTGTCTCACTGTATGACTCTGTTTTTATTGGTTTGTTCACTTTGTGTCCCTGTGCCCAACAAGGTCCATCTGGGTGTCGCCCTTGTTGGGAAACTTGCATAAAAGGCCAGTGTGCCTCCATTAAAATCTATTCCAGCTTACACTCCAAAACTGTGTGTCGTCCTGTTATTGGAGGGAAAGAAGATTTACTCCTGTGTCTGCTGTTCCAGCTTGCAGGGGATTTAACGGGGAAAGTCCTTGAAAGGACTAGAGCTAGTTCCCCATTCAGCTCCAGGAAGCAGCGGTTCCAGGGCCCCAGTCAAGCTACGGCAACTGTGGACAGAAGTGCTGCGGTTTGTCCCCTGTTCCAGCTAGGAAGCGGTCCTTGACGGGGGTACCCAGCCAGGGGTACAGGGAGCTCTGTTACAATCCTAAAGACACATGAATACAGGGGGTTGAAGGAATATATACAGGGGATACATATGTACAGAAAGAGTAGTAACAAGAGATAAGTAACTTTATGGAGAGTTTAGTATGTAAAGGAGAGATTACTGTTAGGTTCTCCAGAATGTAACATAAAATTGTTACAATTTTGTAGGCTACTGGTAAAGCGAAATAGTTCCTTTTCAAGAAAGCAAATGACAGAAAAGTAGCTAACAAAGATTGTACTAATATCTGACCATTTCAATAAAGGTAGGTATCTATTAATTAACATAAGTAGAACTCAGAGAAAGGAAAAAAGGGGAATGTCACCTAAATGTCTAGTTTGGAAAAACCAAACTTGTGGTGGGTTCCTATCTCAATCCTGTAAAATAAATGAAACCAAATAATAGTGCATGTAGTAATAAGATGTAATCTGTAATTGGACTGGGCTTGGCGTATTATGGGTTAACTAAAACGACAAGTGACTAGTAGTGATGTCCCGAACTGTTCCCCGAACTGTTCCCCGAACTGTTCGCGAAGGGTTCGCCACGAAGGGTTCGCCACGAACTCCAGTCAGCAGACACATTCCAGCCAATCAGCAGCAGACCCTCCCTCCCAGAACCTCCCAACTCCATTTTGAAGCTGCATTCTTAGAGAGCTGTCCAGGAGGTGGGAGGCTCTGGGAGGGAGGGTCTGCTGCTGATTGGCTGGAATGTGTCTGCTGACTGGAGTCCGTGGCGAACCGTTCATGGCGAACCGTGGCGAACCGTTTGGCGAACAGTTCGGGACATCACTAGTGACTAGTATTGATTAGTAAATAACATTTATAGAAGCCCCGATCGGTATAAAGGTTATCTGTAATGTCCGCTTAATGAATGTTTTGCGGTGAAGAAATGCCGTTACCTGTCAGTTATAGCTTTAACCCTGCGTCTGTGCCTTCAAGGGCACCTAATATAATAACTAAACTAGATAACTAGATAATAACTAAACCAGATTTTGCAGATACTATAAATACACTAGCTGAACTGTTCTCTAGCGACCCCTCAAAAGTCTTGCCTCTCTATGACATCGGATAATCAAATATAAGGAGAGAATCTCAGGTAAGTATAATAACAGATGAGAGTAGGAAAGGGGTGAGTATTGGCTAAGGGAAATAAGAGCAGTAGAGCCCCAACACGTGTTTCGCCGGAAAGGCGACTCTTCAAGGGGGAACCGTATCCCGCGTTTATTGAAGTTTAAATAACGGCTCTTTGCTGTGATAGGCCCATCACGTCTTTGTGAATGATGTCACAGTTAACCCTATATAGTTCATGGAAAAATAATCAGTTGAATAGTTGCTGTATCAAAATCAAATAAATCAAATAATATCATGTAACCTAGTGAAATATAGAGCAAAAGATTAATTGCCCTTGTTTAAAGAAGTATAATCACAGCAAAAGCATCTGCAGGTGGAAGAAATCAGTGGGGCGCAGGCCCTGCCGCGCAGGCACAGCCAGTGTGGCTGACCAGGTCACAGCAAAAGCATCGGCAGGTGGAAGGGCCCCCAATGAGGCGCAGGCCCTGCCACGCAGGCAAAGTCACTAGGAAAGGCATCGGGTGAGGCGAACCAGATTGCTATGCTCAGAGGCCCAAGGCCTGAGACCCTGCTAGGGGCGCAGGGATCGTTACCTCACTCTACCGGAGATATAAAACATTTTTGATGCCACTTCACCAGGGATTGAGGACTATGGATAACACCATACTAACACGAAGACAAGCACAGACCATCATGTGCACAGACTCAGCAAGAGACATCTCACAGGTTACCGTATGACATCTTAGCCCCACGCTGCAGCTACCATGCTCATCTGGACTGTCTCTATCACATACAGATCACGCATAGTTTATGATAACACATCTTACCGACACTAGCGTAACTATTCTAAAACTGTTAAGCATTTTATTACCCTCACTTGTCTTAATCACCTCTATTTGATAACATGCTAGCCACAGCGTAGAAAAGCCGGGATAATGAATGCATGTCTGATAAGCCTGTTTCTGCTTCACTGTGGCCCAAGCCGGGTACATTCTTGTGAGAAATCACGCTGCAGCAGAATAATATTAGGGACGCAAAGGACAAGGGTCTTCCACTATTACTCTTACCATGCCATGATATGTCTGTTTTACCCTAACCTAGATCCCGCCTAGCATATACTATGACTGAAGGAGATCTCTGTGTCTATACACACTTGCATCCACTCAGAACGTAGGTTTAGACCGAAAAGTTTCATTTTAGTTTAGACTTGTTGCCCATCTACGTTACTTATTTATTAGCAAGCTAGTGCAAAGACAGTATCTAGAACTAGCCTGTAGTGCACACTAGAATGTTGATATATACAGGATCTCTGCAGCCAGTAACTAGCCAATATGCCGAACAAGCCTAGTTAAAGCGTGAACACCCTCTAAAGTTGCTTACTTAAGCTGATTGTATTATCTAACATTGTTCTCAAAATATGTGAAGCTAAACGACAACCTTTATACTTAAACATTTGTGCATTGTTATTGCATACCCCATTGTTATAATGTACTGGAACTAGCGTGTGGAGTGCCGTTAGGGTACCACACACCTGTCTGTTTAACCAATATGCACTGCAAAAATAAAGAATAAAAAAAAAAGAAGTATAATAAAGATAATGGGCTTTGCCAGGTGGCCACTTATAGCCAAACTCATTAAGATATATTTGGAAGAATAGAGGTAATTATGTATATGTATGTCAAACCATGCAGTGTCTAATAGTTAAGAAAGATGATTTTCTGAATGAGAATCATATTAGGAGAATGTTAGTACTTGGTATATTATTGAAATTAGTGTCTTTTAATTGTTTGTTCTTGCTTATAATGCTTGTGATTGAATATGAAATTGAATTCTAACTAGCATTATTGCATGAAAGCAATATCCTAAAGTAAAGTGGATTATTCTAGCTATTAAAATGTTATATTATATTAATATAATGAATATAATTATTAGTTAGGTCACATAGTTCTGAATGAATATGAGAGCAATAGTAAATAGGAAGTATGTAGACTCTAAATTGGCACTATATAGGAATGAAATTAAGCCCATCAGAGCGCTAGGTATGTTATGTAAAGAATAGTAAAGAAGATATACAAAGTGAAAATTATACAGTATAAAAATAAATGATTAGTGCGGATAATTAATTTAAAAAAAATAAAGTGTTTCCTTTTCTGGGATTCGGAATAAGTATTTCTATAGCTTGGAAGTGAAGGTGATCCACTTGTCACTGATGGAATTTTTGGATATGTCTGACTACTGGAGTCGGAGTGATGGTGTTTTTGATGGAGACAACATGTTGGAGTATTCGGCGTCTGAATTGCTGGATAGTTTTTCCTATATATTGTGCACCGCAACTGCATGTTATAAGATAAATAACACGAGTGGTGCTACAATTGATGAGAACATTGACATGTACTTTGACTGTGTGGACATTACTGTAGTAGAGGGAGTGATATACAGGCATGCCTTGCAGAGCCCAAATCTAAAGGTTCCTTTGGTTCTGGTAAGCCAATTAGATTTGGGGGCAATGCTTGCCATGTGGCTATGTACCAGAAGAGTTTGCAGATTTGGAGATCTTCTGGCCATAATGGTTGGATAATTCGTTAACTAAGGTTTTAGTATAGGGTTATGCTGTAGTATTGGCCAGTTTTTAGTGAGGATCTTGGACATAGTGGGCCAAGTACTGTCAAAAGTGCCTATACATCTCAATTTGGGAGAATCTCTTGTTTTCTCGTAGATCTGAGACATGAGGGTCTGTCTATCTGTTTAACATGTTGGTAGTCTTTTTTTGAGAACTCTGCCTGGATAACCTAGTGCTTTAAATCTTTGCTTGAGGAGTTGGCATACCTGATAGAATGTCACATCATCGGAACAATTACTCCTAGCTTGAAGGTATTGGCTATAGGGGATATAGGCTTTCAATTTGAAAGGATGATGACAATCTCAGTTGAGGAGGCTATTGGTTGATGTTGGTTTCCTATATAGCTGTGTTTCTATAGTTCCGTCTTCCATCAATAGGATTTTGATATCCAGAAAAATGAGTTCCTTTTCATCTATGACATGTGTTAGTTTTAGGTTGATGTAATTGATGCTGAGTTCGTTGACAAATCTCTCAAAACATGGAATGGGGCCAGTCCATAGGAGAAGCATGTCATCAATATATCTGTACAATTTTAAAATAAAACGGTGGTACAAGCTGTATTCAGTGGATTTGATGACATGCTGCTCCCACCATCGCAGAAAAATATTGGCATATGTTGGAGCACATGCTGTCCCCATTGCGTTACCTGTCACCTGAAGGTAATATTTTCATTAAAGATAAAATAGTTATGACTTAGGATAAATGTAAGGAGTTCGATGATAACTTTTTTTTCGAGATGTCATAGGTGGTGGAGTCCAAGAAAAATTCACAGGCTTGTATGCCTTTTTGGTGTGGTATATCTGAATATAGAGAGACTACATCTAAACTCGCTAATAAGGTGTAAGGGGGCACCTGAGTATTTTACAGGGCTAGTAGCGTAGCTTTTGTGGCTTGAAGATAGGAGGGTAGTTTAGTAACTATAGGATGTAGAATATTATCTATATATCTGCTGACTCGTTCAGTCAGGTAATTATTTCCTGGGACATAATTCTGAGGAACGTGGATGACATAGATCTTTAATATCAAACAGAAATGGACTTACTAGGAGGAGGTGGGATAAGCTTTGAGGCTGTATCTGGTTCATTTGAATCCACAGACAGAGTCTCATCCTAACTGACATCTGGCTCTAAAAGTTTATCAAGGGTCTGCGCCCGTTTCCATGACCTGGATCTTTTGCCCCGCCAGGGGCTCTTTTGTGTGGTAGAATTGCACTCTCTTTGACAACTGCACACTTGTCCATCTGTACAGGGGTCACCCTTTCATCCTTCAGAGAGGCTGGAAAATGCTTTGTCTTTGCCTGCACCACCCACTGTGATAGCAGAGACACTGAATGCGCACTAAGCACTGACCAAAAAGATGACCACTGTGAGACATGCCTCTGGAAGGTCTTCTCGCAAGTCCTGGCTGCCAGAGCATTGCTGTGGGTTACCACGGTAACACTCCAATATGGCACGCATGCTGGGCTTGTGAGAAAGGGATATTATCTGCTGTCTGGCTGCTAGAGGTATAACATGGAGTCTCCTGGGCACCTATAAAAACTGCTGTGCCACAAGACCACCAGGGAATCTAGTGTTCCATCTTCCTGGTGACAAGTAAGAGGCAGGGAGGGAGGAATAAACATTATCATAAATTTAAGAAAAACTGCTCACCACCGCTATTTCCCTTCCCTGAACAGGAGCCATTTAGTATATAAAAAGACCCATTTCCCCCCCATAACTGAACGACACACAGTTCTGGAGGTACAACAATGCTTTATTGGCCACACATGGCTTTTATGCATAGCCTCCACACAAACATACCAAGGATGCCTCCCCTGACCCTCCCCTTCCCTGGAATCCTAGTGTGGGAAAGGACTCTGTTCCCTTTGCTTCCCACACTAGCTGCCAGGGGTCTTCTTTCCAGGAACATCTGTGCACAGAAAAGCATGCCCAAGCAAAAAGAGCTGGCCACTTTGTCCCTGCGGGCACCGAAAAGCCCGCCAAACTCGACAGTGCCCCAGAAGTGTCCACACCAACGTCAGGGACCCTCCCAATGGCTGTCTCCATTTGCGGGGTACCTGTGTGGAAACCAGACAAGGGAAGCATCTCCTTTCGTGATACAAATGGTCCCCCTGGGTGCCGTTCGCCTATACGAAATGGTGGCCATCCAGGGTAGCACTCATTAATTACTTCCCTTGCGGTTTCACACTTAGGTTGTGAGTGCGAACGTTCTAATTGATTGGTGTGAACATTCTAATGGGGTACTGGGGAGTCCCTCATTCAAGAAACAAATGAGTCGGGAAACAATCCACGAATGATCCCCCTGGCTGGCGTTTGTCTGTACGAATATCAGCCAGCTAGAGGAGCGTTCATTAATTGCTTCCGTTGTGGTTTATGGTTTGTGGTTTACCACTATGTTGCGAGGTATGAAAGTTCTAAACTAACATTCTAAATGGGGGGGTATCGGGGTGGTCCCCATTCGGGAGACGAATAAATTCCCTTAGTAGGAGCTCACCCGAACGGGGAGCGGGCCAAAGATGCGAAAAGGGGAGAAATACACATAATATCAGACAGCTAGTTCACGAACAGGCAGCGGTCCCACCACACAGCTCCCTCTTAACCACTAGCTGGCATACAGTCTGATCTCAACGGATTGAGCTTGGGGATGTCCAGGGGAGTGCTCACAGATCACTTCCCTAGGGTTTTCTGTCTGGACAACTAGTCAGCATTCATGTTTTGCTTACCGGGTCTATAATGGATAGGCCAGGCTCCAGTGCAGCAGCAGCAAGGTGAATTGCTGTCCATAGAGGTAGGGCTGTAGCTTCTAGAGGGCCCACACTACTGCCAGGCACTCCTTCTCAATGGTGGCGTAGCTCACTTCCTGGGGTAACAGCTTCCTGCTGAGGTAAACTACTGGATGTTTTCCACCATCGTCCCCGACCTGGCTCAGCACCACTTCTAATCCAAACATGGAAGCATCTGTGTGAACGAGAAAGCGTTTTTTTGGTTTAGCAACCAGGACAGGGGCATTTACCAAGGTGTCCTTAAGTGATTATTCCAAAGCAACTCACACTCTGTGGTCCAGGCTTCCTTTCTGGGCAAGTTCTTTTGGGTCAATTATGTGAGAGGCTGGGCTAGGGCACTGTAGTTGGGGACGAACATCCTTTAGTAGCCAGCATTCAATAGGAAAGCCATCCCCTGTGTCTTAGTGCGGGGACCAACTAGCTACTGCCTCAACCTTGGCTGGCTCGGGCATCTGCTTCCCACACCCCACCCAGTGTCCTAGGTATTGTACGTCTGTCATCCCTAGGTGGTACTTGATGGATTTTAGGGTTAATCCTGCCTCCCTATTCCTGTCTAGCACAGCTCCTACAAGTACCAGATGCTCCTCCTAAGTGTCGCTGTATATGGCGATGTTGTCCAGGTATGCACAGGCATAATCCTGGAGGCCATCTAACAGCTGATCCACCATCCTTTGGAAAGTGGCTGGTGTATTCTTTATCCCAAATGGCATTCTACCTAACAAAATATTTGTGCAATAATAGTTTTTCTATAGTTTATGGCATATAATCATCCAAATAATTCTAATAGTAATGATGCTAATGTGACTTCAAAACGTCATAATATTGCAACTTTTGAAAAAGAAAATTAATTGTTTTTTCTTTTAACCCCTTAAGGACACATGACATGTGTGACATGTCATGATTCCCTTTTATTCCCGAAATTTGGTCATTAAGGGGTTAAAGTCCTATAAATAGGGCTATTTGTATGACCTGTATTTATTATCATTTGAAAAATTCTAAGAGTGAAACGCATTGTGATTTTATAGAAGGACTCTTTTTATTTGTTTTTCTATTTTTGTATTGTATATCACCATAAAATAGTTTTGACCATAAAAATTTTTTATTATTATTTTTATTTTTTAGTCCTGCATTTTATCCTGAATTTATCTTGACATCTTATATATACATAGAGACGCTCCTGCATCTTACTTATATCCTTGGTGGCAATCATACCACTTAAGCTGATGTCATACAGCATATGGTGCTCTTAAAAATGTAAGCAGATTCATTCTGAATTTGCAATTGTTACTATTTCAAGCAAAAGAGCACTGTATTTGTTTTATTCATTTCATATGCTGGTTTCACTGTGAGCCCTCAAAAAGGATGCTTAAAGACATATCCATGAGCGGGGATCATACCGCTCTAAGCGCTATCTAAGAGACGATTGGAGGCTCCCCTTTGTGGGGGTATTTTTATCACTATAGAAAGATCATTGAATATACTGGGGTTGTCAGTATATTTAAATCGGCAGACATTTTGTGCTGAGATAGAAATTAATAGTGTATATTGCCAGTCACACTTAAAACAGAACGGACTCCATTTTGGATTTCAGGCAAGACAGACAAAATGTCTTTCCTATCTGTAAATCTAGTCACAAACCTGAGCTAAGGAATGCGTTATGTAAACAAGGCAATGAGTCTAACCGAGAAAGGGGGATGGAATACTCTTTTTTATACTCTTCTTAATGTTAGCTTCACCAAGGAAGCCAGACACCAGTGACAGATAAAACTTAGTAATTAATTTTACTTTCTAAATCTTACAAAGTCCCATTGTAAGCAAGGGGTGAAATTAAGGTTTAGACATGTCAGAAGGTAAATTTAAAGGCATATGGCTGACGTGAAGTCTGGGGTAAATGCTTTGAACTGGCAGCAAATTTGAGTTATAGTTGCCATTTAGATAAGCCAAAATTACGTCAAAAGCATCATCATCATTTCAAGTTAACCTTTTTCAGGTCAAGAAATTTTGGTGATGTAAGGGCACCATCTACTGACCAAAATCTAGATGCTGGTCTGTGGGTTAGACACACCTGCAGGTCCCTATCGGTCCGATCAACTACTGACGTACAGAAAGTTTGGCATTTTAAAAAGTCAGAACAAAGGGAAGAGAGGGACATTCAGAGAGATTCAGGACACTCTGGGACTGACACTCAACTCTCAAACTCTCTTGGACATAACTCAAGAAACACTTCCTGGACACGTAGAATTTTACTATTACTTTCTAACCAACACCACTTTTCTACTACATAAAATCCTTTACACATAACCATACTTCCATTCAAGTTCCTGGGACTAATCATCTGATGAGAACATCAACATAACTGGTCATTATGCGGGTTTTATTTATTTAATTAATTTAAATTAATTCAAATTTTACTCATAGCAGGAATATATACCTGTATAAATCTCGGTTAGATTTCAATAATTAGAAATCTTAGTTAACTAAAGAATATATAATTATAAACATTCCATTCTGCAGGTGGAATCAAGATAATTATATATTAATGATATATTTATCACGAGTTAGCATACCGCTGTTTTTATCCAGATGTATTGATTTTCTCTGAAATAAGAAAGTGTATGTATTTAGGAGAGTTAAAATTCGGCTAATGTAAAATCTGGTAGATGATTCTTATTGGATGGTTCTAGGAATCGTTATGAACATTATTTTAATCAACAAATTTACAAAGTACTCTGTGTTAACAGGTGCTTAAAACAAACTCCAACAGGTGCTCTTAATACAACAGCTCTCACACAGAAATAGGAACTCTCCAATCCTACTGTGATTCAATCAAATAGACACACTATATGCACAACCAGTATGCAATTGTGAAAGTGTGTAGCGCTAAATAATAGTCACTTACTCCCCAAAATTCCTTAAGGGTGTAAAAGGTGCTTGGGTAGTCTTGAATCCAAATGCAGTATATTCCTCAAAAACAAAAGGAACAAAACAGGGAAAACTCACCTTGGTGTTGAAATCCTTATGGTAACAATATACAGGGAGTGCAGAATTATTAGGCAAATGAGTATTTTGACCACATCATCCTCTTTATGCATGTTGTCTTACTCCAAGCTGTATAGGCTCGAAACAATAGGAAAAAGCACACCCTTAATAATCACAAGTGGAAAGATATAAAGTGAGAAGGTGAAACCCAACACACTTCACCTATATAATAAATGTCTCACCCTGTAGAATAAGAACAAAGGACTCCTTCCAGTCCTCTCAAAATATGTATACAATATAGATTCTACAGCAGGAAGAGAAAGCAAAACAAAACATCATAGTGTACTATCTGAGATGCAATTGAAAGTGGTGTTTAAAGTTACACTCACAATAAAAAATTTGATTGAAGGCACATCAATAAAGTTGACTAACGATCTTCCCCACGTGTAAGGGCATATAGGAGAAAAAGAAATGCAATAATAAATGCAGACTGTTATGCACTTAATACAGCGCTAGCTATGGAAACACTTACAAAATTGTAGAGGTGTATAAGCATGTAGAATCACGGAAGCCAAGGAATCCCAAAAGGTCAGCCACAGCGTTCAAATAAAAACTAAACAAAGCCTAAATGGCTTATAAAATTTATTAAATATAACAATATAAAATAAAAAAAAATTAAAAAAAAAACATAAAAACAATCTCCTATAAAGTCCCAACCCTACGCGTTTCGTCTGACTCGAAGCAGACTTCCTCAGGGGTAAAAATAAAAATCAAGGAGACGGATTTTTATTTTTACCCCTGAGGAAGTCTGCTTCGAGTCAGACGAAACGCGTAGGGTTGGGACTTTATAGGAGATTGTTGTTATGTTTTATTTTATTTTATATTGTTATATTTAATAAATTTTATAAGCCATTTAGGCTTTGTTTAGTTTTTATTTTGAACGCTGTGGCTGACCTTTTGGGATTCCTTGGCTTCCGTGATTCTACATGCTTATACACCTCTACAATCTTGTAAGTGTTTCCATAGCTAGCGCTGTATTAAGTGCATAACAGTCTGCATTTATTATTGCATTTCTCTTTCTCCTATATGCCCTTACACGTGGGGAAGATCGTTAGTCAACTCTATTGATGTGCCTTCAATCAAATTTTTTATTGTGAGTGTAACTTTAAACACCACTTTCAATTGCATCTCAGATAGTACACTATGATGTTTTGTTTTGCTTTTTCTTCCTGCTGTAGAATCTATATTGTATACGTATAGGCTCGAAAGCCTACTACCAATTAAGCATATTAGGTGATGTGCATCTCTGTAATGAGAAGGGGTGTGGTCTAATGACATCAACACCCTATATCAGGTGTGCATAATTATTAGGCAACTTCCTTTCCTTTGGCAAAATGGGTCAAAAGAAGGACTTGACAGGCTCAGAAAAGTCAAAAATAGTGAGATATCTTGCAGAGGGATGCAGCACTCTTAAAATTGCAAAGCTTCTGAAGCGTGATCATCGAACAATCAAGCGTTTCATTCAAAATAGTCAACAGGGTCGCAAGAAGCGTGTGGAAAAACCAAGGCGCAAAATAACTGCCCATGAACTGAGAAAAGTCAAGCGTGCAGCTGCCACGATGCCACTTGCCACCAGTTTGGCCATATTTCAGAGCTGCAACATCACTGGAGTGCCCAAAAGCACAAGGTGTGCAATACTCAGAGACATGGCCAAGGTAAGAAAGGCTGAAAGACGACCACCACTGAACAAGACACACAAGCTGAAACGTCAAGACTGGGCCAAGAAATATCTCAAGACTGATTTTTCTAAGGTTTTATGGACTGATGAAATGAGAGTGAGTCTTGATGGGCCAGATGGATGGGCCCGTGGCTGGATTGGTAAAGGGCAGAGAGCTCCAGTCCGACTCAGACGCCAGCAAGGTGGAGGTGGAGTACTGGTTTGGGCTGGTATCATCAAAGATGAGCTTGTGGGGCCTTTTCGGGTTGAGGATGGAGTCAAGCTCAACTCCCAGTCCTACTGCCAGTTCCTGGAAGACACCTTCTTCAAGCAGTGGTACAGGAAGAAGTCTGCATCCTTCAAGAAAAACATGATTTTCATGCAGGACAATGCTCCATCACACGCGTCCAAGTACTCCACAGCGTGGCTGGCAAGAAAGGGTATAAAAGAAGAAAATCTAATGACATGGCCTCCTTGTTCACCTGATCTGAACCCCATTGAGAACCTGTGGTCCATCATCAAATGTGAGATTTACAAGGAGGGAAAAACAGTACACCTCTCTGAACAGTGTCTGGGAGGCTGTGGTTGCTGCTGCACGCAATGTTGATGGTGAACAGATCAAAACACTGACAGAATCCATGGATGGCAGGCTTTTGAGTGTCCTTGCAAAGAAAGGTGGCTATATTGGTCACTGATTTGTTTTTGTTTTGTTTTTGAATGTCAGAAATTTATATTTGTGAATGTTGAGATGTTATATTGGTTTCACTGGTAATAATAAATAATTGAAATGGGTATATATTTGTTTTTTGTTAAGTTGCCTAATAATTATGCACAGTAATAGTCACCTGCACACACAGATATCCCCCTAACATAGCTATAACTAAAAACAAACTAAAAACTACTTCCAAAAATATTCAGCTTTGATATTAATGAGTTTTTTGGGTTCATTGAGAACATGGTTGTTGTTCAATAATAAAATAATAAAATTAATCCTCAAAAATACAACTTGCCTAATAATTCTGCACTCCCTGTACAATTTATAAGTAAAGATGAAGGTCACCTGGGTGAGATCCTATGACCTGGCTCTGAGTACATGGGCATATGAGTCATTTTTAGGGATGACTCCTTCCCTCTTTCAGCAGGATAAAAGGTGTACCCGATGTATGCAATCCAATAAAAACAAATTTATTACATAAACATAAAAAATCAATGAAATACATACAATATACTGGTGATTGTCCAAAACGCGTTCCGCCGATTTCTTTCGGCTTTCTCAATTGGTGACATTCATCCTGCTCCATTCCGATTATAATCCCTGCCTCTCGTCTGGATTGGTGGCAAGGGATCGTGTTCCAACCAATCACGGGCGTTCCTGCGGGGGAGGGTGTAAATTTCCAGCTGAACTGCTTTATCCCTTATTAGTGACGTCATCATGCACGTACATACAATCGTGCGCATGACGTCACTTCTGGGAATTTGAGAGGCTAGTATTCGCCCCACTAGCTTGTAGCGTCCCGTCCAGGTCACGCAGGGTTCAGCCGACGTCATTTCCCGTGGTAAAAATTCACTACCAAGTTCCTTAGTGTCCATAGAAGGTGGTTCCGCCATTTCGCTTCAGGGCAAGGTGCTGGCAATTATACGTCCATAGTGACACTCAAATTTTTCTTCTAGTTCTGAGGCAATGTGCTTGTTTTTGAGCATTTTAAAGACACAAGCAACAGAATACAAACAATTAGTGTACCCATCCATTTCAAACAATAAATACATTAAAGGACCACATTTAACATCCCCACCTAAAACAATCCAAAATCAGTGTGAAACTTTTAATGATGATTTCACCACCCCAAAATTAACAGCTTTTACTGTTTATAAAATGTCATAAATCTTAGAAAGTGGGTTATAAAAATAACTCCTTATAATAAAAAATAGGAAGCAAGCTTGGTACCCAGGAACAAGGAGCTCCGTCACATTTGGTGGCAGTAGTGGGATTGCTTCCTAGTGATTGGGGAAATGCCCTGGACTCTGGTGCATCTTCTGGGACCCCAGCATTCCGTCTGGAATTTGTGGAGATGGAGAGAGATAGCATCATCCCCACTTTAGGAGTAGTTGCAGCGGAGACTACAAGCAGCTCTGTCCCAAGATGATGGCCCAGTCTCGGAAGAGGGTGAGCTGGACTGAAGGGATGCAATTCAGAAGGAGCCCTGGTATGAGGTCTTGGAGGAAGTTTGAATTCAGCGGAGAGAGAGCCTCCCAAGCCGAGAGCAGCATTTTTAAAAACAAGTGGCTCTGCAGATGCTTTTCTTGGGAGAGCAAGCCTTGGAGGAGTGGGTGATGGAACTCGAGAGCCTGATCTGGAAGGAACAGTGGCTGGATTATTTGTACCAGGCATTTTGGTGGTATGCGGTCCAGCAATACCCTTGGATGGTTAAAAATAATATGTCAATGCAGGGCCAGCGCTTCCTATAGGCGGTTTAGGCAGTCCTCATCTGGTGGTAAGTATGCAATCCAGTATATTATTAGTGGCACTAATCTCTCATTTACCTCACATTAAAGGGACACTATAATCACTAGAACCACTACAGCTTAATGTAGTGGTTCTGGTGTCTATAGCCTGTCCCTCCAGGCTTTTTAATATAAACACACTGCCTTTTCAGAGAAAAGGTATTGTGTGGGGCACTGGCGTTTGCTCATATAGCAGATCATATGGGGCATTGTGATGTCACATGGCGGGCAGAGCATATGGGGGAAGGAAAATTTTTGTTTGCCTAGGGTGGCAAAAATCCTTGCACCAGCCCTGTGTCAGTGGGTGAGGACTACATTGGCTCTGGCCTGTTGTGGAAGGCCTTTGAGAAGGATGATGACTTTTGCAGTCCTGAGGGGTCTCAGTTCAGGGATATCCATGAGTACAGGGGAGAGATGCTGTCCCTGGCGCTATTAGGCTGGGACCAGACCTGATCCAGCCATGGAATGGGAGCTGGAACAGGAATATGAACGCCCTTCTACATCACATAGAAACATAGAATGTGACGGCAGATAAGAACCATTCAGCCCATCTAGTCTGCCCAATTTTTAAAAATGATTTCATTAGTCTCTGGCCTTATCTTATAGCTAGGATAGCCTTATGCATATCCCACGCATGCTTAAACTCCTTTACTGTGTTAACCTCTACCACTTCAGCTGGAAGCCTATTCCATGCATCCACTACCCTCTCAGTAAAGTAATACTTCCGGGTATTATTTTGAAACCTTTGCCCCTCTAATTTAAGACTATGTCCTCTTGTTGTGGTAGTTTTACTTCTTTTAAATATAGTCTCCTCCTTTACTGTGTTGATTCCCTTTATGTATTTAAATGTTTTTAAATCCCTTTCCTCAGATGTGTGTGTATATGTATGTATATATATATGTATGTGTGTGTGTGTGTGTGTGTGTGTGTGTGTGTGTGATCACCCATCACTAAGTATCGACAAGAGTTTGGGTGAGACTGCTATACAGATCTCTGTCTCACCCATACAGATCTGTATCTCTGTATACAGATCTAGGGTGGAAAAGCTCCAGAAAGACCACAGTCAAGCTGTGGCGACTGGGACAGAAGTATTGAAGGTTTTTTTCCCTATGGCTGCTAGGAAGCAAGCTTGACGGAGGTACCCAGCCAGAGTTACAACACTATTGTTGTTCTTTTCTATGTCTACATTTCATTTGAGACATTTGTTTGCCCACCAAAAGACACTATCTCTAGCAGGGTTTTCTTTGCTACTAAAAAGACTTTTCTCTTTGGGACATATACTGCACTTTGTTTCCAAGTTGTTAGATTTAAATCTTATTCATCCACTTATTTATGTGATACTCATATTTAAGTATTTGGCGCAGTTTGTTTTTTACTTCTATTATACACACACACACACATATGTATATATATTAGAAATATGAGGGACCTGTCTGACAACCCAGGCAAAAAGTCCAGATAATTTAATTTGCAAGCCCAATATTTAACCCTGTGACTTTCCAATACACCATAAAACCTGCAAATGAGGGGTATTGTTGTACTCAGGAGGCTTCACTGAACACAAATTTGAGTGTTTCGAAACAGTAAAAAGTATTTCGACAATTTTATCATCATTGAAAGTGCTGTTTGTGTGTGAAAAATGCAAAAAACTAATATGAACATTAAATTGGCCACCACTAAGTGGCTACTAAGAAAGACTAGATATACTCCATTTGAATACCCTGGGCTGTCCACATTTGCAAATGGTATACCCTGATGAGAGTCAAAAATGGGTCGCAAGAGAATACTGAGGACGGGCAGCAGCTGAAATAGTCTGCCCTTCGGTCGGTCCCCGCTCAGTTCTCAAGCTGATTTTTGCTCATCTTGTGCCATTACAGAGAGAACATATCTGAAGCATATCAGACTGGTCCCACCCATACGGGCAGTCCAGATCCGAAATGCCAGCAAGTTCTCTCTGCACGAGAGATACAGCAACCCCAGACGATCATTTCAGCCTTGTTAGGCATCATCAGTGAGGCATAGCTGATATCTCCCTAGGCACCGTGAGCAAGGGGTCCACGTCTGGATTATCCCTTTAAACTTGTAGAGAGTCAAAAATGGGTCGCAAGAGAATACTGAGGACGGGCAGCAGCTGAAATAGCCTGCCCTTCGGTCGGTCCCCGCTCAGTTCTCAAGCTGATTTTTGCTCATCTTGTGCCATTACAGAGAGAACATATCTGAAGCATATCAGACTGGTCCCACCCATACGGGCAGTCCAGATCCGAAATGCCAGCAAGTTCTCTCTGCACGAGAGATACAGCAACCCCAGCCGATGGTTTCAGCCTTGTTAGGCATCATCAGTGAGGCATAGCTGATATCTCCCTAGGCATCGTGAGCAAGGGGTCCACGTCTGGATTATCCCTTTAAACTTGTAGAGAGTCAAAAATGGGTCGCAAGAGAATAGTTGAGCAAAAATCAGCTTGAGAACTGAGCGGGGACCGACCGAAGGGCAGGCTATTTCAGCTTCTGCCCGTTCTCAGTATTCTCTTGTGACCCATTTTTGACTCTATACCCTGATGAGGTTAATTCTCATTCCTGGGCTGCCAAAGGCAACTTAGGTCCCGCAAACCAATCTGGTAAACTGAATAGGCAAGCCCTATATTGACCCTGTGACCTTCCAAAACACCATAAAACCTGTAAATGTAAAGGTAAACACAAATATGAGTGTTTTAAAACATTTTATTTATAATTACGATGATATTATCAGTGAAAGTGCAAGTTTTTTTTGTTAAAAAATGCAATAAAAAACCAAAAATGAACAATAACTATGGCCAGGGTTTGTGACTAAGTGGCTTCTAAAAAAGACTAAACATACTCCATTTTGAATACCCTGGGTTGTCTACTTTTGCAAAAGGTAGGCCATGATTGTGTTCATTTTCATTTCTGGACTGCTATACAACCTCAAAGGCAACATAATTAATTTGGCAATATTTAATGTGTATAAACTGAAAAAGGGAACGTGCTACATTTAACCCTGTAACGTTCCAAAACCCCATAAAACATGAACATGGGGATACTATTATACTCATGAGACATTGCTGAAGTTTTTTATTGCAGTAAAAGCTAACAATATTATAACATTCACAGTTAAAATGCCATGCAGAACTTGAAAAAATAGCAACATTTCTTAATTTCTCACACTTTTTCCAGATTTCATTCATAATTCATTTTGTTTAATATTTAAATATTTGAAATTAATTTAAAGTCATGTTTCTCCTGAGTAAAATTATATACAATAAGTGTGGGTGCACTTGGCATGTAGTCAAATTCCAGGTTTTGCTTTGTTTTGATCATAACTTATACAATTTCCTTCGTCCTGAAGGGGTTAAACATCCTCCTTTATATAAAACTGAAAACATTCCTACTAAAATATTCCAAGTTATGCAAAAAAAGTAATTAGTTCACCAATGGGAAAGGTGGAACCTGAACCCCAAATGAAGAAAAATATTCTAAACAGAGTTATAGTAAAAAAAAAAAAAAAAAGACAAGCAAGATTGGTGTGGTGTGCTATATAATCACATGTGAAGGTCACCGACTAAATAGTATACATACACTGGTAACAAGTCCCCCGAAATGTGCTGGTATGATAATAATCCAGTTAGGAACAATAATTCCAGCTTTAATCACTTAAGAAACATAAAAGCATAACATTGTGTAAAAACATACAATAGAATGGTAAAATATTAGGTAATTATTGCACCCACAAATGCTCTGCCACTAAAAGTGACCAGCAGGGCACGTAAATAGGTCAAATAGACCTCCACAGTGGGACTCCAAGATGTTCTGAGTCAGATTGGTCTCACCTAGGTAGTAGTGACGGAAAAACAACTTCTGAATGTGGATGTCCCTGATAAAGTTAGTGTAAACCTCTGAAGGCTCCAAAATTGTCCGACTGGTTTGGTCCTCAGGACTTTCTCAACGAAGAGCTTGGGTATGGTCCCCGCCATTGCATTTTATAAACCTTGCCAATCAGTGCTCGAAAAGGTTCCCCACATGGGTTGAGTTCTACCAGGTGAGTCTAATACATAAATCCCACCAAAAAGATGGCCGCCGGAATCACATATGGCGATTGCAATAGGAAGACATTCGGTCGAGACAACTGGGCTAATGTCCCGGTGTCTCTAAATAAATTTAATCTCCCGGACGGAACATCAGGTGGGAAGAAAATTGTAAACTAAAAAACAACAACTGCAATAACAATCACTGGTATCCACACCGGCGATCCATTCACAGACACGAAAAAAATGGCCATGAAAATACCCAGCAGCGACTAAAAAGTCGCGCACGCACGATAACTTGGAAAAAATACTTGTACAAAAGTTACTCTTCCGCATATCATTATTGCCGTATGTGGATGGGTCGGTGACCATAAAAATATAAAGGATTAATGATATTAAGATTAATAACAATCGATCCACCCAAAGCATTGGTGTCTATGAATGTTCACAGAGGAAAAATTATTTTTATATACACATATATTCATAAATTACTGGATTCTTATTGTTACAGTAAGGATAAAATATACTCATGAAAAACTCATCATACCAGAGTTATAGTTAATGCTAATTTGTTTTAAATTAGTGTTTTTAAACAGTATTATGGTACAATCAGGCACAAAAATATACAATAAAATATAGGAGCATTAATAAATTTCAGTGACCATCTTGCCAATTAAATATTATTTTACTGATATTTTGGATGAAGAATTGTAAATGTCAAGTATATTTTGCAATTTTATATGTTTGTTAGCACAGATTAAATTTTGCCACCAAATAATATGATAAATAGTTAAAAAAAATTCTGCTCTTTCTATAATATAATCTATAAAGCAGGACTGTCAAACCTACCACATACGAGCACCTGAATTAAATCCATGGCAAAGCTGACTGTTCTCCTAGCACGGCCACTGTGCTGGGAGGAAGTGATAAAACTTCACTTCCTTCCGGCTCCCAGACAGCAGCGCAGGTGAAGATAAGAGGCAGCAAAGGAGTGACTGGAATTGAGTACTGTGCTGACCGATCTGTGGCTACATAGCCCAATATGCAGTAAGTTTTATCACTTCCTCCCAGCACAGTGGCCATGCTAGGAAAATATCCACCTTTGCCATGGATTTAATTCAGGTGCTCGTATGTGGTAGGTTTGACAGTCCTGCTTTATAGATTATATTATAGAAAGAGCAGATTTTTTTTTTTAACTATTTACCATATTATTTGGTGGCTTTATAAGCCTTCCCCCGCCCTGCACAGCTCACTCTGCATGGTGACCTCCATGGGTGAATATGGATTAATTTTTCAGCTTCAGGGGTTTTTCTTAACCGTTTTTTTTTTTTTTTTGCGCTCAGGTTTTTTTTGGTTTTTTTTTCAAAGTGCGATGGATATTATGGTTTTTTATTTGGCCTTTTTTGAGGCTGAAAAAAGAAGATTTTAGAAAAAAGAAAACATCAAATGGTAAGTTTTATTTATTTTTTTACAGGTACTTTGTTATTGGACAATAGGTCCCCCCTCCTTATTTTACTTTAGGGCCCCCACTGGCCACTCAGGTGTGGAGGCCGGGTCTGCAATAGGTCCCCCATTCAGTTTAAAAGCCCCCACTTGCGCGGCACAGGTGGGGGCTCAAGAGGGGGGCTGCTCACTGTTTACTAGGCATGGCCCTACTCGCGGTATAGTGAATAGGGGCAAAATTTACTAATACTAAAAAATCTTTACTTAGTATTAGTAAATTTGACTGAAAGAGCAATTTAGGTCTTTCATCCTTTTGGTAGATAGCTCCCTAATACCGTGGGAATTAGGGAGTTATCTACTTATTCATTCCCATCCATTGACTGGCTAAGTAACTAACATTTTATATGAATGCGTTACTTGATTGTTGTAAGTGTTGCAGATGCTTACAGCTGAATCCTGGCTATGTTTGTATACTTTTTATTTAAACTGGTATACAATGTAACATTCTTCATTCTTCCACTGGGTATATTAGTACTTCGGCAATTCTGTGCTTTGGAACTTCGGCACTTCGACACTTCGGCAACTTTGGAACTTCGGCACTTCAACACTTCGGAATTTCTGCAATTTCGGAACTTCGGCAATTTGGAACTTTGGCAATTCAGCTATTCGGACATTCGTGGGTGTCATGGTGTAATACAAGGGACAAGACAAGGAAATAACATATTACTGGGCCTTAGAATGGTCAGACTAAACGTCAGACAGAGATAAAGTGTAATCAGAGACAAGCCGAGGTCAGGGTAACAGAGAGACAGCGAAAACAAGAACCAGCCAGAGTCAGGTACACAGTAATCAGTCAGATGGGCAAACAAAACAGTAAAGGGTTAAAGATAAACTCAGAGTCAGGAACAAAGCCAAGGTCAATACCAGAATAAACAAAAAAGATCTAGGAAAGCACTAGAGGGTACTGAAACAGAAACCACGATAGGGCAAAGTGGATAGGGCTAGACAAGTTTAAATATCCTTTAATTAACATTTGATTGGCCCATGTCACACGTGCGTGTGTGGCGGTGCCGGAATGACGTGGGCCAATGGGAGCCTTATTCCACTTTTGGCTCCCACTGCCCCTTTAAGACCGTGCTCGTGACGCGAGCCACGTTCCTAGTGTGGGATGGGCCGCTTGACCGCTCACTGTGGACAGTGCATGCAGGCCACTCAGAAGAGGTGATCGAGCCGCACGCAGCTCGAGCTGACGACCCCGGCTGGGCTCAGAGACTGATCTCGGCAGTGGCAGTTTTATATTATTTAAAGAAATAATCCATGCACAATAACCACTACAGCTCTGTGTAGTGGTTATGGTGCCGAGACCCCCTCCCAGAGTAAGAACAGTTTGACAACTTACAGTGTATGTGTGTGTGGGGGCAGTGTGTGTATGGGGGGGCAGTGTATGTGTATGGGGTGCAGTGTGTGTAGCTCCCGGGTCCTCTCTCCCTCCCCTGCCAGCTGCCAGCACGGTGCCTGCGGACCGGGGAGGGAGATCTGTGATCTCCCCTCCAGTCCGCAGGCACATTGCAGGGCTGGCACTTGGACAATGCAGCCCTGCATTAGCCGGCAGGGGAGAATCTCGGGGGGGGGCAATTGACGCGTTGCCCCCCCTGGATGCGCCAGTGCCGCCACAGTGGGGGAAGTGAGGGTGACAGTATGAGGGAGGTGAGGGTGACAGTGCATGGGGGTGAGAGTGATATTGTGTGGGGGAGGTGACTTTGACAGTGTGTGGGGGAGGTGAGGGTGACAGTGACCTGGCCAGCCATTGCAATACCTGGTCTCCTCTCCTTCCCTCCTCCCTGTTGGTCCAGTGGCCTTGGCCCTTGCTCTTCTGCAGTGCTGTATTTATGCTGGCAAGGCATTTGCTTTGGGCAGCACTTTCGGGGGTGGTGGTGGCAAAAAAGCCTGTCAGTGAATGTGTATGCCTGTCAGTGTGTGTCTGTCAGTTAGTGCATGTGTGTGTCAGTAAATGTGTGTGTCTGACACTGAGTGTATATATGTCTGTCAGTGAGTGTGCATGTGTGTTTGTCAGTGTATATCTGTCAGTGAGTAAATGTGCACCCGCAATGATACCAGAGATGGGATATGACTTCACGAGAGGGCTGAGCAGGGAGATCAGAGCTCCCTTGCCTCCCACCTCCAATGTTAGTCTGCCTGCCTGCCCCCCAGCCTGCCTGTGCCTGCATGCCTTGCTAGCCACATTGGACTCCAGGGAAGAATCTACTCCAGCACTCCCAGAGGTAGGGAGGCTGGGTGGATTTGAAATGTAAAAAAATAATAATAATTTTAATTGTGAGTATGTATGTGTGTGTGTGTCTGTTAATGTGTGTGTGTGTGTCAAAGAGTGTGTGTCTGTCACTGAGAGTGTATATGTGTCTGTCAGTGAGAGTGTATATGTGTTTGTCAGTGAGTGTGTATGTGTCTGTCAGTGTGTTTGCATCTGTCACAGAGTGTTTGTCAGCGTGTGTCTGTCAGCTAGTGTATGTGTGTCTGTCAGTGAATATGTGTGTCTGACACTGAGTGAGTATTCATCTGTCAGTGAGTGTGTATGCATTTCTGTCAGTGTTTGTGTGTGTGTGTGTCTGTCAGTGAATGCGTGTCTGTCAGTTAGTATGCATGTGTGTCTGTCGGTGAATGTGAGTGTTTGTGTGTAACTGTGAATGAGTGAGTGTGTATGTCTGTGAATGTTTCAGTGTGTGTTGGTTAAACAGTGTATGTGACAATGACTGTGTATCTGTCAGTGAGTGTATGTCAGTGCATGCATCAATGAGGGTGTGTGTCTGTCAGGAAGAGGAATTTGAAAGGGATGAAGGGGTGCCCGAGTTTTGTCAAGCCTAGGGCAGCACAAAACCAGAATACAACATTGCTCTTGCTCTGTATGCAGCTCCCCCTCTGCCGGGTGCAGAGTCACAGACCATGTGAAAATTGTCTCGCAAACTCTGGCACTTGAAGTCTCAGAGCGTTGCTGTGGTAATCCATGGTAATGCTCTGATTGGCTTAGCTCACTGACAATTACTTCATTGTCTGCAG
Organism: Pelobates cultripes; assembly: GCA_933207985.1. Classification (NCBI taxonomy): domain Eukaryota; kingdom Metazoa; phylum Chordata; class Amphibia; order Anura; family Pelobatidae; genus Pelobates; species Pelobates cultripes. The sequence continues at coordinate 46,804,667 of OW240921.1, read as the reverse complement.
CTGTGCTCCCATGCACGCTTGCATCTGATCTGAGGTCAGTGGAGGCTCTGGAATTGTTGAAGACCTCAGCTCTGTGGGCAGTGGCGTACACACGATACATGGGGCCCCTGTGCAAAAAAATGATTTGTGGTCCACCTCCCCTCGGTAGTTACTCCGCGTGGGCCAGGCCGCAACACATGGCAACCCAGTGGCAGGGGTCCGCAGGGCAGTCACTTCCTCCCAGCATCTGATGTCATCTCAGGGGGCCCGCATCGCTGACCGGGCCCCCTGGAAATCCATAGCCATCTGATGGCCCTAACAGCATGGGCCACCCGATGGGCCCCTTCACGTGCAGCCCCAACGGATTTATCGAGCGGGCCGGGGCCTCGACACATGGCTGTCGGGCACCCCTGGAGTGACAGGCGGCCCGGTTGCAGCTGCGACCCCTGCAAACTCTGTATGTACGCCACTGTATTTGGTGGGGGGAGGCAGGTGCGCTCAAGTAGAACGCACTAGCCACTTCCGTTACTTCAGGGGAGCTAATGGAAGAAGGAAGCAAATGTCCCTGGCTTTCTGATTGACAGCCATGGTGGTGTTCAATAATTTAATTATGAAAGTGCAGATTTCTTATAGATATTGATACTTTTATAATCTGGGCTAAAATATAATACTTCTCACCCATAAAGTACTTCAGCAAGTTGAAGTGCTTTATGGGTGATGAGTGGCCCTTTAAATATTTACATATGCCTTTCCTTTACACATAGATAACTGCAACATTTGCATGAAGTTAAGTGTATATATAGTATATTTTATTTCAAGTATTGTTTGATTTTTACTTGTTTATTTTGGTTTAACGGTTACAGCTAGCTTATAGGATTAACATAATTCACTGTTTAGTAAATAAGGCTGCTTTAAACATGTCCAGACGTGCCTATGTGGACTTTTCTAGTACTTTCAAATGCTATCTTTTATATAAACATCCCCGAGTACGTCTTGTAAAATGTGACATTTTCTGTAGCTTGTTTAATAAAAACTGTCATCCAGTAGGCTACATTATATCATGTAATAAAATAATGATTGTCTTACTCATCGGAAATTGGCAGCACACTTGTTCCTATTTCCGTATTAGTAAATACATTGTAAATAAATGTATTTAATAAAAGTTTTGCAAGGTTTTAAGAATTTACAGGAAATTATGACTTTAAATTAGAACAATGCTTGAACAGCTACATGAGACAATCTCCCTAGGAACACCCGTTCTTTAGAGTTTGCAAAATTACCTTAAAATTCTATAAAGAATATAAATTTTTTTTTAAATTTACATTTTTCTTTATTTAGATAGTTTCCTTAAAAATAGTATTGCATGTGGATTATATTAAGTCAGATATGTCTCTGGCTTTTATTTGTATTATTTAATGTTTTGTTTAGTTTTTTCAAAACGTTCAAACTATTTAATATTTGTGGGTAAACATTTAAAATTAGTTAATACTTTGAATAATATTCTAAAATGTTCTATATTTTTTATATATTATTTATACATGATATATATATTTGATATTTATCAAAAATAATTTTAAAAGTTTATCCAAAAATATCTCTATATGTAATATTCCTCCTACTCTTGCATTCCTGAAATCCCACACTCTCCATGCTACAGGGCACATAAAACTGTGTTGAATGGGTGCCTTGATGTCTCTTTAGAGTAAAGCCTAGTTGATGCTGGACCGCACCCATTGGCTGAGAGAGCAATCTGGCTTCCCTTGCAAACCACAATACATAGCATAGGTGGTCATGGCTAGCCGTTGGGACCAAGGTAAGGCTAATACAGTTTCGCATCTTACCATGGGATGGCGCCAGTGCACTCCTGGCTCCATAAGCTCTACAGGAGACTGTACTGGTTAACCCTATTCCTTCCCAGTACTAGCCATGAGAATAGGAGAAAAGTAGGAAATGTTAGGAGCCTTTATTGCTCAAATATTCAATCACCTGTAAATGGGTGCACTGATTCCTACATGTTGTTTTACTTTTGGGGACACCAGGGAACTGACCCCCAAAAAAGCATAGTGAGAGCACATCATTAAATGTGCTAGCACTACCTTAAATACACTAGGACCGTGCAGAGAGCACTATAATACCACTATCTGCATGGCCCTCCTTTCATGGGGCCGGCCTACGTGACTGGCCATCAGCTTTGCATGCATTCACCCCAAAGTGACAGGCCTACTTTTCATCGGTGCAGAGACTGGAAGGACAGGCTCTTTGCACTAAAACCACTGCATTTAGCTGTAAGGTTCTGGTGTTTAGAATATCATTTAAAAGAAATGACACACAAGCACACAGATCCACACTCATGGAAACATTCAAATTAACTTACAAATGCATGCATACAGACACACATACACACAAACAGAAACAGATTCACATTCATGGACACACATAAGAGAAAGACAGTTATACATCACTCACAGGTGTAAACACTGACACACACAGACACACAAAAATAAACGCTCAGTTATACATTTAGACACATACACTCACAGTTACAGATACACACAATAATATAGACCTATGCAATGCTCTTCTCACCCCCACCCCTTGTGTCCCATTCAACCATATCATTCAAATAATATTTCATGCAAAATACTGTTTCCCCGAAAATAAGACATCCCTCGAAAATAAGCCCTAGTTTATTTTCAAGGGATGCTCCTAATATAAGCCCTACCCCAAAAATAAGCCCTAGTCGTTCGCTACTCTATGTTCGGAGAATTTTCACCAAAGCATAGATTTGCGGCATTCCATTCGTGAGTAAGCGTATCTATGTTCGAGGAAGTTTCCACGAACATAGATTTGGGCTATTCTATTAGCGAGTAAGCTAACCTATATTTGTGAAAGTTTCCCCAAACATAGATTTGCAGGATTCCATGTCCTAGTGAACTGGTCTATGTTCTGGGGAATTTCCCCAAATATGGACCTGCTTTCTAGCACACTTTTTTCCCCATAATAAGACCGTCCCTGAAAATAAGCCCTATTGCGTTTTTCAGGGGAAAAATCAATATAATACCCGGTCTTATTTTCGATGAAAGACAGTATAACTTACCTATACAAGGGCTGGATTTTTCACTCCACAAGTGCTGCCTGACTACTTGTACAGCTGGTATTGGTACCTGTCTAGAAGCCCTCTTTCTCTTTGGGGATGCTGCTTCGCTGTGTGTGGGGACAGAGCAGGGATCAGATATCACTTCCCATCTCCACCCCTCCTCCACACACAGAGTGCGGTGCAGGCATGGTGAAGAAGAGAACGACAGTGGTGGCCCATGGGCAGGAACGAGGTCCATGAGCCACTTCAGCATTCATGGACACCTTTACCATTATGGCGTTGGGTGTTTTACACGCCTGACACCATTAGTGATACATTTGAACCACATATATGAATCTGTGGGTTTTTGAGTGCAGGACTTGTTTTTTGTGGTTAAGTACATGAGTTAAGTGGGTAGAGCCCAACAAGCTGGGGGGAGAGTAAATCTTTATTCTTCAACAGTCAGCACTGCATTGAACTACAATGTGGAAGCCTAACGGATTCCTGAACTGATGCTTGGTTGATTTTACAAATCATGGTTTTGTAACTTGTTTGTCATAAGTTCTTTTTGTACTGTTTGACTATACTAAATAAATTACTTGAAGTTTTAACGTTGTTGTCAAGGTCGCCAAATTTGGATTTTAACTTAAGGGAAACCATCACTATTTTGAAAATCACTCCTTTAGATCAAACATTGAAAATCGCCTATGACTTGTGCCAATCTTTGTATGCAATGCTCTCTTTTCCTAATTGATCCAAAAGACCTCCATATTGGAGACCAGCAAACTTTGAATGCCACAAAGTGGGCAACTAACAGAATCATTGGAAGTGAAATGAATTGTGAATTAAATTTCTGAAATTAAGGAATTATGCCTGCTCACTGGCTGTGCATCTAGAAGATTAATAATAAGATTTGCAATTTCCATAGCCAAAAATAAATTTATTGTAAAAAAGGTATGTAAATGTCCCCTATTCCCTGCTGCAAAGACTTCAGAAGCAAAACATGCAGAAGAGATGGCTACTTAAAAGTATGTATTCATGTTTTAAACCAGTGCAGCTGTAGAGAAAGTGACTACTATAGACACGAAAAAAGCCCCTAACTCACGTGGCATGTAGTATGCTGCCCTTTTCTCTTTCTCCCCCCATGTCTTGTTAGCATTTAGTATTTGTACTGCTGATCTACCATTGTTAGATATTTTTGCTACGATGGATTTACAATAGAGAGAAGACATTATGCTGGAGATGCATCTTATTTTTCTTTTTTAGTAAGTAGTGCAATACTGCGATCATTTTGTTGAAAATAGTTTTACGTCTGAATTTATTCCCTACACTGGAAATCATACAGAATTGAAACGAGAATTACAAGAACTGGATTTTAAAATGTGCATTTTTCTTTTTCATTTCTACCAAACCCCAGTATTGTAAATAAACTCAGTAATCAACTTCTGGTTTGAATTTTGTAATTAAACAATTAATTTTTTGGAATCTATTAAGGAATTAAATGTTTAGGCTAAAACAGCTGTGCTGGAAAATCACCCAAATTAAAAATTCCAAAATATTCTTGGTTTAGTGAGTGAACTTGTATGTGCAAGGCATTTAATCATCATTGAAATCTTACTGGTGGAAGAAAGGGTCAAGCCATGATTGCGAACCTGAGCTACTCAAGGCTCTATCATTACCCTTATCATGGACCTTCAAGGTCAGGAGTAGGCAACATTTGGCACTCCAGATGCTGTAGACTACATCTTCTCTGATGCTTTGCAGCATTATCGCTTCAAGAGAATTATGCTAGATGTGGTCCACAACATCTGAGTCCCGAAGATTGCGTACCCCTGTTTTAGGTAATAACACATAGAACGTATTACAATACTGAAGTTGAGCTCTTCAATTGTAAACCATTACACAGAGCATTATTGTACCCCCTAAGCATGTGAATGAGATACGATTTAGCTTTTTTTTTAATCGTGCATCTGTTTTATTATTACAATGGGGCTTTCATGCCCTAGATTCACTGATAAGTGATGTTACCCAGTACAGCTTTTATACCTTGGGCTTTGTTTAATTTTATGCAATTTCCATTATATAGTGTGTCTGCATACATCATACAGTATATTTCTGGTTGATATATATTATATTACTTTCTGCACATTTACAGCATACAATATGGCAGTTGTAACAATTTATGTAACCCATGCTTCCTGGGTTGCATCAGCGACTCCAGTTAGTTTCAATTCAACAGATTTTTACTTCTCACGTAGATTTGTGTTTGTATTTCCAAGTATTTTAAGCATTGGTAAATTTCCATACATTTGTGATGTGAAAGAATTTTCACCTACGGGTTTGGAGCTAAATTATAGCCTGTCACGTTATTGAATTACAATTAACGTCTGATGCAACGTTGTCCAAGTATTGCCACTTTTGTAAATAAAGCACTCTCTACATATCAGAATACAAAGAAAGGTTTATAATGCACACAGTCCATATGGGCTGGATTCATTTGTGTATGGTGTATGACTGATGTAAGAAATTAATCTATTGCATGAGCCCTAAACATTAGCCCTTCTGACTAATTATATTCAAAAACTTTTTATTTTCTATTTTTCATTTAATACATGGAACACATCTCAAATGCTATTTTTGAAGGGGAAAAAATGTTGATAAATGTTGAATTTAGCAGTATATTCTGCTCATTTTATTTTGTCTTCTATCAGTGATACCATATTTTCAGAACCCTGTGCAAGAATGTGTTACAACCACAATCCTCCCTAGTTATATACGTTTATTTATATTTGTAATTAACATTATTAGTAAATGAAATTTTTATATTTGCAGTTTTGTTCATGCAATATAATATAACAGAGTGTGTGCATAATTGAACAGTTTAAGGCTCCTGCAGTGAAGCAGGGCCAGAGAAGGAGACACTTGGACCTGGAGAAGGCAGGCTACAAAATTGATAAAAGGAATGGAGCATTTTAGTTAGAGAGTGTTAACCTCTTCACAACTAAGTTTAATTTAAATCTTTTTAGTTCTGAAAAACAGCGCCTTTAGAGGAGAAATTATAGCATTATTCAAATATATTCATGGCCATATCACCAATATATTCCTATATATTCCTATATCACCACTTAGTGAATAGTGTGTACAAGTAAGAAATTTATTTATCTTAATATTCAAATAGAACAGCCTCCCAGGTCATTACCCAGAGTAAATGACCTTTACACAGCAAAATACAAAACAACCAGAAACATTTGGGATACGGCTGAGAAATCTAAAATTAAAAAACATAAATATACATAGTGTGAATCAGTTTCAAATAGTGAGTAAATGTTCATGTAATGCACTCACAAGATTAGACGAGAAATAGCGCTCTAGGGTGCCTCCTCTGGTAGTAGTGGGGGAATATTATCTTCCTCCAGTTGCTCCAAAAGAATAGATGGAACACAGGACTTCCAAGATGGTGGAAAAATTGTAAAACGGCTTTATTAAGGGTGAGGTATCACCCAGCAATAAAAAGGAAATATAAACATAAAATGAGGTCCTACGCGTTTCGTTCACAAAATAGAACTTCCTCAGGGACCAAAATTAAAACCAAATATTATACAACAATAACAGAGTATAAAATACAGCCTGATACCACCCTCCCATCAGTCCTGTTATATAGGGATAAGCCCTAAGTTGATTGGTGGCGACCTGGGCATCCTCCTGGATTCCTTTCTTCATTGGTGTAGTGGTTAATCAAATCCAGCTGACTTTTTCTTACTTTGATTGCAATCGAAATTCCTGCGTCCAGTGTCAACCGAAAACCGGAACCGGAAGTGAACGCACACTTCCGCGTTTCATTCAATCGTGCGTTCCAGCAAGGGAGGCCAGGATGTCTATTAGCAGAGCCCTCTAGTGGTCGCCAGGGGAACAGTCCCAAATAGTGAATATTGGAGATAATCATATATCTATTGAGACAAAACACAATAGTATCGGCAGCAACATGGTGGAATATAACTATAGAGCATAGACGGATCACTTTTACCATTTTGAAATCCCCAATAAGTATTTAATTCAAATCTAATCTCGAAAAAACTATTATAATCACAAAGTAACAATTGTGAATAATGTGAATAATTTAAAAATAATAAATAATCATTTTTTTTGTTTTTGTTTTTTTTTATAATTAATTATATGTATATTGTATGTTAACGAGTTTTTTGACTAAATTAGAATAATATAAATTTAAAAAGAAAAGCACACATATCTACCGCAAATAATCTCTCAGTGTATCGGTATTTGTATATCCAAATCAGATACACTTGACTAAATGGTAAAATGGATGTAAATCCGCAATTTTTTAAAAGTATATGGTGGATGGTAACATGGAAGCTTAATCAATACAACAATGTATCTCTATGGAATTACCAAAAGGTAAAGAAGAAAACAAGGGTGAAAGAGACCAAATACTGTTATAATGAAACACAGAGACATACAAACAGACCAAAAAACATAGTATGATTTATAAAAAACAGACCAAATCAATGTCTACATTTAATCCCATGGGTTCTAATGTTTTTAATTGGTGAATCCAAAAAGTTTCTCTTTGGGATAGGTTCTTAATACTATCACCACCAGGCCAATGAGGGGCAACTCTTTCAATACCCATGCATCTGAACTCTTTCCATGAAAAGGAAGGGCATGTACCTCAATGAGCAGAAACTGAGTGAGTGATTAACCCCTTCCTAATATTGTTCAGATGCTCAAGTATTCGAACTTTAAATATTCTTGCGGTACGGCCCACATACTGTTTGCCACACTGACATTGCAGTAAATAGACTACAAAGTCCGTGTGGCAACCTATATCTGATTTAATATGGTATACCTTCCCAGTACTGAAACTAGAAAAGGTATTTGATCTCACAATAGTCACAGTCTTACAAGCTTTGCACACATTACATCCCCTGCAGACTCCTACATTCATATTAGTGGAAGAGGTTTTAATGGCGTAACTGGGAGCCAACATGTTTTTCAAGTTCTGATTTTTCTTAAAGATCACTTGAGGATGTTCAAGTAAATGTGCTTCTAACACCGGATCTTGTAACAATATTGACCAGTGATTCTGCAGCCCTTTTTTAATATTTCTATGATCAACATTGTATTGGGTCAGAAAAGCAGACCTAAATCGATTATCAACAGTATAAGGCAAACCATTATCTGGAAATATATTCATAAACAGGGCTATACATAGGACACGCAGTGGTGTATCCTGGTTTTGTGCTGCCCTAGCATATATTGATCAGCCACAACATTAAAACTACTGACAGGTGAAGGGCATAACATTGATTATATCATTATAATGGCACCTGTTAAGGGGTGGGATATATTAGGCAGCATGTGAACAGTGGTGCAATGATCATTTGATGGACCAGGAGAAATTGACAAGAGAAAGGTTCTGAGTGACTTTGACAAAGGCAAAATAGTGATGGCATCTCCAAAACAGAACGTCTTGAGTGTTGTTCCAGGCATGCAGTGGTTAGTACAAACTAAAACTGGTGCAATGAAGGAGAACTGGTGAAACAGTGTCAGGGTCATGGGCATCCAAGGCTCATTGATGTATGTCTGGAGCGAAGACTAGCTCATCTGTTCCAATCACACAGTAGAGCTACAGTAGCTCAAATTGCTGTAAAACCGCTGACCATGATAGAAAGGTGTGAGAACACACAGTGCATTGCAGTTTGCTGCAAGTGGGACTGTGTAGCTGCCCCACACACCGTCAGAGTGCCCATGATGACCCCTGTCCACCACCGAAAGCACCATCAATGGGTACGCGAACATCAGACTGGATCAAGGAGTAATGAATGAAGGTTGCCTAGACTGATAAATTAAATTTTCTTTTCGATCAGGTGGATGACCGAGTGTGTGTGCATCATTTACAGGGAAGTAGTGTTATGCTCTGGGCAAAGTTCTGATGGGAACCCTTGGATCTTGGCATTTATGTAAATGTTACTTTAACACATTCTACCAACTTGACGAAGAGTTGAAGTTTGTGCTTTGACCTCCAAATTCCCCAGATCTCCATCCAATGTGGGATGTGCTGGAACAACAAATCTGATCCATGGAGGACCCACCTCCCAACTTAAAAGATCGGTTGCTAATGTTTTGGTGCCAGAATCCATAAGACACATTCAGAGGTCTTGTGTAGTCAATGTCTCAATGCATCAGAGCTGTTTTGGCAGCATGAGGTGGACCTACACTAAATTAGGTAGATTGTTTCAATGTTGTGGATGATCAGTGTAGATGTATTTACAACTGAGTATTCTTGGTGACTATAGATTTCTGCCCCTTCTCCCATTACAAATTAAAATTAAAAAAGAAAAAATGACCTCTCATCCAGTGGCATTCAGTTCTTGCCACTGCTGTAGCTCCTCCTTCTCAGATTGTCACCAGAATGACCACAGAGAAGCGCCAAGGGTCCTACTACAGATAACTCTGAATATGACCACCTTAAAAAAAAAACCATAAAGCCACCAGAGGCATATTGACTAAAAAATTCAAACACTGCCTCTCTCTGAAACGTTCTCTGAAACTGGTAATACTTAAATGTGTCAAATGGCATTGGCATGGGAAGACTTATGGTTAAGAAGACATATGGGTTTTGCTGATTAGCTATAGACTTAGTTAAGGTTAGGTGTAAGGTTAAGAATAGTGTAAATTTGGGTTCTAAATACTTTTCATGAACATGGGGCCGGAATGTTTAAGATGTGATACAGTGCCCTAATGAGTGGGGATGCCTTAACAGCATTAAAGACCCCCGACCTAAGCAATGCACTTGGGAACTGCCTACACAACCTCTCACAGGTTTAGGAGTTAAATCACTTTGTTTCTGTTTATGCAGCCCTAGCCACACCTCCCCTGGCTATGACTGACAGAGCCTGCATGAAAAAAAAAACTGGTTTCACTTTCAATGTAATCAGTTTTCAGGTGTAATTTACCTTAAATAATTGTATCTCAATCTCTAACTTGAACTTTAATCACATTCAGGAGGCTCTTGCAGGGTCTAGCAAGCTATTAACATAGCAAGGGATAAGAAAAACTTAATTAAACAGAACTTGCAATAAAGAAAGCCTAGATAGGGCTCTCTTTACAGGAAGTGTTTATGGAAGGCTGTGCAAGTCACATGCAGGTGTGACTAGGGTTCATAAACAAAGGGATTTAACTCCTAAATGGCAGAGGATTGAGCAGTGAGACTGCAGGGGCATGTTCTATACATCAAAACTGCTTCATTAAGCTAAAGTTGTTCAGGTGACTATAATGTCCCTTTAAAGTAACTAGAGTAAAAGCAAAGACCTATATAAGAACTATTTTGCTGTATTGCTGTATTTCTAAAGGGGGATTAGAAACAAATAGTACTACAGACCCAAACAATAATCTGATAAATCAGAAATACTAAATTAAACAGGAGCAAAGCAGTTGTGTGTTCTGCATTTTGCGGTTTGCTGCAAAATCAAATAAAAGAAAAGTAAATAGAAGAAAAAGAGAAAAAAGAAGGAAAAAAGGAAGGGAAAATTAAAAAAGAGGAAAAAAAGGGAAGAAATAAAAAAAGGAGGAAAAAAAGTATGAAAAGAAAAAAAAAGAGGGAAAGGAAAACAAAAGAGAAAAAGGAAAGGAAAGAAATAATATTATCCTCACGGTACCATTTCCACATTCAAATTACCAATAATGGCATCTAAGCGAACTCAAGATAATAGAGCTAATGCCAAAAATTATTATTATTATTTTTTTTTTTTTAAAAGGTCAAATGCAAGAAAAGAGGTTATGAGGTTATCATCCTTTTTCCTAATACAAGATAATTCAGAAACAATGAAAAAAAAACAACACAAACACATCGATGACACTGGTAGAAAGTACGCAACCTTCTGAAGTGGATAGAAACAATGTCTCCCCAAGTTTCTTAAAAGAATGTTTGTATGTAGTACTTAAATATCTTAAAAGTGATTTCAACAACAAATTTTTAGATTTGAAGTCAGACATCTTGCCTCTAAATCAGAGACACTTTAGCATATGTAGCAAAAGGAGGAACTAAGAGTGTCCCAATTCTAAGATATGTAAGAAAAGCAAACTAAAATGGAAGCCAAAATGACACAACTAGAAGAAAAGATATGTTCTCTTGAAGATAGGTCAAGGAAAACAAATTTAAGATTCCGGAACATTCCGCGCGAGGGAGCTGAGCAGACCGCTCAGAGGCAGTGCTCCCTCGTCAGCCGCCCGCCCAGGAGCCAGCCCATCAGCCCGACCGGCAGCCACTGGACCCCCAGGGAGAAAGAGAACCCCCCCCCAGCATTCCCAATGGTAAGGAGGCTGGGGGGACGGTTAAATAAAAAAAAAATAAGTGTTAATGTGAGTGATTGTGTGTGTGTGTCTGACTGTGTGTGTGTGTCTGACTGTGTGTGTGTGTGTCTGACTGTGTGTGTGTGTGTGTGTTTGTGTCTGACTGTGTTGTGTCTGACTGTGTGTGTGTCTGACTGTGTGTGTCTGACTGTGTGTGTGTATGTGTGTCTGACTGTGTGTGTGTGTGTGTCTGACGGTGTGTGTGTGTCTGACTGTGTGTGTGTGTGTGTGTCTGACGGTGTGTGTGTGTCTGACTGTGTGTTTGTGTGTGTGTGTGTGTCTGACTGTGTGTGTGTTTGTGTCTGACTGTGTGTGTGTGTGTGTGTCTGATGGGTTGGGTGGGAAGGGTTGGGTGGGGGTGGCGCAGGGTAGGGGGGCGCCTCAGTTTTGTTTAACATTTTAATTTAGGGCCCCCGGGGGGGAGGACAATAGGTGCCCCTCCACATTCTCATTTAAGGCCCCATCCGCCGCTCAGGGATGGGGGCCGGGCCGGGAGGACAATAGTTCCCCCCCAATTTTCATTTATGGCCCCCACCCACCATTCATGGGTGGGGGCTGGGGGGGAGGGCAATAGGTCCCCCCATTTTTATTTAGGGCCCCCACCCACCGCTCATGGGTTGGGGCCGGGGGGGATGCTTGGTCCAGCCTTCTGTTTAATAGCCACCAGTCGCGCCGCACAAGTGGAGGCTTGGGAGGGAGGACACTAGGAGGGGGGGGGGATTTGTTTTTGGTTTTTTTACAACAGTGAGCAGCCACAGGACCTTTCGGGAAAAGTGAAAAGAGGCTTCGCGGGAACACGGAGGAAAGGTGAGAATTGTGGGAAAATTGCTCTGACCACCAGAAATGAAGCACACTTTGCTTCTCCGCTGGTCATAGCTGGTCAGGCGTAGGAAACCTCCATAAGACAAATAGCAGACAGGAAGAAATGAAGAACAGATCCTGAGAGAGGGAGAGAAAAGAAATCGATTAAAGAAAGGTAAGTTCGGCATGACAGTGTCGCTTTAATTTATTCAACATGCTCGTCGATGTCAACAATTTTAGAGTGGCCAGAGTGACCTTTTATTGTGGCCAGCCTAATACACACCTTTGCAGTAATCATGCTGTCTAATCAGCATCTTGATATGCCACACCTGAGAGGTGGATGAATTATCTCGGCAAAGGAGAAGTGCTCACTAACACAGATTTAGACAGATTTGTGAACAATATTTGAGAGAAATAGGCCTTTTGTGTACATAGAAAAAGTCTTAGATCTTTGAGTTCAGCTCATAAAAAATGGGGGCAAAGTGTCTTCCTTGACATCAAAATATAAACATACAATGTAACATATCGCTTAATATCACACCTTAATTACAATGTGCTTGAATATGAAGTGCTTAAATAAAACTATAGTGAAAAAAGTCATAATAAAGTGCTCAATGAATTATAAAGTATTTATCACAGCATAGATTACACATGCATAAATCAATTCGTATATTAAAGTGAATCCCAGTGCAAATATGTGTAGAACATAACAAATCTTTCACTTTTAAGTGCCAGATTATATAATATAATCATTACACAAAACCATTAATAATACCAGTAAATTCTTTTAGGTATACAAAATTTTGTTCTATGTATGTATAATCTTGGCTGTGCTGAACACTTTTTAATTAATCGAGCACTTTAATACGAATCATTGCACTACATTTGTAGTTATGCACTTTATAATTATGGTGTGATTAAGGGCCATGCTACATTGTACCTTTAAAGGACCACTATAGTGCCAGGAAAACATACTCGTTTTCCTGGCACTATAGTGCCCTGAGGGTGCCCCCACCCTCAGGGTCCCCCTCCCGCCCGGCTCTGGAAAGGGGAAAGGGGTTTAAACTTACCTTTTTCCAACACCGGGCGGGGAGCTCTCCTCCTCCGATCCTCCTCCTGGGCTGAATGCGCATGCGCGGCAAGAGCTGCGCGCGCATTCAGCCGGTCACATAGGAAAGCATTCATAATGCTTTCCTATGGACGCTGGCGCGCTCTCACTGTGAAAATCACAGTGAGAAGCACGCAAGCGCCTCTAGTGGCTGTCAATGAGACAGCCACTAGAGGATTAGGGGGAAGGCTTAACCCATTCATAAACATAGCAGTTTCTGTGAAACTGCTATGTTTATGAAAAAATGGGTTAATGCTAGCTGGACCAGGCACCCAGACCACTTCATTAAGCTGTAGTGGTCTGGGTGCCTAGAGTGGTCCTTTAAACAGTAGATTTGCTACGCCACATAAGTAGTCCACAACAGCTACTGTGACAAAATAAATGTCAAATACCCTGTTGATAGGGAAGTGGAAATACCCACTAATCCTAATAATAACAAACTACATGGAGCAGTGTGATCTCAGAAAGGGAAATACCCAAAAAATGACAAGTACTTGCAGTTTGTATACATATCAGAAATGTGTTACCTCTCCAAAGGAGGATATATTGTAAGCAGATGTAAATGTTAACAATCAAAATTCATTTTACAAATATTTGTAAATATGGGGTTCATTCACTAAACAGTGAGTTGTGTTTAACCAAAAATAATCTATTGTAGTTGGCAATGTCTTACAACTCACAGTTTAGTAGACAAGCCCCTTTGATTGAATATGTGGTTACAAAAATGTATTTGGAATCATTCAAGAACTCGGAGAAGCCCTTGAGTTATTTAAGTCGATATACCAATGTCAAGGTCGTCTAAGCTGCTCTATTTTTGCAATAGGTGCCATTTGCTTATCATGAGGACATGCAAACAAACAGCCTTTGAGCAAACATACTCACCTGTACAAACCATTTTGTAATCAAATAGTTAACTAGAACAAACTCAATCTTACATTTGCCTTTTTGCTTTGTATATGTCTAGAGGGCGGTTTGTTTCAAAGCAATCAGATAAAATAACCTTTTAAAATAACCTACACCCCATGTGTAAAATTAACGATTTTGTAGGAATTTCTGAAAATACCCTTTTCTCTCTCATTTAAAATATTACATTTAAGCTAAAATCAACCAAAGACTCAACTAAAAGTTTTTTCTTGATCTTACACATTGGTGACACTTTCAGTAGTATTCAAATTTACATTATTTGAAAATGTAGATTGGTGTTTGAGAAAGAGTGCAGGTGACATTTTTTTTAGTTTGTTTTGGTTTTCTAAAGATTAGTTTGTTTGTTGCTTTATTTTTAAAAATACTACAGTTAATTGAGTCACCCAAGAGTGATGGGAGTTTGAGTATATCCACTGATCAGCCATTGCATTAAAACCAGCTGCCTCAAGTCATGTAGGTCCCCCTCGTGCTGCCAAAACAGCTCTGATGCATCATGGCACGGACAACACAAGACCTCTTAATGTGTGCTTTGGTATCTGGCACCAAGACATTAGCAGCAGATCCTCTAAGTCCTGCAAATTGAGATGTGGGGCCTCTATGGATCGGATTTGTTATTCCAGCACATCCCACAGATGCTCAATCTGACTTAGGTCGGAAGAATTTGGAGGCCTGTGTCATGTTTCTCAAACCATTCCTGAACAATTCTTGCAGTCAGACAGGATGCAGTATACTGCTGAAAGAGGCCATTGCCATCAGTAAACACCATTGCAATAAGGGGTGTACATGGTCTGGAACAATCTCTAGGTAAGTGGTACATGTCAAAATAACATCAGTAACTCTTCATCAGTAACCACAGTAGCTCTTCTGTGTGACTGGACCAGATGAGCAAGCCTTCACTTCCCACCAGTGGCGTACCTACCACGTTCGCAGGGGTCACAGCTGCGATCAGGCCCCTCACTGCAGGAGGCCCGGCAGCAGCCACGACCCCTGCGACCGTGGGCCGCCTAGATGCTGCCCCCTCCGTGTTCCCCGTGTCATAGGCTCCTGGCATAAGCAAATGGTGCACGAGGAAGCAGAGCAGAGAGAACACAGCTCCCTCGCTGCGTCTGACAGGAACTCTGCCGCCCGCCGCAGTGAAGCCCCACTGGAACCCAGGGACAGATCCACTCTAGCTCTCCAGGTAGGGAGGCTGGGTGGACATTTTATATGAATAATTTGTGTGTGTCTGTAAGTGGCTTAATGTGTATGTGTGTGTGTGTGTGTGTCTGTAAGTGTTTGTGTCTGTAAGTGTATGCGTGTCTGTGAGTGTATGTGTGTGTGTGTGTGTGTGTGTGTGTGTGTGTGTGTGTGTATCTGCAGGGCTGTCTTTAATAATGATTGGACCCTAGGCAAGCATTTGCTAGTCACGCCCTCCACCCCAACACAGTGGCGGAACTAAAGTATAAATATCCCTGGTGCAAGAATTTTATTTGGCCCCTCAATTGCAATGTTCGACATAAGGTAAAACCCTATCTGTTGTGCAACTCCAACAATGCATTGACAGGTGGGGTTCTACTAATTTCCCATGCTTACATGGTTGTATTTTGCACTGTTTGAATGTAAGCATGTTTTTTTATGAAGTATGTTTGTCTGAATGTGGTGTTAGAGTTTGGATACAAGTGTGCATTTATGTATAGTGGTTTTTTTTGAATGCTTGTTTATATATAATTTTGGTGTTTAGACACACTGACACACATGCAAATACACAGATACACAAACTGACTACTTACAGATACACAAACATATAAACTGACTGACATACTGACACACACACATACAATGACAGACATACTGATGCATGCACACACACACACACACACACACACACATACAGCGACAGACATACTGACACACACACTGAATACATACAGATACACACACTGACAACTTACAGATACACAGACACATAAACTGACTGACATACTGACACATACAAATACATACATTGACAGACATACTGACACACACACATACGCTGACAGACATACTGATGCACACAGATATATACACTGACAGGCATACTGACAGACAGGCATACTGACAGACAGGCATACTGACACACACACAGGCACATACACTGACCGACACTGACACACACACAGACAGACATACTGACACACGCACACACAGACATACTGACACACACACACAAACAGAGACATACTGAAACACAGACATACTGACACACACACACATATACTAACAAACACAGACATACTGACACACACACACACACACACACAGAGACATACTGAAACACAGACATATTGACACAAACACACACACACGTAAAAACATTTTTAAACCCACCCTCCAGTTTCCTACCTTTTGCTGGAGGATGGCTTCCCTGGGGTTCAGTGTGGTGCCTGAGGCTGATGGGAGTGAGGAGCCCCCATCCTCACTCCCACTCTGCTCCTCCTGCTCCTTCCCACACAGCTGCTCTCTTTATGGGAGGAAGTGACTCGCGGCACTCACTTCCTCCCACGTTGCCGAAAAGCAAGGACCCAGTCGTGCTGTTAAAGGGCCACAGCACCCGACCAGGTCCCTGCTGGGCCACCCGGTGGGCCTCCTTAGAGTGCGGACCCAAATAAATTGTTGAGGGCAGCGGGGCCCACGGGGCAGCTGCCTTGGGCCCCCCACGAGTAACTGGGCCAGGGGCAGCTGCCCTGTTTGCCCCGTAGGTAAAGATGGCCCTGTGTGTGTGTCTCTGTGAGTGTATGTGTCTGTGAGTGTAGGTGTCTATATGTCTGAGTGTGTGTATATGAGTGTATGTGTATGTGCCTCTACATGTGTCTATATGTATGTCTGTATGTGTTTGTCTGCATGTGTGGGGGGGGGAGGGGCGGCAATGTGTGGGGTAGGAGGTAGATGTATGGGGGGCCCCAGGGCAATTTTCACACCAGGGCCCCGTAGTTTCTAGTTACACCTCTGCTTCCAACATGCATCAATGACCCCACGATCCTGATGCTGGTTCGCTGATTGTCCTTCCTTCGATCACTTTTTGCAGGTACTAGCCACTGCATACAGGAATTCCCCACAAGACTTGCCCTTCTGGAGATGCTCTGCCCCAGTCGTCTAGCCATCACTATTTGGCCCTTGTCAAAGTCACTCAGATCTTTCCACTTGCCCATTTATCCTGCATCCAACACATGAAATTCAAGAATTGACTGTTCCTGCCTAACATATCACACTCAAGTGCCACTGTAACAATATAATCAATGTTATTCACTTCACCTGTCAGTGGTTTTAATGTTGTGGCTGGTCAGTGTATGTATGTTTATACAGGATTCTTTGCTTTGCTGGTGGCCAGTGGTAGCTTGAGAGTGACAACTGATGCTCTCAGATTATTACTAGCATCTAAGGGACAATCTTCTAATGCAAGAGCCAGAGGAGAAAGCAAAGGCTCAGAACAGATGGACAGTTAAAACATTCAAAATTGATTTAACTCTAAAAGGTAAAACGTTGGTCAGGAGCCCAGATTTCCTATTGGGAAGAGCAGGCACCTGTCTTTAGGGGCATTACTGTTAAGGGCACCATTGATATCTTCTCTGCCTGTTACTCTACTTCTGCTTACTATGCCCATGGTGCTTTACCGTCTCTAAGGCTGCAGGACGTGACCTCTGCACGGTCAAACTGAACACAGTGATCTCCATCAGAGAGAGGTGAGGACTGGGGCCAGAATAGTCTCTTCAACTACGCATGACAGATACATGCACAATACTACTACACTGCTACTCATAGTAAAACCCACACAGCTGTGGATCTTCAGCACTTTTGGTGTCTAGAGGACAATAGTTTATTAATTGTTGATGTTTCAGATTTGTGCAGCCCAGAGCTAACTATTATGGTAAGTGCTTCCTGGGATCATGGCTAGCAGAGTTTCAAATTTCACATATTTTTTATGGGTTTTTTTTTCCCTGAGTGTTAACTGCTAGAGCACTGGTTCAGTGACCCAAATTATTTCTATGGGATGTCCTGTTCTTCAGTTTGTGAAATCAGCTAAGTGACCAATTCATCAATTATAATATAAATAACAAGAAACAGGTACAAGAAATTCTGCATTACTCTCTTGTTGAAGGTGCTTTTCACTGTAATGGGGAAGGCTTTGCTGCTACAATAAAATATATATTGAGGGCAGTTGCATGGAATCTGATAAATATTATGTTTGAGTTTGTGCTTTAAAGGATCACTGTAGGGTCATGAACACAAACATGTATTCCTGACCCTATAGTGCTAAACCCACCATTTAGGTAGCTTGCCCCCACCTTAGCCCCACTATAAAAGAATAAAACTCACCTTATTTCCAGCGGCGCGCGGGTCTGCCGGCGCTGGCTCCACCCCCTTTGTAACATCATTGAAATGGCTGATTTTTAGCCAATCCAATGCTTTCCCAGAGGGAAAGCATTGGATTGGCTAAAATCAACACGGGGGTGGGGCCAAATGTTGTTTTGGTCAATCAGGACCTCCTCATAGAGATGCATTGAATCAATGATTCAAGGACTATTTATATATTGATATTGGACTCTCCTTTCGGTTTCCAAGGGCTGGTGAGCAGATCAACAATTATACATATTACCATTGTTTTTAGTATTATTTTAATAAAGAATATACGTACCTGTCACCCGGGTCGCAAGTGTTTTCTACGGATCCCATGTACTCTAGGGACTAATCCTCCCTGAGCGCTATAGCCACGAGTGGTGCTTTTACCACTCCTATCCTTGTGAGTGAGATACCTTAAGAGCTACATTATTTTAGAGTACATACATGTTTAATTGTGTTGCACTAGGAGCTCTCCCTTGTTTTTGTTTCCTTTGTAGAAACCAGTATTACCATTGTTGCAAGTATATACACTGGTCACTTTTTTGGTCACAAATACCACTTTTTGCACCAATAATTAATATTAATACACCTAGTATGCATCTAGGTTTGTATCACGGATGCTGATTGTTATTGTAATTTTATACTGTATAGAGATTCTACTTTTTAAAGACACCCATAGTGAGTATTGTATTGTAATAAGGGCCAAAAATCTCAATAAATGGCTCAAATACAGAAAAAAATGAGTTATGGTTTTTAACATGGAGAGCCCATTTCAGGATCAAAAAGCATAGTACATAATGTCTAGGGAGAAATGTCTGATAAGCTTTTATTTGGTGATTTACCTGATTTAACTATTTAATTATGTTTGAAAAAAATTATAATAATACTAGTTTCGTGGAAGAGCTCACGTACACTCCATAGCCACGTGAGTCAACCACGCTCCAAACCATTGCCGTCATAGCCGTAAGAATGCACTAAGAATAATTTTGTGTCTGGAACAAACTGGACATGTAGATTTTTCACTTTGTCCTATTCTGAATTTTGTGTAGTGATATTATATCTGTGTTATGGTAACTGAAATTCAAAGTGTCCAATATTGGACACAAATCTATCACTGTTTAAAATGTTGGCTGTTATATCTCAAGACCTCAAATGCTGGCCAAGCGGAACACAGCTTTATTAAAAGTCATACTCATCGGAAGAGAAAGCAAACAAGTGCAAAGTTCACAGAAGAGTTTTGTATGACTATGCACATCTGACTGTACAGTGTCCTAGCATAGACTAATAGATTCATTTAGTTCAACGTCACACAATGAAATGAAGCAAGGAATTCTGGATGGGTGCCCAGAGATTTGCTACTCAAACAGATTGCTGGTCATAGAACTCCAAGTACATAAGCCATCTTTACAGATGTGCACAGCTGCATTGAGGATTAGGTGGCTGTAATTAAATCCTTAACCCATTGTGTGTTACAAGGACTTTACAATGCCATACATTCTCCATGATGCTACTGTCTATCCGCAACCCTGGCTCAATGCCATATTTATGAATATATTGCCTGAAAAGGTCTTATTCGTTGTATTACATAATAAATATTTCAGAATCTATACCCCCACACTATGGTTTTTTCAAGTTGTATAAGTCCCACTCCTTATGTGGCCAAATTAGTCGGTACAAGCACTATAAAAATGTTGTGATATGGATAAATTCTGGGTGATTGCTGTGCCTCTAGGACAAGTTTGGGAATCACTGATCTACACCTCATTATCTTAAAAATCTGAATTGCAATACAGTGTAGCTATAAATTATTACCATGTGCCACAAAACAGTGTGACATGTCTGTACAGTTATAAAATTATTAAAGGATCTGTCTATGTACCATAACCACTACAGCAAGCATTATCCTGTTGAAATAGGACACTGCTATTTAGGAATACCATTGCCACGAACGGGTGGACAATCTGTAAGTAGGTAAACCTAGGGCGCTCATGACCCTGACGCCGGTTCACCAGTTGTCCTTCCTTGCACAATTTCTGGTAGGTACTAACCACTGCATATCAGGAATACCCACAAGACTTGCCGTTTTGGAGAGACTCTGACCTAAACATCTAGCCATCACTATTTGGCCTTTGTCAAAGTCATTCAGATCTTTTTGCTTGCCGTTTTTTCCTACTTACAATACATGAAATTCAAGAACTGACTGTTCACATGCTACCTAATAAATCCCAATCGTTGACCACTGTAACAATATAATCAATGTTATTCATGTCACCTGTCAATGGTTTTAATGTTGTGGCTAATCAGTGTATATAGTCAAAGACATATTATACAATATTAGCAGAAACAAGACTTGCCTAGGAATGTACTGTGATTGGTTGTCCCTGCATATAAAAGCTCTTGTCACTCAAAGAGCCCTTTATTCTTGTGCTATAGGGTCTAGATGTTTCTAAACTAGCTATTGTTATTTACAGATGTTTTTGACATTTTATTTTTAGCACCACAAGGGAGAGATTCTCATTAAATGGCTTTGGCTTGTAACACTGAGTGGGTTAATTTCACTATAGCACATTTGACCAATTAGCCTGTCATCACACCTCTAGAGCAGCCCTCTGCTGGACTTCCTCCAAAAAAAAAGACCTTTTTTAATACTCAACCCTGTCCAGTAAATGTGAAATGATGTTGCGGTTTCTTTGGCATTCTTTAGAGCAGTTCCACTCCAGTCCGAAAACTTATCTTTCTGGTAGAGCTGCAAATATATATGATATAATTTTGTTTTCAGATGGGCTCTTGTAAATCGGCTCCACTGGATTTACTTTTTATTATGTGACTGGGTTATAACACTGGCCCACTAACCAAGAGCGCTCGTTGTCTGGAATTACCTATTTTTTACATCTAGCAAATTAGGAATGAGGGTTTCACAATAATCTCTGAAAGAGGTCATGCATTCAGTGGTTAATGAAATACCTCCTGCTTATCTTGCATTTGTTGCACAACATGTTCTAATTTTAAAACATTGACAACACTACCTCTGTCAATGAGTAGCAATAGAGGCACAATTAATATAAGTGCTAAAAAAGATGCTATGTTTAAATGTGAATAACTAATATTGGTAAAACAAAGTGCTGAAAATATTTAACTTTTTAAAATGTACTATATATATATTCCCCAAAATATGAGCAGGGTCATTTACTAAGGTGAGATTTAAAGTGAATTCAAAGTGAATTTCAATGCTAAACTGAAAGCACAGAATTTTTCCTCATTAAATGCTTAACTTAACATTTCAGTTTTGCACTAGACTCTCTTCTTCAAGTCACTCTAGTAAAGTGGGTCTAGGCTTATTTTTAAATGGTTTCTTTTCCAGGCACTTATACCAATAAAATAACCCTTACCTGTCATGGGAAATAATCCAGCAATCAACTATGACCTGTGCATAACCACAGGCATGTTTGTGCAAAAAAAATTATTTTATCCCATGTATAATTTTTATTGATGTTTTCATGGCTTATACAATAAAGACATTGAAATGTAAAGGGACAGCATGTCCCAACTGCACAAAATACCTAGCTCGAGAAAGTAAAGCAAAGAACCTGGTACAGGGAAATTAGACAATTAGGACAGTAATGGTAGAACTCTCCAAGTGGTGTAAGCAGATAATATTGGTGTGAGTCGTAAAACTTTCAGTTTTAACCCACTGGAAAACTTATTGGTAGCAATTGTAAATAGATTGTAAACTCACATTAACTTGAATTATGCTCGTTTTGGGATATCAATCAGAAAGAGCAATCTCTTGCTGCATCATCAACCCACTGTCCCCAAATATTTGTGAATGTGAACATATCACCCGCCACCCTATTAGACATTTCTTCATAGCAATGGCTTTTCTTAAAGTCTTCTTCTCATAATTAATCAATTATATAATAAACTGTCAAACAAACACTGTGTGCAAAAGACAATATTATATCTTACATTCCAACATAAGATGGCACAAATGCAGGATGTTGTAGGTAGACTACAAAGGGTCGAGCCAATGATGAACCAAGGGAGATGGTCCAAGTGCAAAAGGGGACAGGATATATATTTCTGATGTTCCTAGAGTCAGGACTCTAAGGAGATGGGCAGACGCTCAAATCTGAGACTGTCTTAGACACATATGTGATGTACACTCTAGATTTAACATGAAATAAAGTTCAAACCACGCATAGGTCAGCCTACTAAATTACTCCATTAAATGACTTCACGTCCTGTACTACATCTTCCTTTTGACAACTTCCCTCAGACTCTGCCTTTCAAATTAAGGCCTCAATTACATTTATTTGGATAAGCTTTTAAAATTATTCATGTTTGGGCATTCAAATTAACACTTAATGGCTATCTCTGACAAAAACTACTATTATTATAATTATAACGGCAATATTTTCACAGCTCTTTACAATAGTATAGTGTCATCCTAAGAATTTGACACAAAGCTGTTATTTTTGAACCAGTTTTATAACAGGCTCCAATAAAGGTGGGCACTCATTTTAATCTTAATTTGATGCAAACCTGTTTACACTGCTATACCTACTGCACCCAGATAGTGTTTCCTTCTGTTTTATTCTTATATATCCCATCGAGGAGATTTACTTGGAGTTGTATATAGAAGAAGGCTGGTTGCTGCCTTAAAGGGATGGAGGTGTTTTTTAGAGCCTACACCGCTAAAAGGCTCTAGCAAATGTGAGTTGTATACCACTCATCACAATTATTGGTCCTTTTTTAAAATGTTACACTATTGTTTTTATTGATTACAATCATGATTACAATCCCCTGAATATTTGAGGGGTGAGTGTGTAAGAATATACAAGCACTGCACTCACACTTTAACATTTTGGGTACATATGTACATATATGGATACATATTGCCTAAATTTGGCTTTTTTTTTTCCCTCTTTACAATTATACAATGAGGTTATTTATTTATATTACAATATATAATTGACAGGCAAAATTAATGTTGATAAATACAAGAGGTGAAAAAGAACCGGCTAAAATGGTTTTACAATCAAGGATCTGTTTGGTTACACAAAAATTCCTGTATCTGCACTGGCAGGTAGCCAGTATGAGCTGACAAGGCTGCCAGGGAACTAGTTGCCCTCCTTGCCAAAAAGCATACAGGCGTGCGGGACGGAAGTCTTGTGCAATAATTTGTCTATGTTTATTGGAAGGGAGATGATAGTCAGGAATTGTGCAGGGGACTTTCCAGCCCTGTATTGTCTGTGTTAATTATGCACAACGCTTCTGTACATGGCAGGTCCTTCACAATCTTAAAAAAAAGTTGTGGGAAAGATTGAAACAATGAGTTTGTATTTGTCCCCCAGGCCAAAATTCGCCAGTCTTCTTATATGGATAGCTAGTGAAAATCACTAATCAAACTAAATTCCACTAGTTAAGGAAACTAGCTAACCAAAATTAGAATATTTGAGGGGGAAAAATAACTTATATATTATTGGCTCGAATAGATTTACTGAGCAGTAATTAGAACATTAAAGGGACACTATAGTCACCAGAACAACTACAACTTATTGCATTTGTTCTGGTGAGTAAAATCATTCCCTTCAGGCTTTTTGCAGTAAACACTGTCTTTTCAGAAATAACTTCAGTGATAACTTCATCGGCCACTCCTTAGATGGTTACTAGAGGTGATTCCTGGGGCAGTGCTGCCTAGTGTGCAGCACTGCCATTCAGTGTCTCCACCCTCAGACACTGAACATTCCTGCATTGATTTAATTCATCTCTATGAGGAGATGCTGATTGGCCAGGGCTGTGTTTGACTTGCGTTGGCTCTGCCCCTGATCTGTCTCCTTGACAGTCTCAGCCAATCCTATGTGGAAGCATACAATTAAGATTTTACTACATTTAGGGAGACAAGAGAGGGCCAGGGGGGGCTAGATCGTGGTTTTAACAGAATAGGGTCAGGAAAACATGTTTGTGTTCCTTTAACCCCTTAGTGACCAGACCGTTTTAATTTTCTTACTGTTAAGGAACAGGGCTGTTTTTACATTTCTGCTGTATTTGTGTTTAGCTTTAATTTTCCTTTTACTCATTTACTGTACCCACACATATTATATACAGTTTTTCTCGCTATTAAATGGCCTTTCTAAAGATACCAAAAACCAAAGTATAATTTATACGACTCTGTAGTGAAGTATAAATTAAAAAGTGGTATAGCACAATAAAATATATAGAGGATACAACCTGTACAACAGGATGTGATATATGGGAGATCTGGAAATATAAAATCACATATAGTGAAGTATATAGAGCTAAAGTGACTAAATAAAGGAGGTAGAAAACTTACAAGAGAACATAGATGTTCTGCGCATATCTCCCCTCTGGGGTATTCTTTGGATGGTACAAGCTCCTTTTCATTAGATAAAAAGAGAAAAATGCAGATAGTATAATACTGGTAAAATATGACAAAGGTTTATTCACTGATTGCACTTACATCAATGCTGAAATCAACTGTTTTTTTGTTATATATTTATGTGTGTATGTGAGGTACACTTTTCAGGTGATAGCACTGTTTGTTATTGATATATATTACACATCCTGTTTATTCTCTTTCTAAAGATACCATTATTTTCATCATATCATATAATTTACTATAAAAATAATTATAAAATGATGAAATTTTTTAAAAAAACATTCTTTTTCTAACATTGACCCCCCAAAACTGCCAGAAAACACCCGTACTAAATAGTTTCTAAATTGTGTTCTGAGTTTAGAAATATCCAATGTTAACCCCTTAAGACCGGAGGGCGTACTATTACGCCCTATTTTAGGTGGCTCTAAACATCGCCGGGCGTAATAGTACGCCCTCCGGTCTTTCATTACTTACCCGGTCGCCGGCGATACCACGCCGGCGATCGCGGTTGGGGGGACTCCCAGGGAGCCCCGCCGCAGCAGATCTTCCTCCTGGCAGCCCCCCCGGCCATGTGAGAGTGAGGTCCTTGCGAGGACCTCACAATCACATGGCCGGGATAGCTGGCTCCAGCATTAACAGCAGGGGGGCTGCCTGTAATGACAGGTGGTCCCCCTGCTGGATGGAAATAAAATAAATAAAATTTTAAAAAAGTTAAAAAGTGTGAAAAATATATATATACTTAGATCATATATATGTTATATATATATATATGATCTAAGTATATATATATATATATATATATATATATATATATACACACATATACATACACACACACATACACTGTCTAGGTGTATTTTACTATTAATATATAAATAATTATATATATATTAATATCAAATTACACGTAGACTGATACTGATTAAATATATATATATAATTATTGTTATATATATATATTTATATATAATATAAAAAAAATAATATGTAAATATGTTAAAAAATGAAATAAAAAAATAATTAAAAAAATAATTAAAAAATAAATAGATGTGTGTTATTTCGTTCTAACTGTATTGTGATATTAATATATATATTTATATCAAAATACACGTAGAACGAAATAATATATATATCTATATACATAAATATATACGTATATATCACTATATATATACCTATATATAAATAAAAAATTCAAAAATTATATATATATATATATATATATATATATATATACACACATATATATTCACATACATATATATATATATACATATACTAATTCTACATATATATTTATGTAATATTTTTACATAATTAGGTATCTTAATTCATTACAATTAGCGGGACCTGCCTGACAACCCATGCCGAAAGTAAAGGGAATTTAATTTGCTAGCACTATATTTAACCCTATAACTTTCCAAGACACCATAAAACCTGTACATGGGGGGTACTGTTATACTCGGGAGACTTCTCTGAACACAAATATTAGTGTTTCAAAACAGTAAAATGTATTACGACGATGATATCGCCAGTAAAAGTGACATTTTTTGCATTTTTCACGCACAAACAGCACTTACACTGACGATATTATTGCTGCGATACTTTTTACTGTTTTGAAACACAAATATATGTATTCAGCGAAGTCTCCCGAGTACAACAATACCCCTCATGCACAGGTTTTATATTGTTTTCAAAAGTTACAGTGTCAAATATAAGGCTTGTGTGTCATTTTTTTCACATTAAAATTCGCTAGATTGGTTACGTTGCCTTTGAGACCCTATGGTAGCCCAAGAATGAAAATTACCCCTATGATGGCATACCATTTGCAAAAGAAGACAACCCAAGGTATTGCAAACGGGGTATGTCCAGTCTTTTTTAGAAGCCACTTAGTCACAAACACTGGCCAAAATTGGCGGTTTTTGCATTTTTCACACACAAACAAATACTAGCGCTAACTTTGGCCAGTGTTTATGACCAAATGGCTACTAAAAAAGACTGGACATACCCCATTTGCAATACTTTGGGTTGTCTACTATTGCAAATGGTATGCCATTATGGGTGTAAATTTCATTCCTGGGCTACTATAAAGTCCCAAAGGCAACATAACCAATCTGGCGAATTTCAATTTCAAATGTAACGTGCTATATTTGACCCTGTAACTTCCCAAAACCTGTACATAGGGGGTACTGTTTTACACGTGAGACTTTGCTGAATACAAATATGTGTATTTTATTGCAGTAAAAGCAAACAGTATTATGCCATTGACAGTTAAAATGTCATGTAGAACTAAAAAGGTCCAGGGTCCAGGGCAATCAGGACAGTAAAAGACGGTGCCCTTTCTTTTTAACTGTTATTGATTTAAACGCAACATTGTGTCATTTTTAACTAATTCCACTTTTGCTACTATCTGTATCAGTAGTAGGCTCCTGGATACTTGTGACTAATGTTTTAGCACTCAACATTTAAAAAAAAAAGATAATTGGTTGAAAAATTAAACTAACAACATATAACCATAGACGAGAAGGAGGATAACTAGAAATTGGTAATAGGTATGGTAATAGGTATGTTTGTGATGGGTAAACCAACCGGCTTTATTGATTTTACCAAAATGTACCTGCCAAATTTAAAAAATAATAATAATAATTGGTATTGGAGCAAAATATTAATCGAGGGATACTTGCAGGGACATTATATTTAATCGGCACCCATGAAGGTGTTATAGGGAGAGTGTATCAGTTTGTCAGCATATTGTAGTGATACTAGAGGGTACAATTATATGGATAGAATTTATGCTGTATGGCTGTTTAAATCTTTGAGTTGATAATCCTTACTGTGACTGACTATCCACAAGTATCTATGTAGACTTGATCAATTGAGCAACACTCTGGCTGCACAGGCGCTCATGCAGCAATCTATGGATAGCTACAGGTAATCAGCTAACATCTAGACAGACATGAGCAATGGAATTGCTCCTAAATTGAATAGATGCATATGTCTAATCTGATGGTCAGTACAGCTGCCTACTTCACCATTTAGCTCTTATCTCTCCTTTAGAAGTGTTGGCTAAGAAACTATTAGATCAATTTAGAATTTGTGAACGGATTCAATCCTTGTCTTGGTCTTTATAGTATTTTATTATCTCCTCATACTGAGACAGACATTATACATCGATAACAACCAATATTGTTTGTAGAAATAATTAACTCCACTAAGATATGTTTGTATCTATTCTTTGAAAGTGCCAAGGTAATAGCTCACAGGGTATTTATACCACAGTATTTTGCTGCATCATTTTATATTGAGAGGTTAAGATTCTGTACCTTTCACTATACACTACCCATCTCTACTCCACCTAGGGTAAATTTCTGATATAGTTACACAGTAGATATTGTTCTGTACTAACGCTTCATTGACCTGTGTTAAGATATAGGTTTTATAATTACGTGCGGTTACTCCTCCATATAAATCTAGTTTTCTCCTATTCTAACACTTTAACATCTTAGCGAGTCTCTCCCTTATTTGTCTTTTTTATCTAATATCTGTCGCTATAAGCCCACCTTTTTAAGGTCCAGCTGGGACTATATTATAAGGGGCTCTTTTCAGTAAACGAACCCAAGTTATATAGACATTGGTAACTTGAGAGACTATATGCTTTAATATATTACTAGGATAATAAGCAACAGACTTTTCTATGCTTTTACAAATGGCACTAGGTATGGTTAATACATTTTGGTAAAATCAATAAAGCCGGTTGGTTTACCCATCACAAACATACATATTACCAATTTCTAGTGAATATATAGTTATCCTCCTTCTTGTCTATGGTTATATGTTGTTAGTTTAATTTTCAACCAATTATATTTTCTTACCCAAGAGGGATTTCTCCAGAGAGATTTTCCCTGATTTTTGTCTTATACATAGACACGTCAGACACTAACGCAAGGATGGCATACACCTCCTCAGCGCTATACAATCTCTGTGACCTCTTCTCAATCCTACAAACCCATGCCACCCCCCACAAATCCCCACCCCCCCACAAGCCCTTGCCACCCCCTACCACTCCCTGCTAACCCCCACAAACCCCTGCCACACCCCACAAAACTTTCTCTAGGCACTTTAGCCTCAATTTAATATTATTGGGTAAGCTTTCAAATTATTTAATATTCTTTGACAAACTTTTAAAATTATGTATTTTGAATGTGAATGTGAATATATATATTGTAAAGGATCCTTCTATTCGTGCAGTGCTGATCCTTGTAGTTTCTCCCGAAATCCCACTGAAACAGAGTGATTATAGCTTCCAACCCCCCAAACATGAGTCGAGACTTCATGAAGGGGTAAAACGATCTGATTTAATGGGGGCTACCTGCCCGGTATTTATGCAGGTCTCCCACCTGGTGGACACTCCCCTAGGGTACCAGATGGAAGACTGGGTCAAAAGAATTACAGTAGCCAATCGCAGTGGCTATAACATAAGCACTCCCCTTTTACATAGGTCACTCCCTCCTTACCATCCTGGAGATAATTAACTTAAGGTAGTAAAGAGAGCCTTAATTATCTCCAGGTAGAAAGAAACATGGCTTTTCCCATATTCACAAAACAGCATAAAAATCTATAACTTATATTTTACTGAACATAAACTTTAAGTCCCACATACCCCCAGATAGCTTGGATCTGAGAGCATATTCTAGGCGAATAGCGCTCAGATCCCACGAACACAGTTCTCAATAACGTCGAATGAAGTTTGGACTTCACCGGCCGTTTGCGTGTTTGTATCCGACAAAGAGTTCCACACTGTAGCTATCTGGGGTTGGTCTCTTTTGCATAAATCCAAGTCCCGAACGGTGCAATGTCTCCGGTATTCGTGTGTTTTCAACCGTATGAACGAGGACCTTGGTAAGTATCAGCGGTGTTCGGCAGAATAAGTATCCGAAAGAGAGTTCCAGGGCATCGCCGCCATTTACCGCTGGGCGTTCGACGATTTAAAATGGCGACTGCCACGTGTTCGGCAGACGAACCCGGACCACCAAGCTGTTCCCCAATTACTCTGTGGTTAACCGCAAAGTCTGGGTGGTTAATGGGTGCCACACGACCTCAGTAGGAGGTCGGGTGATTCTGCAGTTTATTCGTTTTATTGCTATTTGCACGAAATCACCCCACACACGTCTAAATAACCGAACAGGCTGGTTCGTATAGTCTGCTTAACAAGGGATTTCGTTACATATACATATATATATATATATATATTAAATCATTTAAAAGGTTTATAAAAAATAATTAAATGGAGGCCTTGGTTTAATTTGCGAGAAGACTTACCAAGGTGGAAAAATCACTGCCTTAGCCTGCTTAGGGGAGAGCAAAGTAGAAAAGAGTTGGTAAACATATAAACAGATCAGCAGCGTCAACAGAATCCGCAAAACCTCAAATCTTTAAATTGTGTCTTTTTTACCTGTCACGCAGGATAGCAATTCTGGTAGGTAAGTATAGTGAGATTGTTGGTATTGGTCGGTGAACATTGAAGTTGAGGATTGTGTCTGCCTCTGGTCTGCAGAGACCTCCACCAGTGCTCTGACTTCATGTCTTCTTGCACAACGGCAACACCACTGCCCAAATAAAAAATATAAATACATTTAAAAAAAAATTATATATATATATATATATATATATGTAAATCATTGTTTAGTAAATATACACCAAATCAAGGCATGATTGCATGTAATTAATGCATTTTTTTTTCTTTTTTTCATTGAGGTTATATCTAAAAACAGCTTGTAAAACCTGCAGATCTCGTGTCTGCTGCCTTTGCAAGCCATCCCTATCTAACCCCACCCAGACTTTCTGTGGCTGTCCAATCCAGACTTCCCAATGCAGCTCAATGAGAAGTCTTTGCAAGGCAGGTGCCCTGAGCAATTACTGCCTCTTGAGTTTAGCTCCACTGAGAAACAACCAGGAAGTAACAGGACTGGTCGTCATACTGACAGCTAAGGGGTGCAACAAGGTTCATTTACATTTTTTTATATTACAATTTGTACTTGTAAAATGAAAAAAATAGGTTGCATTCATTAAACATAAAAGGGGATTAAAGGGACAATCCATTTTCCTGGCACTGCAGGTCCCCTCTCCCTCCCACCTCCCAATCTCCGGTTGCTGAAGGGGTGAAAACCCCTTCAGTCACTTACCTGAGACCCCTGCCGATGTTCCTCGGCGGTGGTTTTGGGTCGCCACCGCTCCTCCCAGTCATTACGTCAGCCGGTGGGCGAGACTGATACCGCCCGCAGCCGGAGACCTAATGCGCATGAGCAGCATTGCTTTTCAATGCTTTCTTATGGGGAATTAAACGATGCTGGAGGTCCTCACAGAGCGTGAGGACGTCCAGAGACGCTCTATCACAAGTTTTCTGTGCTATGGACAAGGAAGTGCCCTCTAGTGGCTGTCTAGTAGGTGGAGTTAACCCTGCAAGGTAATTATTGCAGTTTTTTTTTTTAAAAACTGCAATAATTGCACTTGCAGGGTTAAGAGTAGTGGGAGTTGGCACCCAGACCACTCCAATGGGCAGAAGTGGTCTGGGTGCCTGGAGTGTCCCTTTAACTAGGAATCACAGGGCCCCAGTGCAAGAATCAGAAAAGGGGCCCCTCTTACACTCTCACTTATACACATACACTGATATACTCACTAACACACACTCTTTCACTGACAGACACACACTCTCACTGATTTGACATACACTGACAGACACACACACTCACTGACAGACACAATCATTAACAGACAAACAAACTTGAGAAGTTTAATAAAAACATGACCATGGTTCACAACCTGATGTTGAATAGTCCAATATGTAACAAAGTGTATTTATGAACTATTTAGGCATTCTAAATAGCACTAAAATTGGAACCTATCAAATATCCTTTCAGTATTAAAAACCATATTTTTTGCACCATTATATGCTGCAAAGGATAATTCTTTTCAGGCAAATATGTCACATATGTGAAGGTATGGCATTTAGAAATGTCACTTACCACCTGATTTCAAGGCCTTAGATTGGTAAGCTGAATCGTTCGAAGGGTCCTATACAAAGCAAATTGGAATGTTGGATCTTTTGTGGTGATCCAAATGATAATCAAATTCTATACGTTTCTTGTTGCGCAACCTGACACACACCTTTACTGCCACTCACTCAAAACATTGCTGTTAAATTTAGATTTCAACCACTGCACACAGTGTGCACGAATAATTACCAATGATAAACATACTTATTTCGGGTGGGCTTTATAGGCTCAAGAAGTTTAATTACTATTTACATGGAAGAGACTGATGCGAACAAGGTTATACTGTCCAATAGAGAGATAAACATTGTTTTTGTTACGATTTGATGCTTAATTTCATTTTGTTTGATTAAAATGTTCTTTAATATATGTGTTACTATAGCCACTTTTATTGTATTCTTGTTTTTCAGAGTAAGGAGCGACGTGTTGTAGCTCTGTTCACTATATCTAACTGCTGTTGCTCAGGAGCTGTAGAGAGTAACTAAAATGAAACACAAGTAATTCTAATGATCATATCTATACAGTTAGGAACTTACACAAATACTATTTAAGTCTGGGCCAAAGTACTAGGAAATACAGATTTATTCAGAACTCCGCGTTAGATAAAGAAACAGCAATGTATTCAGAAAAGTCATGTTGATATTGAGCTGTTGATATTACAAGGCGGGTCAGTGTAAATCAAACAGACAAATAATACATAAAAGAACATAAGAGTATTCAGCTAAGCTCCATGTTGGTGAACGACGGAGGTAGGACCATTTTATTATTATTAAATAATGACCTTTAAAGTACAATCCTGAACATGTGCATTTCAATAATTGTTACCAACAAAGAAGTAAAGCAAAGAATGTACAACAGGTTGCACCGTTGAAAGTTTGCGACTTTCCAAAGTTATACCTGTTATTTCAATGAATACCGTTAAGCTGAGAATTCTAGTGTAATTTGAAAAACAGAATTAATTACAACGCCAGGGGAATATAAGCGTTTCCACGTACTAAAAAAGGAGAAGAGATGTGTACATATGTATGCAATTGCCAGCGAAATAGATATTTCTGGATGTAAAACTTGGCTTGCATGCAACATTCAAAAAAAAGTTGAAAATCACAGTTGAAAAGCTGTGAACAGTGTCTATCAGGCATATATTACCATCAACTTAATTTCATGTGTTGTTTTTTTTTTAGGTAAAATATCCAGCAAAAACCGGCCTGCTGCCATATTTTGTCACGATGGAGGTCTACAACACAAATAGCTAAAACTGAAAACTAATAACACACTTAAAATATAACCATTTCAATATCCTTTTTGTTTGATCTTACAGCTTTACTTTTTCATATTCATTTTTTTCCCAAAAATGTCGAGCCTAGCTTTACTAATTTAGTTTCATAAGGTTTCAAAATTATATTGCTATAATGTATCATGAACATTTGAAATTTGTCTAAGAAAAAAAACTGTAAAAAATAAAATGATTTCTTAGTTTTATAGTACGTTTTCAACAGACCAGAGTAGAAAATTCAGAAAATAAATATTCAATATAATACTTGTGTCTACAAATGAGGATAGTGACTTGAATTGGAGTTTTACTACAATGTACCTGTCTCTAATTTCTATTGGAATTACTGATGGTTCTATCCCATAGTATAAATTTGGAGAAAAAATAAATACATTTTAGAGTAAATAGAATTCGGTCAGTATGCTCAATGCTCATTGTCACAACATACAATTCAGACGTAAAGTAAAATACTACACATGACAAACTTGTAAAACCAATACAGGATGAATACTAGGATAGCAGTTGACTATTAAAGATTGCAATGTCATTCTATAAATCCTTGTTTCAAGTCTTTGTAAAGGCTTTATAATAATACAACAGGAAATGTCACTTTCCGGTCATCGCTTAGTAAATCCACGTCTTCACATCACGCAAGATGAGAGATTAGTCAAGAATGTTCGGAAGATTCATAATTCGTCTCAATTGTGGTATAATTACTAAACAATGTGTCAACTAATGATTTACAAATGTTAACACGAACATAGAGGGGTTGGAAACATTCTGCCATAATTTTAATTTTTACCTGGCTCTACTATTTTTACGTAGTTTAGCAAATTATTTGCAATGTTTTGCTTAATGAATAAGCGTATTCCAAGTAATCGTAACTGTAAATATAAGCTATTTTGTGAGGTCTTTGAACTTACAAGTAAAACAGTAGTTTTGGTAAGCACATTCTGCAGAGTGGGAGCACATGGATAAAATTATACCAAGTGTAACAAAATACATATCTTACATAAATCTCATTAAACACTTCAACACCGCCATTTTGAGTTTCTCGCAATCTAGATTACATGTAATGAAAAAGGCCCTACAACTGAGGTTGCAAACAACACCTGTGAGAATTAATTCCAGCAAATGATAAAGTGTAATAATGAATTAAAATGTATCTACACAACTTTCTAAGGCCCTGTGATACGATGTAATTATGCTAAGCCAGATCCAATTGCAGTGCTGTTTGGTTTTGTAAATGTGAGAACACAGAAGTAATTGACAAAGCAATCTAGTTAGACCTCTATATCAATCATTTATATATATATGAACTCACATTTGTTAAAAAAAAAAATCTTATACTATTGCCTTAAGATTCATTGTAAAGAATGAAAACAAATTTGGTGTTTCTGGTCATCAACTATCAGAAACTGGATACGAGTGGGTTTTTTTTTTCATTATAAATGCTTGTCATTTGTTATTTATGATCATTGAGAACTTCAGTGATCACATGAACTCTAACAGGCAACTCAGCGTTATACCAACTTGACAATAATAATAATTTAAAGAGATGGCATAATTTTAAGGTGGTGCTTAGCCATGGAGTTTTAATAAAGTTACGTAATCCATAACTTTACACAATAAAACTATACAGTGACTACTGAACGCTGGAACTCAAAGTAAGTATTAATTCTTCTCAAAAAATGACTGCTAGTAGTTAAGGATAAAAAAAGAAGTAGGTTGTCACACAATTATCAAAATAACTATGTAACTCTATATGCGCATGGTAATGAAACATTACAACTTTAAATCCTAACCCAGGACCAGACTGCCACAGGAAGACAGAAATGGCATTTAATGAAGAGTGCCCAGGCAATTATATAAAATATATTATTTTAAGTTTATTTCCTTCCGAAACAAGTAATTACAACCCAGTAGTGATCACACATAATCTGATTGTATTTCTGCATGATATAGGGAAAATACATTCTCAAACTGTATGTGTATGGAAAATATTTATAAGTAAAATCCATGTTCTAAATTGGAAGAAACTATCTACAATTTCTTGATTTGTGTAAGTCAAGGGTGGCCAAAAGCTAGACCTCCATGAAGCTACAAAACCCATGATGACTTACCAGATGTGATGTTGGCAACATATGGATAAATTAATTTCCATTAGTCAGGCAGTCAGATTGTCTGTGATCACTAACAAGTCTGAATTAATTTTTTATTTTTTTTTAATGGAAATAATATACAAATCAAATTTAAATATAATTTTACACAACTGACAGAGGACTTGTCAATAAATTATTTGAATGTGTGAAGGGGTC
Source organism: Pelobates cultripes (assembly GCA_933207985.1). Lineage (NCBI taxonomy): Eukaryota > Metazoa > Chordata > Amphibia > Anura > Pelobatidae > Pelobates > Pelobates cultripes. The sequence goes on along the minus strand of OW240921.1, from coordinate 46,769,013 downwards.
ATGTTTATTGCTTGGGTTACCGCTTGATGTATCAAATTATATATAATGATTAAAGACTTTTTAGCTGTCTCAGTGAAATGTTTTAAAATGCTTAGTTAGGGTCTCTTCCCTCCCTGCAGAGCACGTATTACACCACAGCCTGAGTTATGCTGAGCAGGCTCGCTTATCTATTCCAACATACAGAATTATACGTGACAAAGAATACTGTGCCAATCTGTGATTGGCTAAAGAAAGTGTAACACCCTAGACCAGGGCTGTCCAACCTGCGGCTCCCCAGATGTTGCTGAACTACAACTCCCATGATTCTTTCAATTAAAAAGACAGCCAAGGAATCATGGGAGTTGTAGTTCAGCAACATCTGGGGGGGCCGCAGGTTGGACAGACCTGCGCCTAGACTAAAAATCTATATATCCCCTTTGCTTTGAAGGAAAAATAAAAGGCTTGATTAAAATACATTGTGTTGTCCTGTGTGTTATTTCTAACGGGCCTTTTCCCAGATCTGAAAGAGATAAGCGGAAAGCAGAAATTTGGTGACAAGTCCATGGCAGTGTGAGAGACCTGAAAAATGTACAGCCTTACCATGTTCATTGGTGGTACACAGAGAGCCTTGAAAGCCTGGTATCTGTAGATTATATGCAGTACTTGTAATTATGTAATAACTCACATTGACAAGCACCTGTTTAGAATTTTATTGTGAGCCATAAGATGAGCAATTCTCCTTCAGGAGAAACCAAAAGCTTTCATTTCACATAGAGGGAAGACAGCAAATAACCTGAGTGTCAGGAAGAGGATTGTACATTCTTAGCTTTTTCAATGGTCACAGGCGTTACACTACAAAAAACTAAATCTAAGATGTCCTTAAAAACACAAACAGAAGTGTAGATTTTACAAAATATGTAACAGGTTCAATGAAAGGGTTTAGTTTCCCTTTTAAATACGAATATATCATAAACCTCTGTTTTCAAGATACAACTGCATTGAGATTGCAATTTACATCTGTAAGTGGAAATACTAAGAGAGGATAGTCAATTTGACAAGGATTTCTTTCAATAGTCAATGTTGACACCAAGGGTTATCCTGTGATCTGCACATAACAGTACAGTGTTTCACAAACCAGAACTCAAAGACCACAGATGGTCCAGTTTGAGTTTATGTCTGAATTACAGTGAAAGCACTATATAATGAAAAAAAAACACCATGATGTATGCTACTAGGCATATTTGGCTCCATGATAATGGAGTCAAATATGCACACACAATCATAAAAGTTCTAAAAAATGTATATATAGATGACAGAGGATGACGATGTGGGGCCATCCCAGATCTGGCCACTGGTAGCCCTTTGAGGACAGGTTTGACAAGTACTGGTGTAAAGAATATTGAAAAAATATATATATTTCCCGCAGCTTGGTGAGCCATACAGACAGGTCCATCTTTAGCAATATTGGGGAGGCTTATTGCAGATTATAGTTTGGTAGTGTTATTCATTCAAGTTGGGTATGGAGTGTACAGTAAACAAAATAATAAAACAGAGCTAGGTTTAACCACTAGTCCACTATCATGTGCTTGTACTGCATTTCACTGGAGGTTCTAATCTACTTTTCAAACCATATAATACATATTAAATTACAGATAGACCATCTGTCAGTCAGATTCAAGAACCATTAAAAATGGAATACTAAAGTAAGGCGGAGTAGAGATTAGAAGATATCTTGAAAGTTGAGGTAGAACCCTTTCCTTTTTCTTCTGCTTGATCGCCCTTAGAAAAACTTAATAAAACCGTCTTAAATAAAATCCTAGAGATTCATGATTGTAACGTATTGGAATGAAGGATCTGACAGATGTCCTGAGGATTTCAAACAAGATGAACCCAATCACTGGGAGTCCGACCATACTGCAAAGAGAAAAAGGATGTAAGTGAATTTATTAAAGTAAAATCACATGAACGATAAAGATCACATGGCAGGACTGTCACTATAACACATAATTTGCATAAAATTGGTGCTCAAAGGGCTTAATTATACATATACACACATATATATATTTCTCTAATAATTCATGCACATTCACAAAAGAGCCCCAATTTCCCTCCTATTCCGTCCTATACACGTGTTGTGGATGAAGAATTAAGTAAAATAATAGGCTTCCCCCTGACACCTTAGGGGAAAAACAAAAAACAAAATGTGTTCTTCTCCCTTGCAGCCACACTAAAAGTGTAGCAGGCAATGGACAATATCACACAGCAGAAATCCTTTTACTTCATTACAACAATGGAACACACCTTCTAGTACTTCCTCATTAAGTGGTGGGTGAGGGGTTGATATAGAATAGCAGTTGTTGCCAGTACCTATTAGTTATTAGGGAGGATCTGTACAATGATCCATCATATCCCCAAACCTTGAGTATTGGATAATGCAAAGATAATGGGAGAGATGCCCACCCACTCGGTCCCTAAAGACTTTTACCAATCTCATTGTGTGAGAGTATAGGAGGAAGCCCAAGTTAATTTCAGTTTATAAGGTGATATCAGAGGGGATTGCAAGATAGCTTTAAAGTTTCAAGAACCGCTTTAAAAATCAGTCATCTTTTGCCTATACAAGTAATGTTATCATAATTCAGAACGATGTGTTCTAAAATAATCTAACATGGAAACATAGGGACTGGGACATTTTCGAAGACAATGCAGTGTAAAATATGGAGTGTTAAATAGAGTTTAAAATGTGCAATGATAGAATGCACTGATCAATGTCGCCCTCTAGAGCCTACTATCAGAATTGCATCTGCATTTAAAGTAAAACGCAGCAAAATCAATTATAAAACAAACGTTTTCTGTAATCTGTAAAGTTCTTGTTAAGTATATTACATTTATTTTCTTTAGATAGTTGAAATAGGTTGAATTGTGAATTTTTAAGTTTTAGCATTCTTTTTTCTCAGCTGTCAGATGCTCAAAGTTCTAAAATATTTAGGGCTCTATTTAAAGTTCTAAATGTGAGCTATTCACCATGAAAAGCTTGGCACTCTGATGTGGATTGAACTGTTGTTACAAGATTGCTCACAGAAGCTCTTTATAAATAAACAAAGTATATAACACTTCTTGCACCTTAGGTGTGCCTTGTTCCTAGACATTTTTTCAATAAATGTAATGTATACTTTGGTCATACGGAATAATTTAAAAGTCAATTCAAACACTCGGTTCAACAAAAATACATTCTGTTCACCTGGAACTTCTTCATTTCTACCTGAAGTCTATAAGCAACAGCTTGCCTATGACTAGTTGTACCTACCTGAATGTCAGTAAGTGCTGCCAGAAAACGCTTAGAGATATCAGGTCCATTCTCCATAGTGGGTATAGCATAATTCTAGAAAAAGAGCAAAAAGGCAAATGTGTAGTTTAGATATGTATTATAAACCCTTGTGGGATTTACCAGTAGGTCATCAGCGTATTGGTAAAGATAAATCTAGGTTGGCTACAACAGAAGTGATTTGATTAGCAACTAATAAAGTTACAGCCACTCCTTCCACTTTAGTGTGCCATGCCAAGAAGCAATCCACAGGTAATTATACCTATACATTTTCTAAAGATTTAGCCATCCCAAGGTATACATTGCATAGTCTATACAAGGAGTGCCCAAAAGTTAGATTCACCAGATGTTTTCAAACTACAGCTTCCATGATGTTTTGTCATTCAAAATCATTCCAAAGGCATGCAAAGCACCATGGGAGTTTTAGTTCTACAACATCTGGGAACCTACCTTTTGGGCACCACTGGTCTATACCCATATCGAAATAAACTTCCTTCATCATCCACACTTACCGTTCCATTATAAAGAATCCTACTCACAGGACACACTACACATGCAGTCCCTGCTCCAAATATTTCCTTCACTCTGTCTTCTTGCAGCCCTTTGACGACATCAGCCATAGTAACTGTGCGTTCGGATACTTTAAAATCTCCCTGGGAAGAAAATTAAATAGTAATACTTAGGTGGCCTATTCATATTGAACCAGTGGAATTACCAAATGTATCCCTTTGTCGATTAAAATCACAACTAATTGTTTAGTGAATAAAAACCAAGCAAAAATACATTGTTAAAATATGCTATTATATAGCTTCGCTTTATGAATGTGTCAAATGTAAACACAAATTAACTTTTATTTTCTAAATTAAATACTATTTTACCTAGCCATTGAAACATATTCAGTTTGTAATTGATGTTTTATCATCTTACACAACTCTGTATTTCTTTATTCAAGTATACTTTTTTGGTTTAAATCGTTAAGTATCAAACAGTAATGTATCTTTGATGACAAAACAAAGATTTAGACTTCCTGTCACATGACATCTGATACGAGCGCAAACTAACCCAATATCTGTGTGTACAAGTCAGTATAATCTGCAGAAGTAACCCAGCAACAATGCTCCAGGTGAAAACGTGTTTATTAATATCACTGTAAATTGCATTGTCTTACCTGTAATGTAATAGTTTTATGCTATGCATTAGTCTAGGTTTGACAAAGACATATTGGCAAGATTACTCATTAGAGGGTGACTCGATGGAAATTCAAAGTGTATTTCATACCTTTGGACAAACGTAACTGAAACAAAACTGTCGGACTGTAATAATGTCTCCAATATGTCTACTTCGGAATACAATGTGTAAGTCACTTTGAATTCCCAACAGTTATTAAAATTATTTATATGTTGGCAAAATATTCTGCAGCGCTACACAATATGTAAAACTAAACAAAAAATTCATTCAAATAAAACACGCTTGACATACGGGAATGCTAGGTGATAATCATAATCAGTAATGTTAATGCTGAAACAATGTCACTAACGGGTCAATTTTCTGGGGCTATTTAAATAAACCACATTATTAACCTCGTCAATACCAAAAACAAGTAAAAATATTTGTTTTCATATTTCTTTGCTGTATAAAATTTAGTCCATGCAATCTCACTCACCCTAATTTATACCCTGGTTATTACCGCCCTGTAGATTAACTAATCCATCTGCCAGAACCCACTAGTCCCTGATGTACTGCCTGTAAACATGCTGAAAAAATGCCATCTCACCCTCTGCTTTCAAATAGTACAGGACGTTTAAATGGATTGTTTTCTCTTTACAGTCAGGGAGGGGGAAGTAGTGTATGGACTCTACCATTTACAGTAGCAGTTTAGAGATTGAAAAATATTGCTCTGACTGACTGTATTTACTTTATGTGCACATTCTGCTCAAATGAAGACATTCTTTTTGCATTCTGTAGCCATTTCAAGTAATGCCTTCATGGTCCTTAAAAATACCTACAACAAAGGTTTTTGACCACTTTTATTTACCAATTGTTGTCCCATCTACTGTATGTTACTTTTTTGCATTTCAGATTCTGTGTGAAATATGGCAAGCTAAAAAACACAGTTTACGGTCTAAAGCTGTTCATTTCATAGATATATTTATGAAGGATGAATGAATAAGTTAAATTTTTTTGTAAATTTACATCATTTCAATTTTTCAGTTTGTCTACAAATCAACCTATTCACCCAGCTACTGTGTTACAATATGTTTATATGCTAGCTATGCATCCCTTGCTTCAAATAAATGTGATGCTGCTGTTTTTTCAATTAAAAAGTGCTCCGTAGTGAAAGGGTTAAGAAGCAGTGTTTATTTTATTGTTGCCTGAGGGGCATGGGAACATTCAAGTAATGAGCCCAAGGGACCTAGCAAGGATTCCTTTTCTAAATATTTTTTGAAAGCAAACATATCTCGAGTGGTGTGTAACTGTCAATAACACTAGAACTGAAGTGTCAAGACTTCCTAGCAAAAAAAAAATTCTCAAAACCTACGTGCCATCTTACACCCATGGTATGCGCACACTCCATTTCCTATAGAAATAAATGTATAAAATGGTGGTATTTTAAAGGAACATGGACATCTCCTTAGAATTTTCAGCTCATTGAGATAGTGTATACTAATTCTCTATATGGTGGTCATTAATAAGCGAAGATGGTCAGCAAATGCACTCAAAATATTACACCTTGTTAAACATTCTTCATTCTGAGAGGGCAGAGGGGAAAGATACTGGAAGAGAACTATGTCAGGCACCGGAGGACCAACTTCAGGGCTGACTATTGCAAAGCAGCTTAATCCTGTAAGGTAACATGGTGCCCAGATATTCCTGCCCCGCTAACAACTAGCTAAAGTTGTTATTGGGATGGGAGTGTTCTTTTAAGACAAATGAATTGACTGTCCACATCAATGGATGACATTTTTACACACACAAAAAAAAAAAAAAGGTATTTTGGTTCTTATGTTCGTGAACTCTTAAATCCTTTAATACACAACATTTACATTTTTCTGTCTCAAATTACCGATCATCTTAAATAAAAATGGCAACTTTTAATTGAAGATCTATAAATACAATAGACAACTAAAATGCAATAAATAATTGACAAACCCATACTTCAAATAAGTACAGTATTTACTTATTTCCATTTTTCATACAATTCATGAAATGTTTAATTTACAAACACTGTTTACGTGACAACCATCAAGCAGATTGAAAAAGGGACTGTACAGGTCTTCTACTCACCCACTGCCTTGCAAGATCCAGCAAACTCTGTCTTGTCACGCCTGGCAGAATTAAACCATTAAGTGGTGGGGTCAGAAGCTCTTCCTCTGTATAAAGACAATATAAAGCAACTATTAATTACCTATTTCAACTGTAAAACAAATACAAAATCTTTACAAGCAAAAAAACAAAACAAAAAAACAAACCACTGTAATCAATTCTATACAATCTGGAATAGATGGAATTAATATTAGTATTGGGAAGTAGAGATTGGATGGAAGGTTCATGTTCTTTAAATTGATCCTATAGTGCCAGGAAAACAAACCCGTTTTCCTGGCACTATAGCTCTTGGTTAAAACCCCTTCAGACACTTACCTTAATCCAGCATCAGGCTCCCTCGGCACTGGTGACCTCTCCTCCCCCGCCGACATCAGCTCCCGAGTAGAGCGAAATGTGCATGTGCAGCCAGAGGCGCGCGCATTCAATCCCGCCCATAGGAAAGCAATACTCAATGCTTTTCTATGGGGATCTTATCTGACGCCGGACTCCGTAAGGACGTCCAGCGTCACATATATGCAACTTACTCAAAGTGTAAATCGTGGAAGCGGCCTCTAGTGGCTGTCAGGGAGGCAGCCACTAGAGGCTGGATTAACCCTGCAGTGTTTTCAGCTGCAGGGTTAAAACTTGGGGAACCTGGCACCCAGACCATTTCATTGAGCTGAAGTGTTCTGGGTGCCTATAGTAGGGATTTAAGCATCTTCTTGGCTACAATCATCATAGTTCTTTTTCTTACATCAAAGTGTACTGAAAACATTTACAGAATGTCTCACATAATACAGGTAATACATTTTAAAGGGACACAATTGTCACCAGAACAACTACAGCTTATTGTAGTTGTTCTGGTGAGTAAAGTCAGTCCCTCTAGGCATTTTCATGCAAACACTGCCATTTCAGAGATACATTTTACATTGCCATCTAGTGACACCTCCTGTAGCCACTCCTCAGATGGCCACAGGAGGTGCTTCCTGGGAAGTGCTGCACAGTAGGCAGCACTGCCATTCAGAGTCTCCACGCTCTGCATGGAGACACTGAATTTTCCTCAGAGATGCATTGATTCAATGAGGAGGTGCTGATTGGCCAAAACGGTGTGTGGCCCCACCCTCACCCCTTGCCGATTTCAGCAAAACCTTGAAAATCATTGGATTGGATAAAAATCGGCAATTCTGATGATGTCACCAAGGAGGCATATAGGGGGTGCTGGAAATAAAGTTTTACCACTTACTAAGAGGGCTAAGGGGAGACAAGCCATCTAAATGGTGGATTAAACACTATAGGGTCAGGAATACATGTTTGTGTTCCTGATCCTATAATGTTCCTTTAAAGGGACATTATAGTCACCAAAACTATTTTAGGATAATGAAGCAGTTTTTGTGTATAGTTCATGCCTCTGAAGTTTCACTGCTCAATTCACTGCAATTAAGGAGTTAAATCACTTTTTTTCCTCCCCTGGCTGTGAATGAAACAGCCTGCATGAAAACAAAATGGTTTCATTTTCAACTGGATATAATTTCCCTCAAAAAGTTTTTGTCTCTTGCTCTGTAAATTGAACTTTAATTACATACAGGAGGTTCCTGCAAGGTCTAGCAAGCTATTAGCACATCAGGATATAAGAAATCCTAAATTTAACAGAATTTGCAATAAAGGAAGTGTAAACATTAGATAACTCTTTACAGGAAGTGTTTAGGTAAGGTGTGCAGGGAGGTGTGACTAGGGCTGCATAAACAAAGTGATTTAACTCCTAAATGGCAGAGAATTGAGCAGTGAGGCTGCATGGGCATGATCTATTTACCAAAAAAGTGTTTCGTTAAGCTAAAGTTGTTTTGGTGACTATAATGTTCCTTTAATAAATTTGTTATTTTTACAGTGAGCACTGCAAGTTTTTCCAATTTTTTTCTCTTCCCAGAAGCACAATTTTGACAGGGTACTTATTTTCATTTCATTTTTCTTACTATAATCACTACATAATATATGGCTACATGTGATTTGTTTTGGAGACCTTATATTTGTAACTATAATTTGTTTATTTTAGGGGTGCTATAGAACTATATATACATATTTCAGCTATGTAACTATGTTTATATATATAGGTCTATAGTGTCCCTTTAAGTCATAATTTGAAGCTGTATTCAAGAAACCAGGCAGGGAGAATGAGAGAGGAAAACTCGGAGCACTAAGTATGAATTCTTGCAGGTTACAGGATTATTAGCCAGATATTCACTGGCCCACCATAAAGAATATTAAGTGAAAACATGGCTTCTTTTTTTCTTGTGAGTTTTTTTTTCCCCACTGCAAAGGCAGTACACTACCCAATACATTTAAGGCTAACCCATTTTCAAAAACAAGTTAAGAGCTAAATGCATATTTTATATGAAATGAGGATTGTAGTTCTTAAATTATTTGTCTCTTTCTATGCTGCACTAGTAAACATATATGTAGCAGCCCGTATGTAGAAATGTAAGCTAATGGTAAGAAAAAAAAGGTTTTAAAACAGATACCCCATCGGGTGCAAGGCACCTTCATGAGGCATGTTTTCAAAATTATGTGAGTAAGTCATATCCATACTAGGATTAATAGTGAATAACCAGCTTTACATGTTCTGTATACAGGACTGAATTCACAATTTGGTATTTAGAGTTTGAGGAACATATTCTCTTCAAAGTCTATGGCATAGGTTTGTTACTTTACCTTACAAAACTCAGAGGTGAGTACAGCACATCAAGTCACTTGTACTTTTAACATAGAAAACACTTAACAGGCTGCTAAAAAAAACCAAAAAACATAATTCTATTCCTATGAGTAAGGCCCTTTGAGTCTCAAAAGCGTTAGACTTTGGCTCTCCCCTGTGGTGCAGTTCCTCGTGACGATGCTGTTCATATTAATAAATCAGCAATGATTTGAGTACTCCGAAGGAGCAAGGTGCTTTTTTGGCAAACTGCCCCGTTTTTTCTTTGTTTACAGACCTTTCTCCTCCATCTGGCCAGCATCAATTTGTCATTTTTTAAGCATCTGCCATTTTTGTTTCTTGTTAATGGAGTTCTATGGATTTATAATTTTTTTAAATTTTCTTTAACATCACATTTTAACGTCTACGACTTACCTCCCTGCTCATTGATCCAGTATAAGAAGAAGTTCATTGTGCCAGCTTCAGTCACCTGATGGTCATCACCATAAAGCCACAGTACCTGCTGGCAACCTTCTTTAGCAGCCTCATTTTGCACATATATTGTAGGACCATAGTTTCTGTACAGGCAGAATAAAAAAAAAAAATTAAAACAACACATTGTGAATAGGGTATTAAAAAGTACAAATTGAAGTAGAAATAGAAACAAAGCACCCCATTTCGGAAACTGCATTTTTATGGGAAAAATATTACATTGATTTATTTGGTAGCAAAAAGGAATATAACTCAACATCAATTTCCTGATTATAATCTGCTCTGTTCCATACTCCTGCTAGCTCACAATAAACATATAGTTATTATATTTATTAATCATGGAATTTACTTACCCACCAACTTTGCAGTCGCCTACACCCCCAACCCAGGCGCGCACATATTTAGGATCAGCCAAAAGTGAAACTGGACTAAAGCCACCCGATGGAAAGTACGGCCCCACAGGTCCAACGATAACATACAGCATTGCGTGGTTTGGTTTTGCGACTCCAAGGGAAGGCTGTAAAAGAATGGACACCATATTTTTTACAAAGTTTATCTTAAATTTTTGTCTCAACTACACACGTAACCTGGCCTTTATAGAAAACCCACACATGGCAAATAGATTTTTTTAAATGCACAGTACCAAGTTACAATATGTCCCTGAAAGACAAAGGCCAATTACTATTGAAGCATTTCACTTATGGCCTGGTGAGAGATGACACGGATTCAATAATAAAACATGGAAATACTGGCTAGAAATGACTTTGGACATAAAAATAGAAGAGGAAGGAAAAACACTTTGATCAATGGAGAGGGTCTTGACAGATAAAACAAACTGGACCAGAGGCCGGTTAAGGCTTAACCCTTTAAGGACGCATGACGAAAATATTCCATCATGATTCCCTTATATTTCTGAAGTTGTGTCCTTAAGGGGTAAAAAGACTAAATAGGTGGAAGCTGATTCTCATAATGGTATACTGCAATATTGTATCATTTTTAGTGCCAGAGGGGTAATGGAATATATTATTAATTCCATCGTCAATGAAACATTAAACAGAGTTATAGGATAGATTAACCCCTTAAGACATAACGTCAGAAATAAAAGTGAATCATGACGGAATATTTTCATCATGTGTCCTTAAGGGGTTAAAAAAAAATGTTTTTTGACTGATTGACAATGTAAAATGGGGGGGGGGAGAAGAAAGATTTCCTTACTTGTTTCAGGCTTCTCTTAGTGATAGCAAAAAAAGGGGGGTGGCCATAATAGTGGCAAGTACGAAATTTTAATTTATTTATCAATATGTGGACAGGGAAGGTAGATTTTTAATTTTCATTTGTAAATTAAACAAAATTAAATATACTCTAGTCAACATCTATTTGCCAAATACTTTTCCTGTGGTCACACTGAGAAGGATTTTGGAACAGGTAGAATTGGTCAAGAGTGGAGTATATTTGATGGCAGGAGCTTTTAATTCCGTGTTGGATTCAGTCCTGGATAAGAAACTTAGCCCTAATTTGCAAGTGAACAACTCAGTAGTTAAAATGGCGAAAACTCTTAGAAACATAAAGAACGAGTTTGATTGTTTTGATCTATGGCGATCTTCCTACCCAGAGAAACTGGATTACACTTTTTTTTCCAGAGTCCATTACTCATATTCACGTATCGATATGGTCTGGGGGGATATAAGGGCACTAGAAAACTTAGTGAAAAGTGATATCAGGAATAACACATGGTCGGACCATAGGATCAACACATGCATCATGAAAGATCAGTGGAATACTAAAAATAATATGACATGGAGAATTAATGACTATCTACTCCATAATGGGAAAAAAACGAGAGGCTCTCAGATCCCAGATAGAAAGATATTTTGTAGATAATATACCCAACGAAACACTCTAATAATTGGTGTTTCTTTAAAGCCACATTAAGAGGCAGTTTAATAAGTTTAGAATCGTATCTCAATAGGTCCAGAAGAGTAGAATTAATTCCTCTATTAGAAAAATTAGAAAAAAAATCTAAGGAGAATAAGAAAACACCTTCGAGAGATAACTCGGAAGCGATTACCAAGATTAAAAATCTAATTAATCAAATAAAAATAGAGGAAAACGCAAAGATTATGGGGAAACTGAAGCCGAAAGAATATAGTAAAGGAAACAGAGCAGATAAACTGTTAACTAAGAAGCTGAGAGAAAAAACTGCCTCTAATAAAATAACTACAATAAAGAGGAACGAAGAGGTACATATCTCCCCTAAATCCATTGGTAAATGCTTTAACTCATATTATAGTGAATTATATTCCCTATCAACTCAGGATAAGGAGATAAATATTTAGACAGTATTAACGCTCCTGTAATATCAGAGAACCGAAAAACAGCTCTTAATGCCTTGATAACGGCACAAGAGGTGGAGGAGGTCATTAAAAAGCTGGACAACAATAAAACCTCAGGTCCAGATGGATTTTCAAACCTATTTTATAAAACTTTTGGAGATTTACTTATAAAACATCTGGTAGATGTATTTAATAACATTGTAGATAGGGGGCAATTCCCAAAGGAAATGTTGAGGGCAAACATATTACCAATTCCGAAACAGTACAAAGATCTGGGAGCGGTGGAAAATTATAGGCCAATTTCCCTCATAAATACCGACATGAAGATCTTTTCCGCAATAATAGCAAACAGGATAAAACAGAGTTTAGCCAATATAATCGATCCTGACCAAATAGGGTTTGTTGCGGGAAGAATTTCTTCAGCTAATACATGATGTATAATAGATATTTTAGATTTAGCTAATAGAACAGAAATCCCTATGACAATCTTGACTGTAGATGCAGAGAAGGCTTTTGATAGGGTCGACTGGGAATTCATGAGTAAATCCCTGATGAAATTTGGTTATCAGGGTTGGATCCATAATGTCCCTGTATTCTGGTCCTTTGGCTAGGACAGTAGGTCCCAATTTATGTGCTGATTGGTTTAACCTCCATAACGGGACAAGACAGGGATGCCCGCTTTCTCCAATTCTATACATTATAACTATGGAGATTTTGGCGATAAATATAAGATCAAATTATCAAATAAGAGGAATAACTACGAAACAGATAGAGCTGAAACTAAAACTATATGCAAATGACCTGATACTGACCCTAACTAAGCCAGTCACATCTATTACTGCTCTTATGAAAACTGTCAAGAGGTTTAGTGAAGTTAAATGAAAATAAATCTACAATTCTAGATATCAACTTAGATACAGCAAGTAGAAACCATATAAGGGACAATTATAACTTTAACTGGGCCAATACTAGTACACCATATTTAGGTATTTTGTTGACAAATAAAGCCTCATATATAGTGTAGGTTTATTTTTTAAGCTGCTTTAGAATTATGAAGAAAGCACTGAACAAATGGAAAAAAATAGAAATTACGTGGTGGGGAAGAATGAATCTTATTAAAATACCCAAATGGGCATATATGTTTCGAATGATCCCTTTAAAAACCCCTGGACCTTGGTTGGATATGATTCAAAATTCAATTAATAATTTCATCTGGAAGAACAAGAGACCTAGAATTAACAAAACTCTCTTGGCTCAGAAAATTAAAGATGGAGGCCTGGGTTTCCCAAGTATCATAGATATTTATCTTGCAAATTAGTTTTTTTTCATATCTACAGAACGCAATTGGATAGTGTAACAAGGGAAGGGTATATCTTAGAAAGCGAGAGTTTCCAAGTAAAGGATCTTAGCTCTATCCTTTGGCATAGGTACACAGACTTGAAGATTAAGCTTATTAGACAATCTAATTTATGTAAAGATTCAATACTAGAAATTTGGAAAGTAATAAAAAGAAAAGGTAATATGGAGAATAAAATCCCAAACAATCTTAAAGTTGAATTACTCCCATATTACGTGAAAGACTTACATATAAGAAGTTGTATCCAAAAAGGTATAATCCAAATAGACAATCTGTACTATAATGAAAAAATTAAATCCTTCACACAATTAATACAAGAATTTCAATTGCCAAACAAGGAACTATTTACATTTTTGAGAGTAAAAAAATACCAAAATGATCTGTTCACTTCTAAATTACAAAAAAATAGAGAAAGTTTGCTCTATGGCAATGAATGCTATATTGAAACTGGAGGCTCCTCGGGTTATTATAGCAACACAAAAGTGGGAGAAAGATTTAAATATTACAATAAACAAAGAAATGTGCTGTGCACAACTCTGTTTAAAGTCATCAACAGATGGTATCTCGTTCCCACAAGACTTGCTAGTATGTATAATTCAAGTTCACAGACATGCTGGAGATGGAAGAGGAATGTGGGTTCCTTTTTGCATATCGGGTGGGAATGTGAGATCGTAGGTAAACTGTGGCAGGAAATATTTGATTTTTTAGAGAATTTATTATGTTCGTCGATTCCAAAGCTCCCTGAGAATGCTTTACTTCATCTTAACATCGAACCTTTACTACAGAAGGAGAAGGTTATTTATATTCATTTCATGATAGCGGCCAAATTAACTATAGCACGCAACTGGAAGAGTTCTTCTTTATTTTCCTTGGACAGACTGATATCCCAAGTTAAGTTTCAACTTTGAATGGAAGCTCAGTTGGATAGGGCTCAAGGAAGAGATCCAAAGAAAGTACACAAGGCCTTCTGGTTGGAGAAATTGAAAGGAGAGGGTTAGGCAGAGCCTGAGTGAACGAGTATGCAGGAGTCAAACGCTTTTCGAGTGATTCTCCTGTATACAGTTCAAAAGTGGTCACGGAACAATTGAGTATAAAAAATGGGCTTTCCCAGTAATCCCGCCGGCATGGGAATTGGTATGTGGTTCGCTGGGTACTATGTCGTATTAGTAAGAGGAGACTTTAGTGTACTGTATGTAATTTTATAGGATCCAAAATTGAATTACTCCTTTAGAACGACTAAGAAATATCAGGGTCAATCTCAGAGAACAACGTCTGTATTGTATCTGTGTACAATAATTTATTATGAAGATATTTTGAATGTATATGTTTATTTGTCTCGTTAAAAAAAAATGTTAATAAAAAAAATATGTATATGTTTGCTATTTTAAGCACAGTATAGAATACACTAGATTAATCATCAGCTAAAGAATACCAGGAATGTTAATGGTTTAATGTTTCAACTACCAGTTGTGGAACAGCCTTTAACATTGACCATAAAGAATAGGAAATTAAATTGGCTAAGAAAAGACAAATAAAGCATCCTACAGAGTACAAAGTTAATGTTGTCTAAGTGTCAGCATCTCCACAGATGATTTTTAGGCACAAATGGACTTCATGATTGTCAGCAAGGGTAATGTTTAGTCGCTAATTAAAGAATGCCTTGCATAAAATACAGCGCTATGTAATCTGATGGCGCTATATAAATAAACTAATAATAATAATAATAATAATATTAATAAAACAGGAATTAAGTAAATAACCTTCAATAACTAACTCAAGCCAGGAAAAAAAAGTTAAAAAAGTGTAACCATGTGTGTGAGTTCTCTTACGTTTCAATGTCCTAAAGAAATCTAACCAGATCCAATCAAAATTTGATTTTTCAGTCACACGTTATCTATGTCTAGCAGTACCCGATAATTATGTTACATTTTGTAAGACTAATTACACTATTATTTGTTCCTTGTTTCTTTTGTCCTATTGTACTCTTTATTTGTTTGGTCGTATTTACTGACTGAAAGCCCAAGTGTATGCTATTTTTAAATTTTTCATTACTGGCAAAGTTTTGATCACTCTTTTTTTTTTTTTATAAATTCTTTAGTTTGTTGGTTTTTCGATTTTGTACTTTATGGGGAAGGGGTTACAGAAAGAAGAGATTGGGATGGAACGTTGGTTTTAGATATAACAGTTTGTAACAGTATTAACAAGTCAGGTATTGGCTTATGCGTTGCGTTGTTGTGCCTAGTTTGTATCCGTTTTCCTGAATGATGCTCGGCATATGTTTGTAGTACTCCTTTCGGGAGGAGCTTGGAGTGTCAGGGGAGATGGAAACGGGAAGCAGAGAGAGGGGGGGTATCAAGTGGGTGTAGAGGTTCATTTGTTATGTGTGATGACCTTTCATCGTGTGGGAATTTATTCCGGGTCGTGGGCAATCCATGTGTCTGTTCCTTCGGGGTTTGTTGGTGTGTTATTGATGTCGTATGTCGCCTTTTATTGGGTCTTCGTGCGGGTAGCTTTGATCACTTTTATGCATTATATGTACCATTTAAGTCTGGACCCTTACGTACTGTAGTAACCAACATGAAACAAAGTATAGTAAATTCCCCAAATAGTCTATATGCTCTATATCCTATGGATCTGGTATCCAAATTTACATCTGAATTCAAGTATAAAAGGAACCTTTGCTAGGAGACACTGTGTCTGATTGCTCTCTGGGGCCACAGATGTGACTGAAAACGCTTAACCTACAACATATGTAGACCTTGTACAATTTTAACATACCCAAGCCTTAATAGTTCCACTTACCTCTGTACTAATGAATGTTGGGCGAATGTAGAGACTGGCAGTATCAGAGTAAGGAACCCAATCCTGGTCGACTTCAATCAGCTTTCTCAGACACTCCAACATCTCTGCCTTATCAAATGACTAGCAATAAAGAAATACAACACGTCAATCATTCTCAGTTACAAAGAGAAGCACGACTACAAAAGATTTTGTTCTTAAAGAAAGCCGGATTTGCACATTGCTGAGATGCCGAATTTATTAACAAAGTAAAGAAAATTTGAAAGGTTTCAGGAGATTATTGCTAAGCCTCTCAACGGGCCTTCGTAATTATAAATCTCTACTCCATGAACAGTGAAAAAGTTGCCAGTCAAAGATTCTGATCATCTTCAGCAAGCTGTCGATTACTGGACTTGTAGTATAAAAGAGGAGAAGCTATAGCTACATTGGTAAGGTGAGGTAGTCATATATTTCAATATAAAAAAAAGCATATTAATAGCAACTGAGAAGTAATATATTTCCAGAAAAGCAACTCACCAAAGTTCAAATATAACATAAGGCTTAGATTTAGGGAATCTTGACTATGTGTTATCAAACTAGTTCAGGAGTAAATAGGCTTGCTTGCAATAATAAAAATAGGGATTGTCAGATACTGGATATATTTACAGGCAATGATAATCTCAGCGCTGTCCTGTGCATTCTCTCCATGTTTAACATAGGTCGGAAAAGTCGAACTCGGTTATCCGGTCCTCGGTAAGCTTTCATGCCCTCAAACAGCTGCATCAGTACAAGAAAAAAAAATAGAGAGAAAAAAAAAATAAGGTGTAAGACATAACTTGTTAATATTTAATTGAAGATAAAACATCTGGAAACAATGAAAATCAATGACGTGCATTTATGAGCAGCAGAGGTTGGTGGGTATTACATGGACTATTAACCCCTTAAGGACCGCGGTACGTCTGACAAAAAACGGCAAATATGAGCGCTGGGATCGATCGTGATCGCTTCCAGGCGCTCTAAGGGTATTTCAGCGATGCTTTGATGTCAAGGCATCCTACAATACCTCTCCTAACAGTGTGTTCAGTGAAGTCTCCTGAGTACACATTGAAATTTGCCAGATTGGTTGTTGCCTTTGAGAGCGTATGGTAGCCCAGGAATGAAGATTACCCACATGATGGCATACCATTTGCAAAAGAAGACAAACCAAGGTATTGCAAATGGGGTATGTTCAGTCTTTTTTAGTAGCCACTTAGTCATAAACACTGGCCAAAGTTAGCGCTCATAATAGTTTTTTGCATTTTTAACACACAAACAAATATAAATGCTAACTTTGCCCAGTGTTTGTGACTAAGTGGCTACTAAAAAAGACTGGACATATTATTAGTAGATTTTTCATAATGAGATGTAATCAATGGGTCGGCCATGCTCTGTTGTATGGATAGCAACATTCTATGTTATGCCTAGGACTAAATAATCCTTTGAAAAGATATCTACATGTGTCATGTCATTCCACGTGAAAATATGCTGGTTTAGTAAAAAGGACACTCTGGGCACCATAACAACTTCATCAGAGTGCAGTTGGTATGGTGCCAGGAGGTCCCTGGTACTGGCTTAACATCATAATTACATAGTCTGAAAAGAGACTTGCTCAGCCTCTCACACATCCATTTAAATGTTTACTACCTCCATGATTGCAGTTGGACCCTTGTAATTGTGACTGGCTGCATCTTAACAGTATGGGACACATAAAGTCAGCATAACATGCAATACATAGTGTGCTGACTTTGTATGGCCACCAATATTCAAACAGATCTTATTGCATGGGGAAGGAAAGAATGCAGTATTTGATCTAAAGAAAGATGGAAGCATGGAGTGCAAAGAGCAGATTCGGTCCTGTAGAATGTGAATATTACATTAATGGAGGCTCACACACCCAGAAAAACAGTAGACATAAGGGTGTTATTTGCTTACCTGCACTGCTCTCCTAAACTGTCACAAACCTTTTCCTTTAAATAAGCCACATTCACTAATCAATTCATATGTATATTTTATTGCAACTGATCCTTTTTATGATACAGAAATGTAGAAATCCATGTTGTGATGTAAAGCCCCAAGTTGGGGGACTGGCTTCAGTAGATTCCAGGTGGAACATCTGAGATCTCTGTGCATAAGAGTGCAGTTCTTGAACAAGCTAAATTATTGCGCACAACCCTCAGATTGTAATAGAGAACCCAAGAATGAGGAGGTGCAAAAAAAAAACAAAAAAAAACTGTGGTGTGAGAAAGTCAACATTTTTAAAAATGACTCTCTCATCCCTCCCAGAAGTTTATCTATATCTATCTAGCTATAAATAATACATGTTCATTTTGCTTTAAAGCTCATCAGTTTCATGGCAGAGATATATCTATGCATCTACCTTAATTTGGAATTAGGTCTAAAAATGTACTTACCTCAAGAGAGTAGTGTAACGATGAGCTGGCAGGATGAAGCGAAAGATTCTGAAATGGCTTTATTTTGGGTTTTCCCCATCCCTTCTCACTGCTCCATTCTATTGCCAGCATGTGATCAGTAAACGTCTTTCCAAAAACCAAGTTTGCAACATCTGGCTTTTCTTTGGGGTGCTTGTTCAACTCAATTTGCAAGTCTGTTGCCTGAGGTTAAAGAAAAAAAATATATATAAAGGCTGTTAACAGTGGGTGGCTTGTTGCACACACACAAAAAAAAGTTTGCAATACAGGATCAAGAAAACCTTCCACAAACAAATCATATTGTAAAGGTAGCGTCATACAGAAAAAGAAAAATGCAATGAATCATCGATTAGAATGTATACATATAATCAGGGCCGGCACGTCCTATGGGGACTTATGCAGTCGCCTAGGGCGCACCAGCCTGGGGGGTGGGCGCAAGACACAAGTGACCCAGCAAGAGGGAAGCGCACAGCGCTCCCTCCTGCCAGTCACTCAGTGTAGCGTGGCTGGGCAGCACAGACCACGGTACAGGAGCTTCTATTCCAGTCAGTCTGTTTGGGTACAGGAAACAGAAGCTCCTGTACCACGGTCCGCACCATGCTACAAGGAGGAAGGAGGCACAACAGGGAAGGGAGGGGAGACAGCAATAAGGGACACTGATGGGGGAGGAGAGACCACTAAGAGACAGATGGGAGGGGGGGGAAGAGAGACCACTAACGGAACGAGTGGGGAAACTCTAAGGGACAGGGGGTGGAGGGAGAGCACTATGGGAACAGAGGGTGGGGGGACAGGGGAGAGCACTAAGGGTCAGGGAAAGCATTAAGGGTCAGGGGAGAGCATTAAGGGTCAGGGGAGAGCATTAAGGGTCAGGGGGAGGGGAGAGCATTAAGGGATGGGGGGCAGGGGAGAGCACTAAGGGACATGGGGCAGGGGAGAGCACTAAGGGACAAGGGGGAAGGGGAGAGCACTAAGGTACAGGAGGGCAGTGTAGAGCACTAAGGGGCAGGAGGGAAGTGTAGAGCACTAAGGGACAGGAGGGCAGTGTAGAGCACTAAGGGACAGGAGGGCAGTGTAGAGCACTAAGGGACAGGAGGGCAGTGTAGAGCACTAAGGGACAGGAGGGCAGTGTAGAGCACTAAGAGACAGGAGGGCAGTAGAGGGACAAGAGGGTAGTGGAGATCACTAAGTTGCAGGGGAGATCACTAAGGGACAGGTGGAGAGGGAAGATCACTAAGGGATGGGAGAGCACTAAGAGATAGGAGAGCAAGAAGGGACAGGAGGGGATAGGAGACCACTAAGGAACAGGGAGAGCAATAAGGGACAGGAGGGGAGGGGAGAACACTAAGGGACAGGAGGGGAGGGGACAGGAGGAGAGACCTCTAAGGGACAGGGGGAGAAGTGGAGACGAAACCACTAAGGGACGGTGGAAGTGATCATTAAGGGACCCAGAAACACACAATGCATTCCTTACACAGGCACTACATCCCTTACACAAACTGGTATCCCTATAAACTACATTTCATAAGAACAGACACACATCACATCCTCTACAATAACACATAACACATCCCCTACACACATACACTCCACTCCCTGTGAGCAAACTCATGGGTAGGCCATTTAGGCACACTCACGGTCAGGCACTGGGGGCCCAGACCGTGATTTGTGTAAGGGCCCCCCCAAAAATGGAGCTGCTTCCTGTAAGTTGATTTTTGTGAGCACTGCCTCTTTTAACACCAGACCAGTGGAGCCAGACTGCAGCCTGAACCCATCATCATCATCCTCTTGTCCTTATCTAGTGGTAAGTAGACAATCCAATATAATATTAGTGGCACTCATCTCTAATTTACCTCACATTAAAGAGACACTATAGTCACCTGAACCACTACAGCTTAATGTGGTGGTTCTGGTGTCTATAGCCTGTCCCTGCAGGCTTTTTAATGTAAACACACTGCCTTTTCAGTGAAAAGACACTGTGTGCAGCACTGGCGTTGGCTCATATGGCAGATCATATGGGAGGGGCATTGTGATGTCACATGGTGGGGAGAGCATATGGGGGGGTGGAGCGGCCCTGCAAATAATATACATTATGTTTAAGTTGCAAAACAGGAGAGGGATGATGGAATTTAGGAGAGGACAACTACAAGAAGGGGAATTAAATGTAGATGTGGTCTCTGTATAGATATGTGTTGCAGTATAATATAGTCTGTTACATGTAGAAATGTTTGATGCTCAAGGATCTTATTAGGTAAAATTGATAATCAAGTAGCAGAAAAGGTAATGCAATCTAGGTTTCCAATAAAGACAGAATTAGGAAAATTCAACATCAATTAAATATGAAATAAAAAGCTGTGGCTTTCATTGTTGGCACTTTATTAATAATAATAATAATAATAATAATAAGTTAAGCAACTACCCACTCTAAGCCTTCATGGAAATTAACTATAAGTTCACACTTTGTGTTGCTCTAGAACAAAACGGAGTTCTCACCTTAAATATAGTGCTTGCAGCTCTCCAGGAAACACAAGACCAATTCCGCTGTACAGCAAGGATTTTTCTGCCCCAAATCTATATACGGAGAGAAACAATAGAACATTAAATAATAACAAGAAAAAAAAAACTGTGCAGCTGTCTGCTAATAATTTATGGCCATTTTAGGAGCAATGAGGCACTCTCATATGATGCTGAAAATTACAGAATCTTCAATCTTTATGAAGGAAAAGTAAAATACATCTGCCTAAAAGTATGAGAGAAATATGCATAATAACTACACAGTCAGCTCAATTTCACAGCATAGCCTTTATGATTCAGTATAAAGCATAAGAAAGGGCTACAACTTACTTGAGCGCTAGCTAGCACTTAAAAGGAATACGGGTCTTTGTATAATATAAGCTTGCCTTGTTACCCTTGAATTCATAAAGGGTTATTCATAGAGAATTTAACATTTTTTTAGATTACCAAAACTAGAACATGCTTCTTAGATATTTCTTTCACTCTGGCTATTTTACCTTGAATTAACACATCACAGTGTACAGAAGAACAGGTAATCACTGATAAGCTATTTCTAAACTAAATCTAGCACAATGATGGAAAACAATTGTCTGTCTATTGATAATCGTAGATTTCATTTTATTTTATTTTTATAAATGGGAGCTGTATCCATATCATAAACCCTTGCCTAACAGAGGTTCATATGTTATGCAGATCAGCAGTCTTCATTCCTGGAAAAACATGAATGAGACTAGCCTAATACTAGGCACTGCCTGGTTTCTTTTAGTCGATTAAGCAACTCCTCTTACATATATTTTAATAGGTGCAGTACAGGTTCTCTCACACAGAGTTATAACCATCCATACAGGTTACTTACAAGAAAATGGCATGCATATGCTGTCTGAAGCTTTCACCATCAGAAGATAGCCAAGTGTTTACCTACAACTTCACATATGCTGTTTAGCGTCAGTTTTTGCGAATCAATATAGACATTATGGAGAAAGAGTGATGTGAAACTCCTTGCAACATAATAAGTACCCACAGGGTGCCTTTTAGGTAAAATGCATAATATGAAAACTATACGTTTTTGTATTAAATGGGTCTTTTCGAAAGGTGGTTGTGGTTTCAGAGTGAAAATGTATTAAATAAACAATGACCTGTTTTACTTTTCTTGTGTGTTAAAGAGCATGTAATATGACTGCAGAGTATATCTGAGTACACACACACAAAATGCATGTACATTAGCACTTAGGCTTTGTATATCAATCCAGAATTAAAAAATAATGTTGTTTTTGGCAAATCAACTCCCACTATCCTTGGTGTGACCAGTAAAGTACGATACGCAACAGAACATGCCACACATTTTATTTTACTTTACAAGCAAATAATTGAATAACATCCAATGTTAAATAAATAAATAAAAATTTAAAAAAAGAGATGATAGACTCCATAAATTCTCTTAATTGGCAACTAATGTGTCATAAGGTGTAAAACCGATAAGTATAAATAAAGAATCCCCTGTCGCCTATAAATGTCAACTCTAGTTGAAGTTAAGCGATTTAGAGCAGGTTTCCAGGAGGATTAACTGCAGTGCCATTAAACAGTCTTTAATTGTCATTCTAGCAGCACAGCAAGGTAACGAGCAACTGGCAGACTGGGTACAAAAGGCGAGGGGCCTCATTAGCATTTCTGCAAAACTCAGCTAAAATAATAGCGTGAGAAGCTGACCCTGTCTTACATGCTCCTCCTCAAGGTGGGCTGGGAAGGGACATTCCCCTTTTATAGCCAATCAGCCAGTGGACTATGTTGATCCTTTACACTGGCAATGGACTTTGGACCCTAAGAGATAGGAGATGTTAGTTTAGTGTTTCTGGAGGGAGGGGGATCATCTATAGCAGGATTGAGTCATGTTTGCATCTGTCTGGAATACACAGCACTGAGAATACCAATATCCAGAGTTTGTACTTTTTAAGTTATTGTATTTTTACACCTGGACACCTGATGTAGAGACCATTTTTAAGTCTCTGGCTACTGACACATCCATTTTTAAACCACAGAAGAAGCTTTACAGAAACCAAGAAGGTGAGTCATTTAGGATAAAAACCATATAAATAACAGATTGTGTGCTGGTAGACAATGACCACCTGGCCCAGATACTCTGGCCATTATGAAAACTCAGTTATTGCTTTTTTTTTTCTATTTTATGAAAGATTTGTGCACTCATCTTATATAATCTTGCATGAATTTATTCTATTACGAATTTACTTCTACAACTGAGAGTGGATTTTATGTATCCACTTGCATTTTGGAAAAGTACTTTTTTGATACACTAATCCTCAGTTTTCCATCATCCAAGTTTAGATTGTATGGAAAATGCAACAAGAATGTGTAAACATATATAGATAAGGAAAAATATATTCTGGGGTTTATTCACTAAACACCAAATATTATTGGATTGAAAATCAAATTACAAAAGTGGCTATTTAGTTCACTTTTGCATTTTTATTTTTCAATTCACTGCGATTTGGTGTTTATTGAATAAAACCCAATGTGCTGAATCAGAACTAGACAGTAGACATACTGTGATGCAACAGCTGATGTTGGAATACAACCCCCAAAATTCTCAGCAAGCCTCAGGAAAAGAAAAATAAGTTGAGTTGTAGTCTGAGCAGCTACCCTGTTTCCCCGAAAATACACCCTACCCCAAAAATAAGCCCTAGCCGGATTATCGGGGTGGGCTGCAATATAAGCCCTACCCCGAAAATAAGACCTAGGCATTGCACCTTTGCGGCCTGGCGAGACTTCCTTCTTCTACCGTATGAGGAGGGGGGGGAAAAGCGTTGCGGGCCGCGGCATCGCGCAACGTGATGACGACCTTTCGCAGCGCCGTCAGTCTGCCTTCACGGATCTTCAGCGGAAGGATCCATTTCCGGGCGGTGAGGCACCCAGTGGTCGGACTCGGCGGGCAAGGAATCTTTGAAATGTGAGTAGATATTTTATGTCTGGGACTGAATTAATTAAAGGGGGGGTGTGAATTAATTAAAGGGGGGTGTGAATTAATTAAAGGGGGGGTGAATTAATTAAAGGGTGGTGGATTAATTAGAGGGGGGTGGATTAATTAGAGGGGGGTGGATTTATTAAAGAGGGGGGTGGATTAATTAAAGGGGGTGGAGAAAAGTTGTTTAAATGTTGTTCAATGTACATACCGGTACCGTAAATAAATAAGCCCTACCCTGAAAATAAGCCCTAGTGTGTTTTTTGTGACTAAAATTAATATAAGACCCGGTCTTATTTTCGGAGAAACACGGTAGTCGTTTGTTGCAAGGAACTTGTGTAGGTATTTATACATTTTCATTATATATATTCTATAGTAAGATGTACTAATTGTAGTCCATTTAAAGTATTTGGCATTTTTGTTTAAAGCCTGCCTTTAAAATATCAGTATCTGCTAAATTCTACAACCAATGCATGTCAACCAACTGTGTAAGTACAAGTACACTCCGTCTAAAACTCTTCTTTTTTTTCTATTACGCAATTTTCTATATCAATGTGGCCACATTTGTGGCCTCACACTGTCTGATTAGATGTGCACAGCTGTTAATGTGAGCAAGGCCACAACTATAGAAAATACATACCTTCCAACATTTCAAATTGACAAAGGGGACACCTTCATTTTAGGGGTGTGAGTCTGGTTATGAAAATAATAATTTACGCAACTAAAATGTAATTTAGACCAAGAACAATGTATCTCATTTACAGTCTGATTTCTAAACACATTTATTGTAGAGTAAAGACATATTACTGTGAGTATTATTGCCGTGCTGCTCTGTGACACGCTCAGACACACCCACATTATGGAGCTTGTAGAAAAGAGGGACAGAGGGATTTAGGGTCAAAATAGGGACTGTCCCTACTAAATAGGGACACCTGGAAGGTATGCATATGTCACAGTCAAACATCCACTATAAACAATGTGATATAATCTCTATGTTACAGGGTATTCCTCCAACTAAAAGGTTTAAAAAGAACCCTGCATGATCTCCACATGCACACATCTGTGCACTGTATGATCAAGTGTGTGATTATCCAGGAGCAGTTCAGTGATATAATATGATGACAGAATGTCATGATTGGATTTGGCAGCAGAAATTTCCTTTTGGGAACCATCACATTATGTAGAATAATTGTAGAGTGCCCTCCAGTGTACATATTGGGAATATCTCTCGGATAAAGAATGTCATCAGGTGGAAGAATCATTCATACTTAAAGGGAAACTATAGTGCCAGGAAAACAAAGCTGAAAACAATAGCTCCCTATAGTGCCCACCTTCTCCCCCAGCCCCCTTCCCCGCAGTGTCCCTCTGCGCTGGCTCCAGTCTGCCTCTGCTCCTCAATTGGTCATGCTAGCTTTAGGATTTCCCCATAGGAAAGCAATATATTCAGTGCTTTCCTAGGGGGATTCCTGTGACGCTGGAAGTCCTCATGCATAGTGTAAGGACGTCCAGCGTCAGTTAGGTGACCAAAAGTCGCCAAACGATCCAGAAGTATTATTGTTTATTAAAAACTGCAAAAATTACCTTTCCAGGGTTAAGGGTGCTGGGACAAGCAACATTACCACTTTAGCACAATGTGATCGACTATTTTTTTCCTCATGTCAATCTACCTGCCTTTTTAATTCCACTATATGCCTCTACCTAAACTACACCATCTGCATCTGACAGCTGAAGGAATATCTCCTTACAATTGCAAAACAAAACAGTAACCATTAAAAATCAGGTTAATATGTTGGCTGTTTTTGATAAAAAGTGAAACCAACTGTTAAAAATATTACAGTTGTGTTTGTTTACAAAGAGGACACTGAGCACCACTGTCCCCTTTTTAATATGTCTTTACATTATGGTATTACTAGCCTTGAATATGCACTGGATATGTTACCATACATTAGGTCAGACTCCATCTGGGGAGCCGAAGGTTACCTACCCGTGCACTAGGACCGCCACAATCAGTAACATTCAGGCACCATTTATTTATAAAGCCAATACTGTCCACACATGACATGAATTAAGAAATACACTTTGAATGCTCACTTTTTAAATAACCCTGACTATTTTCCCCCTTTCTTTTTTTAAACAAGCAATCTTAGGGTAAAGTTCTAAGTGGTGCAAACACTATGGAAACCAATAAAATGTTCCTGCTAAATATTCTACATTTTGGACTTAGGCTCACATTTGTTATATTAAATATTATTATCAAACCATTTATTTAGCGCCAACAAATTCTGTAGCGCTGCACAATGGGATAAAAAGGAAAACTCCAATGGAGTCTGTCAAATTTATGACAGTTTATAAAAGGGCTGGTTTCAATAAAAATCAGCACTTTTATAATTTACGGCAGAAACAAATTCATGGCATCACTAACACAGCCAGGTAAGCTTTCTTCCAATTGCATTAGCATCACAGAGCTAACAGAAGCAAAAGCCGCACTGGGATAGACCGCTTCTGTCCCCCATCCCTCCCCATCTCAGTTGGCTGTACTACATTGAGAAGCATGGGAAAGCTGTGATTGTGTATATTAGCTCCTGCTAATATGAGACTGAAATCTGTGATGGGAAAAGAAGGGAGGGCTTACAATGGCTGCAGATAATGGATCTGCATGTTTTACAAGCTTTTTTTCGTATACCCCAAACAAAACATGCAAAAAAATAAAAACTACATGCATGTTTTGTTTGTGAAACACATTACTAAATTAAAAAAAAAAACAATCAATGGAGTGCTCCTTTAACAAAATAATAAATAATTTGGTATCAAGGCAAATACAATTACCATATTGAGGTTCAAACACCATGGAAACCAATTCAATGTCTATCAACATTTAGAACTTTGAACACAAAATAGTACCTCTTGATAACTTTCCTTTTTTGTGTTTATTGTCGACTATTAAATGTAAGCTTTGACTTTTATCAATAAAGGATGGAACTTGCAGGGTATTAATTAGTAATGAAGCCTGACATTCAGAGACCTATGGAGTAGATCTAGGTGTCAGCCTACACATATCCAACGGTGCTGAAGTTCCAATTAAGTACGGGATGCTTCAAGGCATGTAATGCTCTTTACCAGTGCAGAAGCAGGCAGCAGATTGGAGTAGAACCCCCTGCATAGGAATAGGAAGTTTATTGAGAAGGGGCATTCAGTATTTATGGGATAGAAGGTACACTCATGTAATATTGTAAAAGAGGGTGCTCAACCAATATACAGGCGCTAGGACAGAGGGAAGTGATGCTAAATTAGGAATTAATCAGGTGGGGAAGAAAAGTAATCATATAGTGTTGGAGAAAGAGATTGTTCTGTGTATGAAGCATTTTAACCCCATTATGGCATGCAGCAAATTCTTCTATACTGCGATATTACTGGCAAATTACATGCAATAATGGGTCAAAAAAGGCAGTAAAGCTCTCTTAGTTGTTGAGATATTAAATCAGTCTAAAACAATGGCTTGGATCATAGATAACATTAGCATTGGAAATCTCAAAAGTGCATCTTTGATGCACTTTGGTAGTAAGTCCTCATGGTGGAGCTGTTTCCATAAACTCAGTCTTCATTTCCTCTAGGTTAAGCATGTCAAACTCAAAATCTTCATTTCCTCTAGGTTAAGCGTGTCAAACTCAAAAGGCTAACAGGGGCCAAATAAACAAGGTTTAAGTTTATGTGGGCCGCAAAAAAAATAAAAAATAAAACTTCAGTTTTCATAGAAACAAAGGTTTATTTAGAAAAGTACAGTATAAAAAGTTGCCTGACACTAGATGTCCTCACGCTCGAAGGGCTTCAAAGTAAATAAAAGAGCTAATTTATTTTAAGGAGACATGCATTTGCATATAACCAATGTTTCAGTCCAACTACCATGACATATTAAGAAAAGTTTAGTAATGGGACTGAAATGGTGAATGTATGCTTTTGCACAGCTGTAAAAAAAAACTAATTATTTTATCTTGTTGATTTTGAAGTC
Organism: Pelobates cultripes; assembly: GCA_933207985.1. Taxonomy (NCBI): domain Eukaryota; kingdom Metazoa; phylum Chordata; class Amphibia; order Anura; family Pelobatidae; genus Pelobates; species Pelobates cultripes. Next base: position 46,740,807 of record OW240921.1, on the reverse strand, counting down.
CTATGAGTGTTCTTCACTTTGGCTGAGATCATCAAACTTGATGATCTCAGCCAATCCAATGCTTTCCTGTAGGAAAGCATTGGAAGGCTATTGTGCATGTGTGGCAAAAAGAGCATTCAGCACCTCCATGCAGACCTAATCTAATACACTGCCGCCTCCCCCCATTCTAGTACACTGCCCACAAATCCAATACATTGCCCTCCTCAGTCCATTCTAATACATGGCCCCCTCCACTCAATCTAATACACTGCCCTCTCCCCCCATTCTATTACATTGCCCACTAATCCAATACATTGTCCCCCTCCTCCACTCTAATACACTGCACCCTCCACCTAATATAATACACCGTCCTCCCCCAATTTAACACACTGCCCCCATATCACTTAAATACACTGCCTCCTCCTTCCCCAATTTAATACACTGCCTCTCCCTCCCCAAATTAATACACTGCTCCACTCCATCCCCCAATTTAACACACTACACAGGAAGGTCCCCCAAGCCCCTCTTCTCCTACCTTAAGATGAGCCACCCATTCTTCATTCCAGTTCTGCTCTTCTCTGCAAGCAGGCCAGACGCTCCTCTGGCACTGCTAGCAAGAGGGAGGGGGGGTGACTGGCCTGATCTGCAGACAGACAGCCACTCTGCCCTTTTGTGGCCGTGGGAGGAAAGACAAGAAGTAGACAGGAAATATCTTTAATGTTTTGCGGCTGGTCGCAGCCACAGTACAAAGCGGCACCAGGGCAGATGGGCCGCTAGTTTGACATGCTTGCTCTAGTTAGTATGCAGCAGTCTTATGATATTGGATAAATGGAAAAATGCCTTGAAAAATTACTCAGCTGAATATTGTAAATACTCCTTAAAATATGCTAGATTTTTGTGTTTTCTAAATGTTTGCCACATTACAGTCATGTGTCTAACAAACGGAGCATCTCCTGTTGTCACAATCAGTTGGTGGTAAACCCCACTAAGTACATAACCTTGTGCAATGTTCAGGCTCAATCAATTTTAGAAATTACAGCTCTTAATTTTTCAGTGGTTTTTAATTGTTTGCAGGGTTAAGTCCATCTCTAGTAGAGGACACACTGATAGCCACTAAAGGCACTTCTGCGTCACTCACTAAAGGCTTGCCTCTTTACTCCTCACCATCACAGTGGCGGTGTTGAGGAGAGGTAAAGGTCAATATATTTTTTTTTGTTTCACACTATTATCTCTACCACCACTCTAGAGGTTCTTCCTAGTCCAGTGCTCCATAGTGGGCAGCACATATGTTCAGCTGAACGCCCTAGTAAAGATGCATTGATTCAATGCATCTCTATGAGGAGTTGCTGATTTGTGCAGAGTGTTTTGCCGCGCATGCACAATAGCCTCCCAATGCTTTCCTATTGATGATCTTGGCCTAGGGAGACTAGGACCGTAAGAAAGAAAAATGTAATCACCTTTTAACTCCACAGAGAGGTGGACTGGGGACATAAACATGTATTCCAGCACTATATGGGTCAGGAATACATGTTTGCATTCCTAATACTATAGTGCTCATTTACAGCAAGTTTATATGCAATATGGAAAATCTAACACAACATGAAAAAAATAAACATTCATACAGGGCCAGTGCAAGGATTTTTGCCGCCCGAGGCAAATAAAAATTTGCCGCCACCAACCCCCCTCCCCCCAACGTGACATCACAATGCCCCACCTATATTATCTGCCATTTGAACCAACCCCAGTGCTGCACACAGTGTCTTTTCTCTGAAAAGGCAGTGTGTTTAAATAGAAAAGCCTGCAGGGACAGGCTATAGACACCAGAACCACTACATTAAGCTGTAGTGGTCCTTTAATGTGAGATAAATTAAAGATTAGTGCCACTAATAATATACTGGATTGCCTACTTACCACCAGATGAGGACAAGAGGATGATGATGGGGTCAGGCTCCAGTCTTGCTCCACTGGTCTGGTGTTAAAACAGGCTCTCTGGAGGCAGTGCTCACAAAAATCAACAAACCGGAAGCAGCTCCATTTTTGGGGGGCCCTTACACAGATCATGGTCTGGGCCCCTAGGGCCAGAAAGGCCCACCCATGAGTGTATGTGTGTAGGGAATGTGTTATTGTAGAGGATGTAATGTGTGTGTGTTCTTATGGAATGTAGTGTATAGGGATACCAGTTTGTGTAAGAGATGTAGTGCGTGTGTAAGGAATGCATTGTGTGTTTCTGGGTGTATGTGTAAGGGATGCAAGGTGTCTTTCTTTGTATGTAATGTAATGCAGTGTGTGTGTGTCTTTCAAGCGACTCTGTGTGTCTCTCTCCTGAGCCCCTCTGTGTGTCTCTGTCTCCCTTACCAGCCCTTCTGTGCTTCTCTTTCACCCTTCCTCAGCCTCTCTATGTGTCTTACACTGCCCCGTTCTTTAGTGGTCTCATCTCCACTTCTCTCCCTGTCCCTTAGAACTCACCCCTCCCCTCTTTTAGTGTTCTCCCCTCCTGTCCCTTCCTGCTCTCCTATCCCCTCCTGTGCCTTTGTGCTCTCCTATCCCTTAGTGATCTTCCCTCCCCACCTGACCCTTAGTGATCTCCCCTGCCCCCCTGACTCTTAATGCTTCCCCTGACCCTTGCTATGCTCTCCCTACCCCCCCCTTCCCATCCCCCATCCCTTGTGAATTTCCCTCCCCCATCTTTCCCCTTTAGTTGTTTCTCCTCCTTCCCCCTCATCTGTCCCTTAGTGGCCTCTCCTCTCCTACCCTCCAGTGTCCCTAGTTTAAGATATTTTTATACTTTGAAAAATTCATTTTAAACGTTTATTCAAAAATATAAAATAATTTGAAAAGCTTCCAAACCTCTTCCTATCTCCATTAACAGCTTGTTACATTTAGTAATACTAGCATGATATACATAATTCTAGGAAATGTGACTTACTGTTACTGTATTAATTAATCGCAAGAATCCAGAGTTTAATGCTGACATTCCTTTAAAATAAAAAACAAACATTTTCTGGACTTCATTCAACTAATTACAGCTCTGAACTTATTGTGTTTGTGGGACACTTGAAATTAACGTTCCAAATCCCTAGAGTTTCTTTTCTTTCTCAAACTTTAAAATTGCCCATTTCCAGAGAAATCAGCACTTTTCGAAAGCTCCTAGGTTAAATACTTCTGCCTATCAAACAGCAGGGTGTGTGCTCTTTTTTCAAGCATCTTTGAGTGGTTCCTAATAGAAAAGGACTGATTTCAATGGCTGAATAGTTTTAAGCGCAACATTGTGATGGTTGCACATGTGCCCTGCCTCCAAATGCTTTAAAGGTTGCTTGAGGCAGATTTGTTTAAAAATAAATAAAAATCATGGTGCATGTGTGAGAGTACAACATGCCTATGGATGAAACCGCAGAAGCCTCTATAGACAATACCATTTTCTGCTAGGGAAAATAACAAAACTTGACTGCAGTAGCTCCAGATCCAAATGAATTCCTACTTTGTCTCAGTATCTTTTTTGACTGGGATGGAATTTCAGTAAAATTCCAACACAGTCAGTTTTAGCATTTCATAAAGAATTTATCGTTATGAAATAGTGTTTTATTTGGGGGTGGGGGGAGAGGGGGTGTTGACAGAGCTTTAAGGCTAAACTGGAAAAATTCTACATTCAAATTCTCCCAATTTGGCTATTATTGCCTAAAATTTGAAATTCAGTCTCAATTTCCAGCAATTTTCACTTTAGTCAATAAACCTTTTAGATTTCACATTTGGTGGCATTGCCATTTATTAAAGCGGTTTAATCCAAAACCATTGCCGTTGACAGTTCTCCTAGTAGAGTTGAGCTGAGAAATAAGTATAATTTTTGATAATATCCTATAAGATTGCTAGAACACAAACTCCGAATGTGTCCTCAAGGCAAAGAAAAGTAAAAAACCATGTCTGGTTTACATTCCATCCCTAGTATGCTCAAACTAGTAAAACCAGTTTTGCTGGACCCTGTGTACTTTGCAAGCATGAACAAAGGGAGTTCAAGTCTTTCCAGGACACCATTGAATAGACTTATTTGATATGTAGACTACAATAAATGATTATACTCTGATTTTAATGTGTGTTGTAAGCTTTCCAACCAACAGCAAAAATATACATTTTATTTGGTGTACATCCCTCTTGTAATTAAGGACATACTTTCATATTTCTGTTTTTGATGCTTACTAATTCTGCTAAATTGAGACCACATTGACTTTAACAGGAAATGAATTAGAAAGGGTTTTTTCAGCAAGTTCTTTTTTAGAATGTATTCTAAATGACATTTGACGCACCTTGCAAGTTTGAACATGGAGTATGCCTCAATGAATTTAGTATCAAAATAAATTTGATTATTACATGCCATGGGTGTACAGAAACTATAGTATTCAATAATATACTGTCACCGTTTGGTTTATTTATTTATATACAATCTACTCTTGCAAGCATAGAGCATGGTAAAAATTTCCAATGATTTCACTCGTGTTTCCAGGGAAATCACAATGCTCTATGCATATCGACACTATGCCATACCTCCAAAGTTTGCAATGGAGGGGAATTAGAATGGGGGCAACCTGCGACACTGGCAAAACCCATAAGTAGGAGTCTGCCCACTGAAGCTTGACACCAGACTCACAGACAGCCTCTCGGCTGGCCTGATATGTAGATGACCCTGAGTCTTCAGCAGTGCTCTCAGCACAGTCCTAGTGCCTGATACACAGCACCTTTAGGTGTCCCAAGGCCCCACTAGAGAAAATGTCTGTTTTGTTCATCCAGTGGTTGGTTGTTTTTTTTTTTTTTGTGTTGTGTATATTTATTTGTACATGTTTTAACGCAACAAAAAGGTGTCACTTTTTAATGAATAAATGTATATATAATGAAGAAAATGTATATATCTGGCAGAAGCCCAGCACTTGATGTTTATCTAAAGTCAATGCTGTTCATGACATTGGTGACTATGACACAATAAAAGAGGTCAATTAAATCAATACTTAAAAGAAAACTTTCCAGTTTGGAGGCTACCAATTTTCAATGTATTATACAGGTATATAAAATGAAAAAATAAAAAAAAAGTGACAAGCTAACCTTGGACACACCATTATTTACAATGGGCACACCTTGCATTTTCGATAATATCCTACTTGGCAGAGATTCATGAGTAGTTTAGCACTCTAGAGCAGTTCAAATAATCAGAAACACACTTTAATCAAGGCCACACAAAATATGTTCTTGATGGCTGGATAGTGCATATTATTCGGTAAGGTGCATGGTTACTGGTAAAATATTTTATAAATAAATAACTCATTCAAGTTTCTTTGTATTTTGGAAGGGCAAATCATTCATAATGAATGGTTAAATTTCGTGTTTTGCAATTTATATATTTAATTTATTTCTTTTTCAAGCAGGCTGATGACTTCAATGAGCAGATTTTGTTTTAACAGCCCAGTTAAATTATAAATTCTCGTTTTGAATGCTTTTGGCTTTAGGACTCAGTGCTAAGATGACCTTGTGTAGCAACCTTCCTCCTGTAGCCTTTGAAACTGGTTTTGCTTGGAGATAGTAGTCATAATTTACAGTTTAACAGTACTGAAGAATAGAATATGTGACAACCTATAACTTAATTATGTTAATTGGTATATTGAACATGTTAATGCTTGTACTGATTAAAATTAGTGTTTAATCACATTAAAATGGATTAGGAGTTTATTAAACATTTAAATATTGTAATCTGAAACAAAATTGGAACTTTTAGGTCATAACTGTGCAATACTTACAAAACACTGGAAAATTAATGATAAAATCATTAACATATGGGGTTTATTCACTTTTCAGGTTATAAAACGTGGAATGAGCCAAGTTCCTATTGAATACACACAACTTGGATTTGGATAAAAAGGTACTCAAGCAGATTTGTTTCCCTAAATAGAGTCCAATTGACTTTAAATGGTACTCTGCTAGCACCACTGAACATTTTTTTTATTGAATGTCTGTATATTCTGTAGTTTAATTTAACATTAAAATGTGTAAAACTGGGAAATTAAACACGTGTTTGTTTGTTTTTACTCATAAAACATACATTATGGTTGATCGCTATTAATTTGGTAAGTCCACTTGCACAAAAAGACTAATGGGACATTAATTGCTCATTTATTCTCATTATCATCCTGTACATTATGGATATGATGCATGCAAAATCAAACACAGATGTAACTCTTTGGTTGCCATAGATGCAACAAGAGATGGCTACTGTAAAACTAAAACTTCAGTCATTTTCAAGTAAACCTAGAAAAACTGTAGCTTGGCTTTGGCACTACAACAGTTATAGAAAACCATTCAAATGATGAACAATCAGTTGTTCAGTAGGCCACAACCACTTGCCAATGTCTAGTCATCACAGCCCTATAGGAAAGTACTTGCAGCAAAGCTTGCAAGATATCAAGACTATGTGGGTGTTAAGTATAAAAGGTTTGCTTTCACTTTTGTGCATGTACCATATTCTTTTTATTTATAAAACGGTTATGCCCTTCGTACATTTTTTTCCTCATTTGCCCTATTGCCCAAAAAAATATCTCTTTCCAATTTTTATTTCTCTTTTAGATATTGTGCACTTTTTCTACCCTCTTGATTATGTTCACAAAATAAGACAACAAAAACGTAATTCTGGCTGGAAGGAAAAAGGGAGCATTTACAATTTTAAACACTTTTATATATATATATTAAAAGGAATGTGAATTTTTACATAAAATAACAACAACAACAAAAAAGGTGCAATAAGAATAGTTTAGTGCAAATAATGCAAAACTCTTATACATAAACCCTGTATTTAAGGGATTTTGGAAGTGTGACTGATTCTACTTTGTCTGAATTTGATTGTCAGTTTTCCCCACTTACATAGGTAAATAGCACATGCCTGGCATTCAGAGGGAGTTATAAATATATATATTTTTTTTAGATATTAAAATATAAAAACAAACCCTCTCCAACAACACTCTCTTTTATATATTGTGAATACCAGTCTTATAACCATCAATAATGGGAACGAACCGCTCCATTGTACATCTCCATGATAGGGAGTACAGATATGGCTGGCTGAGCATGATAGGAGCCCTCATCCACCGTTACTAAAGTTATCCATTAATGGACTGGCAGATTAGATTCTTACACCAGTCCTTAAAGATGCCCGTGGAGAGCGCTGGGTTCAGATTGCTCCCTCCTCCCCTCCAGCAGCAGCCTATCCACAAAAATATCGGGGAATGTGGAGCCTGCACCCCCTTTATATTGCCAGGACTCACCATCACCCCGGATAAAGCTGATCCCGCTGCCATGGTTAACGTGCACCCCTCTCGGTGAGCCGCGGACTGGCACTAAAGGTTCCGGAGAGCTAAAGGTTCCTACCCGCCTGAGAGTGAGCAGAGACTGGAGAGCTAACTGCAGGCGGGGCTTCCACATGTATGTAACCCTGTGCAGTGTGAGGAGAACATGCTACACCCCATCTATTCATATGCATGTAAATACTGCCAAGAATGGAACCACTCCTTACATTCTACTTGATTGATAAACGTACTTCAGGTCAAAGAAGATTCTTTTCAATGTCAGATAATATCAGAGTGTCTCTTAAGGTGTTAATGTGTTTATCATTTTGAGCTTTGAATGTGTTTTTTTCTACAAGAAGTGCAAATGCATTCCCTGATGTCACACAGCAGTGAGATGAGAAAACAATATCAGTTACATCCCCATTACCCAAACCTTACAGGTGCTGATCCTGTGTCTGCTATATAGTAATAACCTGTATTATTATTATCATCAAAATCATCGTGATAGAAGGCACAGGGATACACATTGTTTAAGCAGATATGCATGTCATTAACGCATTATAGGGGGACATTCTTCATTCGTCAAGGGAAAACCGGTGCTGTTTGGGTGCACCGTGCACAGTGCTAAATGTTGAAGGGCATTAAAATGGTTTCTATGGTGATTGCTCAATTTTAGGGCTTTGCTCCTTAATAACAATTTTGTCTTGATAAATCTATCCCAAAGTTGTATAAAAGAAAATAAACGCGCTTTTCGTTGTGGAGAAATTGCTCAGTTCATCTATATTCTATATAATCTATAGCATGGCTTTCTGATGGTTTTTGTATCAACCCCCATGGGTGTAAAGCACGAGCAATGTAAATACCACTACACAGGACAGCTTAACACGTGGCGCTTTCTAAGTGATAATAATATTAAAACTGCACAGCTGAATCTGAGTGGTGATCATGTTTGCACACGTTGCATGCCTGATAACCATGCTGTGCCCTTGTGTTAGCATTCCCCTGCCCAGGAGACAAAAGAATCCTTGATATACAGCATGGAACGCTGAGCAATCCCTGGTGTCAGTCTCCTCCAATCATCATCGTGGAATGTTACCCGCCTCCTTGAAAAACCCAAACACACACTAAGGCGCGCATGTGATAGAACACCATCGCTGTTAATATATTATTACTGTAGCCAATGAGTTGTCTGCAAAGGCTCACGCCTCCCAGCATGTGATCAGCTGAAGATGAAATGTAACACCAGGAAAATGGTGTGTGATGTGTTGTGATGCAGATAGGTTAAAGGAGGTTGGTACAAAAAAAAAGGTGTGTTTCTTACCCAATGACATTACAAGGAGACTCTCTTTTAACTCTCTGCTGACTACAATGTGCATGCTTTATCTGATCATATTATGTTTAAATGGAAAAGTACAATATAAATATATATATATATATATATTTTATATAGTGAGAACTATCACAGATATAGAAGATAGGAGTACTGCAAACTGTAGCATTTGACTTCTACATAATGCAGGGTAGCACTTTTGATATAGTGCTAAAGTTTGTCAAAGTGATTTGTGTACTTGGCACCCCGACTGGGTACCTCCGTTGAAGGATGCTCCTAGCGCTTCCTGAGGGCTCCAAGCACCCCAGCCAAACCAGCAGATGAAACACGTGGGGAACAGTGCAACAAACGAAGGGAATCATAAAAAATATGGACAATAGTCATATTTGTGCATAATCTCCAGTTTTGTAACAGGGTACAAATAGTGTTTTCAAATGCCATATATCCCAGGGCCATAGTCAGATGGCAAGAGGCTGGCAATCAGTCCTCTCCAATGCCCAGTGGCAAATAGCAGTTTGTCACAGTACTGATACATATGGTGGGTATGGATAGTATCAATACTCCAGGAAGGTACTTTATTGTGAAGGATTTAAATGAAGGGTGTCCAAAAGGTATATCCCCCAGATGTTTGAAAACTACAGCTTCCATGATGTTTTGTCATTCTAAAGGCATGCAGAGCATCATGGTAGCTGCAGTTCTGCAACATCTGGGATTCTACCTATTGGGCTGGGCACCCCTGATTGTAATGCAAATGCTACATTACACTTAAAGGGACACTAAGCACCAAACCCACTTTATCTTAATGAAGTATTTTTGGTCCATAGCCACATTCCCTGAAGTTTGTCAATGTAAACATTACTGTTTTGTAGAAATGGAACACCTCTACTAGCTTGTCAGACTGAGCGCCATTAGAGGAGCTTCCTCGCTGAAGAGACCGTAGACCAAAACGGATGTCTGGGTGACCAGCAGAATAGGGGAGTACACAGCGCTCCCTTATGGCCAGCCACTCCATATAGAGTGGCCTCGCGGACTGAGGTAGAGGATCTTATTTTTCCTCTATCCAGTCCGACAGGAAGCCGGGAGCAGCAAGTAGAGATTATAAAAGACCACTACCACAGTCCACGAGGCCACTCTACAACAGGTGGTAAGAAGGCACTCAAGGTGGGAAAGTAGGAGGTAAGAGGGGATAAAGGTACGTCGGGGAAAAGGATACACACAAAAGGACTGGGGAAATAACAGACACAAAGGGGGGAGTAAAAGACACACAAGGTTTGTCAGAGATACCCAAAGGGGAAAAAACACACTAAAGTGGAAGTAAGACACAAAAGGGTTAAGACTTTCAAAAGATGGGATAAGAAAAAAACACAAAAGGAGGTAAGAAATTTAAAAATGGGGGTTAATAGACACACAGATGAAGATGCATGGTGGAGGCTGAAAAATGTATCTTCACCCATGCAGCCAAAAATCCAGGCACCTGCCCTGTAAAGATCATTGAAATTATAGGTCTTAAAGACTCATTGTCGTCACACACATAGGCGTGCGCACGGGGTGTGCCTGGGCACACCCTAATCCCCGTGGCACACCTATGGAGTGCAGAGCCGGACTGGCCCACAGGGATACCGGGAAATTTCCCGGTGGGCCGGCACACATATATTTATTTAAATATATCAATGCGATAACCCCCCCATACACACTACACCCCCCCCCCCACACACATAAACAGCACCCCTCCACAACACCCCTCCATGCACACAGAACCCCTCCACGCACACAGCACCCATTCACACATAAACAGCACCCCTCCACGCACACAGAACCCCTCCACGCACACAGCACCCCTTTATACACACAGCACCCCTCCACACATAAACAGCACCCCTCCACAACACGCCTCCACGCACACAGAACCCCACCATGCACACAGCACCCCTTCACACCACCCCTCCACACACACAGCACCCCTTCACACACACAGCACCCCTCCACACAAAACAGCACCCTCCACACACAAACAGCACCCCTCCACACATAAACAGCACCCCTCCACAACACGCCTCCACGCACACAGAACCCCTCCACGCACACAGCACCCCTTCACACACACAGCACCCCTCCACACATAAACAGCACCCCTCCACACACAAACAGCACCCCTCCACGCACAAACAGCACCCTTCCACGCACAAACAGAACCCCTTCACGCACACAGCTCCCCTCCACGCACACAGAACCCCTCCACGCACAGAGCTCCCCTTCACACACACAGCACCCCTCCACACACAAACGGCACTCTCTCCACACACAAACGGCACTCTCTCCACACACACTGTACCCCCCCACACTAAACCGCTACACACACTGCACCCATTCCAAATACATACCGTGCCCCTACACACACAGAACCCCGACACACACTGCACTCCCCACACACTGAACCCCTACACACACTGAACACACACACTGCACCCCTCACTGCAGTCTGTGTGTGTGTATTCACCAGTCTGTGCGCGTTCACCAGTCTGTGTGCATGTAATCACCAGTCTGTGTGTATATTCCACAGTCTCTATATGTGTGTATTCAGCAGCCTGTGTATATATTCAGCAGTCTCTATATGTGTGTATTCAGCAGTCTGTGTGTGTTTTTTGCGGTTTGTGTGTATTCAGCAGTCTGTCTGTGTGTGTAAGTATTGTATTTGTTGGAGGTACCAATAAATATAAGCCTCATTTTATTGATAATTTATATTTTTACTCCTTTGAGTGGTTGCGTAGTCAGGGCCCCAGTGCATTGGTTTGCCCACTGGGCTATTATGCTGTTACGATGGTCCTGGTCTAGGGTGTGTGTGTGCTCTGATGATCATGCTCCTACAAAATGTAAATGAAAAGACACTAATTTGAGTACCAGGAAGGGGATGAGCTGTAACAGCCATTTCTGGCCAAGAAGAGGTTAAAGACTTATGTATTTCTCTGGGGGGGTTTTTGGGGGTTAGCGATTTTTTTTTATCACTAATGGGTGTCCCATTTTTATATTTTCAAAATCTGGTCACCTTAGACACATGGAAGGTTGGGAGGGGCATTGGGACACATGGAGGGCTGGGAGAGCTATAGGGACACATGGAGGACTGGGAGAGAGGGCTAATAGGACACATGAAGGGCTGGGGAGTAAAAAAGACACACAGAGGTGTGTGGGAAAGAGACAGACGGATTGGGAAAGGGGAACAGGAGACACACAGAGGAGCTGAGGAAGACGAACAAGAGACACACAGAGGGAGTGGGGAAGGAGAGAATGAGACACACAGAGGAGCTGTGGGGAAAGATACAAATAGAGGTGCTGGGGCCTGGGAAAGAGAAAAAGGGGCTGGGACTGAGAGACACGTGAAAGGGGATTGCTCTCCCTGTAACTCAAAGTCGGCTGGTGAGAGAAAGACGTGATATTAAAGGGACACTATAGTCACCAGAACTACTACAGTTTAATGTATTGGTTATGGTGTCTATAGCCTGTCCCTGTAGGCTGAGCACTGTAAATGCTACCTTTTCATAGAAAAGGCAGTGTTTACATTGCTGCCTAGGCACATCTCTAGTGACAGTCACTCAGACGACCACTAGAGATGCTTTCTATTCCAGTGCTGCACATTGTGCAGCACCTATGTTGAGCATCTACACTCTCTGCATGGAGGTCCTGAACGCTCCCCGTAGAGATGCAATGATGCAATGTATCTCTGTGAGGAGATGCTGATTGGTGCGGTGAAGCACATCGTTTTGCCACACATACGTAATAGCCTCCCAATGCTTTCCTATGGGAGATCATCCAGTTGTTGGCCAAAGTGAAGAGCACACTCGTTAGTTCAAAATGAGCAAGATAACATAATTTTTTTACTGCTGTGCAATAGCATACATTCACAATTTCAATCCAAATGACCAAACATTTCTTAATATATCAAGGTAGTTGGACTGAAACATGGATTATATGCAAATGCACGTCTGCGTTTGCTTACAATAAATCTGCTCTGCTTTATTTCGAAGCCCTATAAGTGTTTGAGTGATAGTCTTCAGTTTTCAGTTTTTTTCCCGCTTCCATATCTGCGCACCATGCTGGCGCGATGCATTACGGGGCTGGTATGGAATTTTTTTTCCAGGGCTGCTTTTCATTCCCAGTCCGGCCTTGATGGAGTGAGACCAGCGCCGGCTCTGCTCTCAGCTTCCCTCCCCACTGACACACATGCATGGAGGGAGGCAGGAGAGGACCCGGGGAGCTCAACCAGCAGCTCAGCCGGGTTCCTCTCGCGAGTTCTGAGCGTTGCCGCGGCAACGCTCAGATTTCGCGAGAGTGAACTCTAGCCCCACACGGGGCTAGAGTTCACTCTCCACTGGACCACCAGGGAAAGCAGCAAGAACAAGAATCCCCCCTTCCTACATAAGGTAAGAAGGGAGGGGGGATATTAAGTAATGTACCCCCACCTCCACCCACACAATCACCCACACACATACAGCACACAGCACCTACACACACACAGCACCCACACACACACATACAGCACCCTTACACACACAACACCCTCAAACCACCCTCATGCAGCACACACACACACACACAGCAGTGTATGCATGTGTGTGTGTGTGTGTGTATATATATATATATATATATATATATATATATATATATATATATATGTGTGTGTATGTATATATATATATATATATATATATATATATATATATATTTATATAAAAAAACAGATAAAATTCTTATCTTGTAATACCTTTTTTATTGGACTAATTGGACAGAATTTTTTAATGACAAGCTTTCGGGAGAACCTCCCTTTCTCAAGTCTTTCTCAAGAAAGGGAGTTTCTCCCGAAAGCTTGTCATTAAAAAATTATGTTAGTCCAATAAAAAAGGTATTACAAGATAAGAATGTTATCTTATTTTTACATCTACATCACTGGACTAATACGGCTACAATCTCTACTTGAACACTATATATATATATATATATATATATATATATATATATAAAACACAACACACAACACAATCTCATAAGAGCAGACATTAGGCTATTAGTGTAGGACCTGCCAAAGATGGGGTACATTGACGTTGTGGCATGCTTATGCAATGTATGATCATATAATGTAACTAAACCCCCATTATTTTTGCCTAGATTAGGTGTTTTTAAAAAAACTAATAAAATCTTTCAACATTGAAGTTGCTGTTTAGTGGATAGGTGAGTGCGCTGGATCTTGTGTTTTGTATTATTTGGCCCCCAGCAGCACCCCCATTTATGCATGTTCAGGTGAGTGCAGCCAACCCCCCCTTGTTTCATATATATATATATATATATATATATATATATATATACACACACACACACACATACATATACACGCGGTGTGTGTTTGTGCTTTAGGGAGCACACCCTAATGCAATAGGCTGCGCACGCCTATGGTCACACATAGCATGATGATGCCAAATGCTGTAAATGCATTGTTTTTAACACTTTCCATTGAGACACAGCAGGTTGGCAAAGATTGATTGGCTGTAGTTCCCAAGATATCACCATGGTCTACCAAGAGGAGTCTGTCATGATGCTGGATTACAAGTGTACAAGTGAGTTTGAATGCTTTTCTAATTTTAAAAAGAGAGGGTCCTAATCTAAAAAAATTAGAAATATGTTTATATTGAAATTGAAGATGCTCTTTTAAAAGATTCAGAGGTAGATTAAGAGATAAAACTTGAGTCTTCTAAGCCTGTGAATTAATATTGCTGGTGCAGGAAAGCTATATCACTAATGAGGCACTGGACCGTCAGCAACCGAAGGAACCCATTTTTGTTTTTCTTTAAACTTCTTCTGGCACCATAACCACAATAGCAAGCTGATGACCTCAATTCAGATTTTGAGAGCCTTGTGATAAATAATCTGTGTTTTCTCGTGTTATGACTAGATACTATGATGACCTTGAGTAACAACCTTCCTCATACAGCCTTTAAAACTGGTTTTGCTAGGATAGATTAGGTATGTATTTTAACGTTTAACAGACAGGAACAATGGAATGGAACACATGATAACCAACTACTTTCACTTGTGCAACATGATAGATTTGAAATAAAGATAATGAGCTTAAAAATATTTGTAGTTTGCATCTAACAAATAGAAACATTAATGCTTTTAAGAATTGGCATTGTTTACATTTTGCAATGCATGTGCAGAGTGCCACATCGGAGGTTCAGAAGCAATATATTTAAATCATTGAATCTGTCGTCTGGTGTCAGCATACATAGTACAAGCATTGGATTGAATGCTTCTTATAAAGAAGTGCTGGATTGGCGGATTGCAGTGATTGCCAAGCACGCGCCATGCATCCTCATTGTTTCTCAATGAGTAGCATCTGACCGAGTAAGTCATCAAGAAAGAAGACCTTATTTGAGGAATATAAAACTGCCGTGACAATACTATCTTGTTGCTGGAATAGAGGTAGGTTAAGGACTTTTTAAGTTAAAAAAAGTTGTCCAGTAATCTAAACAGGCAAAGGAATCCATCTACTAAAAATATATACCTATTTTTATTAGTCTTTCATTTAAAATGGTTTAAAGCTTTATACAGCTTTATATTGAATAGCAGGCCTCCCAATTATTCAGATTTCAGGAGGGCAATCACGATTTTAGGGTCCTTTCCCGCTATCCTGGGTTTCTTCCCTGGTGTTCCATTTCTAGGGAAACCAGGGAACCCAAAAATTGTGGCATGCTCATGCTGTATTCAGGGCACTAAGACCATGCAGTAAGCACTGAAACTATGCTCTCTGTATGTCCTGGTTTTATCAATGGCTGGCCTGCTTGATTGGCAGGCAGCCGGGCATGTATTCACACCAAACTAAGCCTGCTCTCTCCCCGCCCCTCCCCTTTTCTGGCTACACCAGTGATGTGATTTGTTATTGGCCCGCCTCCTTTATCCCTTTCCACCGGCATCCAAATTCCCAGGACACTGATGTTGGGATCTATAGAATAGTGAAATGAATGAAAGTTTCTCGGATAAAATAGTTACACTAGAAAATGTCTGCAACTCAGCAGTCCAGTTCAACTATTGTGTCCTTCATTTTGCAATTCAGTTATCAATTCACTGATTAGTAAATTAACCCCATTGTCTATTTGTATGTAAAATAACAGCATTGCTGTATACAACACCTAATTTTTGTAGTAAAATTTAATTTACAAGATACACATTCAAAACCAATTACCTCTCTTTTTCAAGACAAAAAGAATACAAGTGATAAAATCATTAACAGATGGGGTTTATTTGTATTTCAGGACATAATCCGAGTGAGTCAAGTTCATATTGAATACACATGGCTTGGAATTGGATAAATAGACTGAAGCGGTCTTAAATCTCCCTGTGCAACTGACTTTATTAGGTACTCTGCTCAGAAACCCAAGTGGAGTTTAAAATCTTATACAGATCACTTTAACCTTTATTATAATTCTCTAAATGCATCTCATTGATGCTTAATTTAACAGTAAACATTTCAATAAAAGAAGAAAATACACTGCATGTCTGTTTTTTTTGTTTTTTTGTTTTTTTCTCTTTGAATGTACTTTGCCAATTATGGCTGATGACTTATTTATTCTCATTATCATGCTGTACATTAGGATATGGTGTATGCAAAAGCAAATAACACAAATATAACTATTTGGTTGCTATACTTATTACAAAGAGAATACAAGAGAGATACACATTTATTTGGTGATCATCAGTGGGGTCATGGCTCCAGACGGCACTGTGACACTCTACCTTTAACAAATCTAGAGTGAGGGACTATATATATGTGCAAGCCCCTGCTAGTGTATACAGTGAAGAAGGGGCCTGAGAGAGTTTTTTTTGTTTTTTGTTTTTTAGTTCTATGTGACATTCTAACTGTGAAGTTTGCTTTTACTGCAATAAAATACACATATTTATATTCAGCGATGCCTCATGTGTAAAACAGTACCCCCTATGTACAGGTTTATGGTGTTTTGGGAAGTTACAGGGTCAAATATAGCGTGTTACATTTTTCAGTTTTTAACCCCTTAAGGACACAACTTTTGGAATTAAATGGAATCATGACGGAATATTAATGTGATGTGTCCTTAAGGGGTTAAACATTGAAAAACGCCGCCCTAAGTGCTCAGTCAAGTGCCTGCTTGGCCTCATGTCTTGGGGAGGCCAAGAGGTTGCCGGCCGGCCACCCTTTGATCCTCCCGAGGCATTTAGCTGGCTCAAAGTTTAGACGGGGGGGCGAGGGAGCGCAGTACTCTGAGCACTTCCTGCTCCCTCGCACAGCCTTGTATGATGCCAGGAGCCGGAATATGACATCACTCCGGCCCCGGCGGTGCGCGAGGGAGCAGGAAGTGCTCAGCTCCCTTCAGACAGATAGACCCTGACCGATAGACAGACCACCTGCACAGTCACCCACCCAGACACCTCCCCACCGGGAACATCCGCTGCTGGGACCAGGACCCCCTCCCCGCCCGCTCCTGCTGGTTCCGGGACCCCTCAAGCAGTCATGGAATGTACCCTGAGCGCGGAGGAGAGAGCTGCGCTGGAGAGAACCAAACAGACCTGCTACTGGGTGAGCTACCCCCATCTACTCCACTGCCCCCTAATCTGCCACAGCTACCCCCATCTGCCCCAGCTACCCCATCTACTCCACTGCCCCCTAGTCTGCCCCAGCTACCCCATCTACTCCACTGCCCCTAATCTGCCCCAGCTACCCCCATCTACTCCACTGCCCCTAATCTGCCCCAGCTACCCCCATCTACTCCACTGCCCCTAGTCTGCCCCAGCTACTCCCATCTACTCTACTGACCCATATGTGCCCCAGCTACCCCATCTACTCTACTGCCCCCAAATCTGAACCAGCTACCCCCCTATACTCTACTGCCCCCAAATCTGCCCCAGCTACCTCCCATCTACTATACTGCCCCATCTACTATTCTGCCCCCAAATCTGCTTTACTGCCCTCCAACCTGCCCATATACCACAATCTGCCCCACTGCTCCCTATTCTGTTCATATACCCCATTCTTGTGGGATCTGCCCACTGTAGCCGGGGTACATACTCCCTTAATCTTTTTTTAATCAGGGACATTCATTTTCTCCTCCCCCCGCCTCCTCTCAACTGCCTTACTGGTGTTTACGAATCATCCGCACCCCTTATCTACCATACCAGGGTACAGTAATAATCTGCTCTTACAGACAGCTAATGACTACCCAGTACTGTGTGGGGCATATCACTTGTCAAACAGCACAATAAGCCTGGTTGTCTAATTACTGGGTGCAAATGGGCATTCACTTATAACCCACATAATATAGATATCAGCCCTATGCTATACGCCATATTGTAGAACTGTCAAGATTGTCAGACTGAAGTTGAAAAAGATGTATATACCTCAGTGTGTGTGTGTGTCTGTCTGTCTGTCTGTGAGAGTCTGTGAGTGTCTGTCTGTGAGTGTGTCTGTGAGTGTCAGTGTGTGTGTGTGTGTCGTTCAGGGAGTGTGTGTGTGTGTCATTCAGGGAGTGCGTATGTCAGTGTGTGTGTAGCTGTCAGTGTGTATGTGAGTGTATGTGTGTGTCTGTCAAATTAGTGAGGATGTTCATGTCAGTGAGTGTGTGTGTGTAAGTGTGTGTCTGTCATTGAAAGTGTGGGTTGTTTAAACAATGTGCATGCCAATGACTGTATGTGTGCGCCAATAACTATGTATCTGTCAGTGAGTGTATGTCAGTGCATGTGAATGAGGGCGTGTGTCTGTCATTCAAAAAAGTGGCCTTGACACGAAGTGGTGGGGCAAATTTAGATTAGGGGGGTGCCTGAATTTAGTCGCGCCTTGGGCAGCACAAATCCAAGATACACCACTGAACATACCCCATTTGCAATACCTTGGGTTGTCTACTATTGCAAATCGTATGCCATCATGGGGGTAATTTTCATTCCTGGACTACCGTACGGTCTCAAAGGCAACATAACCAACCTGGCGAATTTCAGTGTGAAAAAACTGAAACGCAAGCCTTATATTTGACTCTGTAACTTTTGAAAACACCATAAAACCTGTAAATGAGGGGTAGTGTTATACTCGGGAGACTTTGCTGAATACAAACAGTGTTTCAAAACAGTAATATCGTCAGTGTAAGTGCCATTTGTGTGTGAAAAATGCAAAAAATGTCACTTTCACTGACGATATCGTCATTGTAATACACTTACCCCCATGTACTGGTTTTATGGTGTCTTGGAAAGTTACAGGGTTAAATATAGTGCTAGCAAATTAAATTCCCTGAACTTTCTGCCTGGGTTGTCAGGCAGGTCCTGCAAATTGTAATTAATAAAATGACCTAATTTAAAATTATTACATAAATATATACGTAAAATTATTATATATATATATACACACACCTGTGTGTGTGTGTGTGTGTGTGTGTGTGTGTGTGTGTGTGTGTATATATATATATATATATATATATATATATTTTTTTTTAATTATTTTTATTTATATATAGGTATATATATAGTGATATACGTATATACTTATTTATATAGATATATATTATTTTGTTCTACATGTATTTTGATATGTATTTTGACATTTTTTTCCCAGTCCAGCCTTGACTGCAGCTCTGAACAAAACAGTGTTCGCATCTTCAATATGTGTTACATACTCTCTTATAAGAGCTGTGTCTTTATTGGCATAATGGCATAATTCAAATTTTTGCTAAATTTGTGACCACTCTGCTTCTCTTAAAATAAATGGCCAGCATTTTTCTGAGTCCTGAGCAAACAGTGAGTGCAGATTTGCTTGTACCCCATGTTCACATCCCTGTGCCTGCTGCAACTATTAATCTGGTGTTCCTACACTGGGTACTATTCACCTGTCCTTGCAGCTCCAGTTGTACCACTCCATCTTCCTTCCTGTGTTTGTTGTATCCTTACTCTCCCCCCCCAACAACACTACTTTTCTCTATACCACCTACTCTTCTTTTGTTTTCCCCCACTTACTCAGTTTCATGCAATCACGCACAGAACCTGCTTCACAATTAATAAGATCATCAAGGTATAGTGGTATAATGAAGGGAGAATTTGCACTCAGAGTGATTTTATTCCTTATATAATGGAGCTCTGAATGTATATGTAATGATAACCGATATAACAAAATATGCTAATATTGAGATTCACATATGCATATACATTTTACTCTGAAGTTTTAAAGGAAATACAAGCTTTACAAATATGTATTTTAGGAACAAATAAAAACAGTATTTGTATAAATGTGTAGCTACAACTAATATTTCAAAATTATTCCTTATGAAGACTATCAGTGATTGTAACATTCTACCTTGAGACTAATTTGGTATAAAATTAGAAAAAAACTCTTTTGCAACAGGAAACATTAGTGATATCACAAATAAACAGTAAACTAGTAGGTTTTGTTAGCCTAAAGGCCAGTGGAAATCTTTTAGGATCTTGATTACATTTAAGAGAAACCTAATATAAAATAAGATTTAAAATTATTGCTTTTTGTTTTCCTAAAATTCTAAAGCAACGGACCTTGTACACATAATAAATGTGACTTACTTCTAGTCTGCGGAAAGGCTTTGAAACCTATTTCACATCTCAAAAATATTGTCCATTTTCATAAAAATACATCAATCATAGCCAATAAAATACTAGTGATGAATGATCTTCTGTTGGTTTTTATTGCCATAGTTAAGCTCAGCTCCTCCTGTTAGAAGCAGATCGATTCCAGTGCAGAATGTGCCATCGGCTGCTAGATACAATGCGGCCTTGGCACACTCGTCAGCTGTGCCCATGCGTCCCAGGAGCTGATTAAACAAATTAACAAACACAAATCAATACTTCTTAGTAGAAACAATTAATTCACAGAATCTATAAAAGGAAATAAAAATTTTTGATTAAATTAACAAAGTTGATTAAAAACTCATTTTTATTCTATAAATCTATCAATGCTCTTTTTTTAAATAAACCAAATATACAGCAAGTTAATATAACTATTTATTAAAGTTCACTTTTCTCCAGGTAGTGGATAATTATTAATATTGTGGGTATTCTCGCAGGTGAATGAGGGGATCAAATGTCACTATTTGTTATATTGAAGAAAATGCTAAACTAAGAATAGTAAGAAAACAGATGGCTTGTCTTAATGCTTATCACAATCAATTGCCAACAAGACAATAATCTTTAGACTGTCTGTCATCACAATGATCATATCTTGACATTTTTTATGCTGCAAAACCTAATTGAAAATAAGTTGTGGCAAGAAATGAATAAAACAAACAGATTTTACTGATAAATACAAAAAAGCAATGACCCCAATGTGCCAAAAGGTTTCCAATATTTTTTTACTACTCTACCTCTGCGTTATTCTATTTTATATCCCACAAGGATAGTAGTAATAAATAAATAATAAGAATATATATATATATAAAACATTGTGATTTGATGTTAGTACAATAAAATAAATATGTATTTAACATACAGTACTCAAAAGTTTGCATACTCTGGCAGAAATTGTGTAAATTTGTTAGCTCTCACGTGGATGCACTGAGCAGGTTAGATACTGAGCCATGGGAAGCAGAAAAGAACTGTCAAAAGACCTGTGAAACAAGGTAATGGAACTTTATAAAGATGGAAGATGTAAAAAGATATCAAAAGCCTTAAAACTGCCAGTCAGTACTGTTAAATCACTTATTAAGGAGTGGATAATTCAGGGATCTCTTGATACCGAACCAAGGTCAGATAGACCAAGAAAGATTTCAGCAACAACTGCCAGAAGAATTGTTCAGGATACAAAGAAAAACCCAGAAGTAACCTCAGGAGAAATACAGGCTTGTCTGGAAAAAGATAGTGTGGTTGTTTTAAGGAGCACAATACGACGATACTTGAACAAAAATGAGCTGCATGGTCGAGTTGTCAGAAAGAAACCTTACTGCGCCAAAGTCACAAAAAAACCTGGTTACAATATGCCCGACAATACCTTGACACGTCTCACAGCTTCTGGCTGTCACGGGTGGCGGTACGGAGACAGGGACCCCTGAGTGCCTGAGTGCCTGATGATGATGGGAGTCTCAGCGTGAAAATAGACTATCAGGGCCTGGTGCAGGGTAACCACACGCCCCCTGGTGTTGAGCACCAGCGTTTGTGCGGCCACATACCAGGAACCTGATGCAGCTTTTGCGGAGCCCAAGAACTGGGAGCTTGATATGGAGACCTCCCAGGAACTGGATAGGGAGACTCTGCAGCAGATATGTATCCAGTACTAGAAACAAGGCAAGACTAGAATAGGCACCAAACAAGAGAAGACAGAACTAGAAGAACCCAGAAAATGTACACAAGACATGAGGGAAACATGAACAGGGAAGGACAGGACTGTGCATGAACTGGGAATACAAGAGAAAATAAAACAAGATAAGAGATACAAGGCAAAACAAGAGGAGAAATAACTAAGTACTATATATGTAAAACATTGGAGATTTAGACATACATAAATGGCCAAGATGTATGCAGCCCACCACTGCGCCATAGTACTTCAATTACGGTGGGTCCTAACTGCATAGATATGCATGACTAAATGAACAACAGTAAACACAGTACTTACCTGCAAGGAAATGTGCAGAGGAAATGAAACCACTGCCTGCAGGAACCGACTGAAACAAAAGGATTAATGGCAAATGAATGGGTGTGGCAACATAAAACAAACATTTAAAGGAATCCAGGAGACTGGGAATTCCAGGAACGGAATAAAGGAATGAACCCAGAAAACCCAGCATAAAGAAAACCATACATAGAATAGAAAACCAGAAAAACTAAACAAGAATTGTAAAAAGAGTACTGGATACCAGAAGCCAAGGCCAGATATCTCCGCAGAACAGAACAGGATGTGACACTGGCACACTGTAATTTGGAGTGACGATACCAAGATAGAACTTTATGGTCACAACCATAAGCGCTATGTTTGGAGAGGGGTTAACAAGGCCTATAGTGAAAAGAATACCATCCCCACTGTGAAACTGATGTTTTGAGTGAGGGGAGGGTGAGCTCTAAAGGCAAGGAGAATCTTGTGAAAATTGATGGCAAGATGAATGCAGTATGTTATTAGAAGATACTGGCAGACAATTTGCATTCTTCTACACAAAAGCTGCACGTGGGTGAGAAGCTTTTGAACTTTCCAGCATGACAATGACCCTAAACACAAGGCCAAGTTGACCACCCAGTGGTACAGCAGAAAAAGGTGAAGACACTTTCCTGACCTTAATATCATCGAGCCACAGGTGAGATCTCAAACGTGCAGTTCATGCAAGACGACCAAAGACCTTGCATGACCTGGAGGCATTTTGCCAAGACTAATAGGCAGCTATACCACCTGCAAGAATTTGGGGCCTGTGTATGTGTTTGGAGCCTGCTTGTGGGATTTAGTGTGTGTAGAGTGAGCTGTTTGTGGTGTGGTATTGTGCATTAGTGTAGGTTTTTTAGTTGTGTTCTGTTTGTGGTGTAATGTAATGCATGTGTGGCTAGGGGCTGTAGAGAGTGTGTGTATAGGGGATGCAGTATGTGTGTGAGGGGTGCTGTAGTGTGTGTGTATGTATGTATGTACATTATGCACTCTATTTTACATGCTACTGAGACCTGCAATATCAACAATATATATATGTGTGTGTGTGTGTGTGTGTTTGGAAGTATTGTGTGTTGCGGGGGGTCTGTGTGAGGGGTGCAGTGTGTGTGTGTGATGGATGCTGTGAGTGTGAGGAGTGAAATGTGAGGGTGCTGTGTATGTGAGGGCGTTGTGTGTGTGTGAGGGTGCTGTGAGTGTGAGGGGTGAAGTGTGTGTGAGAGGGTGCTGTGAATGTGAGGGTAATGTGTGTGTGTGTGAGAGGGAGCTGTGTGTGTTTGTGTGAGGGTAATGTGTGTGTGTGTGTGTGTGTGTGTGTGTGTGTGTGTGTGGGTAATGCGTGTGTGAGAGGGCTGATGTGTGTGTGTGAAGCATTATATCCCCCCTCCCTTCTTACCTTTTGCCTGGGAGGGGGGGACCGTGCTGCCATCCCTGGTGGTTTCTAGTGGAAAGTGAACTTTAGCCTGTGGGGCTAGAGTTCACTCTCGCGAGAGGAACCCGGCAGAGCTGTCTTTTGAATAAGAAGCAGTTCCTGAGTGGGATGAAACGCGTTGGATTGATTTTGCCTGTATTTGATGCTGGCTGTTTTTTACTTCTGTGTAAGTAATAAATATTTTTATACTCTTCTTTAATATTCAGTTACTTTATTTTGGATGCACTCTATTTTACATGCTACTGAGACCTGCAATATCAACAATCAAGAGAGAGACACAACTTTAGATCTCCAAAGATTGCTGAATGACCTTTTTTTCAATAAAAAGTGTGAGTGACCATTGGCACAAATAATTACTCTATTTGGGTTCTACAGAGTTGCGCTATGTTTTATTCATATTTCCCCTAGTTGGATTCACCCTATATTTTGTATGCAGAGTCTCTAGGCAGCCAGAATGGCAGGGAACCAAACTATGCATCAGAAAACCAGTAGGATTTGGAACAGATCCTGAGCTAGTTAAGTACTCTTTTGCCACCTATCCTTTAAAAAAGTAAAGGAATACAGAATCTTACTTTAAGTTAAGATGGTGATCACATGTGTGGATTATTATGCTGGAGTTAGCGGTTATTTCACACAGAAGTATATTCTTATTTCTTTCCATATAACAGAACACCCCAAACATTCTGTAGGATTTTATATTAATTTTATATGGACCATTATTCCACCAAACAAAAAGCAACTTTTTAACCCACTCAAGAGCCTTGTTAAACACCCATAAATGAGTTGAAAGGTTGCAGTTTTTTGAGTGTTTAAAATTTTAAAATGTCTGAAGTATTTGGCTATTCAGATTTTCTCATGTTAATGTTACTTTGGCAGAGCCTACCCTTATTCAATATTTGAAGTATTATTATTATTATTATCGCCATTTATATAGCGCCAACAGATTCTGTAGCACTTTACAAAATAAGTAGAACCGAACAGCCAGGGGAATAAGCATCTGGCATAACTCAACCCTTTGTTTGAGATCTTTCCTAACCTGAGCATCTTTGCCTCCAAGGACCATGTCTTCTGGATTAGCTGAATGGCTTGAGAGTTCTTCCCACAGCGGGGTCCATATGTTACCAGGAGAGATACTGGAACATAAAAGTGTCTTCATTATGTTTACAACATAGTATACAAATGGTAGTTAAACAGTATCTTGCCTTATAAATTAAAATAAATAAAATTTCTTTATTTTTATTTTTTTTGGGTGGATGGGGTAGCCTGTGATGTTAATCATACACTTCAAAATTGTGATGAATTACAAAATTTAGTATTTAATTGGCTGAACTGGAAAAAGCATTTTAAGGAATCACAAAACTTAAGATAAAATGGCTGAGCTGGAAAAAGAAGGGTACATTTTGCTCTCACAGATTTTCAAAAATATCTTGGAATATAATTGTTAGTATTAGAAAACTTAATCATACTCAAACCGTTTATCTGATCCCCCTGGGAATTGTACATTTAATTGGTTTTCTAAGATTTTAAAATGAATAAATAACTTACCTGTTAACCCTCACATTATATTGACTTTCATCCACAGCCATGGCCTTTGTCATCGCAGTGATGGCACCCTAATACAAATACATCCCGCAAAGTACCAATCGATTATTCAGTATTCCGTTTGAAATGTGTCCTTTCTACCATTATGGATTACTTGCTAATAGAGGAAATTTGTCTACGATTGTGAAATTTTGGACTAATTCACATTTGTCAACCAGATTTTTAGGAAAGCCAAATCAAAGGGAAATTAGAATAATAAATCCAACTGTAATCACCAATTAAAGAAGGAACTTATAGTAGTGCCAGGAGTACACTGGTGCCTCCCATTATAAGTGGTGAAATGATTTTAAATATCCAGGCACTGTTCTCTATCTTGATTACTAAGATCGGAGTGTCAGAAGTTCCCAAGTATGAACTTCTAAAACCTCAGGAAAACTAACCGAAGTTTCTGCTTAGGAATTTCTGGCTCTCTGTCTTTAATAGTGTAAGGAGATCAGTGCCCTGTGGACCCCAAGTAAGAAGTTAAACTGTTCAAATTATGGTGCTTAGATTGTTCATACCATGTATCTGTGCTTAGATTGTTGATACCATGTATATGTGCTTAGATTGTTGATACCATGTATCTGTGCTTAGATTGTTGATACCATGTATATGTGCTTAGATTGTTGATACATGTATGGTGCTTAGATTGTTGATACCATGTATTTGTGCTTAGATTGTTCATACCATGTATGGTGCTTAGATTGTTTATACCATGTATCTGTGCTTAGATTGTTCATACCATGTATGGTGCTTAGATTGTTAATACCATGATCCTGATCATTGATTCTCACTGATAGTGTAATGATGGCTAAAATGATGAGGTTCTTGGAGTTCTGGGTTCACTGGATACACTATTTTGACAGATTCTAAGTAACAAAGTGACATTACCACTATGTAACTTGTTGAATCTAGCACTGATATCAGTGTACACCTCCCAATTTAACCGTATCCAGCATTGCAGTCCTGATTTCAGAGCCCTTTTCCATTGTTCTGAATAAGTGATTACTGAGATTGAAGTTAGAGAGAGACTTCTAGTGTGGTGGGGATAAAGAATAAACTAGTGTGAAACACAGAGGGAGAAGTGAGTGTAACTTTGATAATTAATAATGGAGAAAAAGATATATGAATAGGGTTGGCAATCTGAAATGCAGGAAAAAAATGTAAATGCAGATTATGAAGATTAACGAGAACCTATAAGAGGAGAATATATCATTGATAAATGAGAAGTAAAAATTCAGCCAACATCTGAATATCTACATAAATCCATCCCAAAACATAAAAATATACCTTCGTGGCCACATAGGGTATTGCATATTTTTGACCAATGATTCCAACGAGGCTTGAAATGTTGATAATGTTTCCCTGTGTCTTTCTTAGATGGGGTAAAGCATACTGCAAGATATCAAAATAAACAGCAGCTCACAAAAGAGAAGCAATTAAAGCAAGTAAGGCATCTGACTTGTGAACTGAAAGCAGATTTGCCACATGCAATTTACTTAATTAAGTCAATTAAATACAAATGATTAACAGGATAACAATTTTTTTTCATCTAACCAAGCTATGCAAACATTCTTGGTGTTTGCTTTATTGTAATTTAATCATCATTTTCTAATATGTTAAAGGGGACAGTCACATCTCAGGATTTCTAACATTATGTTTATTTGTCCCTATAATTAACAAATATGTATTTGTGACATGTAAAAGATTGTGACATTTAATCTAGAAATCCATACCTATGCTGCAATTGGGTGGAATTGGGGAACATTAAACATTGTTTCTCTATCTCCTGCTCATTTGCCTTGTCTGAACTGCATTGTGATGTTATTTCAGGGCTGAATTTACATCACAAGGGCCTATAGGCACAGAATTCTCAGTGCGCCTCCCAATCCCACTTCTAAACTAATAAAAACTTGACCATTTAAATATGGCACAAAAATGTTGTATTTACACACACATATACAGTGAGTGTGTGTGTATTACAGTGTGGGTAGTTTGTTTAGCAGTGTGTGTAATCGCGCTGGTAATATCAGTACTGTATGTGCAGTAGTGAGTGAGTAATAGTGTGGGCAGCAATTTGAGTAGCAGTGTACATAACAGTGTTGCAAGTAATATGTGTCATAGTGTGTGTGTGTACAATCTGGGTAGCAGCATGTATAGCTGTGTGTGCGTACATTCATGCACAACTCCTCTCCCTTCTCCAAACCAGTCCTCTCCCCTCTCCCACCAGGAGATTGCTGTGTCCAGACTGAGGTGGTGGGGCCATTCACAGATTCACTGCTTATTGGGAAATCTGGCCCTGTGTCACATGCTAAACATTTAATATAAATTAAAAAAAAATCTGAACTCATAAAATAGTTATTTTTAATGTTTTATTCAATGGTATATATTCCAAAGCTGTTCCCCTTTACTAACTGTTGAAATGGCATTCAAAGACTTCTCAAACCATAATCACTTGAATGAACTGTACCACTTATGGTTCTTAGAATGCCCCTTTAAGATCAACTGTTTCTAAAAGTGGAACAACCACTAATGAAATGTTCTTTCTGTTTCCTTAGACTGTTGCCCCAGAATGCCTTTTCACACATACCTTTGCTGTGAGAAAGTATCCTATTAAATTTAAGTTCAACAGGTCATGGAACTCCTGTGCACTCGTGTCATCTATTGTCTGATCTGGAGGATCTAGAATTAAAATGAATAAACTACATAAATACAAATGTATATTAATTACTTCAATTTTAACACATCATGCAAGTATTTTAGAATCATGCTATTTATTTTGCTTGCTTGGACTGGATAATTATTTTTGTTTATTATTATATATATCTTTAGTTTTATAGAATTTTTTTCATTTTCCTTTAGCCAGAGGCATAACTAGAAACTATTAGGCCCTGGTGCTCCTTCCCCATGTGTCTCATATGCCCCTCCCAGCCCATTCGTATGTTTCATTTCCTCGCCCCCAGCCCCCATATGTCTCATTCTCTCCCCCCAGCCCCTCCATGTATTTCATTTCCTCCTCCCAAATGCACTCCATGTGTCTTATTTCCTTCCCCCAAAGCCCCTCCATGCTTCTCATTTCCTTCCACCAAAGCCCCTCCATGTGTCTCATTTCCTCCCCTATAAGACCCTCCATGTATCTAATTTTTACTCCCAGAGCCCATATATGTGTTTAATTCCCTCGCCCCCGACCCCCCATATGTCTCATTCCCTCCCCCAGCTCCTCCATGTGCCATATTCCCTCACCTTCATTCCCTCCATTTGTCCCATTCCCTCACCCTCAGCCCCTCAATGTGTCCCATTACCTCACCCCAACACCTTTATGTATCCCATTCTCTTCCTGCACAGCCCCTTCATGTGTCCAGTTCCATCTATGTGTTCCATTCCATCCTCCCTCCAGCTTCTCCAGGTGTCCCATTCCAACCTCCCCCAGCCCCTTCATGTGTCCCATTACCTCACCCCAACACCTCTATGTATCCCATTCTCTTCCCGCACAGCCCCTTCATGTATCCGATTCCCTCCATTTGTTCCATTCCATCCTCCCCCCAGCTCCTCCATGTGTCCCATTCCCTCACCCCAACAGCTCTATGTATCCCATTCCCTTCCCGCACAGCCCACTTTCTCAGTGAGCAATTTCTGTCAGACCAGTCGGCAATGCTACATACACCGGACCGGATCTGAATATCTAAAAATTGTTAGTAACTGTAAACTGTCGTAGTGTAATACCTATAGTGCTTACAAAACTTGGAATTCAGTTATAGGATTGTGTTTCACCTTATTATGACCCATTTCTTGAAATTGTTTATAGTGATATGGATATAGGACTGAGCGATTAAAATTTAGTGAGTTGATCATTGGGTTGGGAATGTTGAGTTAAAGAAGGTCATAAAGTATTTGTCAATTTGTTTAATGACAACGACTATAATTTTTTGTTTGAATAGATGTTGAAATTCAGATTATATTGTTACACATAGAATCTACTTCTTTTCAAATAATTTTTATTGAAATTTTTTTCAGAATTTACAAATAATAAAGAACAATATATTAGGGAAGGGAAAGGAAGGGGGAAAACTGGGAGGTGGGGGAGAAAAAAAAGGGGGGGGATATCTATCCATTTAACAGTAAGAATCTACTAAAGGACAACTTAATATTATTAGTGAAAATTATAGGAAATCAAAATGATTAGTCCAGTAATGGAAATAACGAAATAAATTTTCTTGGAAAATCTCCAATTTGGAAAGATCAGGATCATATATTTTGTTCTCAGTACAGTTTAGAAATTAAAGTGACTCTATAGGCACTCAGACCACTTCTTTTAACACTGCAACTGAAAACACTGCCGTTTGCAAAGTTAACATGTCTCTAGTGGCTGTCTTCCTGACAGACACTAGAGATGCTGCCACCCCAATAAACTCGACTATCCAATCAGATGGTCTAATAGAGCGTGGCATTTTGCCGCACATGTGCACTAGCCTCCCAATGTTTCCCTATAAAAAACATAGGATTGGCCGAGATCATCAATACCGATGATCTCAGTGAAAGAGGTGGAGCAGCATCATGTAGAATGGTGCAGCGAGGGCTGTAAGGTGAGTACATGTCACCTTTCAAACCTTCACACTGTGTAGGAAACCAGAATAGGTTGATTAAAACGATGGCATTAGGAATGCACATTTGTACACTACAGTGCTCCTTTAAAAATATAGCTAAAATCATACAATTATGCAATGCACACTTAGCTCATACGTTGGGATCTTTCCCTTTAAGAATGTGCAGCTAAAAATCAATGGATTTGTACAAATATGGAGGTTGCTGTAAATGCTGTCCCTATGCAATCAAAGGACCTACCTTTCAATCTACAACAAAGATGAAAAATTATTATATTCATTACTACATTAATTGTAAAACTAACAATGCCAAATACCTCATTAAGTGCCTCAAGTGTATGACTAAGTATGCTGGTAAGACTAAGAATTAAAAGAGAGAATTAGAGAACATATACTTGACATTACTAAAAAATAAGATAATTATCAAGTAAGAAGACATTTTGATATAATGATATGGACAGTTTGAGAACCTGGTGAATGCACTCTAAAGCCCATTCCCAAATGACCTCCTACTAAAATGTAAAACCAAAAAGTGTAAAAATAAGAGACTTGGCTGGACTTTGTTGATAGCTGTGTGGCAGTGGCACTGTCTCTAGCCCAAGTGTAAGCCAAAGCAAATTTTGCATATCTCTACTTGATCTGAGGCAGTTCTCTTGTGAGTGTGGTTTTTATGTGCAATAAATGTACTACTCTATGATCTTATTCTCTCCCATATTCCTCTTATGAGTTCTATGCAGGATAATTCTAATTAAAAGATTGGTAATTATATATCCGTTATGTTTATCACTGGTGTCTGGTGCCCTCATGTAGCCCCATGTAGCAAAAGCGCAGCTTAGCGGAAAAGGGCCTTGACAGGGGTTAGGAGGCTGGCATAGGAAGAAGGAAGCAGGGATTGAAGTTATGGGTAAGTGGGCTGGCTATTTAAATAGGCAGCCATTTTAGAGCAATCACTTTTAATTTCCTACCTGGCTGAGTTTGTGTGCACTCCTGGTCCGGCGGCCGCATGGTCGAGGCCCAGCCTCCCAACGTGCTGCCGTGACCTCGGGTATGCACCACGCGATGGGCGGCTGCCCGGACTGGAGACGGTGCGGCTCCCAGGTCGGGAAGGGCCGCGCCGGGAGCGGGGACTGCGGTGGATGTCGGGCCGCCCCCTGGAGTGACCGGAGGCGCAGGGTCGCGGCCCGGGAGGGCACCCCCTCCATCGGAGGCCACTGATGACGGGGCCGGAATAGGGAGGAAACACAGCAGGCCCCCGGAATGGCAGGTGAGTACAGGGGCCCCCTTGGCGAGCGGGCAAAGGGGGAGCCCAGATGGGGAGTCATAGGCGGGGGAGGTGCGGGAGAGCAGGCTGGCACCCACTGGGTCACAGGGGGAGGGGTGGGGAGAACTGGGGGAGGCACAAGTGAGCTCAGGGACCGGTGGCGGTGGGCCAGCGTCTGTGGAGCAATGGGGTTGGGATTCGAGAGGGGTCTCCGGGGGGGGGGCTAGGATTGGGCCTGCATGCCAGGGACAGTCAGGGTCACTTAGGGAGAAGAGGACGGCTGGGGGGGCAGTGGCTGGGCAGGAGGTGCTGGCACAGCGAGGTTATGATAGCCGGAGGGCACCCTCGTGCAGGGGGTGGGGTTCATCCCAGGAATGTAGGCAGCAGTGGGGGGCGTAGTCCAAGGGGGGACTCCGGGTCTAGCAGTGTTAGCATTTCACCCATTAGGGCCAAGAGGGCTGGTGGGGCAAGGGGTGGGGCACGGCACGACTGGTCCACTTCAGATAGCTCTGCAGGGGAAAGGGTTAGGTCCCCCAGGCATGGTAGATGGGGGTGGTCCTCGGGTAGGGATGGTAGGAGTCGTAGTCCCGGGGGGGGGCTGCCCGGGCCTCTAAGGCACGCAGCAAAGGGGCCATGCGGCAGGAGGCTTTGGTGGCTAGCAGGCGCTCCCTGGGTTGGGACGGGAGGGTAGCAAGGGAACGGTTCACCCTACCCAGGACTTCTTCTCCTCGTTGCAGATCTCGGAGCCGCTCCTCCTCTGTGTTGGCAAGGCACCGGGTTGGCTCCCCGGTCGGCGGAGCATTGACGGATGTCGCTCATCCTGGAAAAGTGGCGGTTGGCACTGCAGCCCCGGGCGCTCCTGGGATGGGGGGCTTGGCCGATGAGTCCTGTGAATCATTGCAATCCAGCACACTAGTTCACACGCTACAGACACTACTCAACTCACTGGGAGCGGGGGGTGGCGCAGGGGGCAGTGTAGGAAGGGTGTGGGCACAGGGGGCTGGGGTCATGGGTTTCATCTCTCATAAGAAAGATAAGAAGGAGGAGGAAGAGAAATGGAAGCGGTATCGGAAGATACCAAAATCTTTCGGGAATTGGTTACGGGCGTTTTGCGTGCTGGCCAGTGTATTGGGCGAGAAATCTCCCGGTTTATGCTCCTCCCTGTTCTGCTACTTGGATGGAATTTGGGAAGCGTACCGCACCTATGGTGGATTGGCATGGTGGCGGTACGATGAGCAGTTTCGGCTCATTAGTTTTGGCTGAAACTAATGATGGCGTAGAAAGCACAGTCCTTTCAGCACATGGCCGGCGCAAAGGGGCAGTCCGCCTCGTTGGCCACCATTCAAAAGGGCTTATGCTGGCTCTTCAGCGAGGGCCAGTGCAAATGGGGAGCCACCTGTCGCTTTAAACATGAGTGCTCAGGCTGTGGCGGCACCCATGGGCTCAACCGATGTTTTAAAAGAGGAAAGTCGGGGAATGCCGGAGTCTCTACCATGGCCGGGGGAGGGGAGGCTTCCCCTGCCCCGGGGCTTAACCCCGGTGAGGCTAGACACGATGGAGCCGCGGCTAAGCCGCTACGGTAATAGGACGGATAACGCTGTGCTCAAGGCGGGCTTTGGGCAAGGGTTCTTTATTCCCTTCCTGGAAAGAGTTGGGGGTGGTGGGACTGCGCAACCTAAGATCGGTGGCGGAGTTCCCGGGAGTAGTGTGGGATAAACTGAGTAAAGAGGTGCTGCTGGGTAGGATGGCGGGCCCGTTCCCAAGAAGGACCCGGGGAAGTTCAGGCTCATTCACCACCTCTCCTATCCAAATGTAGCGTCAGTGAACGACGATATCGTCAGGGCTCTGTGCTCAGTCTCTTATGCATCATTCGACCAGGCGGTCGAGCTGATGGCTAAGGTGGATATTGAGGCCACGTTTCGGCTGCTTCCGGTCCACCCGGCTTGTCATCACCTGTTGGGGTGATTCTTCGAGGGGGGATATTTTGTGGACTTATGCCTCCCGATGGGACGTTCCATCTCTTGCGCTTACTTTGAGAAATTCAGTTCCTTTCTCGAATGGGTGGTGCGGGTTGAGTCGGCAAGCGGAGTGGTGGTGCACTACCTGGATGACTTTCTCTGCATGGGGCCGGCGGAATCCCCTGCGTGCCTGCACGTGCTGAGAACCGTCGAATGGGTGGCGGGCCACTTCGGGGTGCTGCTGGCAGCGGATAAAACAGATGGCCTGATGGCTGGAGATAGATTCTATGCTCGGGGAGTTTCGGCTGCCGGTAGCGAAACTGGAGGCTGCGGGGTGTGGTGGCAGCAGTGGCGCGAGCGCGCAAGGTCACCCTGCGTCAATTGCAATCGCTGGTTGGAATGCTCAACTTTGCGTACCGGGTGATCCCAATGGGTAGGGTATTTAGCCGCAGCGATGGCACTGTGGGGAGAAGGGCTGAGGGATTGGAAGGTGGCCTTTTTCTCAGACAATGTGTCCGTGGTGCACGCAGTCAATAACCAGTCCGCGGCATCGAAACCAGTGGTTAAGCTGCTGCTGCGCCTTGTTTTAATGTGTATGTCACTTAACGTAGTCTTTCGCGCGCGCTATGTGCCCGGGTACTTGAATGCGGTGGCTGACGCTTTATCTCGCTTTCAGTGGTCCCGATTCCGGACGGCGGCCCCGGAGGAACTGGAAACGGGCCAGAAGCACCCGGACGAGATATGGCAACTAGGAGCGTCTTGCTTGGGGGATTGGTGAAGGCTTCGCTGTCGCCGGCCACTTGGGCCGCCTACAATAAGGTCTGGCGTTCTTGGGAACATTTGTTAAAAGGGCTAGATCGAGTGTTAGTGGGGAAATCGCTCCTTGACGCCTTTCTGTGGTTCGCCTTTCGACTACTGGCGGGGGAGGCGTCCCCCGCGGTGGTTGACAGGTCCATGGCGGCAATGGCATTCTGGTTTAAGCTACACAGGAAGGAGGATCTGACTAAGACCTTCGTCATTAGGCAGGTGCTCAAAAGGTACCGGAGGGGCCACAGATCTCCCGATACTAGGCGCCCGGTGTCGGTACAGGTGCTGGGGGACCTAATACGGATCTTGCCGGAGATTTGTTTCAACAGGTTTGAGGTGTCGCTGTTCCGGGCTGCTTTCCTCCTGGCCTTTTTCGGGGCCTTCCGGATTGGGGAATTGGTAAGTGCCACTCGGGCGGCTTCAGGGGGTCTGCAGGTTTCGGGAGTTCGGGTTCTGGAAGGAAGGTTGGTGGTACACCTGGTCAAGTCCAAGACGGATGTCAAAGGGGTGGGCTGTGACGTGACACTGGGGGCCCTGCCGGGCTCCGCGCTGTGCCCAGTGGCCGCAGTGGCGGAGTACGTGGCCAAGAGGCTGGTGGGTGGGGGATCGTTCTTGGTACAGGCGGACGGGACCTCCCTGTCCCGGTTCCAATTAACCAAAGTCTTTCGGTCGGACCTGGGGAAACTGGTTTTAAATGCGGATAGGTTTGGGATGCATTCCTTCTGTATCGGGGCGGCCACGGAGGCCACACACCTGGGTTTGGGGGATGATTTAGTGAAACGGATTGGGAGATGGGAGTCTGTGAGCTTCCATTCCTATGTTCGTTTGGGCTTATTGGATTAATTAGATGGGCCGTTGGGGATCCAGACAGGGATGGGGGTGTCTTACAGTTTATTTATTTCTTCCCCAGGCCGTGTCGCATAGATCGTGGGCCATTCCTTTGTCGTCGAGGCCGAAAGGAGGGCTGCAGCTTGAGCTCAAGGCCAGAAGCTGGGCTTTCCAAGGGACCACCTGGCAGTGCGATGGTTTGGGTACAGGGGAGGTTGCTGAGGAGATGTTTGTGGGGCGGTGTTCCGGATGGTGGTTGGCAGGCAGAGGCCGGATCTGCTGTTCCTCCATGCCGGGGGCAACGACCTAGGCTTGACGCCGCAGCGTCGGTTGGTGAAGTGGATGAAGCAGGACCTCAACAAACTGAGGGACCTGCTTCCTGGAGTGATGCTGGTATGGTCAGAGATGGTCCCGAGGCAGCGATGGCGCCACGCACAGGACCCGGGGGCCATGGACAAGTGCAGGAAGAAAGTGAACAGCTTGATGGCAAGCTTCGTTAGGAAATTGGGGGGTGTGGTAGTGCGGCACGGTGAGTTGGAAGGTGGGCTGCAGGGGTACTACCACCCGGATGGTGTTCATCTCTCTGCAGTGGGATGGGACCTACTGAACTTGGGTTGGCAGGAAGGGATGCAGAAAGTACTTTTTCTTCAGGGTGGCGGAGCTCAGACGGCTTAAGGGGTCAAGGTCTGAGCTTGTGGCGGGATAGGAAGGTGAAGGAGAAGAAATAGGCTCCCCATGAGGAACATGATGGAAATGTAAAATCGTGGTCATTGGCGGTTGGTAGGTTTCGAGTCCTGTTGGTGGCTCAGAACCTGGTGGGGTAGGGGTATCCGGGTATACCCCTGCCGTGGTTAATTTATGTTTGGGCACTTAAAGTTGGTTCATGTTGGAATAATGTTGATATGTGTTATACAAATGTGTATCCCCAACGCTGCAGTGCCCTAGTTACCGTTTAGGTGACTGGGCCTGGCAGCAAAGGTTAAAAAGTAGGGATCGACCGATATTGATTTTTTAGAGCCAATAGCTATAATCTGTGAACTTTCAGGACGATAGCCGGTAACTTACCGATATTCTGCACATTTACCATTTAAAAAAATAACTATTTCTATAGTGTGTTTATAGTGAATGCAGTGTGTGTGTAGTGTGCGTAAAGTGAATGCAGTGTGTGTAGTGAATGTAGTGTGTTTGTTTAGTGTGTATAGTGTGTGTATAGTGAATGCAGTGTGTGTAGTATGTGTATATAGTGAATGCAGTGTGTGTAATGTGTGTATAGTGAATGCAGTGTGTTTGTGTGCGTTTGTATAGTGTGTGTATATAATGCAGTGTGTGTGTGTTTGTGTAGGTATGTAGTTTGTGTAAAATGGTGGGGCATTTTTATTTGATTAACTTTTTTTTTTTTTTATTGCATTTTTTTATAGTTTTTTTTGTCCCCCCTCCCTGCAGTGTGTTTGTGTAGTGTGTATATAATGAATGCAGAGTGTGTGTGTGTGTTTGTGTACTGTATATAAAGAATGGAGAGTGTGTGTTTGTGTAGTGTGTGTGTATATAATGCAGAGTGTGTGTGTGTGTTTGTGTAGGTATGTAGTGTGTGTAAAATGGTGGGGCATTTTTATTTGATTAACTTTTTTTTTTTTTAAATTACATTTTTTTTATAGTTTTTTTGTCCCCCTCCCTGCTTTTTACTTGGCCAGGGAGGGGGGATATAGCATTCCCTGGTGGTCCAGTGGCATGGACTGTGCAGTAGGGGCCCACTAAGCTCTCACTTACCTTCTCAGCTGCTCCCTTCAGCTCCTCTGTCTAACTCTCGTGACCTGCGTGCTGCGCAGAGCATTGCCATGGTAACCCGTGGCTACGCTCTGACAGCCACGGGACTCACGAGATTTAGACAGGGGAGCTGAAGGGAGCTGCTGGCAAGGAAAGTAAGAGCTTGCTGGGCCACCCAGGACCAGCAAGCTTGTCATGGGCCTGGTGGTCCTGATCGGCAATATTGGTAACTTTATTGGCCGATACCGATATTGCCAAAAATAAAGAATATCGGCCAGACCGATAATTGGTCAATCCCTATTAAAAAGGTGACTTTACTTACCTTTTCTCCCTTGCAGTGCTGGTCTCCGGTGTGCTGCTCTGCCTATTTGACTGAGATCATGCTTTCTTATGGGAAAGCATTGGGAGGCTAGTGTGCATGCACAGCAAAATGCAGCGCTACGCCGATCAGGTGGTCTCTTTGAAACCATCTGATATGAATAGCAGAGTTTTCCTCTGCAATTTCTGTGGAAGTGGACTGGATGTCTATATTGAATTTAAATAGAAAAAATTAATATATTATAATATTTCTTTCTAATAACATATTAATAGCCATTTATAATGGAGCATATGTAATAGTAATATTTATTTCAAATATGAATTTTTACATTGGCTTTATTGTTATCCTTTATATTTAAAGTGTTACACAGTGTAAGTTAGAAGTATTTTTCTACCATATTTGGCTATACATATTTAAGTGGAAATGGTTGAGCCAGTATTCAGACGAATTTTATTTTAGAAATTAGGATAAAATTTGTATTTTATTACATTCTCCTTTTTTAGTTTTTCTACTTATATTTATGGAAAAACATGACATCTGTATTCAAATACATGTATCTTCTAAATTGTTGAAGAGTTATATTTATAATTTTTTTTTAATTTTTCATGTTCTATAAAGACATATGGTGTCTTTTTATTTGTTTGTGCCCTGTGTAAGTATCTGTGCAACAGACTTACTACTGATACTTGTAATGATAAAAGTTTCACTTTAATGGAGTCCCTCCTAGTGAGACAGGTATATTGCTATCCATCTTTAGTTACCGGATATTCTTATGATTAACGGAACATGCATCACATTGAGACAACCGTCTCATTCAAAAGCTTTAGCTTTGATTAATACTGTTGTCTCACTTGGCAGGATGAAAAAATGCAGGTAAATATATTTTCTTTTTTCACGTTAACCTGCTTTTTCTTTCTTATGATTTCCACACCCACTCTACTGATTTAACTAGTGTCCTATCCCAAGGAATGCTGCTGACCAAAAACACTAAAACAGTCATACCTCCCAAGCGTCATGTATCTGATGGAGTTGGTGTTGGAGGGAAACTCAAAAGATGCAGATATAAGAAAACACATACTCTATACTAATCTCTCTCTAATTTATGCTTTAATCTTTCAAGTAAATCCATACCCCCTAACAGCAGTGTCCGGTGAAGCAGGAAGTCAATGGTCGGGGTAAAAGGGTGGGCCACTGACGTGAAAAAAGTGACCAGAACTGCCAAAAGCGGCGAACATGCCCATAAAGGGGGCATGTCTGTTTAAAGAATTGGAAGGCCAGCCTGGCATCAGTGTCCCTATGTATCACAGTGTCAGTGTCCCCATGTCTCCCAGTCCCCTAGTTTCCCAGTGTCTCAGTATCCTCATTTCTCCTTGTGTCCCCATGTCTCAGTGTTTCCAGTGTCACTAGGATACTAGGAGACACTGAGGGACATGGGGACACTGAGACACCAGGGGACACTGGGAGACATGGGGGCACTTGTGGATACAGACATCGGGACACTGGGAGACATGGGGACACAGACACTGGGAGACATGAGGACACAGACACTAGGGACACTGGCTGGGAGGCATGGGGACACCTGAGAAACTGGGAGACATGGGGGCACTTGTGGACATAGACATGGGGACACTGGGAGACATGGGGACACTGAAAAATTTGGGGACACTGGAAGACATGGGGACACTGAGACACCATGCACACTGGCTGGGAGGCATGGGGACACTGAGACACTGGGAGACATGGGGGCACTGAAAAATTTGGGGACACTGAGACACCATGTCTGTTAGTGAGTATGGGTGTGTTTCTGTTAGTGTGTCTGTCAGCAAGTGTGTGTGTTAGTGTCTGTCAGTGAGTATGTGTGTGTGTGTCTGTTAATGTGTCTATCTGTAAGTGTGTGTGCCTGACTGTCAGTGAATGTGTGAGTGTGTCTGTCAGTGAGTGTGTGTGGGTGTCTTACGAAGCCTCCTGTCATGTGGTAAAATTATTAGTAGATGTTTCTTATAGCAAAAAACGGCTTCTGCCAATTCTTTAAATATAAGCATTTCAGGGGGGAAATTCACCATGCTTCTGTGGGCAGAACAGTCTTCTTCAACAAACTAGTCCAAAAACTACAATTCAAAGGGAATGTCTACAAAACATATATTGACATTCACAATACTTACGCCAACCAGCATTATTGATGAGACAGTCAATTCGTCCGTGTGTCTTCACTGTTACTTCAATTAGTCTCTGTTTCAAATGAGATTAATGTCTAATTATTATACTGTTTATTTGTATCTTCTAAACTATAAAAAAAACACATATTGAATCTCAGATCCTAACGCCAAGTGGAATGGTATGAAACATATCTGGATTGTCAGTTAGAGAAGACTGTCTTACTCACTATGAAAACTAAATAGTGTTTGAAGACAATGCCGGAAACCTACTAAATTATTAGAAAGAACTTACTTTTTTAAATAATAATGAAAGAGAAGGAAAGCACTTTAAAGATGTTAAACAGTCTGTTATTTTGAACAGTGTTTTGAAAACATTGACAGAAATCGAAGACACAAGATTTTCAATTTGGTCGAAAGGAATTCATCAAATATTTAAATGAATGGCGTTTCAGAAATAGCAAAAGGAATATTTTAGTAAACATTGTGCACTCACTAAATGTTTGGAATTATGATCTAATTATTCCAGTCCTTAAAAAGTAAGATGATGGAAAAAGAGATGGAAAAAAACACCAATTATGTAAACTCAACACCTAATGTAAATACACCATGTACTTTTCGCTCTTACAAACAAATGAAAATCTATTGTACCGACTCCTGTAGAAAATAAGAATAAGCCGGAATATCTAAGTATTGCAGAATTTAAACAATATTCCTTTTATAGATAGTGCATTGCAGGAAGATAAGTAGACCAGATTACCTCTACATGTGCTCCTGACCTCGCATCCTCCCAATCCTATGTAGACAACTCCCTAATATAATTTGGCAGATGTATTTAAGAATGGCAATATAAAGAAAGCAAATTCTTCTTTTTATTGGGTTATTAAGCATCCACAGTGAGTTCACAGCAAAAAATAAATAAATCTAAAGTCAGAAATATACATACTGCTCCCATGAGAAGAGGTGAAATTTTAAAAGACATCAGATGGGCTGCATAAATGATGTTTAAATAATGGGGTTGCTGTTTTGAAATCTAGTTTCCACTGGGGTGAGGTGAAATTTTGGTTTGGTTTAGGGTAATTCCTAAGGGAAAGAAGAGGTTTTTGTAGCTAAGTTAAATGTTTTTAGGTACTTTTTCCAGTTTATTATTCTCAAGACCTCTTCTGCTATAGTCCTAAATGTCATGAAGACTTGAGAGACTTTATTCCTTAAGAATTGTTGTCAAGGGGCACTTAGAAAAATATGTTACAATTTTAGAGTGTTTTTTTATTTCATAGTTAGATATTCCCATTGGAGATACGCTTTAAATGACTGTTAAAGTGGCATTGTCATGCCGAACGTACCTTTCTTCAATCGCCTCATCTTCTCTCCCTCTCTCAGGATCTGTTCTTCATTTCTTCCTGTCTGCTCTAGTTTTCTTTAAAACATAAGACATTATTTGTCTTATGGAGGTTTCCTACGCTTTACCAGCTTTGACCCAGTGGAGGAGCAAAATCGTCTCCATTTCCTACAGTCACAGCAATTTTTCCACAATTCTCACCTTCCTCCTGCTGCTTAATTCGACATTCGAATGCCGGCTAAACTACCACATTTCGTCCTAACAGAATGAGAACAGTTTGTCCATTCATGTTAGGATGCAATTAGTGAGTTTTTGTTCAGATCGGAATTTCATTAGAATGAATGAAACTCTGATCCTATTCGTGCCGCAAGTAGATAGCTCCCTAATTCCCACGGTGTTAGGGAGCTCTCTACTAAAAGGCTGAGGGACCTAAATTGGACTTTCAGCCAAATTTGCTAATATTAAGTAAAGATTACTTAGTATTAGTAATTAAGGGAGATTACAATCTCCCTTGTGGCCCTACTCGCTATACCGCAAGTAGGGGCATGTGTACTAAACAGCGAGCAGCCTTAGTGGGGCACCTTTAAAAATTCTCCATGTGGGCCCTCCACTCATGCACCTTTTGTCCTCCCCCCACCCCCATCCATGAGCAGTGGGTGAAGGCCCAAAATGACCATGGAGGGTACACCTACTGCCTCCCCCCCATTCCCCACCCATGAGCAGCAAGTGGGGGCCCTAGGGACAATAGGGGGAGACCTATTGTCTCCCCATGCCCCCACCCGTGAGCAGTGAGTGGGAGCCCAAAGTGACAATAGTGGCGGGTGGGGGCTAAATGTAAAAGTAACCCCCCAAGGTGACTAGTGGTCCCCAAGCCCCTAGTCACCCTCCCTCAAATAAAATTAATTCCTTCCTACCCCCCTCAGCCTAAAATTAGTGAGGGGGGGAATAAAAAGCTAAATACCTGTAAATATTTTTTTTTTTTAAATCATACTTACCATTAGATGTCTTCTTTCTCCAAAACCTTTTTTCAGCCCAAAAAAAGGCCAAATAAAAATCAATAATTCCTGTCGAACTTGTAAAATAAATAAATAAATAAAAACCTGAGTGCAAAAAAAAAAAAAAAAACTAAGCCGAAAAAATAATAATAATCCAACTTCACCCAGCAAGGGCACCACGCAGACTGAGCTGCGCAGGGCGGGGAAAGGCTTATAAAGCCTTCCCACACCCTCCAATTTGACTCTGATTGGTTGGTTTAAGCAAACCAATAATAGTGCTCTGATAGGTAATTAGGTAATTCTTGAGCCTTGCAAATAACCAATCAGGCAAGGCTCAAGAGTTACCTATCAGAGCCCTCTATAGCCCCTCCCCCATTGTCACTAGGCCCCCACCCACTGCTCATGGGGAGGGCAGCGGGGGACTATAGGTCCTCCCCCTATTTTCACTAGGGCACCCACCCGCCGCTCATGGATGGGGTATGGGGGGACAATAGATCCTCATCCCCTACTATTTTCTCTATGGCCCCCGCCCACCGCTCATGGGTGTTTGCCAGGAGGACGGACAATAGGTCCCCCCCCCCTATTTTTACTAGGGCCCCCACCCGCCGCTCACAGGAAATGAAGCGGACTTTGCTCTTCCCCTGGAAAAAGCATTGCTGGTCAAGCATAGGAAAAATAATCCTTACTGTGTCTTATGTTTTAAAGAAAACTAGTGCAGATAAGAAGACATGAAGAACAGATCCTGAGAGAGGGAGAGAAGAGGTAGCGATTAAGGAAAGGTAATAAACTAATAAAATAATAGTAGACAAACACAGGTCCCATAGACCCTCTTATACCTGCCATTGTTTCAAATAAGCTGTAGAGCTCTAAATTAGACTTGTGGATTTGGTTTCAAATGAATTGCAATTCGTCCAGATTTTAGGCGACCGGTGGTTTGACCGAAAACTCTCTTAAACACTATATGGATGAATCAAGAAACAAACAAAACCGTTCCTTCAGAATCACCAAAAAAAAAGATGATTGATGGGAAAAATATCATCACGAAATGTTGATTTTAGTCACAGATACATTTTATGTATATAGCTTGCTGTACACTGATAGACTTTTTTGCCATTTGATTTGCAGATCAAGTGAGAAGAAGTGGCCAATAGAAGGAAAAAATAAGTACATAATATTTATATTTTGCAGTGCACTGATTGGCCAATTCTCACGTCATATTGGTTCGTCCAAATCGTTTTTCCCGAAAATGACTGCATGAACAAAATTGGTCTGAACCGAAATGCCAAATGGATAAATCCCAAATCAACCAAAACTATTTTATTCTTGGCATGAATCAAATTCCATTGCCATGCCCAAGCATACTGTAAATTCATTTTGAAGCCATCTATTAGGTTAGCTGGATCTATTTTTTTATTGTGAGCATCTGATAGTTTTGTTGCTTTTTTCTTAAACTTGCAGCTCATTTCATGATGTCAATTTTCAAAACCAGAGAACTTGGAAATTGAGAGCAGCAGCTGATTACTCTGGAAGAGGTGAGTATTTTATTATTATTATTTTATTCTTAGAAAAAGGGGTAGCCAAAAGAGGGGTTCATAGCTCTTGTAGAACTTAAACTTCCATGATGCTTTAAAGGACTACTATAGGCAACCAGACCACTTCAGCTTAATGAAGTGGTCTGGGTGCCAGGTCCATCTAGGATTAACCCTGCCTGCTGTAAACATAGCAGTTTCAGAGAAACTGCTATGTAGGGTTAATCCAGCCTCTAGTGGCTGTCTCATTGACAGCTGCTAGAGGCGCTTCCGCGCTTCTCACTGTGATTTTCAAGAGCCGCGTGCGCATTCAGCCGATGACGGCGAAAGGGGAGCCTATCGCTCTAGAAAGGTAAGTGTTTAACCCCATCCTCTCCATCCAGCCTGGCAGGAGTGGTACCCTGAGGGTGGGGGCACCCTCAGGGCACTATAGTGCCAGGAAAACTAGTATGTTTTCATGGCACTATAGTGGTCCTTTAACACAGAAGTTCACATTTTTAGAAAAAAACTATTAAACTGTAAATATTCTCCAAGAAGACTATTTGACTAGTATGGCTAACAAATGTGCCAGTTTATGGTAAATTTCTTATAATTCCCAGTGTATTAATTAGTCCTGTCAGTCATTCGCATTAAAGGACCACTAAAGGCACCCAGACCACTTAATCTCAATGAGGTATTTGGAGCAGTGATCCTATTATTTTAATCTTTCAATGTAAAAACATTGCAGTTTTACATCTCAAGAGGCTTTCTTCCTGACAGCCATTAGAGGGCACCCCACCTCCAGAACTGAGTCAGATCTGGCTCTTCAATCAAATACTGCATTTTGAAGTGCATGCGTATATCTCATCTCCAATATTTATTGACGCATTGTAGAAGCAATTATTATTTTTATTAGTAGGGACTACAGGATGGGTGGGATCACCAATAATCAGTAACAAGCAAAATAACAATTTAC
This sequence comes from Pelobates cultripes, assembly GCA_933207985.1. Lineage (NCBI taxonomy): Eukaryota > Metazoa > Chordata > Amphibia > Anura > Pelobatidae > Pelobates > Pelobates cultripes. Next base: position 46,697,018 of record OW240921.1, on the reverse strand, counting down.
AATTTGTTACCTTAATTTCATCTTCTTTTGTTACGTCACAGGGAATGTAGGTGCCAGTTCCTGGCCCAGATTCTTTTAATGCCATTTCAAGATCTACAGCCTTTTCTTCTACAAAACAAAAATACTAAATAAATAAAAATGTAACACATTGGGCTTTATTCATTAATATACTAGAAAAAAATGTTTTAAAAGACAAAAAATTATCTTATGGTAAAATCCTACTTTAAAAAAAGGTGGATCAAGTCAAGTTTCAAGATCATATCTACAGAGCCTCCATATACATTAGTGTTGTACTGACAGATAAAGTACCAGTAGCAGAAGAAAGACAATAGTGGGACAGTGGTGAACAGCATCAGGAAAATATAACTCACCATGACTACACCCCAGGGCCACCCCCAGCGGCGATGTCACGGTTGGCTATCTTTGCAAAATATGGTAAGATTTCAATAGTTGACATTTTTAGAAAAAAACCTTATTATACCACCTTGCTGTCAAACAGTCCTCTTACCAAGTGTGGGCCCCTAAATGCTGGTGGGCCACAGTGTCATTGCACCTACAGTAGTTTTGCCTCTGCCAGGTAGTATCAATATTATTAATAAGAGTCAGCATTTTAGTCTACTTGAGTGCCAACAATTAAAACTGTCTCCTCCCATCCCTATAAGATTCCTTAAATCCTAAACCTAATTAGAAGGAACAATGTGTAAAAGCGTATTGAAATATATTTAAGCCCATTCTCCACCAGTCCATTTTAAATTACACAACCACGCAATCTGAATTATTTATGTGCATCCAGTTTTTCTAATTGTTTCACACTTTGTGTAAGCAGAAGGTGCCTTTGTGTTCAATAATGAGGTGCACAACTGCCTTCAAACAAACAGACAAAAAGGTATGATGGTGGGATTATAAAGATTATAAAAGATAGCGTGAATATATTATTCATTCATATTTTATACGTTTACAGGCTGACTTTGAAAAGTAAAATAACTATGTTTTTCTCGGAGATTGGTAGTCTGCAGCTAAGGTTTAAGCAATGGGTAACTTTGCAATAGGTATGTTTTTTAAATGAGCTTGGGTCCCCTAAACCCTCAGGAAAATGGAATGGATGAATTGAATTAACCAGGTAGTGGCTCAAGCCTCTTCTCCAGTCTTTGTGTAGTCCCCCCCAGCCAGGGCAGGGGGGGAGGCCTTGAGGTGGCCAGCTGGCCAGCTCATGGGCCCCCCAGGACAAGAGGCGGGCAAGGTATTTGCCAGGGCGTTTGGGGGGTGGCTTTTTTTGCCGTCGCCACTATGGATCCATAGAGTTGGTTCCCCTTTAAACCCATGGAGGTTCTCACAAGGGCTCAGAATAAATAGCTCTATTAACAAGACACACTATTGATGAATTATGAAGTGTAGCTCAAGTTCCTATGATGTCCACAGTTATCAGGAAAACCAGAAATGCAGTGGAGATTGATAGACTTACCTCTCTTGTCCATGAAACCTCAAACCACTTTCATAAAATATGGGATATTCACAAAACAACAATGAATAGGCGCTCACTAAAATAACAGAGTGGAAGGCAGCAGTGAACCAGCAAGTATTCCCAACCCTTGCTAAGATACAAAAATGTGGAAGAAAAAGGTTTGGTAAACCATGCCAAAGAAGAAATGTGTATAAAACAAATCAGTAAAACCCAATAAAAGACTAACTCACACTTTTTAGCTCTACTAAGAGCTCTGCTGCTTAGTGTTTGGACGGTACAATCCCCGTCTTAGGATATATAGGTATTCCTTGTGTTGGACATCCAATTCTCAGCAGTCATAAAAGAAACAAAGGAAGAAGAACCAATGGCACAGTATACTGTAAGTAATATAAGATATAAAAACAAGTAGGTATCCTACTTACAGTTTCCAGAGCAATGACTTGCTCTAGTAGTATACGCTTTTGGTGGTACAATCCCCACCTGGAATGTGCAGGAAACAGATGTAGCAGAACAGCAGCAAGCAGGGCCCGGATTAACATAGGGGCTGATGGAGTTGCTGCTCCAGGCCCAAGCCCAAGCCCATGGAATAGGCCCATTGATTTACATTTAAAAATATATATATTTTTTAAACACTACTCTTAGGGTTGCCAGGTATTTCTTAGGGTTGCCAGGTATTTCTCAGAAGTATTTCTCAAGTATTTGAGGCTGCCTAGCCGGTGCCACTAGTGCAGTAATAACGCCAATACAAATGTCAGTCTCAGTATAAACAGAGATTATTCTGCTGTGTGTGTGGAGAGAGGTAGGGATAAAAAGTTACAGCACCTCCTTCCCTGCCTCTCTCTACTCACTGATCCGCGGGGGAGCAGCTCTGCACAGAGAGTCCCGACAGCAGCTCTGAGCCTGCAGAGACAGCCAACAGCTCAGGTAAGTGAGGTATGGGGGAAAGGCTGTAGGGAGACATGGGGACACAGACACTCGGGGACACTGGGAGACATGAGGACACTAAGACACAAGGGGGCACTGAGACACTAGAGGACATTGGGAGACATAGGGACACTTGGGAACACTGAGACACTAGGGGGCACTGGGGACACAGACACTAGGGGAAACTGAGAGATGGGGACGGTGAGAGACTTGGGGACACTGGGAGACATAGGGACACTTGGTGACACTAAGACACTAGGGGGCACTTGGAGACCTGGGGACACTGAGACACAAGGGGAAACTGTGAGACATGGGGACGGTGAGACATTGGGACACTGGGAGACATGGGGACCCTGAGGCACTGGGGAACATGGAGACCCTGAGACACTAGGGACACAGTGGCCCAATGTCTCCCAGTGGCCCCTAGTCTCTCAGTGTTCCCATGTCTCATAGCCAGTGTTCCTGGTGTCTCTGTGTCCCTAGTCTAGCAGAGTCTCCTAGTCTCCCAGAGTTCCCTAGTCTCTGTGTCCCCATGTATTTCAGTGTCCCCATGTCTCAGTGTCCCAATGTCTCTAAGTGTGTCCTAGTGACATGGGGACACTGGGAGACATGGGGACAAATACTCTAAGGGACACTGGGAGACATGGGGATACAAACACTAGGGGACACAGAGACATGGGGACAGTGGGCGACTTTGAGACCTGGGAGACATGGGGCACTCCCAGTGTCCCCATGTCTCCCAGCCAGTGTCCCTAGTATCTCAGTGTCACCATGTCTTCCAGTGCCACTGGTGTGCCAGTGTCCCTAGTGTCTCAGTGTTTCCTAGTCTCCCAAAGTCCCCTAGTCTCCCAGTGTCTCAATGTCCCCTAGTATAAAAGAAAAAATCTCAGGCACTCATTGTAATAGATTTAAGCAGGTTTATTGGACACCACAATGTTTCGACTCCCAGTGCCCTCATGTCTCCCAACCAGTGTCCCTAGTATCTCGATGCCCCATGTCTCCCAGTGTCCCAGGTGTTTGTGTTCTTAGTGTCTCAGTGTCTCCCAGAGTCCCCTAGTCTCCCAGTGTTCCCATGTCTCACAGTGCCCCCAAGTGTCTCAGTGTCCCCTAGTATAAAAGACAAAAATCTCAGGCACTCACTGTGATAGATTTAAGCAGGTTTATTGGACACCGCAATGTTCTGACCTGTAACCAGGTCTTTATCAAGTATCCAGTGTCCCCTATGTATCACAGTGTATCAGTGCCCCATGTCCCTTCATGTCTCAAAGTCACCCATGTCTCCCAGTGTCCCCAAGTGTCTTAGTGTCCCCAGGTCTCCCAGTGTTCCCTAGTATCTCAGTGTCCCAATGTCTCTCAATGTCCCCTAGTGTCCTAGTGACATGGGGACACTGGGAGATATGGGGACACAGACATGCCCCCTTTTTGGGTATGTTTGCCCCTTTCGGCAGTTCTGGTTATGTGATTTGCGTCAATGGCCCACCCTTTTACCCTGTCCATAGACTTCCTGCTTTACTGGACACTGCTATTAGTGGGTATGGATTTACTTGAACGACGAAAGAGTGAGATTACCATAGGGTATGTGTTTTCTCATAGCTGCATCCTATGAGTTTTCCTCCAGCACCAGCTCCATCAGATACATGACACTTGGGAGATAGGACTGTTTTTGTGTTTTTGGTCGATAAGATTTTGTAAATAGGCCCATCATAATTGTCAACACCAGGCCCACTGGGCTCTTAATCTGGCCCTGGCAGCAAGGTAAGGTAAAATAATAAAAATAGGGGTATATTGTAACAGTTAACTTTATTGTATTTTTAAATATAAAGTGATAAAAACAAATATATACCTACCTGTTTGTATATCCTTGTTCAATACTCTTCTATTCTTCTTTCTGTGAACTGTCATTTTTTCTCTTTCTTTCCTAGTTTTTTACACTCTCCCTCCTCTTTTTTTTCTGCTGGTGTTAAGGTTTGATAGGAGGAGCCCAGGTGGAAGAAATAAGCCAATGTGTTACCAAATTGGGCAAGCATACGCATAGTCAGGAAAGCCAAGGATCAGAACAGGTGGCACAGGTTCACAGACGAGAAGACAGACAAAAATGGGTCAAATACCAGGGAGTCAGTATGATGGAATGGAGATGTATATACATCAAGGGCATGGTCACATTGTGATACTTATTTGTAATACTTCTTTAATTGGAACTCAACTGCAGAAACAATAAGTTTCACCTCCTTTTATATTAAAGTGAACAAGGTTGACTGTATCTTTAAATACACATGCAGGAAGAATTAGACTTAGTAGCAATCCATTATTGACAAGAGAGAATTTTAGTGAAATTTAAATACTGTATAAATTAATTAATATGAATTGGTTTCCTTGGCAAAAAGGTTTACTTAACTTAGAGGCAGTTCTGGCAATGGAAGGGTTAATTCACCCAATGGAGGAGAAATTAGGAGTCTCTATTAATAAGCTGAGCGTTAGGAGTGGAGAGTAAGGAAGTCCGTTTTTACTAGCCGAGGTCTGGGAGTGGAGAAGGTAGAAGTCCGTTTTTACTAGCCGAGGTCTGGGAGTGGAGAAGGTAGAAGTCCGTTTTACAAGCCGAGGTTGAGAAGTGGAGAAGGTAGAAATCTGTTTACAAGCCGAGGTCGAGAAGTGGAGAAGGTAGAAATCTGTTTACAAGCCGAGGTCGGGAGAGGAGTGGAGCCGGTAGCATCAAGTAGAGCAGCTGATCTCAATGCAGCACCTGAGTGAATAATCCAGCCCCTTGAATCTGGCGCGGTCTTCCTAAGTATCGTGGAAGGACCGCGTCAGAGAAAGGGGCGGGGCTAAGCGCCGTGAACACGGAAGTGGGTTCCAGCGGCAGCATGAATGATAGAGTATACCTGACACACATATGGTTTTATATGGGAGAGGGCCACACCTCTCCCACTCTATTGGCAATTTTGTCTGCACCATTTGAAGTTATCCTGCTACTTATAGAATGCATGCCTTTTGAATATGTATTTTGTGGGGATAGATCAAAAGTCCAGGAGGGTCACAAATCAAAAGGGCAGGTCTGCCTACAAAAATGCCCCTTCATCCATGTTGTATAACATATTTAATATAATTTAATATTGAGCTGAGTGAGCTAGTCCTTCCACCATTTACACATCTTTCACAGCACACCTTATTATACCTGTAACGGAGGGCCTGTACCCATAGTAGTACCTCTGCTCTAGATTCTCCTAGGTCCTGTAGTTTTGCATACCCAAACATAAGCCAGGACTTGATGAAGGGTACAAAAAGAACTGATTTATTCAGCCAAAATCACACACATTTATACACAGACCCACAGCATGGGGTCTCCATTCATGAACCTGTAAGCCCGCCCAGGTGTCTCTTTGTCTGGGAGATAATTGAGTTGATAACCGGTAAACTAATTATCTCCCAGACACAGAGAATGCAACATACGAATATCCCCCAAACAGTAATATATTTCCACAAGTCATATGTTATTTTAAAGGGGAGCTCATTCTGGGAAAATAGCGCTCTGATTCATGCAGAATTGGCCAAATGCCACCTAATCAAAGTTTCACCTAACCGCTACAACAACCGTGGCCGAAAAGAGTTCCATGTGGTGGGAGACAATCCTCTGTGATTTGCCGGGCGTCACAGCGCTGTGGGGAATGGGAGCTCTCTGGGTATTCCTGGGAGAGACTACTCAGTTCTGTGGTAAGAAGCTCCTCTCCAAAGAGCGCTCTACTAGGTAGTTGTGAAAGGGGTGAACATGGAGGTCCAAGGTGACCGGGGAAACCTGTAACAAGTTGAGTTCCAGAGTGTTTGGTGGCAGAGCGTTTTGCATTGTTGCAGTGCAAAAGACAATGGAAGAGGGTAAAAAAAATGACCAATAATTTCAAGTACTTATGTTCAAAAGAAGAGTAAAGACCAGATTATCTGTTCGGTGAAATAAAGAGGAGCAATAGGTTTCTTAGTAATGTGTGCAAGAACTTTAATTTGTTCTAATACATACATCTCATATATGAGTTAATGGAAAATTTGCAGAGTTCCTATTGAAAACAATAAAAGGATATATGAGATAATCCACTTCCTGCACATCCTGAAGTTTTACAATCATTGAATGCACTCCATAATACTATTACTGGTCTACTATACTCTGGAGTGTTTTAGAGATGGATAATTGGTCACTTACATTTCACTGTATAAAATATTTTTCTATATCAAAAAGAAAAATAACAGATTGAGTTCTGGAGCTCAACTGCCCATTCTCTCTGTAATTTTTAACAAAAAATTGCTGCCTTGCAGATTTCATACACATCACCTAATTAAAAGTGACTTCATACTTGGTGACGTTTTCTGTTGTTTAATTTGTGCTTGCAATAAATACACAAGTAACAGGTAGTAAAGAAATCATATGCATTACCTTTTGAACAGTAGACAACATTGGCGCCATTTTTCACTGTGGACACGGCATGTCCATACAGAACAATATAAGAAAAAGGAAATACACAGAAGTTAGTATCCCACAAGTATTTGTTTAAAAACACCTACATTGAGTGTAAAATAACATTTTTAATGGGTGAAAAAAAAATCATGTTATATTAGGAAATGATGGGGTAAATTATAACCCATTGTCTGTTTTTGGCCTGAATTGTGTATTTTTCAATATGATCACAACCCAATTTAATGGATAATTTTACTGCTGATAATGACACTAAAGTAAAAAAAATATGATTTGCTTAAAACCAGCCCTAACTTGATTTAAACATTGTAAGAGTTAATGTGAAACCAACAATCCATGACTGATAGGGTTAACGTCTGTTCAGCTGAATCCTAACATGAACAACCTTTTACATTGCAAGGACGTGCATAGTTTAGCACATGACCACGTAAAAACGTCACATACGTAGTCTTGGCACACGGCCACCTTTTTTCTCTCCTATTCTAAGAAATCCTGCCTTTATACCCTCATATTCTAAGAAAAGCCCACCTAGTAATGCCCCCTAGATAAGTTTTTCATCAATGATTTGTTATACGCTTTCCCAATGTTATATGCATTACGTTACCTAATAGTTGTCAATATGTGATTGGTAATTAATTATACTCTCCATATACTTATTTATTGCGTGTTATTATAAAAACCATTGCTCTTGTAATAGAGAATCAGACTTTTTCCTGAACTGACTCCCTTGTATGTCTTTCAGTGGAGTGTCTCCAAGTACTTGAAGCCGTGTGACTCAGTCAGGATAGGACTATAACACCATGGCAGGTAATTCTGGTGATCACCAAGAACAGGACAGGAGTGTGTTCCAACACACATTAATCTTGCTAACAAGTTTGATAAGTCAATATTGACAACACAACCCCCCAAAAATGGTACATTCACAGGCTCTCTCATTACATCATAGATTGAATGTGCCGAGTTTTTCAGCCATGCTCTGTGCATGGTCTGCCTTGAGTGAGGCAGGCCATGGATGCTGTTAGTTAACCTGGCTTTTTTCTATCACTTTGGACCATGCTTTAGGATGCAATGGTTAAATCCTATTCATTAAAAACCAGGGGCTGATGTGTACTGTGGTCATTGCTGCCAGCCAGACAGGAGTGATAGGAGTGAGCCCAGGACTTATCTTTTTGTATTTGTAAATATATTTATTGCCCATTCTTTGTGTTTCTGTCTTAATAAAAGAAGTGCTTTCAATACAGGAGTACTGGCCCGTTTGTTTTTCTGTGTGCGTTTGCACGTTATTAGTGAGAAGTTTGCAAGCTCTCTTTTACATACATTAAAGGGACACTCCAGGCACCCAGACAACTTCTGCCCATTAGAGTGGTCTGGGTGCCAACTCCCACTACTCTTAACCCTGCAACTGTAATTATTGCAGTTTTTTATAAACTGCAATAATTACATTGCAGGGTTAACTCCACCTCTAGTGGCTGTCTGCTAGACAGCCACTAGAGGGCACTTCCTGCTTCATAGCAAAGATTTTCTTTGCTAGAGCGTCGCTGGACGTCCTCACGCTTTGTGAGGACCTCCAGCGTCGCTAAATTCCCCATAGGAAAGCATTGAAAATTATTTTCAATGCTTTCCTATGGAGAGACCTAATGCGCGTGCACGGCATTGCCACGCATGCGCATTAGGTGTGCTCAGCTGGCGGGCGTGATCAGTCTTGCCCACCGGCTAACGTAATTACTGGGAGGAGCGACGCCGACCCAAAACCACCGCCGAGGGACATCAGCGGGGTCTCAGCTAAGTGACCTGAAGGGGTTTTCACCCCTTCAGCTACCTGGGATGGGAGGTGGGAGGGAGAGGGTACCTGCAGTGCCAGGAAAATGGATTGGTTTCCTGGCACTGGAGTTTCCCTTTAATGGTGTAAAATGGTGCACACTGCATGGTTTTCAGGCATAGACTGCAAAGATCATCTTTCCAACTTTGAAAAAGTCAAAACATCCCCAAATAAGAGGAACTTGTGGCTGGTTGTGCTGACATCTCTAAAACATTAACAAGCATGGCCTTTGGACTATTTTTTGCTAAAGAAAAAAAAGTCACGGGACACTCCAATGTGTTCTGTTCTGTCTGTAGCAAGAGTATCAGTATTACTTGTAATGGAAGACAGAACACCCAAACATCATATACTACGTTATTGAAAAGAAAGAAAATCTGATGAAATGTCATAAATAGGTTTAATTGGAATGCTTTTTTTTTTTTGTTTGTTTTTTTTTTTAAACATAGAGAAAGCTTGATTCAGCAAAGGAGATTCCAATTCAAAAGGTGCCAGACTGCCAGGTTACAGTTTAGACCTCAATTTAATATTCTTGGACAAGCCTTACAAAAGACTTTATATTTTTGGATAAACTTTTAAACTTTATTTAGTAAAGTGAAAAATATTTTAATATTTTTTCATATACTGATTTTTTTTTTAATATGACATATTTTTTATATTTTAAATGAACACTATAGCATAACACTATAGCGTAAGAAATACAATCATAAGTATTTCTATTGCTATAATGTCCTACTAACTATTTAGGTCACCCCCCTGTTACAGTTTAAAATAAACAATTGTTATTCGCCATTCAGTTCTCCATGCTGCCGCACCGCCTCCCTGGCTAACATCATCATGAGTGATGATCTCAACCAATCCAGTTCTTCCCCATATGGAAGCACCTTGAGGTTAAAGTGCATGCACGGAAAATTACAGCGCCATGCTAATCAAATACTCTCTTTTAGCATCATTTGATTGAGAACCAAGAGTGACTCAGTTCTTTTAGGGGAAACACCTCAAGTGGCTGTAATGAAAACATTGCTTTTCCTAAAAAATGCTTTACATTGTAGGGTTAAAACGCCACGGGCACTGCACTCATTGAGATGAAGTGGTCTGAATGGAGAGGAAGGGGGTTAAACACTCACCTTTCTCCAGCACCGGGCTCACTGGGTGCTGGGGACTCTCCTCCTCCTTTGGCCATCATCGGCTGAATGCGCATGTACGGCAAGAGCCGCGCGCGCATTCAGCCAGTCCATAGGAAAGCATTCTCAATGCTTTCCTATGGAAGCTGGCGTCTTCTCACTGTGAAAATCACAGTGATAAGCGCGGAAGCGCCTCTAGCGGCTGTCAATGAGACAGCCACTAGAGGCTAGATTAACCCATAGGTAAACATAGCAGTTTCTCAAATCCCTTTTGTCTCCAAGTCTTTTTCTTTCTAATACTCACCAAAAGACAGAAACTGGTTAACAAAAAGCCACCAGCAAGTGCTGAGTATTATTGCTGGACTCTAGAGCAGTTTTGATATTTGTGCTGCACTGTATTGTATGTGGATAGCCGAAATGCTTATTGTTGCGTTTCATTGACATGTTGCATGGTTGGCATAGCCATTTCAATGCCACATTTATACCGCCCAGTGTTGGAAGACAAGCAATATTTTACGCCAAGAATACAGCGCTGCTAAATATGTTGGCACTTTACAAATAATAATAATAAGGATGTCCATAACCCGCTGCCAGCCACGGTGGTGGAGAATTATGAGAATGAGTAGCCCATTGACTTCTACAGTTTGACACCTGGCATCATCTAATACGGTGCTAGGTTACGTTGGCAATGCATTTGCAGCTGAGCAAATTTTAAATAAAGGATCTCAACTACATTCAATCAAAAAGAAAACTGTAACATATCTTCCTGGAAATATCTAAAAACAAATTTAAATTAAAAAAAACAACAACCATAAAACTGAACACAAGATCTTACCAAACAACTTGACAGTTGCTTCACCGATGCCCTTTGTGCCACCTGTGATGAGGACCACCCTGTTAAGATAGCGCAGACTCTGTTCTGTGCCACTGGATGTCATGGTGCTTTACCTGCAAGTCACACAGTGAAACTCTCTGAATGTGTGTTAGAGCAGTTTTAGTCACGCTTCCAGACCAGCATCAGCTGATCACAGAGGAAATAAATTTGGCTGGCCCAACTGACTGAGGCATGATGGGAAATCTAGCTGGAGAGAGACTATGAGTAGTACAGGAAATGAATTAATCCACAGGACAGTTTAAAACATGTTAAAATGGGCGAAAGAGATATATTGTTTTGTTGCCAGCAAAGTAATTTGAATTTTAGTTCTAATAGCTGTAACTAGGTAAATGATTTTGTGATAGTTCTGTTGCATAAAAGCTTCATCCTGTGTTAGTTTTTATTAGTTTTTTATTTGTTTTTATAGATATGATACTATTGTGTTCATACAGTGAAGACGATTTCACCTGAATTAACAGCTTGAAGAGGCACTCTATACACCATAACAACTTTGCATTTCTGCAAAAATCATGCAGTGGAAATCACCCTGCACTCACTATTATCTCTGAGAGGGGCTGAGAAATGCAGTGATTTCTAAAATCAGGCAATCCAGAACACTCAGTACCTGACTCACTGATATCAAACTCCACAGACACAACTTGGGCCGAGCATGTCCTCTCCTATGCTGAGCTGCGGACTGTATATGTGTGGAACACAGTCCTGCTAATCACAGAACATGGCCAATACACTAAATAGTCAAAACAGGATTACTCATAAGGCAGCAGAGATGGTCTGGGTTCAAATCATCAAAGTGTTACTCCAGTCACTATGCTCTTACATAGTTACATAGTTACATACAGTCAGGTCCATAAATATTGGGACATCGACACAATTCTAATATTTTTGGCTCTATACACCACCACAATGGATTTGAAATGAAATGAACAAGATGTGCTTTAACTGCAGACTGTCAGCTTTAATTTGAGGGTATTTACATCCAAATCAGGTGTAGGAATTACAACAGTTTGTATATGTGCCTCCCACTTTTCAAAGGACCAAAAGTAATGGGACAATTGGCTGCTCAGCTGTTCCATGGCCAAGTGTGTGTTATTCCCTCATTATCTCATTTACAAGGAGCAGATAAAAGGTCCAGAGTTCATTTCAAGTGTGCTATTTGCATTTGGAATCTGTTGCTGTCAACTCTCAATATGAGATCCAAAGAGCTGTCACTATCAGTGAAGCAAGCCATCATTAGGCTGAAAAAACAAAACAAACCCATAAGAGAGATAGCAAAAACATTAGGTGTGGCCAAATCAACTGTTTGGAACATCCTTAAAAAGAACAAACGCACCGGTGAGCTCAGCAACACCAAAAGACCCGGAAGACCACGGAAAACAACTATGGTGGATGACACCCTTCACAACAGTTGGCCAGATCAAGAACACCCTCCAGGAGGTAGGTGTATGTGTGTCAAAGTCAACAATCAAGAGAAGACTTCACCAGAGTGAATACAGAGGGTTCACCACAAGATGTAAACCATTGGTGAGCCTCAAAAACAGGAAGGCCAGATTAGAGTTTGCCAAACAACATCTAAAAAAGCCTTCACAGTTCTGGAACAACATCCTATGGACAGATGAGACCAAGATTAACTTGTACCAGAGTGATGGGAAGAGAAGAGTATGGAGAAGGAAAGGAACTGCTCATGATCCAAAGCATACCACCTCATCAGTGAAGCATGGTGGTGGTAGTGTCATGGCGTGGGCATGTATGGCTGCCAATGGAACTGGTTCTCTTGTATTTATTGATGATGTGACTGCTGACAAAAGCAGCAGGATGAATTCTGAAGTGTTTCGGGCAATATTATCTGCTCATATTCAGCCAAATGCTTCAGAACTCATTGGACAGCGCTTCACAGTGCAGATGGACAATGACCCGAAGCATACTTCAAAAGCAACCAAGGAGTTTTTAAGGGAAAGAAGTGGAATGTAATGCAATGGCCAAGTCAATCACTTGACCTGAATCCGATTGAGCATGCATTTCACTTGATGAAGACAAAACTGAAGGGAAAATGCCCCAAGAACAAGCAGGAACTGAAGACAGTTGCAGTAGAGGCCTGGCAGAGCATCACCAGGGATGAAACCCAGCGTCTGGTGATGTGTTCCAGACTTCAGGCTGTAATTGACTGCAAAGGATTTGCAACCATGTATTAAAAAGTGAAAGTTTGATTTATGACTGTTAATCTGTCCCATTACTTATGGTCCCTTAAAAAGTGGGAGGCACATATACAAACTGTTGTAATTCCCACACCGTTCACCTGATTTGGATGTAAATACCCTCAAATTAAAGCTGAAAGTCTGCAGTTAAAGCACATCTTGTTTGTTTCATTTCAAACCCATTGTGTTGGTGTATAGAGCCAAAAAGATTAGAATTGTGTCGATGTCCCAATATTTATGGACCTGACTGTAGCTGAAAAGTGAATTGTGTCAATCAAGTTCAGCCTTCCTCACATTTGTTTTTTGCTGTTGATCCAAAAGAAGGCAAAAAACCCAGTTTGAAGCACAATTTTGCAACAAGCTAGGAAAAAAAATTCCTTCTTGACCCGAGAATGGCAGTCAGATTTATCCTCGGATCAAGCAGTTATTACCCTACATTGAAATATTATATCCTTGAATATTCTGTATTTGCAAGTATGCATTCAGGGCCGGACTGGCCTACTGGGATACCGGACCGCAATTACAGGGCTAGTGTGCACCAGCCCGGGCCGCAATTACAGGGTGACCGGCAGGAGGGGATGCGCTCTCCTCCTGCCGGTCACAGAATGTAGCGTGGCCGAGCAGGCAGATCGCGGTAGGGGAGCTTCTGTTCACCTACCCGGTCTGACAGGAAGCGAGAACGCTCCTCCCGCGAGCAGGCAGGTTGGAGCGTTGCCGTGAGTTACCATGGCAATGCTCCGACCTGCCTGCTGTTCTCGCGGGAGTAGAGAGAAGTCAGCCTGCAGCCTGAGGAGCTGTAGGCTGAACAGCATGTGCCACCACTGGACCACCAGGGATTGAACATTAAAGAATAGTCGTTCCCCCTCTCCCCTGACCAAAGGTAAGGGGGGAGGGGGGTAATATAAAGCTTTTTTTATTTTTAAAATATATCAATGCTATAAACCCCCCCATAAACACTACACCCCCCCACCCACAGCACCCCTCCACACATAATAAACAGCACCACTCCACACACACAGAACCCCCCACACTCAGCACACCTTCACACACAGCATTCTTCCATGCACACAGCACCCCTTCACACACACAGCACACTTCCATGCACACAGCACCCCTTCACACACACAGCACCCCTTCACACACACAGCACACTTCCACGCACACCGCACCCTTCCACACACACAGAACCCCTTCACACACACAGCACACTTCCATGCACACAGCACCCCTTCACACACACAGCACCCCTTCACACACACAGCACACTTCCACACACACAGCACCCTTCCATGCACACAGAACCCCTTCACGCACACCGCACCCCTTCACGCACACAGAACCCCCCACACTAAGCACCCCTTCACACACACAGCACACCTCCACGCACACAGCACCCTTCCACCCACACAGAACACACACAGCACCTTCACGCACACAGAACCCCCCAACACTAAGCACCCCTTCACACACACAGCACACTTCCACGCACACAGCACCCTTCCACGCACACAGAACCCCTTCACGCACACAGCACCCCTTCACACACACAGAACCCCCACACTCAGCACCTCTTCACACACACAGCACCCCTTCACACACACAGCACACCTTCACACACTCAGCACCCCTTCACACTCAGCTCCCCTTCACACACACAGCACCCCTTCATGCACACTTCCACGCACACAGCACCCTTTCACGCACACAGCACCCTTTCATGCACACAGAACCCCTTCACACTCAGCACCCCTTCACACTCAGCATCCCTTCACGCACACAGCACCCTTCCACGCACACAGCACCCTTCCACGCACACAGCACCCCTCCACACACACAGAACCCCTTCACACACAAACGGCCCTCTCTCCACACACACACACACACACAGCAACCCCTCCACACACAGCACACACACACTGTAGCTCCCCACACACACTAAACCGCTACACACACTGCACCCCCTCCAAATACACACCACACCCCCCACACATAGAACCCCTACCCACACTGCACTCCCCACACACTGAACCCCTACACACACTGCACCCCTCACTGCAGTCTCTATATGTGTGTATTCAGCAGTCTGTATGTGTGTGTATTCAGCAGCCTGTGTATATATTCAGCAGTTTCTATATGTGTGTATTCAGCAGTCTGTGTGTGTTTTTTGCGGTTTGTGTGTATTCAGCAGTGTGTGTATTCAGCAGTCTGTGTGCGTGTATTCAGCAGTCTGTCTGTGTGTGTAAGTATTGTATTTGTTGGAGGTACCAATAAATATAAGCCTAATTTTATTGATAATTTATATTTTTATTCCTTTGAGTGATTGCGTAGTCAGGGCCCCAGTGCATTGGTTTGCCCAGCGGGCTATTATGCTGTTATGATGGCCCTGGTCTAGGATATGTGTGTGCTCTGGTGATCATACTCCTACAAAATGTAAATGAAAAGACACTCATTTGAGTACCAGGAAGGGGATAAGCTGTAAGAGCCACTTCTGGCCAAGAAGAGGTTAAAGACTTCTAGTGTGTATGTATTTCTCTGTTTTGTTTTGTTTTAGCGATTTTTGTATCGCGAATGGGTGTCCCATTTTTATATTTTCAAAATCTAGTCACTCTAGACACATGGAAGGTTGGGAGGGGGTATAGGCAGGGCTGGATTAACATAGGGGCTGATGGAGCTGCAGCTCCAGGCAGTGGTGTATCCTGGTTTTGTGCTGCCCTAGGCAGGACAAAACTCAGGTGCCCCCTCGCCCCGCGCCACCCCCACCCAACCCTTCCCCCCGCCCCACCTTCTAAATACACACACACACACACACACACAGTCAGACACACACACACAGTCAGACACACACACACAGTGAGACACACACACAGTCAGACACACACAGTCAGACACAAACACACACAGACACACACACACAGTCAGACACAAACACACACACACACACAGACACACACACA
>OW240921.1:46544440-46681095 GCA_933207985.1 Pelobates cultripes | reverse complement strand
ATTACATTGTATTTGTTTAATGTGTTACACTGATAAAAAAATAAAAATAGATATTTTCCTTCATAATCTGCATAAACTGCACTGGTGATACAGACTGTATGCTACTTCAGATACACCCTTCACAGACCAGTAATAGGCTCATCTATTAGGAGCATCTCTTTTTGGTCTACGGAGGTGTGATCTTATCCCATAAATCCTGGTCCACAGGTTTATGGGATAGACAGTATATCACAGCTGTTCCAAACATTCGAATTGATGAGCAGAACTGCTCTAGAAACATAGCAGCTGTACTGGAGCGATCAGTTTATATATAACTTAGTTCTGTAGTTTAGTGAACTGGGTTGTATGCCGTGATCTTCTGAGAAGTCAACAACACAAGCACACAGCTGAGGCTTGGTTCTCTGAAAGGAGAATAAAAAGAGCCCTCTTACTAGTGTGTATGGCAACCGCATGCCACACATACATAGCACACAACTGACAAAGCAAAGGTGGAAGTGAAAACTCCTCTCTTGCTGTGTGCGGACTAGAGGGCGGTCTTATAGTTGCAGAGATTTTTACAAATCACTCTCAGTATATAGTCAGTGTAGGGTTTTCTGCTGTAAAATGTTGAAAATTGTGAAAGAGCTTAGTGTGGCCCTTTAACATAAGCCCTCATTTTGGTTAACCTTACTGTTGGCTGAAGCAACATATAGGCTATGGGTAGGCAACCTTTAGCACTCCAAATCTTGTGGAATACAACTTCTAGAGTGCCGAAGGTCGCCTACCCCTGATGTAGGCAATGTTTATAAATAATGTCATACTAAAAACAAAAACATGACAGAGCAATATTTATTCTTCACTATATTATTTGAGATATGAGCAAAAATGCTATCCACATCTTTTGAGGCTGCACATGTGTATGAAGCTTTAACAAAGGGGTATTATACATTGGGAAAGGGATTAAATTGGGATCAAACATTATACAAGCCTACTGTAATCTTCACAGTCTGACTGTAATATTATTTACAAACCTATTGACCACTAATAAAACCACTATGGAATTTACAAGTGACATCATTATAAACAATAAGGGATGAAAAGGCAGCACTTACATGACAAAGCCAAAACGTCTATCCAGAAGTTGTATTCTATCATCAATGATGGTCTTGTTTCTGCGCCTCTCAAGAAAGGACAGTGCCAAAATGATAAGAACCTACAACAAAACCACTTGCTGAATTTTACAAATATTACTTTTGAGTGGCACTATTATTATTATTATTATTACTGGTATTTATATAGCGCCAACATATTCCGTAGCACTTTACAATATTATCAAAGGGGGAGATTTAACAATAAATGAGACAATTACAATAACTTAGAGGAACAATAGGTTGAAGAGGGCCCTGCGCAAATGAGCTTACAGTCTATAGGTTCACAATTAATGCTAGTTAGAGTGTATATAAGCACATCCACATATTTAGCTAAGCACTCATTCCACATTTTGGTTTTTATATCAAATATCTCCCTCACCAGCCATCTCCCCCACTTCAATTTTAGAGAGACCAGAGAGCATGCATTGAACCGCTCCCGGAGTTGATCAGTCCACAGAAACCCTCTGATACTTTCCCAATAGCTTGCACGAAGGAACATTTTGCACCACTGGTGGTCTAGAGCATGTGCCTAACAGGATCACCAGCGATAATTATTCTGTTCCGTTTTAGAGGAGAAGGAGCTGTGCTGTAAGGGCAGCAGTTGTGGTGTATAGGGGCTGTAATTTGGAGGGTAAAGTGGCTTAAAGTATTGAAAAAGTAGTAATAATTATTATATTAACTAGTAAAGACCCTCCTCCCCCCTCACTTTGGCCTACCATGGGCCAGGGAGGAGGGTCTTTACTAGTTACTTTTTCAATACTTTACAGCCCTATCCCCAGCATACACTGTACTATACCTATCCCCCCACAGCACAGCTCCTATCTCTGCACAAAGTGACGCCGCTATTTCCCTTACAAAGTGCAAGTGGGCTGCCCTGGTGGAGCATCTACCGGACATGCCCACTTTGGTGTGCCAATAATGACCCAATGTGACCACTATTATTGGGCTATATAATTTTTTGTCCCAGTTGGCCATGTACTCCATAAGTAAGAGTGTTAATATCTGAGCAATTAATAAACTGTTGCCAGTCCAAACCAGAATAGGTACATTGGACCTCTAGATATCAGGACTTACCGATGGAACAAGAGAACAATGAAGGAACAAATCCATGTCTATGTAACTTTTACATGTGGCATTTTCCTGAGATGCCCTGAAAAATAGTAAAACAATTATAAGATGGATATCAGATAAAACCGTGAAGAAATACAATTAATACATTTTTATACAATTTATAAGTGTTTGGGTAGATGAGGTAAATGTAAATATCACACAGCTCTGACACACAGTGATAAAACTTACAAGATTTATTAAGGGTCTCCTTTACCGTCTTGATCCAAATCCATTCTACGATGCCATACAACATGAAGGAACAAGTATTATCGTAAGACCAATACATGGAGAAATGTGTCAGCCCTGAGCAGTGAGATTACTACCATTAGTGATAGGAGATGTGCTGGTACAGATATAAGAAGTCAAAACTTATGATGGGTTGACAAAAGTTTGTGTGTGAGAGAATGGGGCTTTACTATGGTAAAGGAATGCAAAACCAGATGGGGGCCAGGTAAAGCCCTTTGATGTCTGGACTCTTACAGATAGAACATGGCATGGGGACAAGTAAAATGAGTGTTCAGTTTGTTGCTGTATCACTATCAGTTGTCTTGTATTGTATTAGTTTAGTTCAGATGGTTGTTATTATTATTTCATGACCCATGTTTATACCTTACTTAATTTTTTCATATTTCTCTAATTAAAAGGACGCTATAGTCACCAAAACAATGTTAGCGTAATGAAGCAGTTCTGGTGTATTGATCATACCTGTGTAGTCTCACTGCCATGTAGGAGTTAAACCACTTTGTTTATGCAGCCCTAGTCACACCTCCTTACATGTGACTTACACACCCTTCCTACACATTTCCTGTAAATTGAGATATAATGGTTATATTTACTTTACTGCACAGTCTGTTTAATTTACAATTGCTTATTTCCTGCACGGTTACTAGCTTTCTAGACCTTGCAGGAGCCTTCTGTGTGTGATTAAAGTTCAATTTACAGAGCAGGAGGTAAAACGCATTTAAAATAAGTTAACATCTGATTGAAAATGAAATTTTGTTTTTAATGTTGGCTGTGTGTGAGTCACAGCCAGGTATGTGTGGCTTGAGTTGCACAAAGAGAAACAAAAGTGATTTAACTCCTAAATGACAGAGAACTGAGCAGTGAGAATGATCTATACACTAAAATTGCTTAATTAAGCTAAAGTTGTTTTGGTCACTATAGTATCCCTTTAATTTATATTTGTTTGTGACAAATTTTTAACAGTTTTCCAAAATCACAAGAGAGAAATATGGCACAAGTGCACCCCAAACCTAACAGCTGACAGCATCACACCTTGATCAGTAAGGCATGATAGTGTGTGAATAAGAGTAGGGTACTTTAAACATAAACAAAATATAAAAGATACTAGCCAAGTACAAACAAGCTATGATTAGATTTTTATATGTTTGGCCACATGCTCTGGTCAAAAATGAATATTGAAATTACTTGTACAATTACAGAGAGATCCCACCATTAACATATTGGGCTGGATGATGACTACAAATTTGAGTTTGGCATGGGGCCATTAGTTGTTACGTTCAGACTCATAAGAGCAAATTGGCTTTAAGTGTACATGAGGAATTATGTGCCCTTAATTATTAAGGGAACGCAGCAAGCACAATAACCACTACAGCCCACTTCAACAAAGCTTAATGTAGTGGTTATGGTGTCAGAAGTGTCTTGTTACCCTCCCAGTGTAAGTAGTCAAACCATTCACAAATAGTTTAACAACTCACTTGAGGTCCACTGGGTGCTGATCACCTCCTCCTCTGCAGCACTGAGCTAGCCTGGTGGTGACAAGTGGCTCTCATTAGCTCAGTGTGCTCTGCTGACAGGTAAGTTGTCAAACTGCATGCGATTTGACTACTTACCATGGTAGGGCACTAGGGCACTTCAGCACCATAATCACTACAGAAAAACAATTATTAATATTGCTGACACGTATAAAGTGCCAACATGTCCTGCACCAACATACCTTTAGCTCAATGAAGCTCTTTTGGTATATAGATCATGCTCCTGCAGTCTTACTATTAAGTATTTTACCATTTAGTGGTTAAATCGCATTTTATGCATCCCTAGCCTTACATCACCTGGCTGTGACTAACACAACCTCCCTTTTCTGAAAATGAGCCTAAAATCTTTAGCTTCCCTTATTGCACAATATATTTAATTTACAATTTCTTATCTTTCACTCTGATAATAATCTGCAATCTGCTAAATCCTACTGTGTGTGACTAAAGTTCAATGAACAGATCAGAAGATAAGAACGTCAAAAGTAAACACATTGCGCTGTAAAAATGAAACACATTTTTCATGGAGGCTGTGGAAAACACAGCCAGGGAAGGTGTGGCTAGGGCTGCATAAACAAAGTGATTTAACTCCTAAATGGCAGAGCACTGAATAAATTTAGAGCTCTGTGGTTTCTCTGTTACACACTGTGTATAAGTCACTAGGCCGTACTTAAGTTCATGAATAAATCAAGCATGACATTTCTGTGCAATTTAAGTTTTGTTTGCCTCTATGGTATTAAATACTGCAGGTCGAGTTGATCCATGTCCTTCATCTGCACATGCACTTTTCAAAATGGTCACTGTGCTATTATATGCATAGTCAGATAGTCAGGATACTCAGACACCTTATTTTTGTGAAAACTATCACAGCTTTAACAATATAAAACATTTTAAGGTCATTGTCAACATACTTAAACATTACATATCAACCCCAACTCCCTTAACAATTATACCCCAGACAATGACCCACATCACAATAAATGATAACACATTATAGCATATAATTAACATGTAAAACATAAACCATTGCCACCAAGGGCATGATTTTCCAGATTTCACAATGTAGGGGTATACCAAGATACACTCTACACACACCAGGTTCAGAGCTACCAACGAGCTCGAACCTACCAATACCCTTCCAAACCTAACTGTTCTTAGCGAACTAAACTAACTTACATCTGGACAAACAACCTATATCCCAACTTCTCTATCCAGCCCCCGCCTCTGTGACCAAACGGTAGCTAAAACAAAAAGGGAGGGAGGGTGGGTGGGACAAAAACAGGTAAGTGACGATTAAATTAAGATGGCCCATGATCTAAAAGGGCCACTATATATACTCCGATAGCTCAAACCCCACCCCCAATTCCTCACACTACACCCCTTAAATGCATGTCTTCTAGCAATGTCAAGGCCATTTCCCCTTAACTGTGCTACTCCATGGGCTACAGTCACGGTTATGGATGTTTCTTGCTGTCAGCCTTTAAACACAAATGGGTGGATCAGAAGTTTTTATGGCCTCTCCACACAGCATTTAGAGGTGCAGGAAATGTTAACGGGGAGAAAAAGCTTAGAAATGTCATTCTCGTTCCCTTCATCCTCCTGGGGCATATTTAAATAATCTTGGCCAAGATTTTGTCCCTTGTTGCCTGGCTGTATGTCCGAGATGTCAGTGTCACAGTTTAGCAATAGGTCTGAGTTACAGCAGTTATGATCAGGTATTCGTGTAAATATGCGTACTGTTTCACACTTGTAAAGTACATGGAAAACATCTATATATTTCTTGAGCAGTTTGCCACACTATCTAAAAAAAATAGTTTCACATTACTTGAAAACCACATGCAACACATTTCCAAAGAAAATCATTCTGCATTCAATTATAACAAAAAACCTAATTTGCGTAATCCATGCAATACAGCAAGAACATTGAAATTGCAATCTGTAGCGGTACTTACCCTCTCTAGGGGCCGGGCGAGGTCCTCTTTCCCCGCCGCGCACGGTCCTGCAACTGCACGAGCCGCGCGAGGCTCGTCCGACGGGGAGAACAGGAAGGCGTGCATTGATCGCGAGAAGCGGCCACGTGACTCGTCTGGCACTGGGAGTGCGCCGCGTGTATCGGGCGCGCTTTTAAAGGGACAGTGGGAGCCAAAAATAAAAAAGGTCTCCCATTGACCCATGTCATTCCACATTCCCCACAGTGGCGGATCCAGAGCCTGATCTCGGGAGGGGCACTTGTAGATTATTTAAAGAAATAATCCAGACACAATAACCACTACAGCTCAGTGTAGTGGTTATGGTGTCAATAGTGCCGGGACCCCCTCCCACAGTAAGTAGTCAAACCGTTTAAGAACAGTTTGACAACTTACCTGAAATCTGCTGGGAAATGGGGCTGTAGTAAGGTATAGGAGCAGTGGTGTGTGTGAGTGGTGCAATGTGTAAGGGGTTCAGTGTGTGTGTGTGTGTGTGAAGGTTGTAGTGTGTGAGTGAGGGCGGCAGTGTATGTCAGGGATGCAGTGTATGTGTGTAACAGTTGCAGTGTGTGTGAGTATTGCAGTGTGTGTGTATGGAGGGCAGTATGTGTGTATAGGGGAGCAGTGTGTGTATGTGGGGGCAGTGTGTGTATGGGGGGCAGTTTGTGTGTATGGCGGGCAGTTGTGTGTATAGGGGCAGTGTGTGTGTATGGGGGCGGTTGTGTGTATGTTGGGGCAGTGTGTGTGTGTATGGGGGCAGTGTGTGTGTGTGTGTGTGTGGATAGGGGGCAGTGTGTGTATGGGGGGCAGTGTTTGAGTATGGGGGGCGTGTGTGTGTGGGGGCAGTGTGTGTGTATGGGGGGCAGTATGTGTGTATGGGGGCAGTATGTGTGTGTATGGGGGGCAGTTTGTGTGTATGGGGGGCAGTTTGTGTGTATGAGGGGCAGTTTGTGTGAATGGGGGGGCAGTGTGTGTGAATGGGGGGGCAGTTTGTGTGTATGGGGGGCAGTATAGGGGGCAATGTATGTGTGTGTGATCAGGGTATGGTGGGTTTTTTTTTTATTATATAATATTTTTTAATTTAATTAAAATAAATAAATATTCTATGTCCCCCCTCCCTTCTTACCTTTACTGGGGAGGAGGGGGGACAGATTTCGTTCCCTGGTGGTCCCAGTGGTGATTCATTGGTGGTCCCAGTGCTGAGAGTGAACTCTAGCCCGCACTCCCGGGCTAGAGTTCACTCTCGCGAGATTTGGAGCGTTGCCGTGGTAACCGTGGCAACGCTCCAAATCTCGCGAGAGGAGGACCCGGAGGAGCTGCAGACTGAGCTCCGGGTCCTCCATCTCCCTCCCCTGCCGGCTGTCAGCACAGTGCCTGCGGACCGGGGAGGGAGAGCTCTGATCTCCCTCCGGTCCGCAGGCACATTGCAGGGCTAGCACCTGCATGTGCAGGCAGGGGAGGGAGACCGGCGGATTTCTCGGGGGGGGCAATTGCCCCGTTGCCCCCCCCCTGGATCCGCCACTGATTCCCCATACACTCACGTTTTGGGGGTGTGGATATGACAAGGGCCAATCAAATTAAACTAATAGATATTTATACTCACCTTTCCCTTAGCTCCCTGCCATATCGTGGTTTCTGATTCAGTTCCCTTCAGTGCTTGTTTTGTGTAGTAGTGTTTTTTTCGTGCTTGACCTTGGCTTTGCACCTGACTCCAATTTTCTCTTTAGCCCTGCTTTGTCTTG
This sequence comes from Pelobates cultripes, assembly GCA_933207985.1. Classification (NCBI taxonomy): domain Eukaryota; kingdom Metazoa; phylum Chordata; class Amphibia; order Anura; family Pelobatidae; genus Pelobates; species Pelobates cultripes. The sequence goes on along the minus strand of OW240921.1, from coordinate 46,673,374 downwards.
TTCGCTGGTTTCCTGACTCCTGTGTACCAGTCCTTGGCTAGTTCTTGTTTATGCTGTCTCTCTGTACCCTTGACCTCGGCTCATTCTTGACTCTGTCTTTTCCTGTCCACGTCGAGTCCGGCCATTCTAAGGCCCGGTAAGATGTATCTTGTTATCTTGTCTCTCGTTGGACTATTCTTGCGTGTTGGGGTATACTACCGTGACACAATCAAACTTTAAAGAGCATACATACATGGACATGTTATCTGTGCATATTTTTGCTAAAATTCAAAACACAGAGATAGCCACTTCAAATGTAGATAATTAACAAAAATGCAATAATTAAAAGCAATAACACATAGTACAACATAGTAATTTACTGTTAAAGTGGGCCTATCGTCTCCTGTCACTTAATGAGCATTTCATACTCAAATGCTGATGTTGATTATGTCGGAATTCCAGTGCAATCAAAGGATATCATAAGATAAAGTAGGGATCACTTTGTCTTATAATCAAAGACCTGGTTGACAAAAGTTGGCAAAAGAGGACCTTCCACAATTAACATTTGTCAATTCTCACAGCCACACTTTTGTGTTTTGCTTTAATTGGTCTATGGAGGATCCTGAGGCCTCATGGGATTGCACATAGACCTCTGTGCACGCAGCAGCTGAAGAAAGAACATGGCACCACTATGACAGATGAGCTTTAGATGTGCAGTTTTGGTGCAGGTCTTCATTCTCCATCTGCAATGTAGAAGGAAGCAAGAAGATTTTTTTCCAAATCTATGGAGATAACACTGAATTGGTTACAAAAGATGACAATGATTGGTTACAAAAGATGATAAAGAATCCTCAATATCCTGCAAAGCCTGATGGTTGCTGTAGGAATATATGCAACGAGGATATGACGTTATGGCATTCATAGCATAGAGTATCATGGTCTATGTAGTTGAAAAATACCGGAAGTGATGTGTCGGACAAAATGGAAAAACGCCTCGTTACCAGACTAACATCAGGTGATTACCACGTCGAATACCATATGGACGAAATTATTGGATGGAACAAATAGAAAGGGCAGACCCCGTGAACACTTAAAATGGAACTGGGAAGAAATTGAAGTACATGTAGACTGAGAAAGCCCACGGAAGATGAAACGCTTCTTGTCCAGGGATACAGGACTCTGTTACCAGTAATTATTGTTTAATAGCTAGTACCTTTTTGGAGTATATACCTCTATCCAGATACTTTGTCATTTCCTGTAGTTTCTGAATTTAAAGGGACAGCATCACCCCAAAAGTTGATGCAATCCTTATACACTCAGTGCCAGGTAACGGACTCTGAAAAAGGTGAGCAATTTTGTCCAAAGATTTGCAGTCTTCATTATTCATGTGTATGTAAAATAATACACCCAGATCCTGCTACTATTAATCTTTTCTCGGTTGTGGACACCATAATCTGGAAACCCCTTTGAAAAATCAGAGAGTTTAAAGGTCTGTTTGCCATCTGGGAAGTGCACACTAGTGTGATGTTTAGAGCCTATATTTGAAAAGGTTCTAAAACATGTGAGTTTGGATTTTATATCTATTATACCATTCCACTTTATAACAGAGTTACGCTATTAGTGTTTTCTCTTCTTTTTCTGCTTTAAATATACCACTTGACCCCCCTGTATTTGTTGAGGGGTAAGTCTCTGATTCAATTTCATAGCGCTGCACTCCCACTTGGTTGTTTTAAGTGGTGGGTACATCACCTAAACACTAAGTTTTGTTCCTTCTGTGTTTTCCAAGAAGAGACTACAGCCAGGGGAGCTAACTGAAGTAGGAAGGAATCCTCCCTGGCTGTTTGATTGACAGCCAGGGGGGTGTTCCCTAGTTAATTTATAAAAAGTGCTAATTTCTCATAGAATTCACTACTTTTATAAACTGGGGTTAAACTATGATACTCTACACAGATAAAGATTTGGGGTTGTGGAGTGGTCATTTGCATTGTTGCTGATTCTTTTAATAAATAACCTATGTTGTTTAATTAATTTCAAGCTTGCATTTTTAGCGGGTTGTGGAATGATTTAGATAAAAAGTGTAAAATATTTTTAATTTCATTGTGTAAATACTGTGTCTGTAATACAAATGCCATGCATCCAAAAAATTATTCTCTGATTGTAATAATTGAAAAGCAAACAGAGCAAAGGTTAAGTGTAGATAACTACCGAGGATTCCATGTAGAGTACTATCAGCACAGGTAGAGGTAACATTCTACACTCTATCTGTGGCATGGGACATCTGGGGCATGGGATTTCCCCGAATAAAATGCCAGTAAGCAAAGTGCTTTTATTAGCTTTTCAATGTATATTTTTGTTGTTGTTATTTACAGTTTTATCTAGTAGCTATTAAGCCATTACCACACTTAAATTTCTAAACCATCTGCTATAAATGGCCAGAATATAGATCATCACACATGCTCTAATATGCTAATGCAAAGTTATAATTTAGATAAACAAATTTAGATATACAGCACATATTCATATACATTATATAGCATTCAATTTTGTATCCTCTACTATTTTTTTGCTCCTTTGTGATCTGAATAGATAACATAGCATGAGCTATTAAGAGAACAATGCACAAACGATATACCACTGTGATGTCTGGATGCTAAATTTAGAATCTTTATAAATAAATATGAGGTTTATAAATAATAATAATAATAATAATTGTGGCAGACCTCTCTGCCTTTTGGGTTACTACTATTAGTTTGTTTGGTATTTGCCAGTTGTTCGTATGGTTCTGCTTTCATTCCCCTAAATACGAATGAACTACCGAATGGCAGGCCACCCAGCAGGGAAGTGTGCTGCTCGTTAACCTTTCTGCCCTCATTAACATTGTGGTTAACCACATAGAAACATAGAAACATAGAAACATAGAATGTGACGGCAGATAAGAACCATTCGGTCCATCTAGTCTGCCCAATTTTCTAAAAACTTTCATTAGTCCCTAGCCTTATCTTATAGTTAGGATAGCCTTATGCCTATCCCATGCATGCTTAAACTCCTTTACTGTGTTAACCTCTACCGCTTCAGCTGGAAGGCTATTCCATGCATCCACTACCCTCTCAGTAAAGTAATACTTCCTGATGTTATTTTTAAACCTTTGTCCCTCTAATTTAAGACTATGTCCTCTTGTTGTGGTAGTTTTTCTTCTTTTAAATATAGTCTCCTCCTTTACTGTGTTGATTCCCTTTTATATATTTAAATGTTTCTATCATATCCCCCCTGTCTCATCTTTCCTCCAAGCTATACATGTTAAGATCCTTTAACCTTTCCTGGTAAGTTTTATCCCGCAATCCATGAACCAGTTTAGTAGCCCTTCTCTGAACCCTCTCTAAGGTATCAATATCCTTCTGAAGATACGGTCTCCGGTACTGTGTACAATACTCCAAGTGTGGTCTCACCAGTGTTCTGTACAATGGCATGAGCACTTCCCTCTTTCTACTGCTATTACCTCTCCCTATACAACCAAGCATTCTGCTAGCATTTCCTGCTGCTCTATTACATTGTCTGCCTACCTTTAAGTCATCAGAAATAATCACCCCTAAATCCCTTTCCTCATATGTTGAGGTTAGGACTCTATCAAATATTCTGTACTCCGCCCTTGGGTTTTTACGTCCAAGATGCATTATCTTGCACTTATCCACATTAAATGTCGGTTGCCACAATTCTGACCATTTTTCTAGTTTACCTAAATCATTTGTCATTTGGCTTATCCCTCCTGGAACATCAACCCTGTTACATATCTTAGTATCATCAGCAAAAAGACATACCTTACCACAGACACTTCCAACTCCCGAACGGTCGGCTGGGTGGTCGTTCGTATGTATGAACATGTGGCGGCGGCCATCTTGGACAGTCGAACGCCCAGCAGTGTTCGTTGACAAACTCATGGAACTAATTTCGAACTCTGCTTCCCACAAACACCGCTGAAATCACCGACCCTTCATCGTTCTGTCCAAGGTTCATACGAACGCTGTACCGTTCGGTAAAGTGACAATGTATGAACATAACTGCCCCAGATAGCCATCCCATGGAGCTCATTCGTTTCGTCAAAAGCACCCTGTACAATAATTTAGCTCCATGGCGATTGAACTATGTGTATGGGATCTTAGCGCTATTCGGTTATATTGAGCGCTCAGATCTAAGCTGTCTGAGGATACGTTGAATGTGGGGATTCTATTCGGTACATTTGGAAATATACAGTCAGGTCCATAAATATTGGGACATCAAAACAATTCTAATCTTTTTGGCTCTATACACCACCACAATAGATTTGAATTGAAATGAACAAGATGTGATTTAACTGCAGACTTTCAGCTTTATTTTGATGATATTTACATCCAAATCAGGTGAACGGTGTAGGAATTACAACAGTTTGTATATGTGCCTCCCACTTTTCAAGGGACCAAAAGTAATGGGACAATTGGCTGCTCAGCTGTTCCATGGCCAGGTGTGTGTTATTCCCTCATTATCCCATTTACAAGGAGCAGATAAAATGTCCAGTGTTCATTTCAAGTGTGCTTGAAATATGAGATCCAAAGAGCTGTCACTATCAGTGAAGCAATCCATCATAAGGCTGAAAATACAAAACAAACCCATCAGAGAGATAGCAAAAACATTAGGTGTGGCCAAATCAACTGTTTGGAACATCCTTAAAAAGAAAGAACGCACCGGTGAGATCAGCAACACCAAAAGACCCGGAAGACCACGGAAAACAACTGTGGTGGAAGAACCGAAGAATTCTTTCCCTGGTGAAGAAAACACCCTTCACAAGAGTTGGCCAGATCAAGAACACTCTCCAGGAGGTAGGTGTATGTGTGTCAAAGTCAACAATCAAGAGAAGACTTCACCAGAGTGAATACAGAGGGTTCACCACAAGATGTAAACCATTGGTGAGCCTCAAAGACAGGAAGGCCAGATTAGAGTTTGCCAAACAACATCTAAAAAAGCCTTCACAGTTCTGGAGCAACATCCTATGGACAGATGAGACCAAGATCAACTTGTACCAGAGTGATGGGAAGAGAAGAGTATGGAGAAGGAAAGGAACTGCTCATGATCCAAAGCATACCACCTCATCAGTGAAGCATGGTGGTGGTAGTGTCATGGCGTGGGCATGTATGGCTGACAATGGAACTGGTTCTCTTGTATTTATTGATGATGTGACTGCTGACAAAAGCAGCAGGATGAATTCTGAAGTGTTTCGGGCAATATTATCTGCTCATATTCAGCCAAATGCTTCAGAACTCGTTGGACGGCGCTTCACAGTGCAATTGACAATGACCCGAAGCATACTGCAAAAGCAACCAAAGAGTTTTTTAAGGGAAAGAAGTGGAATGTTATGCAATGGCCAAGTCAATATATTGACCTGAATCTGATTGAGCATGCATTTCACTTGATGAAGACAAAACTGAAGAGAAAATACCCCAAGAACAAGCAGGAACTGAAGACAGTTGCGGTAGAGGCCTGGCAGAGCATCACCAGGGATGAAACCCAGCGTCTAATGATGTCTATGCATTCCAGACTTCAGGCTGTAATTGACTGCAAAGGATTTGCAACCATGTATTAAAAAGTGAACGTTTGATTTATGACTGTTAATCTGTCCCATTACTTTTGGTCCCTTAAAAAGTGGGAGGCACATATACAAACTGTTGTAATTCCTACACCGTTCACCTGATTTAGATGTAAATACCCTCAAATTAAAGCCGAAAAGTCTGCAGTTAAAGCACATCTTGTTTGTTTCATTTCAAACCCATTGTGTTGGTGTATAGAGCCAAAAAGATTAGAATTGTGTCGATGTCCCAATATTTATGGACCTGACTGTAGCTGAAAAGTGAATTGTGTCAATCAAGTTCAGCCTTCCTCACATTTGTTTTTTGCTGTTGATCCAAAAGAAGGCAAAAAACCCAGTTTGAAGCACAATTTTGCAACAAGCTAGGAAAAAAAATTCCTTCTTGACCCGAGAATGGCAGTCAGATTTATCCTCGGATCAAGCAGTTATTACCCTACATTGAAATATTATATCCTTGAATATTCTGTATTTGCAAGTATGCATTCAGGGCCGGACTGGCCTACTGGGATACCGGACCGCAATTACAGGGCTAGTGTGCACCAGCCCGGGCCGCAATTACAGGGTGACCGGCAGGAGGGGATGCGCTCTCCTCCTGCCGGTCACAGAATGTAGCGTGGCCGAGCAGGCAGATCGCGGTAGGGGAGCTTCTGTTCACCTACCCGGTCTGACAGGAAGCGAGAACGCTCCTCCCGCGAGCAGGCAGGTTGGAGCGTTGCCGTGAGTTACCATGGCAATGCTCCGACCTGCCTGCTGTTCTCGCGGGAGTAGAGAGAAGTCAGCCTGCAGCCTGAGGAGCTGTAGGCTGAACAGCATGTGCCACCACTGGACCACCAGGGATTGAACATTAAAGAATAGTCGTTCCCCCTCTCCCCTGACCAAAGGTAAGGGGGGAGGGGGGTAATATAAAGCTTTTTTTATTTTTAAAATATATCAATGCTATAAACCCCCCCATAAACACTACACCCCCCCACCCACAGCACCCCTCCACACATAATAAACAGCACCACTCCACACACACAGAACCCCCCACACTCAGCACACCTTCACACACAGCATTCTTCCATGCACACAGCACCCCTTCACACACACAGCACACTTCCATGCACACAGCACCCCTTCACACACACAGCACCCCTTCACACACACAGCACACTTCCACGCACACCGCACCCTTCCACACACACAGAACCCCTTCACACACACAGCACACTTCCATGCACACAGCACCCCTTCACACACACAGCACCCCTTCACACACACAGCACACTTCCACACACACAGCACCCTTCCATGCACACAGAACCCCTTCACGCACACCGCACCCCTTCACGCACACAGAACCCCCCACACTAAGCACCCCTTCACACACACAGCACACCTCCACGCACACAGCACCCTTCCACCCACACAGAACCCTTCACACACACAGCACCCCTTCACGCACACAGAACCCCCCAACACTAAGCACCCCTTCACACACACAGCACACTTCCACGCACACAGCACCCTTCCACGCACACAGAACCCCTTCACGCACACAGCACCCCTTCACACACACAGAACCCCCACACTCAGCACCTCTTCACACACACAGCACCCCTTCACACACACAGCACACCTTCACACACTCAGCACCCCTTCACACTCAGCTCCCCTTCACACACACAGCACCCCTTCATGCACACTTCCACGCACACAGCACCCTTTCACGCACACAGCACCCTTTCATGCACACAGAACCCCTTCACACTCAGCACCCCTTCACACTCAGCATCCCTTCACGCACACAGCACCCTTCCACGCACACAGCACCCTTCCACGCACACAGCACCCCTCCACACACACAGAACCCCTTCACACACAAACGGCCCTCTCTCCACACACACACACACACACAGCAACCCCTCCACACACAGCACACACACACTGTAGCTCCCCACACACACTAAACCGCTACACACACTGCACCCCCTCCAAATACACACCACACCCCCCACACATAGAACCCCTACCCACACTGCACTCCCCACACACTGAACCCCTACACACACTGCACCCCTCACTGCAGTCTCTATATGTGTGTATTCAGCAGTCTGTATGTGTGTGTATTCAGCAGCCTGTGTATATATTCAGCAGTTTCTATATGTGTGTATTCAGCAGTCTGTGTGTGTTTTTTGCGGTTTGTGTGTATTCAGCAGTGTGTGTATTCAGCAGTCTGTGTGCGTGTATTCAGCAGTCTGTCTGTGTGTGTAAGTATTGTATTTGTTGGAGGTACCAATAAATATAAGCCTAATTTTATTGATAATTTATATTTTTATTCCTTTGAGTGATTGCGTAGTCAGGGCCCCAGTGCATTGGTTTGCCCAGCGGGCTATTATGCTGTTATGATGGCCCTGGTCTAGGATATGTGTGTGCTCTGGTGATCATACTCCTACAAAATGTAAATGAAAAGACACTCATTTGAGTACCAGGAAGGGGATAAGCTGTAAGAGCCACTTCTGGCCAAGAAGAGGTTAAAGACTTCTAGTGTGTATGTATTTCTCTGTTTTGTTTTGTTTTAGCGATTTTTGTATCGCGAATGGGTGTCCCATTTTTATATTTTCAAAATCTAGTCACTCTAGACACATGGAAGGTTGGGAGGGGGTATAGGCAGGGCTGGATTAACATAGGGGCTGATGGAGCTGCAGCTCCAGGCAGTGGTGTATCCTGGTTTTGTGCTGCCCTAGGCAGGACAAAACTCAGGTGCCCCCTCGCCCCGCGCCACCCCCACCCAACCCTTCCCCCCGCCCCACCTTCTAAATACACACACACACACACACACACAGTCAGACACACACACACAGTCAGACACACACACACAGTGAGACACACACACAGTCAGACACACACAGTCAGACACAAACACACACAGACACACACACACAGTCAGACACAAACACACACACACACACAGACACACACACAGTCAGACACACACACAGACACACACACAGTCAGACACACACACACAGTCAGACACAAACACACAGACACACAAACACACACACACAGTCAGACACAAACACACACACACACAGTCAGACACACACACACACAGTCTGACACACACACACACACAGTCAGACACACACACACACACAGTCAGACACAAACATACACACAGAGTCAGACACACACACACACACACAGTCAGACACAAACACACACAATCACTCACATTAACACTTTTTTTTTTATTTACCCCCCCCCTACTTACCTTTGGGAATGCTGGGGGGGGGTCTCTTTCTCCCTGGGGGTCCAGTGGCTGCCGGTCGGGCTGATGGGCTGGGCTGGGCGGGCGGCGCTGGGTGGGCGAGGGAGCATTTCCCCTGAGCACTCTGCTCAGCTTCCTCGCGCGCCGCAGAGTGAGGCTGGGAGCCGGGTTGATGACGTCATATTCCGGCTCCCAGCCTCACTCTGCGGCACGCGAGGGAGCTGAGCAGACAGCTCAGAGGAAGAGCTCCCTCGCCAGCCGCCCGACCGACCATCAGCCAGTACCGCCCGCCCAGCCCAGCATGTCAGTTAGCCACGAGGCAAACTAGGCATTTGCCCTGGGCATTTGGGGGCGGCGTTTTTTGCCGCCCCCTGAAAAATGCCGCCCAAGGCAAATGCCTTGTTTGCCTCACGGCTAATACGTCCCTGGCTCCAGGCCCAGGCCCATGGAATAGGCCCATTAAAAAAAATAAAAAAATATATATATATATTTTATTTTTTTATTTTTTACACACTACTCTTAGGTTTGCCACCTGACTGGTATTTTACTGGCACAGCTGGTATTTGAATCTGCCTGGCCATGCCGGTATTGCAGTAATACTGGCAATACAAATGCTGGTATTTTTCTCAGAATAAATGGAGATTACGCTGCAATACCAGCACCGGCCAGTAGGGGTCACTGTGTGTGGAGAGAGGCAGGGATAGGAAGTTACAGCATATCCCTGCCTCTCTCTACTACTCACAGATCCGTGGGGGAGCAGCAACACAGCACAGAGAGTCCAGACAGCAGCTCTACAGCTCAGGTAAGTGAAGGATGGGGGGAAAGGCAGCAGGGACACATGAGGACACAGACACTAGGGGACATATGGGGACACTGAGACACTAGGGGACACATGGGGACACAGACACTAAGGGACACTAGGACACATGGGGACACAGACACTGGGAGACACTCGGGGACACTGGAAAACATGGGGACACTGAGACACTAGGACACATGGGATGCTGAGAGACATGGGGACACTGTGAGACATAGGGACATTGGGAGACATTCGGACACGGAGACACTATGTCCCCAAGTCTCCCAGTGTCTGTGTCCCATGTCTCTCAGTGTGCCTAGTGTCCCAGTGTCCCTATATGTCCCAGTGTCCCCATGTCTCCCAGTGTCCCCAAGTGTCTGTCTCCCAGCCAGTGTCCCCTAGTCTCCCTGTGTACCCTAGTCTCACAGTGTCTGTGTTCCCATGTCTCTGTGTCCCTAGTGTCTTAGTGTCCTCAAATGTTTCAGTGTCCCCATGTCTCCCACTGTCTGTGTTCCTAGTGTCTCCCAGTGTCCCTATATGTCCCAGTGTCCACAACTGTCCCCATGTCTCCCAGTGTTCCCAAGTGTCTGTCTCCCAGCCAGTGTCCTCGGTGTCCCCTAGTCTCCCAGTGTCTGTGTTCCCATGTCTCTGAGTCCCTATTGTCTTAGTGTCCCCAAATGTTAGTGTCCCCATGTGTTTCAGTGTCCCCATTTCTCCCAGTTTCCCTAAATGTCTGTGTCCCCATGTCTCTCAGTGTCCCCATGTCTCTCAGTGTCCCCGGGTCTCTCAGTGTCCCCATGTCACTAGGATACTGGGGACACACTGAGACATTGTGACACTGGGAGAAATGGGGACACTGAGACACTGGGAGACTAGGGGACTGGGGACTAGGGGACTAGGGGACTGGGCGACATGGGGACACTGACACTGTGATACATAGGGACACTGAGACACTGGGTGACTTGCAAGACTGAGACACTGGGAGACAGGGAGACACTGGGAGCAATCCATCTATACAGCAGAATCAAACTGTGAGTAGTTGGTGATTTTACAGAATTTTCTCTGATGTCACTCCTTGTGATTTACATCATGTGATGTCACGCATAACTAATTAATTATAAAAATGATTAAAGCTGGTATTTTTTCCCAAGAAAGGTGGCAACCTTAACTACTCTTCACATATTCTTGCTTAAAGGAGCACTATAGGGTCAGGAACACAATAATGCATTTCTGACCCTATTATGTTAAAACCACCACCCTGGCCCCTTCTTGCCTCCCTAAATATAGGATTGGCTGAGACTGTCAACTAGGCAGATCAGGGGCAAAGCCAGCACAAGTCCAACATAGCCCTGGCCAATCAGCATCTCCTCATAAAGATAAATTGAATCAATGCATCTCTATGAGGAAAGTTCAGTGTCTGCATGCAGAGGGTGGAGACACTGAATGGCAGTGCTGCACACTAGGCAGTACTGCCCCAGGAAGCACCTCTAGCAGCCATCTAAGGAGCGGCCAGTGGAGTTATTTTCTCTGAAAAGACAGTGTTTACTGCAAAAAGCCTGAATGGAATGATTCTACTAACCAGAACAAATACAATAAGCTGTAGTTGTTCTGGTGACTATAGTGTCCCTTTAAGTTTGGAAGCTTAAGAGGGATGTATGGGAACAAAACTTGTGTGGACTGGCTGACAATAAAATTAGTTAAGGTAATGCAGACGTTGGTCTCTCTAACACTGTGGCATGTCTTCTACACTCACTACATACACCTTTTCTCTGTGTCAGACTATACACCAGGAACTTCTGCCTGCTAGTAAGAAGGTAAGGAGACAAGTGGACCAGCGAGTGCTAGGGGACAGTCCTTAGAAAGCAAGAAGTGAGCGCATCATAGTATGCCCTTAGTTGGACAGCCTGCAGGATTGGCAGGCAGCCTGACATGCATTCATGCCAGGTTGACCTTCCAATTCTTTGGACAAACATGCCCCCTTTTTGGGCATTTTCTCCCCTTTTGGCAGGTCTGGTCACGTGATTTGCACCAGTGGCACACCCTTTTACCCCGTACATTCCTGCCTGGATCATCTTTGTGACAGAACCATCTGTCTGGTTATTGCAGGTGTATTCGTCTGTTTCCATCCTGTTCGTGTAAATGGCTGTTTTCTATAGCCCAGCCATATGAATGACTGTTTTTCCCGAATAAACCTGCCGAACGGATGGCCACCCAGGAGAGAAGTGTGCTGCTGGTTAACCTATTGATCCCAATTAGAACGTTGTGGTTAACCGCAGACACTTCTCAATTAAACGAATTCAGGGTGGTCGTCGTTCGTATGTCAACCAAGAGGCAGCGGCCATTTTAAACCACGCGAAAACCCAGCGGTGTTCGGCTCTATTTTCATGGAACTAAAAACGGACACCTTTTCTGCCGAACACCGCTGAAACAACGGAACGCCTGGCTGTCTCCATAAAAGCATACGAATACCGGCCGTTCGGGAGGTTTGAAGCAAACGAAAGGACTTAACCCAGATAGTCTTCCCATGGAGTCATTCGTATACCGAAGGACTGTAAGAACTTTGACTCCATGGCGATTGAACTATGTGTGTGGGATCTGAGCGCTATTCGCCGATAATATGCACTCAGATCCAGGCTATCTGGGGATATGTGATGCGAATGGGAAATGTTCAGTTTTTGTAAAGTTATGTATTTTTATGTCTTTTCTGATTTTATATTTAAAATGACGACTGGCTTTGTCCTGGAGATAATTGAGTTACTTGGTAATTATCTCCAGGGCAGAGGGGAGGGAATCATAGTGCATTGTGGGTAAAAACTGTGACTGTGTGTCTGGAATGTCCCCATATATGTCTGTCATTTAAGTCTCCCATTTGGTCCCCTAGGGGAGTGTCCACCAAGTGGGAGACCTGCATAAATACGGGCAGGTAGCACACAGTAAAGCCAGATCCTGTTTGACCCTCAATGCGGAGCTTCTGTCTCGTTATTGGGGGGATTTCTTCTTTGCGTTTAGAGACTGCTGGGTGGAACCGAAAGCCGCTTGGTGGATATTATTGTTCGGCGGCTAGCAGCTGTTCGTGGAGTTCCGTTCGGGAGGTTGGATCCCGGTCGGGAGATTGCCGCTTCCCCTGAGTTTGGTTCGTGCACTACGGTTATGCGAACGGAGGTTATTGGTACTGCAGCAGGGGAAGGCGGACTAAATGGCGGTTTCATTTAAAGACACTGGGGGTGTCTTAACAATTGGTGGCAAGCGACGGGATGAATCCCACAGCACAGCAGGCAGCTACAAGACATGCAGTATGAGGAGTTAAGGCGTGCTACCCTTAAGGATATATTGGAACGCCGAGGAAGGTCAGCAAGCAATTTAAAAAAGAGAGAAATTATTGCTTTGCTACCAGAGATGGATAAAGCACTGGGAATGGAGAGAGCTAATGTGCCCAGCATTGTGGGTTTAACCCCAGAGGAAATACAATTTAACCGGGCAGTGCAAATAAGGCTGGCACATTTTGTCCCCAACCCCTCAGCAGACATCATGGAGCGTGTGCAGGCAGCAGTAATGGCACACCAGGCGCTCCAGGAAAGAGGAGCTGCAGCAGCAGAGGTACCCAATAACAATTTTGCTAGAAAAAAGGTACCCTTTGCTGCATTTAAAAAATTTTTTGAAACAGAGGGCGAGATTGATGGGTTCCTGGCTGACTTTGTGAGGCAGTGTGCCCTACACCAGGTACCCGCAGATGAATGGGTCACCATCCTCTCTGGGAAATTATCCGGCCGGGCCAGTAAAGCATTTTGGACCATCCCAGAGGAGGAGATCACCAGCTACAGGGCTGTAAAGGATGCGCTCCTAGCCAGGTATGCGGTGACCCAAGAAGCCTACAGACGGCGATTCAGGGAAACCAACAAGCAGGTTGGTGACTCTTATGTAGAGTGGGCCTGCAGAGTTCATCGTACCGCAGCCCACTGGATGGCAGGATGCCAAGCGGTAACTGGGGAGGAGGTGCTGCAGGTGTTCTTGCTGGAGCACTGTTTTGATCGTTTACCTACCGGGGTCCGGGAGTGGGTCAGAGATAGAAAACCCTCTACCCGAGGCGGTCCGTCTGGCAGATGAATACACAGACGCTCGTAAACTGGACAGTACAGTCACCAAGGTCCCTGCCAGAATGGAATACCGACCGGCAGCAACTCCAGCACCTACAGCCTACCAACCCCCAGTACACCGCACCCCAGCACTACCACCGACGAACAACTACGTGCAACCATCCAGATTTAATGCCCGGGATTATTCACAGCCCATCCGGTGCTTTGGGTGCAAACACTTGGGGCACAAGCGTCCAGAGTGCCCACTGAACGGTGCCATCCAAGCCCAGTCCTGGAGGAGACCAGCCAACGGGAACCAGCGGCCACCTTAGCCTGCTGCTCACTGCATAGAGCAGGAGGAGTTCTGGGGCATCCTACACGAGGCCGACCCAGTGCAAGCAGCTCACCAGGATAACCGCCAGCAACATCGGCAGACGGTGAAACTGAATGGCAGGGTGGTGAATGGGCTGAGAGACACAGGAGCCACCATGACATTGCTCCAAAAGAACCTGGTCTCAGAGCACCAGCACACTGGGGACACTGTGGCGGTGAGGGTAGCAGGGGGTGCCGTGTTTCGTTTACCTGTTGCCCGGGTTCATTTGGATTGGGGAGTGGGCGCTAGACACGTGGATGTGGGGGTTATGAAAGACTTGCCCACTGATGTTCTTCTGGGGAATGATTTGGCCCATTTGGTTTCAGCCTATGCCCCGATGGGCCCTGCGAACGTTAACCCAGTGACTACCCGTGCTCAGACCCGTGCTTCTCAAACCGGCCCACCTGCTGGTGAGACCCAGGTAAGATCTCCTTCCCCGACTGGTACCCTAGATCAGGTCCCCTTAAGCTGGGATTCCCCAGAGGAGTTTGGGAGGGAAACCCGGGCAGATCCGACCCTCCAAAAGTACAGAGACAGGGCAGATGCTGGAGAGGAAGGAGTAGATGGGGAGCGGTATGAGTGGGTGGGGGACAGGTTATATAGGATCCCTAAGCCTTCCCAGAAGAGTGTTGCCCCTCCGCCGAATCGACAGTTAGTGGTACCTGCAAAGTACCGGCAGGAGATTCTGCGGATAGGGCATGATGTTCCGTTAGCTGGACATCTAGGGTCCCGCCGCACAGCCTATAGGATCTCACAGAATTTCTTTTGGCCAAACTTTAACCAGGCTGTGCGGATGTATTGCAGTACGTGTGACACATGTCAACGGGTAGGAAAGCGGGGGGACCACCCTAAGGCTAGGCTATTATCGATGCCTATTATAGGGGAGCCCTTTGCCCGCATAGCTGTTGACATTGTGGGTCCACTGGCCAGGGCTAGTCCATCAGGTAAGAAATACGTTCTTACCGTGGTAGACTATACCACTCGCTATCCGGAGGCAGTAGCGCTGTCTAATATAGAGGCAGAGACAGTTGCTGATGCCCTGGTTAGAATTTTTACGAGGGTCGGGTTCCCTAAGGAGATCCTCTCCGACCAGGGAATCCAATTCACCGCTGTGTTCACCCAGCAGCTGTGGAAGGTGTGTGGCATTAAGCCGTTACTTAGCTCACCCTACCACCCACAGACTAACGGTCTCTGTGAGCGCTTTAACGGTACCCTCAAGCAGATGCTGAGGACCTTTACAGATACTTGCAGAGACTGAGAGAGGTTCCTGCCTCATCTGTTATTTTCTTACAGAGAGGTGCCCCAGGAATCTACTGGGTTCTCCCCCTTTGAGTTGCTGTATGGGAGAAGGGTCCGCGGACCCCTAGATCTCATTCGAGGCCACTGGGAGGGGGAGACGGAGCAAGAGGGAACCCCCTAGTGCCATATGTTCTGGAACTCCGGGACCGCATGGAGAAACTGTCCCTGATGGTAAGCCCAGGGGAGACAGAAGAGATGGTACGATCAGGGTGCCTGATAGCGGGTCTTCCAGGTTGGGCAAAAGGTATTGGTGCTCAAACCTGTGAAGGCCAACAAGATGCAAGCATCTTGGCAGGGCCCCTACAAGGTAGTGGCGCAGATCTGCGATACTACTTACTTGATAGCCAGCTGTGCAGATGAGAGGGTCCAGCGATCCTTTCATGTGAACATGCTGAAAGAGTACCAGGAGAGACCTGAGAATATTGCAGCAGTATGTGCCCCGGCTGCAGATGATTCTGAGAATCTACCCCTTCCAGATTTATTAGAAAGGGATTCCCAGACTGACCTTACTACCCTTGTACAGCTAGGGTACAGGTTGAACTCAACAGAAAGGGTACAGGCACAGCAGTTATTGTGGGAGAAGCAGGCGACGTTCTCCCAGGAGCCAGGTTATACCACCCTAGCTGTACATAAGGTAGAGACCCCTGGGCAAGACCCCCTTACGACAGCCCCCCTATCGTATCCCGGAAGCAGTCCGTGAAGGAATGCGTAAGGAGATGCAGGAGATGACCCAACTTGGGGTCATTGAGCACTCCGACAGCCCTTGGGCTTCGCCTGTAGTCCTGGTGCCCAAGAAAGATGGGACCACCCGGTTCTGTGTGGACTACAGGCGGCTCAACTAGCGGACCACCACTGACGCCTACCCAATGCCCCGGGTAGACGAATTACTGGATCATATTGCCAGGGGGTGCTATCTGACCACCATAGACCTGTGTAAGGGCTACTGGCAGATTCCCCTGGCCGAGGATGCTATCCCTAAGTCAGCATTTGTCACCCCATTTGGCCTGTAACAATTTAAGGTCATGCCTTTTGGGATGAAAAATGCACCGGCTACCTTCCAACGGATGGTGGATAGACTCCTGGATGGCTTCCAAGAATTTGCCTGTGCATACTTGGACGACATTGCGATCTACAGTGGGTCCTGGGAGGAACACCTGGTTCATGTAGAGGTGGTACTGGATAAAATTCAGCCATCTAGGTATGGCTGAAGTACAATACCTGGGTCACAGAGTGGGGTGTGGGAGCCAGAGACCAGAGCCAGCCAAGGTAGAGGCAGTGGTTAACTAAGACCCAGGTATTGGCCTTTTTGGGGACGGCAGGGTACTACAGACGTTTTGTCCCTGACTACAGCACTATTGGAAAGCCCCTGACAGACCTGACGAAGAAGAACTTGCCTAAGCAAGTCCTGTGGTCTCCGGCTTGTGAAGCTGCGTTCCAGGCACTGAAACAGGCTCTTGTGAATGCCCCTATCTTGGCTGCCCCAGTCCCTAACAAACGTTTTCTCGTCCATACAGATGCTTCCATGTATGGACTGGGGGCTGTGCTGAGCCAAGTTGGGGAAGATGGAGGAGAGCACCCTGTCACATATCTTAGCAGAAAGTTGTTACCCAGAGAAGTGAGTTATGCGGCAGTGGAGAAGGAGTGCTTGGCCTTGGTCTGGGCATTGAAAAAGTTAAGTCCCTATTTGTATGGGCAAGAGTTTTCCCTGGTGATTGACCATAACCCCCTCGTTTGGCTTAACTGGGTCTCAGGAGACAATGGGAGACTACTGAGATGGAGCTTGGCATTGCAGCCCTACAATT
Source organism: Pelobates cultripes (assembly GCA_933207985.1). Lineage (NCBI taxonomy): Eukaryota > Metazoa > Chordata > Amphibia > Anura > Pelobatidae > Pelobates > Pelobates cultripes. The sequence continues at coordinate 46,656,182 of OW240921.1, read as the reverse complement.
TTACCATCAGCTACAGACCCGGTAAGCTAAACAGGAATGCAGATGGGTTATCTCGGCAAACAGACGTCTCCACCACCTCCTAGTCCGGTCATCCCCAAGTTGACCCGCCAAAGGGTCAAGCCGGGTCTGCCGGAGTGTCCCACAAGGAGGGAGCCGTGTGACAGAACCATCTGTCTGGTTATTGCAGGTGTATTCGTCTGTTTCCATCCTGTTTGTGTAAATGGCTGTTTTCTATAGCCCAGCCATACGAATGACTGTTTTTCCCGAACAAACCTGCCGAACGGATGGCCACCCAGGAGAGAAGTGTGCTGCTGGTTAACCTATTGATCCCAATTAGAACGTTGTGGTTAACCGCAGACACTTCTCAATTAAACGAATTCAGGGTGGTCGTCGTCCGGATGTCGGACACGAGGGAGTGGCCATTTTAAACCACGCGAAAACCCAGCGGTGTTCGGCTCTATTTTCATGGAACTAAAAACGGACACCTTTTCTGCCGAACACCGCTGAAACAACGGAACGCCTGGCTGTCTCCACGAAAGCATACGAATACCGGCCGTTCAGGAGGTTTGAAGCATACGAAAGGACTTAACCCAGATAGCCTTCCCATGGAGTCATTCGTATACCGAAGGACTGTAAGAACTTTGACTCCATGGCAATTGAACTATGTGTGTGGGATCTGAGCGCTATTCGCCGATAATATGCACTCAGATCCAGGCTATCTGGGGATATGTGATGCGAATGGGAAATGTTCAGTTTTTGTAAAGTTATGTATTTTTATGTCTTTTCTAAATATAAATATAAAAAATGACAGCTGGCTTTGTCCTGGAGATAATTGAGTTACTTGGTAATTATCCCCAGGGCAGAGGAGAGGGAACCATAGTGCATTGTGGGTAAAAACTGTGACTGTGTGTCTGGAATATCCCCATATCTGTCTGTCATTTAAGTCTCCCATTTGGTCCCCTAGGGGAGTGTCCACCAAGTGGGAGACCTGCATAAATACGGGCAGGTAGCCCACAGTAAAGCCAGATCCTGTTTGACCCTCAATGCGGAGCTTCTGTCTCGTTATTGGGGGGATTTCTTCTTTGCGTTTAGAGACTGCTGGATGGAACCGAAAGCCGCTTGGTGGATATTATTGTTCGGCGGCTAGCAGCTGTTCGTGGAGTTTCGTTCGGGAGGTTGGAGCCTTTCACTGATCCCGGTCGGGAGATTGCCGCTTCCCCTGAGTTTGGTTTGTGCACTACGGTTATGCGAATGGAGATTATTGGTACTGCAGCAGGGGAAGGCGGACTAAACGGCGGTTTCGTTTAAAGACACCGGGGGTGTCTTAACAACCTTCATTTCCTTTGCCGCGGGAGGTTCATCGGGCATCGGCTGGTGAGTTCACTAATGTTTCTTCTTTTCAGTCTGGGGTTACCTCGCTGGGGGGGTTTCTGTCAGGGCTTAGGGGTTTTCTTGATCAGTCAAAAATAAATAAATAAATAAATAAAGGGGGTGCGCATGGTCAGCTCCGGTTAGTGTGGTCCCAGGCGCTGCAGCCACAGGGTTTTTTTTGTTTTTTTTTACTGTTTCTGGGGTCATGGGGTTACCCTCTCCCGGAGTGTATGTGCATGCTGGCACCCTGCTACGGCGTCGTGTGCCACAGCACCTGCTGCTGCTGGAGGGTCCCTCGCATTAGGTGACTCCCCAGGTGTTGCCGTTTCGCGTGGGTCCGCCTATGTGTTGGTCAGGGCCCTTGGGCTTGCACCTTCAACAGGAGGTTCGTGAAAAATTTGGAGGGGAGACTTTGTTGAGATTTTTCCCTCCTTCCCATGGAGGAGGCTCCTCCTTTAATGGAAAAGCACGGGGAGGAATCCCAAAAAAAAAAAAAAAAAAAGACAAGGAGAAATACCAGTACCGGAAGATCCCTAAGACCTGCGCAAATTGGATTTGCGCGTTTTCAATCCTGGCCAGTGTAATTGGGGAAAGGGCTCAGCAGAAGTGCTCCGCATTGTTCTGCTACCAGGATACCATTTGGAACGCTTGTCGTACCTATGGCAGTCTGGGGTGGTGGAAATATGACGAGCAGTTCCGTCAACGGTTGGCGGTGCGCCCCTCAATTTCGTGGGAACAGATTGACATTGGCCTCTGGCTCTCCACTGTGACCTGCCCGGCACCCCAGCAGGGTGGGTTCTCATCCTTTCTCAGGTGGGCGGTGTGGGGGGTCCTCCTCCTCAGAGGCCAGGCTGTTGTTGGAATTCAACGACAGTCACTGCAAATCGGGGGCATCTTGCTGTTTCCAGCACGAATGTTCCGCTTGTGGGGGAGTGCATCCCACTGGTTCAAGCAGGGTAAAGTTGGCGAGATAGGGGATTTTGGGTCAGAGGGCAATTTCGCCAGTGGTTATGAGCGCAATGCGCGATTGGCTCGCCAGTTTATAGGAATCGTCGGGTGGCTGGCATCCTACTGGATGGGATGAGCATGGGTTTTGGACAAATAGCGTCTGATTCACCATTTATCGTACCCCCGGGGGGGTTTGGTGAATGACGACATCTCTTGGGAACTCTGCCTGGTATCTTATGCATCCTTTGACGTGGCGGTTGACATGGTCAGGGCCATGGGCCCTGGGGCCTTGTTGGCCAAGGCTGATGTGGATTCGGCCTTCCGTCTACTGCCAGTGCACCCGGAATGTCACCATCTTCTAGGCTGTGTTTTGTAGGCATGTATTACGTGGATATGTGCCTCCCTATGGGTAGTTCCATATCCTGTTGTTACTTGCATGCTTCAGCACGTTCTTGGACTGGGTGGTGAGGGAGGAGGCTGGGATAGACTCCTTGTTACACTACCTCGATGATTTCATTTGTGTGGGTCCTGCCGATTCGACAGCCTGTGCGCTGCTGCGACGGGTTCTGGGTGAGGTGTTCCATTAGTTTGGGATTCCGTTGGCACACAGCAAAACAGTGGACCCGGTCACTTTCTCAGATTTCTGGGCATTGGGACTGACTCTTTGGCGGGGGACTGCCGCTGGCCTTTGAATAAGCCTTGGCCATGGGGCAGCGCGAGATTCAGCTTTGCTGCCTGCAGTCGCTCCTGGGTGAGCTAAATTTTGCCTGTCGGATCATGCCCGTGGGGCACGTTTTAACCGGCGTCTAGCTATGGCGACAGCCGTGGTCTCCGGGCCTCGCCATTTGGGGCCATTCTGGGCTTTAGTTGGTGTGCTCCCGTGTGGCCGGACAGTTGGCATGTCTCTGGGCTCACAAAGAATCTGGGCTTTTTGAAGCGTTTCCCTATTTTGGTGGTGGGGGAGGTCTGGCAGTCACGTTTCAGTATCTAAAGGTAGTGTTTCACTGCGACAATTTGGGGGTTGTTCAAGCCATTACTCGGCTGACAGCTTCCTTCCCTCGCTTGCTTAAGGGGCAATCGCCTCACAGGCGGATCTGGAGGGGTGTCTTGCCCGGCGGACATCTGGTCGCTCAGTCTGGCAGAGTGACGGAATGGGTCTGTGGATCGGTTTCCACGGCCACCTGGACGCTATGCTCCTGGGGGCCGTGCATGTTGGGGTATTGGTGATTCCTAGTAGGCCATGCCATGGTGGGGTATTGTTTGCCACCATTCGGCGCACTGCAGATCATATCACATATCAATATAAGTATTTGACAATCCAGGTCGGATGTTTTTCGGGAAGGGTATGGCGGTTCGGCTGTTGCACTTTTCCTTTGTAGAGAACTGTGAGCTGCGTCCAGTATGCACGGGCCCACTTTTGGGTTATGCGAATGTGATTTTCTTTTCTTTCCCATTCCCAATTTTTGGGTCTTTTGCTCAAGTCTGATGGTTCTGGGGATTGTCAGCAAAGAATCATGTGGCATTACTTTCGGTTTGGATGCTTTTAGGATGGGTATGTCAGCGCACGTGGCGCAAAGAACCAGGAGGGGGTATGGTGAGATGTCTCGTGAAGTAATGCTGGTTTCATGGAATTTGTTCAATCCTTGGGGGGGTTCGGGTTCAATTCTCAGCGGCGGTGGCTCATCCATTCATTCCTTTTGAGGTAGATAAATGAGTACCAGTTCCTTGGGTACAAGTGACAATTCCCAGGGTGCACTTGGAAAACAGGTAAAATCTGGATGTCCTTTTCCTGGTTATACTCCCAGGTGGGATGCGGGTGTCCATCTGGGAGGTGAGCTATTGGGTTGTGCGCCTTCCGAAGCGGAGGTTCTTTGGTTTGGTGCCGGAGGTATGAAATGTGTTCGGCTCCTCCCGGAGCAGGTTCAGCTGTCCCACCTGTCCCTAATGTTCGGGTTATCCACCTGGCGGGCAAGGTGGTGTTTGGCATCTGCCCCTAAGACGGTATTGGTGCGTGTTTTAGTTGTTTCGTGATGCGTGGTGTTGGGTTCACTGTATGAACCTTAAGTTATATATGTTAAGTTATGGTTATTTATGTTTAACGTTTTGGTTTCAGAAAAGAAGAGAGATTATGATTATAGAGATTATTATAAGTAGTTCTGGATGTGTTATACAGGACTTGTCGTATGTTATAACAAAAGCAGTTCTAAAAAAAAATTAAAAAAAAATCAAGAAATAACCCTGATTGGTCGGAGGTCATTTCCCATATCTTTTGTCAGCGGGCCCATAATCAGTGCATGGTACGCTGCCGTATGAAGCAAAATTGGAGGGCCTTTCGAGGTGTTTGAAGGTGAGGGGATTTTGGTTTGCCACAGGGTGTTTTCACGCATGTGGCAGCTACTGTGTTTCTGGGTGATGAAGGTCAGGCTAGACCTTTTTTCGTCTTGCCATGCAGGAAGTGGTGGAACAGGCCTGGTTGGTTTTGGTGGGGCTCCCGGCTGATTTTAGGTTTAAAACAGCGGGGTTTGTGGCGGGGAGCGTGTCCTTGCCAACAAGGTTGGGGAGCAGATGGAATGTCAGGAGATGGACATCTCCTGCTCTGTAAGGTAAACCTTTAAGTTACCGAATAGGACGTGCCCAACGAGCAAAAAGCCGGCTGGTGGTAGAGCATTTAAGATGATGGGAATTTTTGGTTTGGACAAGGGGGGAGGCGAGACACCAGTGGGTAAAGTTTTGGTGCGTAGGCACCTGGTTAAGTTCGTTGGCAAGGACGGTTATTTAAGTTGGAGGCTGTAGGGCAATAAGTGTAATTTATATGTTGATTTATATGTTAATTATGGTATGTGTATATATTTATGTGTTTATTTATATTTAAATTAAAGAAAAAGAATAAAGTTCGGATGAGTCCTACAGTTGTAAGTTTAATAAATGCTGTGGCCTGTTTCATCCAATATTTGTTGTTTTTCATTATTGGGGGAGAATTGGGGTAGCCTCCTTACTCTTAGTCGCACCACATTCCCAGCTATGTACATACAGGGAAAAGGGAACAGGAGACGCACACCGAGGAGCTGAGGAAGACGAACAAGAGACACACAGAGGGAGTGGGGAAGGAGAGAATGAGACATAAAGAGGATCTGTGGGGAAAGATACAAAGGGGCTGAGAGACACGTGAAAGGGGATTGGGGGAGAAAAACAAACTTAACTTGTGTCTCCTGCTCTCCTTGTAACTCAAAGTCGGCTGGTGAGAGAAAGACGTGATATTTAAGAGACACTATAGTCACCAGAACAGTTTATTGTAGTGGTTCTGGTGTCTATAGCCTGTCCCTGTAGGCTGAGCACTGTAAATGCCAACTTTTCATAGAAAAGGCAGTGTTTACATTGCTGCCTAGGCACATCTCTAGTGACAGTCACTCAGACGACCACTAGAGATGCTTTCTAGTCCAGTGCTGCACGTGCAGCACCTATGTTGAGCATCTACACTCTCTGCATGGAGGCCCTGAACCCTCCAAGTAGAGATGCATTGATGCAATGTATCTCTATGAGGAGATGTGGATTGGTGCGGTGAAGCACTGCGTTTTGCCACACATACGCAATAGTCTGCCAATGCTTTCCTATGGGAGATCATCCAGTTGTCGGCCAAAGTGACGATCATACTCTCGTTACTTCAAAATATTGCTGTACAATAGGATACATTCACAATTTCAATCCAAATGACCAAACATTTTTTAATATATCAAGGTAGTTGGACTGAAACATTGATTATATGCAAATGCACGTCTGCTTACAATAAATCTGCTCTGCTTTATTTTGAAGCCCTATAAGTGCTTTCTTTCATGTTTGAGTGATCGGTTTTAGTTTTAAGGTTTTTTTTTTTCCCACTTTCATATCTGCACACTATGCTGGCGCGATGCATTATGGGGCTGGTATAGAATTTTTTTCCAGGGCTGCTTTTCATTCCCAGTCCGGCCCTGTATGCATCTAGTGGCCGTTTGAACATCTGTATGGACTCTGTTAAAACCACTTCTTCAGGCAGAGAATTCCACATCCTTATTGTTCTTACAGTAAAAAAAAAACCTTTCCTTTGCCTTAGACGAAATCTTCTTTCTTCCAGTCTAAGCGCATGACCTCGTGTCCTATGTAAAGTCCGGTTTGTGAATAGACTTCCACACAATGGTTTGTATTGGCCCCGAATATATTTGTATAATGTTATCAAATCCCCTCTCAGGCGACATTTTTCTTTTTTTTTTTCAATTGACAATTTTTATTTTGTCTTAGAGCAAAAAGAAACATGGGGGTACAGAATAAGGAAAGGGGGGGGGGAAGTACATTGCATGCTGGCTACACAGACAATAGCTATGTGTAGTCATATACATATAAGTATGCATCATAGTTAGACATTTACATACATGCTTTCCTGGTTTTCGTGGTTTCCGGGGCTTCATTGGTTAGTTACAGAAATCCCCTTTTAATATATGTTTGGTACGGTGACGTCTGTTGGCGCTCTGCGTGGCGCCTCTCGAATTATGTTTCAGGAGTCGTTAGACTCGCTAGGGTGGTCGGTGTTGGAAGGGGTGGTGTCTTAGCTCGTGATATGTTTAACCCACAGGTTGTGTGCTTCCTGTATCCCTTTTCGTGTTCCGAATTGTGTATGAGCCATTTTTTCGTATTCCCAATTTTGGTTTACCTGTTTTACAAGGTCCTCTATGGGTGGGGCGAATGCTTTTTTCCAATGTCGGGATATCACTAGGTTGGCTGATATTAATGTGTGATATAGTATCAATTTGATTTGTTTCGGTATTTTTTCTGGCAAGATAAGTGGTTGCACCTTGGGTGCCCGAATCTTTCCGTCGGTATTCACCTGTGTGTCGTGGTTGGTACATGTGTGAATTTACCGGCTGTTGCTGTGGCGTATAGGTTACTAGTTTACGTTACTTTTTTTTTTTTTTCTCTGTATCCGTGTGTGTTATGGGCTTTGTGTTTTAGTATGATTGTGGTTCAAGTGCACATCAAGCCTTCCTGGCTTTTTAAAAAAAAATATTTTCCTGTGTACTTGTGAGTGAATGTGTCGTGTATGTCTCTGGATGTTCGTGAATATGCATGTAGTGCTGGGAATACTTGCGCTTCACTGTCCGCCAGACTGCAGGCTCTGCCTCAGTGTCCTCAGCGAAAGAAAAACTGTCTCTGTTAGTTCATTTTTTGTTCTTTTTCCATTCTGGTGGTATTCTCTGTGCCGCAGTTGCGTCTTTCTTCTCCGGGTTTGGCAGAACGTTCCAGCTGCGCAGCAGTTTGCGGCCTTCTTCCAGGGTATTCACTGTGGTCACCCTTCCATTTCTTCTAATTAGGAGGCGGATAGGGAATCCCCACCTGTACTGTATATTGTTGTAGCGGAGGGTTTCAGTCGTTTCCCTGAATTCCTTTCTTTTTTGCAGTGTAGCCGCAGAGAGGTCTGTGAACATTTTGATATGTTTGTATTTTTGTGGTGGATCGCCGCCCGTTCTCGTCGCTTGAAGTAGTGCATCTTTAGCATGGAAATAGTGTAAGTGAGCTAGTACATCTCTGGGGGTGTCTTGTGGTAAGAACGCCGGTTTTTCCACCCTGTGATGTCTATCCAGCAGTAGAATGTCAGCTAGCAGATCTGGTGCTATCGCTTTAAAGTACCCCATTAGGTATTCATGCAAATCTTGCTGCTTTACCTCCTCAGGGATGCCCCTGATTCTAAGGTTCTGACGTCTCGAACAGTCCTCTAGGTCCATGACCTTCCTCTGCGTGATGTCAAATTGTTGTTGCAGCTCCTGTACTTGTTCTGCCATAGCATTGTGCACTGTGGCTTGTTCCTACACACGATTCTCCACCTGTGCTGTCCTGTCACCCAGCTCCTGCATCTCCCTTTTCACTTCTCCTAGTGTGCCTTGCAGGGTTTCAAGAATCCTGCTGGACATGGTGTCTAGACACTTCTGTAGGAAGTCTTGGGTCACTGGCAGGTTTTGTGTGCCTGGGGAGGTCGGTAGTGGCAGCGTGTCGTTACCTCCGTCGCCATCTTGTCCCTGGTCAGCTAGGCCCATAAATTTCGGCGTCGACGCTCGGGTCGCAAAGAAGCCGGCCCGATCGTTCTTTTCAGCCTGCTTCTTGGCCTTCTGTGCTGCCATGCCTGGGGGGTCGTGTGTGGTATTGTTATAAGCCGGTACAGCTTGTATATTCCGCTTTTTCGGGCCGTTGGCGCGCGGAGCTCAGCACTGTGCGACCATCCGCTTCGCCCGTCAGGCCACGCCCCCCAGGCGACGTTTTTCTAAACTAAATAGGTTTAATTTTGTTAACCTTTCTCTTCAACCTGTCATTCCTGTAAGTTTTTTGTAATTGTCCTATTTATAGTTAAATCCCCCCCCTCATAATATTGTAAAGCGCTATGGAATCTGTTGGCGCTATATAAATTGCGATAATAATAATAATAAAAATAATAGCTATGTTCCATTCCTTTTATTAATTTTGTAGCCCGCCTCTGCACTTTTTCTAGTGCCATAATATCCTTCTTTAGAACAAGTGCCCAAAATTGCACAGCATATTCAATATGTGGTCTTACCAGTGATTTATAAAGAGGCAAAATTATATTCTCGTCCCGAGAATGAATGCCCTTTTCCATGCATGACAATACTTTACTGGCCTTGGCCACTGCTGATTGACATTGCATATTGTTGTATAGTTTGTTGTCTATAACAATTCCCAAGTCCTTTTCGTGTGTTGTTATCCCTAATTCGCTTCCATTAAGGGTATACGTTGCTTGTGTATTCTTTACGCCGAAGTGCATAACTTTGCATTTTTCAACATTAAATTTCATCTGCCATTTGAGTGCCCAGTCCCCCAGTCTATCTAAATCCATCTGCAGCAAAGAAATATCTTGCTCACATTGTATTATTTTACAGAGTTTTGTGTCATCTGCAAACACTGAAACATGACTTTCAATGCTGTCTTCAAGATCATTTATAAACATGATCTAGAGTGGTTATGGTGGTAGGAATCTGTATGTGCAACATCTCTGCTGAAATCTGCACTTGTGTGCTGGGGGCTAGTTGCACCCCCTGCGCATGTAACTCAGGTGGAGTTCTGGGATACCTAATGTCAATTCTGTGCATAAAAACTTCCTCCCTCAGCACACACAACGCACTGGAACGGACATATTGAGCTTCACCTTTCACCTGTAAATGAAATCAGTCTACTCCTCACATTCCTAATAAAATTGCTCATTAAAAAAACAAACAATCTTCGGTCTGATAAAATTGTGATTGGGAGCATGGACTTCCGCAGGAATTTTTCCAACTATGGAAACAATACTTACGTATCCTGCTACTGATTGGCTTACCGTGCCAGCTGACCGCTCTAGCCAATCAGCAGAAACAATACCCAGTGGCACACTGTGCTTCTTGACACTCCATAAATAAAAGTAATGTAACGAATCCCCTATACTCCGCCTCCCAAGTTCCAAGTGAAGCAGTGATTATAGCTCTGGTATACCCAAAGTATACTTTGATCTGAGCACCCAAAGTGGCCAAATCGCCACTGGGGTAAAGGTTTGACCGACCACACACATGGTGTCTGCCCAAATTAGTTACAGAGAAATAGTGGTAGCGGTCAGTCACTTGTGGGAGTTTCATACGAACAAACTGTCGAACGGTTCCCCTGGCTCATAGGTATCGATTGTTCGCCTAGTTCGTGCAATCCTACTGAACAGCGCTCTCCTATCTTGTCAGGAAAAGAAGCAGGTGTTTGTATGAAAATCACCAGTTGTTCACAAGGTTGAGTGTCCGACTTATAGTTCCATGCGATCGACGACCAGATCCCACTGCCTGCGTTCGTACGACAAGATGGCTGCCTTTTTCCAGCAAACGTGTTGTTCAATTATACGAACGGCGACCACTCAGAGAGAGCTCTTGAGTTTGTGGTTTCTTTGATGTTTAATGAGCCAGAGGGTGGTCGGCGGTCCGGAATGAAGTGGAGGGTTCACTTTACTTGTCCTTCCTGCTCCAATCTCTTTTTCTTTTGCTTCATTTGACACAGGCTTCCCTCCTCATTGGTTTATTTTGCTCCTTTACCTTTCTGCTACTTTCTGCTTCTTTTGCACCATTCTGCTCCTTTCTCTTTCTGATCTTTTTCTGCTACTTTCGCTCCCTTTATGCTCCTTGCTGACCGTTCCTGTTCATTCCTGTTTCTTTCTGCTCCTTGCTGTCCCTTCTTGCTCTGTGCGGACCCTTCCTGCTCCTGGCAGACGCTTACTGCTCCTTGCTGACCCTTCCTGCTCCTTCTCTTTACCTTACTGCCTCTTGCTGACCCTTCCTGTAGGCTGCCCCCTATCCAGTGGCGTCTCCAAGATTTATAGCTGGGGGAGGGGGCACATAAGAGGCCAGGAACAAAAGTAGGGGGGCAGTTATAAAACGTGTATATATTATATATATTAAATAAAAAATAAAAAATCCCAGGTCACCATTGCGACTTGACGTTTCGCTCTGGCGCCTAGCATTTGTCAGTCCTTTGCTAAGATGCGCAGGAAACAGAGCATGGAGGCAGCGCACAAGGGAGCAGTAACCTTCCTGCGGTTCCCCTCTGCTCCCTTGTAAGCGGTTTAGTGACAGTACGTAACTCCGGTCCCGGCATCACTACAGAGAGCGTGCAGGGGAGCAGAGAGAAACTGCAGGAAGATTGAGAGGAGGCACTCTGGACGCCAGGGAAAGATCCACTCAGCTCTCCTAAAGGTAGGGAGGCTGGGTGGATATACGCTAAAATAAAAATAGCAATTTGTGAGTGTGTGAGAAAATGTGTGTGTATGTCTCTGTCAGTGTGTCGGGAAGGCTATCTTCAATGCAGGGGCAGAGCTTGTATGCTGGGGAAGCTGCTGCACAGCGGCAGAACTAATATAGAGTGGGCCCTGGTGCAAAAACTACTTTGGCAGGAGACAAGGAAAAAAGGAAGCACCTTAAAAACATTTATTTCATCCCTTCAAAAAGAGGGAGTCATCATTCAAGTACCACGGGCTCAACAAACTCCGGGGTTTTACTCCCATATATTTTTTACGAGAAAAACCACAGGAGGATGGAGACCAATTCTAGACTTAAGTAGACTAAACAGGTCCCAAAACGTCCACAAGTCCAAGTACAATCAATCATAAAAGCAGTATTCCCAGGACAGCGGCTAATATCCATAAACTTGGTGGACGCTTAAATCCATAAACTTGGTGGACGCTTAATTCCATATTTCCATCGCTCACCAGCATCAAAAATACCTCAGATTTGCAGTAGAAGACAGTCACTTCCAATTCCGTGCCCTGTCATTTGGTCTAAGAACAGCTCCTTGTACATTCTCCAAGGTGCTAGTCGTCTTAATAGCAGAACTCAGGACAAAGGGCATAGCCATTTACCTTTATTTAGACGACATCTTGATCTTGGCAGAAAACAAGGATACATTACTGAGTCATGGACAAATGTGTCTGCAGTTTCTTCAAAATCATAGTTGGAAGATCAATGTGACAGACCACCTGGCACCCCGACTCACGGGGAGTATTGTGATATAGCAATCCCTAGAGTGAATGTAGTTCTCCAATCCCCCAAACATGAGCCAAGGCTTCATGAAGGGGTAAACGAATCTCAGTTTAATGGGAGCCATACTCTGCCTTATATGACAATCCCCATGCAAGGGGTATGCCCACAGGGACCTTGTGAGGGACTGATTTGCAACTTCACAGACCAATAACAATAAGGTTACAAGGCATGACACTCCCAAACACAGCACACAATCCCTCCCCTCTGCCTGGGAGATAATTGGATCATTGTCTAATTCAGTAATGGTCTAATTCTAATCCAATTATCTCCAAGCACAGAAAAAAAAAAACATACCTTTTTAAAAACACCCCAAAAGTACCCTAAAAATAAATAAAACCCCACAAATGTTACATCCCCCGATAGACCAACATATCCAAAAATCACCCAGATAAGTTCAGGGGTTCAGCAATTTCCTGGAAGTGTTATTTTTGACCGACCGTGCAGATGGTCCCATGCCCAAAAACAGTTCCAGATAATTAGGGCTAAAGGTCGGTCTCTCTGTCTGGAGTACAAAAGTACCTACTTCACATGAACAGAGCCTTTTAAAGTGCATTGGGCAAGGTATATTGCAGGGCCCATAGTCCTGAGGCAAGCGGCTGGCCAGCAGGCCCCTCCAAGAACCCGTGATGAGGTTCAGTTCATCACAATCAACATGACCAAAAGTCAGCTATTCCCATCTCAGAACAGGGAGCCTTGTTCAACACTTCCATGGGCATGGTACAATGGTCACCAGAAAGAGGTTCAAGAATTATAAAGAACCAGAATTTTATATTGAGCCCTATATCTTACAGGAAGCCAATACAGGGACTGACGAAGGGGTGAGGCATGGGAGGTGCGGGCGGACAGGAAGATGAGCCTTGCCAATATTATAGACTGCAATTTGGCAAGTTGGGAGCACGTAAAACCAGTGAGAAGCGGATTGCAGTAGTCAAGGCGAGAGAGGACAGTGGCATGGACCAGCACCTTAGCCGTATCTGGCGTTAAGTAGGGGTGGATGCACGCAATGTTTTTGAGATGGAAGCGGCAGGATTTGGCAATAGACTGGACATGAGAGGTGTGGGAGAAGTCTGAGTCAAAGAGAACACCTAGGCAATGAGTCTGCGTGGTGGAGCGGATGGTAGCACCATTCACGTGGAGGGAGACAAATGGGAGTAGCAACACTTAAAGGAGGAAAGTTGAGCTTAAAGAAGTGGGCAGCCATCCAGTTAGAAATAGCAGAGACACTAGTCAAGAGGGACAGGGAGAGATCAGGGGAGGACAGATAGATTTGCGTGGCATCTGCATAGAAGTGATATTAGAAGCCAAAGGAGCTAATGAGTTTACCAAGGGAGGCAGTATAGATCAAGAACAGTAGGGGACCAAGGACTGAACCTTGGGGGACATCAACAGAGAGGTTGTGAGGAAAAGGCAGAGCCAGAAAAAGAAACGCTAAAAGAGTGCTGGGTGAGGTAGGAGGAGCACCAGGAGAGAGTAATATCTCTTCAACCGCTTCTTCTCATCCTCCGTAATCGCGGTCTATGATGAACAGTATCAAAAGCAGCGGAAAGGTCATGGAGAACTAGGATAGAGTAGTGACCATGAGATTTTGCAGCGAGTAGCTCATTTTATACTTTGGTCAGAGCCATTTCAACAGAGTGCTGAGCCAGAAACGAGACTGAAGTGGGTCTAGCAGAGAATTGGACTCGAGGAAGTCTGTCAGTCTCACATTCACAAGTCTTTCAAGGATATTGCAAGCAAAAGGGAGTAGGGTCAAGGTTGGGCTTTTTTTTTTTTTTTTTTTAAAGAAAATCGGGGTTACAGTTGCATGTTCGAAGGGTAATGGAAATATGCCAGAGGAGAGGAAGAGATTGAGAATTTTAGTGAGAGGCAAAGCAAAAGAAGGAAACCGAGTACAGATGAGGAAATAGGATCAAGGGAGCCAGAGGTGGGGCGGGAGGAATGGAGCAGATCAGAAACCCCTTCCGTGGTAGCGGGTGGGAATGAGCATAGAACAGCAGAGGGAGTGAGGTTGAGGGAAGTATTGTAAGTGGAAGGAGAGATATGAGAGATCTCTTCTCTGATTGTAAAGATCTTGTCAGTGAAGTGAGTTGCAAAGTTTGTGGCAGATAAGTTGGTAGGAGGAGGAGGAGCAACAGGGCGAAGAAGAAAGGTAAGAGTGGAATAGTCATTAAGGTTCGCGGGAGAGTGTGGTTATGAGGGTATTGAAGAGCCAAGTTGTAAGAGTGCAGCATAAATTTATAGTGGAGAAAGTCAAATACAGAGGGAGACTTCCTCCAGCAGCAGTCAGCAGTTCTGGAGCATTTTTGGAGGTATCGAGTCAGCTTGGTGTGCCAAGGTTGTAGTTGGGGATACTGGATACCACCCATGGAAACACCAATGGACACAGGGATTAGCCCTATTTAAAGAGGACTCGGGAATGGGGCGAATAGGATGTGTTTTTTTTTTTTTACATGTTATGATTGTATATTGATTTTATTTTTATATATGGTCCCTGATGAAGTTCTTCGCAGAACGAAACGCGTAGGACCATACCGTTTTTTCTTTTAATTATATTCTATATTGATGGTGATTATTCACCTTTTATCAATAAAAGCACTTTTTTTCCTACCATTGCCCGTTTGGAGTCCTGAGCATTATTAATGATTCTCACAAGGAGCCAGGGGATTACTAGCCCCCCATTTCAATCGGGGGAGGCCCCCTATGAGCGATATATTCTACACAATTCTGTGAGTGCATCTATATACAGCGCATAAAAGTGTGTTAATTGTACTTCACTATTTTGTATATTTTTATGTTCTTTTTAGATTAATTTTCAGTCGTATCCCGAAGTTTTGTGTTGAGGTTCTCCTTAAAGCCTGTCATTAAAAAATGCTGTTAGTCCAATATAAAAAAAAAAATAAATAAAAAAAGTATTTCAAGATACAAATGTTATCTTTTTTTACATCTACTTTGCTGGACTAATAGAGCTACAATCTCTACTTGAAATATTTATCAAAATAAACAGGGAATCCTGCAGTATGGTCACAAATAGCATGCGTGTGTGTGTGTGTGTAAAAATTTTGCTAAATCACTCAAGTAAATATATTCAGATTTGCTTTATTTGCACATTAATGTCTTGCATAGATACCACAAAACAAAAACAACTTAAAGCTTTGAACCCATTTCTTTTGCATGTTTTGCAATTTTACAAAAGAAAAAAAACAAACAAACAAAAAAACAAACAAACCAGAAATGGTTAGTGGATTCCAACAAGATTATTGCAAAAAAATAATTTGTCATAAAAAAGAAAGTTGTGGAGTTTATTACAAGAAAGGGTTACAGCCATTATATGGTTAGGTATTGCTAATAAAGCAATAGATTGACCTATTTGGTTTTAATGGCAGGTTAACGACAGACAGCACACACAGTAAGTGCCAGTCCAAGAGGCACGTTCATAACATTGCATGGATTGCATATTAAAATTATACAAACCCTTTACAAAAGGGCAAAATAACAAACCACTAGTTTACTGGTCAAGGCACTGCAATAAAATACAAAGTTAATAAAAATATGCAGACCAGTCAGGTCTTAGCATTAAAAGAAAATCTTCGTAAAAAATAAGCCATTCATTTTGGCAGACAGATCCATGATGAATGGTGGCCTCCACTTCATAAAGGCATGCCATGTTGAATGCTAACTGAGAAGATTTGATTTTGATTAAGACAATTGTAGAAAAACAGATAATATAGCCGATAACAGACAAATGTGATAGTTTCTTTTCAGTACATTAAAAAAACAAAAATAAAAAAATACACAAATAATTTTGGTAGACATTTTGGTAAATAGTTCCTTCCAGTTATGCAGAGATCCTAGAATGGCCATAGCCTGATGAAAAATAAAAACAAAAACCAACACCTAGTTTCAGACAGGATGAGAAGCCCTTCATATGTTCCAGCCTTCTTATTCAACATTACTTTTGCTCACTGAATAGTGCAACTGTCCCTAGTCATGCAAGTTAAGAAAACTTCAACTTTAACCTCGGCTTTGAACAATAATACTAGCAGTACGTTTCCTCTAAAACATTTTCGAGTGCAACATCATTAATATCTTCTCCATTTATAAATCACATACCATTCCCTCTTTTAGCCTTGATGCAAGTGTAGCTCTGTCTAGAGTTTGACTTTCTTCCCTAAAAGTTTCTTATTTCACAAGTTTAACATTTCAACTCCTCAGTGCATCTACGATTCCAATTTAGGATTCAAAAGGATCACAGCTTCATTATGTACATACTATTTACATCCTCTGACATTCTTTACATATCTTTCATCTAACACTTCCCTCCTCGTGTAATGCTACATAAATTAAACCATCTCCACCATAACATTCTGTTTCCACCATTAAGGTTCACGTAAAAGTCCTTCTTCTTAGAGCTGTAGATTCAGTTCTTCTTAAAACTAGAAACTAGATTGGAGAAGAGTGATTCTGATGGGCTCTCGCTCTTCCTTGCAATAATCTGATACTTTGTTTAAACTCAATGGGTGGTAATGCAAATCTTCTATGAGGAAATCATAGGTTCCCACTTGCCCATTACACTTTGATAGTGCTGTATTCTCCGGTTTCATGGCTGGGCTGTGATCGGATTTTCCATTCTCATTCTGAGCACACCAATTCTCGTAATGAAGGTTCTCTGAAGGGATAGAATTACAAAGATCTTTGTCAAATTCAAAATGTTCTCCTTGAGAGGTGCAGGTTTCTCCTGAATGCTGCAGATTCTGCTGGTAATTTCCCAGTTCATGCACATTATCTTCTGTGGAAGAAGATTTAGAAGTGGTTTTGTACCGACAGCCCTCCTTTGCTTCAGGCTGTTTGCTGGGATAGGAATCCTGCATAAAAAAGTCCCAGGGATAAACTTCTTCAGAAGCGGAGATATCACTTGCTGCATCACAATCATCAGCAAAGGTTTCGGCTAAATAAGGGGAAAAAAGACAAGATTAATGTGAGTAGGCCAACAATCTCTTGCATTCTACAGAACAGACTAAATAATCTTACAATAGCTGAAGTCAAAAAAGCATTTTGATTGTTTACTTTATTCACTTGATAAAAGGATTATACTTACAAAAAAAATAAAAAAAAGTTTATTTTAATGAAACTCCAAGTACCATAACCTCAACAGACTGTTTCAATTAGGTGGCACAGAGAGGGTCAATGGGAATTTGCACAGCTACATTTTGCTATCCTAAATAGCTACTATGGATAAGGATGTGAAAAATCCTTTTTTCAGGTCTTAAGTAGAGTAGAAACCAAAAAAATGGTATAACTTTGATCCACTAGTAAGCAATTTATTTTAATTGTGCCCGAGGAAGTCTAGGTTACAATAAAAAACATGGGGCAAGGGGAATGTGCTAAAACAGGTCTGTGTAATTGTGGACGCTGCAGGGATGTTGAATTAGGATCACCCGAGACATGTAGTTTTGGGTGCAAGGTAGGCAGGTTTTATTGACATTTAGCCATGCACAATGGTACTGTAGGGAAACAAGTCCAAGGTAGGGAGTGTGAAGGCCTAACGCTGGTGGATGTGTATCTCCATAAACGCTCCCTCTTAATGAGCGTCTTCTAAGGTGTCAGAGTGCTTCCATCTGGATTTTCAACATGTACACTTGACTCACTGAACACATTTTAAAGATTAGTGAATAAACATGCCAATATCCAAGTCTAAGCAGGGTCCCCAAACTTTTTGAATTTGAAATTATTTTCATGACTGAGAAGTAGATTGGGCCACCATTTTAGTTCCTTGGACAAATAGATAAAAAAAAAATAATATTTCCACAACCCTGCGCTGCATTTTTTTTTTGCTCCTTGATTTAGGTCTTTGTTTTTCTTTGTTGCAAGCACTCTCCTGGCATCATAGACATTAACCCCTTAAGGACACAATTTCTGGAATAAAAGGGAATCATGACGGAATATTCCCGTCATGTGTCCTTAAGGGGTTAACAGTTATTTTTTTATTTTTTTTATCCTCCACAAAGGGTTCTATTAGAGGTTTGCATCAGTCTATTGAGTGCATACTATTATATATATATTTATTTACAGAGGCGGCTCTCTAATTAGGCAGTTTAGGCGGCCGCCTAAACCGCCTTATGGCAGACTGTGTCAGGTCCTAGGTCACTGACCGAGGACCTTACACCAGGAGGGGGCCCGGCGGCTTGTCCGGTATGCCGTCGGGTGCGAGGCCCCTCCTGGCTGCCCGGCCAGCCATCGCAGACACAGGTCTGCAGCTCCGCAGAGCTGCAGACCATGTGTCTTGCGAAAACCGGCCAATCAGAGCGTTGCTGCCGGTTACCACGGCAACGCTCTGATGGTCTCGCGAGATTACAGGGTCTGCAGCTCTGCGGAGCTGCAGCCTGGAAGCAGTGGCAACCGGACCATCAGGAAGCCCACTGGACCACCTGGGAAAAAAAAAAGAAGGTTCTGCTCAGCCCCCCCCCCCTCCACATCACCCCCCCTCCTTCCCTCACATCACTCCCCCTCACCCCCCTCCCCTTCTCACATCACCCCCCCATACACACAACACACTTCAAGCAGCTACCCCATACACATACGGTCTCAGACAAAAACACAAACATGCTCACAGAGACATACATTCACACACACAAGGATACTCTCTGTCAGAAACACTCTCAGTTAGTGGGGCCTCATGTTTGCGTTTCACCTAAGGCCTCAAAGTCTAGAGCCACCTCTGTATAATTATATGATACAAAAAATAAAATTTAAAAAGCCACCAACTTGTCGTGACATTTATTTTCCATGCAGAAAAAGACTGTTTAACTGCTCCCCAGTTACCTGTCATATTTTTGCTACGTTGGGAGGCCTCTGATGCCAATGTGTATGATAAGCTGATAATCCGTTCACGTTCCCCCTCCATTGCGATGGTGTAACCCTCTTCTGACTGTCTGCTGAATTCTCCAGGGGATGGGCTAGGGCTAAAAGGCAAAACATATATTAGACATAAAATTCCAGGAAGAGCTCTACTGAAAAATGGGTAGTGGTTTATAAGGTACAGGGTGCCCTTAACCCCTTAAGGACGGAGCCAAATGTACACGTTGTGAACAAAACAAAATGTAAACAAAACCTGGCATTTGCGCTATATGTCTGTCCAACCGTAATTCACCTCTTTCATAGTAACTACACCCACCCTTATTATATATCAATTTATTCAGGGACAACAGGGCTTTCATTTAATATCAAATATTTAGCTATGAAACATAATTTAAATATGAAAAAAAATGGGAAAAAATAAGATTTTTTTAAATTTTGTTAGTTCTACATGACATTTTAACTGTCAATGTCATAATACGGTTTTCTTTTACTGCAATAAAATACACATATTTGTATTCAGCAAAGTCTTGTTGTGTAAAAAGTACTCCCTATGTACAGGTTTTATGGCATTTTGGGAAGTTACAGGGTCAAATATAGCATGTTACATTTGAAATTGAAATTCGCCAGATTGATTACGTTGCCTTTGAGACTGCCCAGGAATGAAATTTACACCCATAATGGCATACCATTTGCAACAGTAGACAACCCAAGGTATTGCAAATGGGGTATGTCCAGTCTTTTTTAGTAGCCATTTGGTCACAAACACTGGCCAAAGTTAGCGTTTGTATTTGTTTGTGTGTGAAAAATGCAAAAAACGCCAATTTTGGCCAATGTTTGAGACTACTAAAAAAGACTGGACAAACCCCGTTTGCAATACCTTGGGTTGTCTACTATTGTAAATGGTATGCCATCATAGGGGTAATTTTCATTCTTGGGCTACCATAGGGTCTCAGAGGCAACCTAACCAATCTGGCGAATTTTAATGTGAAAAAAAATTAAACACAAGCCTTATATTTGACGCTGTAACTTTTTAAAAAACACCATAAAACCTGTACATGAGGAGTACTGTTGTACTCGGGAGACTTCGCTGAACACAAATATTTGTGTTTCAAAACAGTAAAAAGTATCGCAGCAATAATATCGTCCGTGTAAGTGCTGTTTGTGCGTGAAAAATGCGAAAAAACTTCACGTTTACTGGCGATATCATCGTTGTAATACATTTTACTGTTTTGAAACACTAATATTTGTGTTCAGCGAAGTCTCCTGAGTAGAAAAGTATCCCCCATGTACAGGTTTTATGGGGTCTCGGAAAGTTATAGGGTTAAATATAGTGCTAGCAAATTAAATTCCCTTTACTTTCGGCATGGGTTGTCAGGCAGGTCCCGCTAATTGTAATTAATTAAGTCACCTAATTATGTAAAAATATTAAATAAATATATATGTAGAATTAATATATGTATATATATACACACGTATATATCTATATAATTTTTTTAAAATATTTTTATTTATATATAGGTATATATAGTGATATACGTATATATTTATGTATATAGATATATATATTATTTCGTTCTACGTGTAATTATATATATATATATATATATATATATATATATATAAAAATTTCACAATACAGTTAGAACGAAATAACACACATCTATATATTTTTGAATTATTTATTTTTAATTATTTTTTTAATTTTATTTTTTAACCTATTTACATATTTTTTTTCCCCCCCTCTAATAATATTGTAAAGTGCTATGGAATCTGTTGGTGCTATATAAATTGTGATAATAATAATAATTACAATTAGTTTTAAACACAGGCCTGTAGGCATATGAGTCAATATGAGAAATATTTGACAGAGCTAAAAAGTTTAATTAATAAGCAGAGAGGTGCAAAATGTAACCTAAAATAAATTTTGCTAGTTTGTCCTAAGTTTGCAACTCTATTGTTCTTTCACCACAGTTTTTTTTTCTTTTTTTTTTTTTAAATCAACCTTCTACAATGTGATAAGGGTGGATAGCACGTGATTTAACATTGAATACTATACCTAGTCACAGACCCTTTTTTAACTCCCTCAGAATTTCTTCGGACTTCTGGTTGGGTTCTGGCATGTGGCTTGGTTTCTGAAGAAATGCCTTGAGGGGAGTGCATTTGGTTTGAGCATGACTAGAAGGGGAATAAACAAAAACTGAATAAGTACATATAAAAGACAAATAAAAATAGTAACAATAAAATTTTTAAAAAAAAAGCAATCTCAGAAATGTATGTTGCTTCCTAATATATAAACTGCAGCATTAAGTTGAAAAAATAAAATTAAATAAAAGGTGGGTATTTGTTCAGTCAGTCCAAGTATATTGTTCTCATTTACCTCCGGTTTCTCATGGCTGCCATCTTGCAAATCCTTTTTGGCTTGCTTACAAGCTGCAGTGACTAGTTTACTGCTTGTCCTCAATGGAGGAGTCACCTTGGTAAGTGGAGAGATCTCAAGGCTGGTCATGGAAGTAATGCTTTGTGCTTGGGGTTCCATCACCAGACTATATGTTGGTTCATCAACATTGCATTGGGCAGAGGGTGTTGCGTTAGGGGGAGCTACCTTGGATTTCACATTTCCCAGTTTTCCAGCTTGTGGAGTGGATGCGGTGCTTGGATAAAAGGAAGCCGTAACCCTGACCAATGCAGGTTTTCTTTGTTCCAAAGATGCTTTGTCTATTTGAGAATTTGTTCCAACTGGGAGGGAATCAGATGATGAGGATCTCAACTGTCATATGAGAACAAAGATAGATAAGTATACAGTGGAATATATACCACATATTTTAGTTCAATACATGCATTCTACTGTTGCAGCAAAATAAAAAAGGGAAGAACATAAAACACACTTAGAATGTGTGAAAAACCTATATTAATTGCTACATTTTCCATCATTGAAAACTAAAAGCTAAACTAAATGTTACTAACCGCCAAAAATACTGCACCAGCTACACCAAAATTTAAAGGACCACTTCATTGTGATGAATTGGTCTGGGTGCAGTGGACTTTTAGCTTAACCCCTCAATGTAAAGCATTGCTATTTAGTAGATATTGCAATGTTTACGTTGCAGGATTAAAATATGTATCCAGTGGCTGTCTACCTGACAGCCATTAGAGGCGCCTGTGCTTCGATTTTGGAGTCACACTCCTCCCAGTTTATCGTACTGGATTGGAGATTAAGAAGCATTGGCATGCCATTGCGGGAGGCAGATTGAGTGACTGCAGGGACTATCTTGGCGCTAAAAAAGAAGATAAATACCTTTTTTTTCAGGTTTATTTAGGTGGGGCCCTGAATCTAAAGAGAAGAATGCAATAGCAAAACAGGTTTGTGCTCTTAAAAAATTAAAGAAAAAAAAAAGTAATATCTTTTTTCTGTATTCTCCAAGAAACGTGTAACTCCAGACCAAATCATTATAGAGACAGTCAACACTTTGTGTTGACAATCTGTAATGAATGCTGCCACCAGGCTGATCTTTCTCACCAGTCGCTCCTCCCATACCTCGCCCCTGTGCCGATCCTTACACTGGCTTCTTGTATCCTATAGGCATCAATTAAAAATACTAACCCTTACCTATAAAGCTCTAACCAACACTAGCCCCTCTTATATTCCTTCACTGATTCATAGATATGCCCCTTCGTGGTTTCTCCAGGGACATTCTCGTCAGTTGCTCGCACCCTTACTGCCAACTCACGCTTGCAGGACTTCTCACGGACGGCTCCCTTTCTTTAGAACAGCCTGACTACCCCCATCAGACTCTCCCCTAGTCTTCTATTTTTTAAGACAGTCCCTCAATACACATCTGTTCAGAAATGCTTATGGATTTCAAGAGTAACTTATCTATACCTATCCATATCTGTCTCTTGCTCTCCTAAAGAGCCACACTCCACTTTCACCTCCAGATATGCTACTTTTCTACCATAGTAGAGAAATTCCCAAAGATGAGAGTGTATGGAGAGAAGAACCAACGTCTGTCTCACACAATACACTCAACTGAGGGTGTGCCCATGAGGAGAGTATATAAAGTCCCCTGGTAGGATAAGGGTAAAAATAGAAAAATAAAAAATACTTTATTGAAAAACAATACAGAAATTAAATAGAGTGAATGGGGTCCGGGATGGGGGGATGGCTCATAGTACGTGAGATTGTAATGGTACAGAAAGGAGGCAGCCAGACACGTGTGAATCACTATATGGCAATATTATAAGCCAATAATAGATAGAAGCTTGTGTATATCAAAGTAGCATGTTGTACTGAAGTCTCTGTGGCGTAACACATCTCAAGGAACTCCTTAATAAGCCAACAGTATCTGCACAGAGTGTAATCAAACTACTATTATGGGAATAACTACCGATAAATAGGGTGTAATTCCCTGGAGTTTGTGACAAGCTGTAAACCCGTTAGACAAATAGTAAATGAATCAAAATGCTGACTAGCAACAGTAGAGTAAACTGGAATCTAAGAGGAATAGAGTCAAAAAGAAATTCCTCTTATGTATGATGATACCCAGATGCCTCAGATCCTCTGGTTGGTAGTCAGCCCCACAGTTCAAAATTGATGGGTTGCTTGCAAGTGCAGATCAAATAGCCATATTACAAGTGTATTGCTAATTTATAACATAATGTTATCAGGTCTTTAAACCTGGTTATATATGCCCTGAGATTGTTGTTTCCGACAAGAAATATACAGTGTTGCACAGAAGGGGAACTAATTAGACACAAAATATCGCTCCAAAGTCTGCCTCTGCTTCCTAGATAGAGAGAAAACAACTCACAGCCGATAAGCATATCATCCCCAAATACCCTGCCCCATACTACCCAGGTCAAAAATAAAAGTAAAAGAAAGATGATGACCGTAAAGCTAGCAGATATAAGGAGTGTATCTAGCTGTAAGAAGCTGCTCACTCGGAGTATACGCCCAGATAAAAAGACAGATGTGAAAGTGAAAAAAGTAACTGTCTAAGCTCAGCTGGTCGATCGCTATGGTAAGCTTATAAACCAAGGTGATAGGATCGCTATGCTGGGCTTCCAAAGTCAGACTTAATACATGAAAGAAAGGGCTGACTAGGCTGAAAACTCTAAGTAGCTTCGCTGTGCTGAGCTTCAATCACTGGAGATTTCTTTCTAGATAGCTTCGCTATGCTACGCTTCCAACTCAAAGTAATAGTAGGTAGGAATAGAAAAACCGCCTAGATAGAAGTCAAATTGAGTAGATAAAAATAAATGAACTGACTAGGCTGAGATTCTAAATCACTAGAGATATCAAAATAACTTAAGAAAATCCGCCTAGATCGAAGTCAGACTAAGTAAATCCAAGTAATAAAGTAAACTGACTAGGCTAAGATTCTAAATCACTGGAGATTTCCAAATAACTAACTGACGCGCGTTTCGGCGCTTTGTGGCGCCTTTTTCAAAAGTGATAAGGAGATCTCCTTGCCGCCAAAGTTTATAAAGGGCAAGTGCCCACCTCTCCCGTGACGTCATGGCAGGACGTCTAAGGCTACGTCACGGGAGGGGGAGGAGCTATGGAGTGCTCAACCCGGCAGATCTGCCGGTTAGAAACAATGTGGAGATTAGGTGTCACAATAGAAAGCTTATACACTGCTATATTAAATAATTCGTAGTTTGTAGAGGGCAAGTCCTTGAAAGGTACAATCTCAGAGATGAAGCATCCTCTGGGAAGTATCAGATATATGGTATAATTACATACATAAGGACTGCCTAAAAATTATTATTATGAAAGTTTATCAAAGTTTCAAAATATAAATTAAACCAGAGGAAATTGGAAATAGTATTAAAGACTATGTCAAATCATTGGAAAAGGTAGAAGCACACACATTAAAAACTGACAGGAATATAGTGTATATGATAATTATAATTATAATTATAGTTATAAGAAGGGAGAAAAAGAAAATCCCTCATTCAGACCGTTAGGGTTCAAAGTCTTCAGTCGATAGATCCAAAAGCACTCTCTTTGCCTAAGGAATCTATCATAATCGCCTCGTCTGGGGTTCTTTTTAACCAATTCTAAGCCACAAAAGCGTAACCCTTTAGGGTCGCTGTTGTGATACTCACGAAGATGCCTAGAGATGGGGGTTTCAACTGAATATTTGCTGGATCTGATGTGTTCTTGTATGCGTTTTTTAAAAGGGCGGAATGTTTTACCTACATATTTTTTATTGCATTCACACGTAAGTAAATACACAATCCCTGATGTGTTACAGTTGAAGGAGGTTACAGTAAAAGCCTCTTTCTCCATACTATCTTTGACTCTTTTGGAGTCTTTTTGCATGAATTTGCAAGAGATACATCTCCCGCATTTATAGGTACCAGTCAAGCGGGTCTGGAGCCATGTTGTAGGGGATGGAGTTTCAATTTTGAAATGACTTGGAGCTAAGAGGTCTCGTAGGTTTTTACCTCTCCTGGCTGTGATGGAAACATTGGGAGCCAATACTTCTTGAAGGTGCTGATCGTTAGTTAACAGTGGCCAGAAGCGTCTAAGGGAACTTTTAATATTTTCCCAGCCTGCATCATAGGTTGCAATTAGACGTATATTATTCTTGGAGGTCTTCGATGATTTTTGGGTGTCCCCACTCAGTAGCATGTTACGATCTGAGTCGAGTGCTCTTTGGTATGCACGTTTAAGGCACCTATTAGGATAGCCTTTGGCTTTGAAGTTACTTCTTAGTTCTCTAGCCTTAGTCTTGAATTCGTCAATAGTACTGCAGTTACGTCGAACCCTAAGGTATTGGCCCGTAGGGATACCCATTTTGAGCGGTATCGGATGGTAACTGTCCCATCTCAAGAGATTATTAGTTGCCGAGGGTTTGCGATAGAGGGTAGTGTGTATTTTATTTTCCATCGTTATAGAGATCGTTAGATCCAAAAAGTTCAGGCTTTTGCCCCCAAATTCATTCGTGAATCTGAGGTTTTCGTCATTAATATTAAGGATGCAGACAAACTCATTAAACTCCTGTAGATCCCCTAACCACACTATAAACACGTCATCGATGTAACGACGCCAGAGAAAAATCAGGGGGAGGTATTGAGAGATTTCTGGATGTTGGAATAAGTGTTCCTCCCACCAGCCCAGGTGAAGGTTGGCATATGATGGGGCACAAGCTGTCCCCATCGCAGTTCCCCTGATTTGATGATAGTATTTGTTTTTAAATGTGAAGTAGTTGTGTGAGAGGATGTATTCAAGAAGCTCCAAGCAGAAGGTAGTATGTGCTGTAGCTGACGGTCCTCGTTGTTCCAAGAAGTAGCGTATGTGGCTAATGCCATTAGAGTGAGGAATAGATGAATATAGGGCTTCAATGTCTAAGCTACATAATTTAGCCGAAGGGGGTACTTCCAGGTTTGCGAGGAGGGCAAGGGTCTGTTTTGTATCCTGAAGGTATGAAGGCAGTTTTTCGACAAATGGTCGTAAAATTTGATCAATATATATGCTGCCATTCTGTGTCAGATTTTCAATGCCCGAAACGATAGGGCGGCCAGGAGGTGAGGTCATACTTTTGTGCACTTTGGGCAGGCAGTAGAAGGTCGCTATCTTGGGATGGCAATTGAGGATGAATATATATTCATCCCCCGATAGCTGCCCTCTACTGCGGCCCCTGTCCAAGATCTCCTTATACTTTTTGAGGAAGTCATTAGTAGGATCAGATTTGAGAGTTTTGTATGTATTCTCGTCTTCCAACACTTTAAGAACCATGGCGACATAGTCAGTGACATCCATCATGACTATGTTCCCGCCTTTGTCCGCGGGTTTCATGATAATTTCTGTATTGTTCCTCAGGGACTTAAGTGCCACTTGTTCCCTGCTTGATAGGTTCATATTGGGGTGAAAATCAAGAGATCTAATGTCTAATTTATCGATTTCGTTTTTCATTGTTTCTAGGAAGAGATCTATATTTCGGTAGTTACCCAAGTATGGAGTAAATTTGCTTTTTAGTTTTAAATCAGTATATTGGGAATGATTAGTTTCATTGCTTTCTTCCCATAAATCTATAAGGGTCATAAGACATTCATATTCTCTATTAGACATGCCATGGGATTTGGCTTTCTTTTCTTTATTTATCTCATGGAATTTATGTAAAGCCAGTTTTCGGGCGAACAGATGGAGGTCTTTTACCCACATGAATTTATTTAGAGGAGGTACAGGTACGAAGGAGAGCCCTTTCTCTAAAAGTGAAAGGTGATCATGGTTCAAAATTTGTTTTGAAAGATTGATGACTCTTCGGTCCGTTACCGGGCAAATTTCTTGAGTCAAAATCTTCTCCTTCCTGATCTCCTGCCTCTGTTTCCATCTCTGTCTCGTGTAGGGTATCTGTTTTTCCGGGTTTGCATACCATCCATGTGGCCCATCTCTAAAAAATTCACCCCTTTTTTAAGGATTCCTTTGGGATTGGTATATACATGAGTTGTTGAAGTCTGTGGTTGTTGGTCAATTTGTGATCCGCCACAGGTGTCATTGTCTGTATCTGAGGATTCATAGTCTGATGTTAAATAATTCTCAGAATTGGTCCTAACTTTGCGGTTAAAATGTTGGTAGACTCTGTTTGTTTGGTAATCTCTTGAATCTCTCACAAATTTTTGATGTTTGCGTATCTTAATGTTATTTTGAAATTTATCTAGATTAGTTTTTAATCTAGTTTCAAAATGAGTGAATTCTGGATTAGACTGATATTGTTGTGCACTAGCAATTTCATGTTCCAGACTACGGTTGACTTCAGAGATTTTTACTTTTTCAAATTTGATTAAAATCTCCATAAACCGCTTAGAACATGCTCCAGCTGCGGACTCCCATTCTTGCATTAATTCAGTATTGTCTGTGTATGAAGATGGTGCATTGCGAACCCTCAGACCCCGTGGGATCATCTCCTTCTTAATATAATTTTCAAGAGATGACACCTCCCAGCTAGATTTAATTTGTTTTTGGTATAGGTTTTGTAAGCTGTTAAATGCTTGGTTGATATCGGGGGTAGAGTTAGAATATTCTAGTTGCTCAACTGAGAACACATTATCTGAGTCAATGCACCATAAATTACTATCAGGTTTATTGGATAAAAATCCTGCCATTGTTAGTGTGTGTTGCTTAAAACAATATATTAATAGTTTATTAATAGTGAAGTCTTGAAGTCGAAGTAGTCCTGGTATTAAAACCGCACAAAAGTTTAATAAAGAGAAAGAGCAGTGACTGCAGGACTGGAAACGATCCACTCCTGGAGTCAATTCCAGTCCTGCAGTCACTGCTCTTTCTCTTTATTATACTTTTCTACCATGTTTGGTGGCTGTCACCCTTGCTGCCCTGTTGTGTATTTGTACCACACCTCCTCTAGCCTGTAAGCTCGTTTGAGCAGGGCTCTCATCTACCTATTGTTCCTGTGTCACTGTGTAATTGTCTCATTTATTGTAAATATTCCCTCCCATGCATAATTTTATAAAGCGCAGTGGAAATAGTTGGCGCTATATATAAATACCAATAATAATTTTACTGGTTTATTGGCATATTGTGTTTGAGATCAATTGTTCTGACAACGAGTTTTAATGGGACATGTTTCCCTTACCCTTCCTCCAATTGTAGCTGTAATGACTCTCTGAGAGTTCTGCCTCTGAGTAGAAATGCCAGGTTTTGGTTTCTCATGTATCTGGGCCTCCTGGTGTTTCCGCATTCGTTCAAGCTGTTCTTCTGCACTCATTCTCTGCTTCCTAACAGTGCCAACATCTGCCATGCTGGGAGGCGAAGACTGCAAAATTGGAGAAAAAGCAACTTTCAATTTACAAGTTCTAGTTCTACTTTTGTCTGCATGAACACTACGTAAGAAAGAAAAGAAAGGAAAAAAACAAAAACAACATACAGCATGAATCCAAGTTGGGATTCAGCACATATAAGTAGCCAGTGGTGTTGACACAGCAGAATATTTATTTTGAAGGCCATATTCAGCACAGAAATTTGCAGTGGTACAAAAGAGGATTTACAATTAGACACGGGTGGGCAAAATTTATATCAAGTTTTTTTGGTTTGTTTATTTTTTAAATAGTTGATGCTTTTGCCAGCATTAAATCTCCTGTAGATCCCCATTCATTCAACCCGGCATCAAACGTCACTCATTATACAAATACATCCAAGTTAAAGAAATGAAAGCTACTGTGTAAACATACACCTGGTTACGCTTTTACCATTACTAAATACCCAAGATACAAACCGGGGACTGAGTTTTATCATACCTTTACTTCTTTAATGATCTTGTGGCCTTTGGGAATGGAAACTGGGCAGGAGGATTGAATCAGACGATAGTCTACTGCATCGTTATTGGGTTTTACAGCATCTAAAAAGGGAATGTTATAGGCATGTTATATCTTGTATTACCAATAATAAAAGTGCCCACCTTATAATGCATTACACTGGCATGTTCACAAAGAAATGACCTGGTGATCACATAGCTGAGCGGTAACTTTGAATTCTTCTCCATTTACATTTCATATATACACACACACACACACACATACATATATAAAAATATAAACTGAACACTATAGTATTAACAATACAAAAATAAACTGTATTCCTAACACTGTAAATACCTCTGCAAACTCCCTCCCTTGCAGTGCCAGTCAGTGAATAAAGGGTTTTTAACCCTTCCTTTGCAAACATGATGCTAGCACAGAGGTCCCATGGCGCTGGGTTGGACTCCTCCTTCGCCAACATCACAGCTATTCTGAAACCTAATGTGCATGCACAGCAAATGCCACACACATAGGGGCTTCTACATAGGAAATAAATGACCCAATGATTTCTTATGGGACTTTTCAACACTTCAAGGCATGAGGATGTCCAGCGCCATTTCACGGAGTCAAACTTTTGAAGGCTGCAATGTTTTGCAGCTGCAGGATTAAGGGGCCAGGGACACTCCACCCAGACCACTTCAATGAGGTGAAGTGGTCTTGGTGCCTACTTTAAAGCAGGTGGATGTTGTGACTGAACATGCTTCTTGTCTAGGGTGCAATCTGATCAAAATAAGTTGTCTGTATCCGCAGTCAAACAGATAGATTTGTTGTGCAATTATGGGAATGAAATATGGTAAAATAACAGTCCAGTTCCTTACAGAATCTCAACTTACTTAAAGGGATCCTATAGTTAAAAAAAAAAAAAAAAAAAAGTTTTCCTGGCACTATAGGCTCTTGGAGAGCCCCACTCCCTCGGTGCTGAAGTGGTTAAAACCCCTTCAGCGACTTTTCTTAATCCGGCGCGGGTGATCTCACCTCCCGCCAACGTCAGCTCCGAATTGGAGCCGAATGCGCATGCGCGGCCAGAGGCGCGTGCACATTAAAACCCGCCCATAGGAAAGTATTACTTAATGCTTTCTTATGGGGATCTTATATCACGCTGGACTTCATGAGGATGTCCAGCGTCAGAAAAAGTGCGATTTACTCACTGCGAGTGTAAATCGCAGAAGCTGCCTCTAGTGACTGTCAGGGAGACAGCCACTAGAGGCTGGATTAACCCTGCAGTGTAAACATAGCAGCCTGGGTGCCTATAGTGGTCCTTTAATGGTTAATTAGCTGTCCTCTTTGTCTCATTTTATAAAAGTGACAAGTTTAAGCAAAATCAGCACATTTATAAATGCCTTTAGTTGCACATTCCCAATGTTCAAACAGTTGGGAAGGTTTTGTACATGAGTGATTCCCTATTTTGAGTGATTTTTCTATGAGAAGCATTCTGTTAATGGAGAATGGTGATTATCATGCATGCGCCATATGTATGCCACGTTTCTCTTGGATATAACTAACATGAATGACCTTGTAGGAGCGGAGTGAAGCTTTAGCTTGGAGACAGTCCAGAATATTTTGCTAATCTGTTCCCAGGAAAATATGAAATTTTTAAGAAGGCAGATTTTTACTACACATTCAAACATACAAATGCCATCTTACCTCCCTCAGCAGTCGATGCCTGTTGTCCTTCATTGTCCTTGAGTTCCAAATCAGTCTGTTGCTCATGGAACTGGTCTTGTTTATTCTGCTGCTGGAAATTGCCAGGAAGACAAAAGCATGTTATTTTTGTTGGGTGATCAAAGAAATTAAATGGTGGCTGTGTGTGCTTGTAATAATCTCTTGCAGATAAATTCCCCTGGGATGTTATCCTCTCATAAGTGACATCTATTGAAACCATTAACCAGACAAGATGTATCAACCTATCTCCAATAATCCAATCAAGCCTAAAGTTCTGTCATACATGCAGTTGAACATTTATTGCAACACCAGACACATGCAGAGTTATTTCTGGATTAATTCTGAGATTATAAAGGAAATGGACATTCATGTAACATAGTTAATATGTTGGCCAGATTAGAGTGAACATTTTAACTAAATTGTACCCACCTGGTCACTGTTCCCTCTACTCTGTCCATCTATTCCAGGGCTAGGGATGGCCTGGCGGATCTTGGGGAGAGGAGGTCTAGGAGGAGTATTTTCAAAGTCCTTGACAGGTTAAAGCAAAGGAAAAAGTGTGTTAGCAGTTGAAAAAAAGTTAAAATCAGTTACATTTTAAATATTGGTCTAACAAATATGACTGAATTTATATAATGTGCTAAGTGAATTAATATGAATGTACAGAGATTCCTCCAGGTAATTTTTTTTATTTTTTATTCCTGAGCCTTTAAAAGGAAGGCAAAGCATTACAACCTGGTGTAGTGGTTATGTTACCAGCTACTCTCTGTCATCTTCCTAGTGTAAGTCGTCATTTTATAATGGTTTGCCTTCTTACATGAGGTCCATCAGTCACTGCTCCCCACCTTTACTGAATAAGCTCTCTGTCAGCTGCCTCTCTCAGCCAATAATCTAAGCTCTGCATCGCAGGGCTTGGCTCTGGTGAGCCAAGAGAAGCTCCTGCTTAGGAACTTTCAGGCTCTCGGGCGTTAGTATTAGAAATGGGATACTGGGGATGGGACATCCCGCATTCTTTAGGAAAGAAGTCAAAACTATAATAGTTTTGGTGCCAGGAGTGCAACTATTTTTGAACAGAGAGCTGTAGTGGTTATGATGCTTGGAGGAGTGTTCCTTTAATGGTTCTCCTGAAAAGTAAATATTGAGATGCTAAGTGCCTTCTAGTCTTCATTTATGTTTAATTTAAACACTTTCATAATTTTAGTAAATCAAGTTTCAGTAAGTCCTAAGTAGACTGGGATTTAGCTCCGATAGTAGGACATGTCAATATACCCCAACGTTTCGCTGTGTGCAGGGTTAATTCCCTCTTCCCTCCATGGAGTCACCCATCTGTCAGCTGGTGACATTTTTAGTGGCCTGATACTAACAAATGAACTGTATGCAGTGATCGAACTGAACCATACACACAGCTCTTTAAGTGGGCATTTAAATTCCTATAATTCAATCATGGTGTAAGTCAAGTTAAATCCCTGAAACAAATGCAAAGAACAATAGGATGTTTGTGCAAACACCCGATTGTTCTCTGCAGTTGTTTTAGATTGTGTCACATAGTTTTGTGGATTTTCTTTCCTATTTGGGTGTATATTTTGCAAATTCTTTCCCATTTTTTTATGCACTACAGATCTTATTTTTAAGGTTAAATCCCACCCAAACCAGGGAGACTCAGGTATCTATACATTTAATGGCCCCAGGCTGACCGATGAGCTGTATGCAGCACTCAAAATGAGCTCTGTATACAGCCATTGACATGCATTGAGAACACCAAGGTTCAGCGATTGTGCGCATACCCTACAGGGTCTCCCTGCATGCCTCCAAGTAGATTGTGATTAGTGCTTGGCTTTGTCAGCTGCACAGCACTGATAACAGTGTAACTGCTCTGGAAAGCTTACTTTATTCATTAATTACAGGGAATGTAATAATTAAAAAAAGCCAGTAGATGGCAGCAACATGCCACTGTTTTAACTGGGAAACCCATCTGCTGATATCTGTACAGATATGAGCAGAGTATTTCCTTAAGCCCTGCAGGGCTGCCCAGCAGGTAGCTCCCCAGATGTTGTAGAACTACAACTCCCATGATGCGTTGCATGCCTTTAGAATACATTTAGAATGACAAAGCATCATGGGAGTTGTATTTCTACAACATCTGGGGATCTACCGGTTGGGCAGCCCTGCCTTGGGTTAGGGAAAGTGTAGTGTTTAGGTTAGGCGTAAGGTTGTGCCTTAGCGGAGTAAAACCATTACTATTACAATATTTATAACAAATATAAAATAACATTCTAAACTTGGAAAAAAAAAAAAATCTTAATTTCTCACACTTCTATTTAACATCCTTTATAAAATGCAAAATTTATGCATATGTAAAATAAATTATTTCGGTGAATACCTAGTAGATATTGTACACATCCATAAATAAATACACTGTGTAAAAAAAAAATGAAATAAAACTATCTGGAATCTAGTTTAAGGAGTGACTGAATGTAATCAGCTTATTGAACACTTGAACATACAGGTCCAGTTATAGGGGTTTCAGTATAAAGAGACCGGATTGATGTGCTGCAAAACTCTTCTTATTAGTTGCGGATTTAGATATTTTTCCCACAGTAGTGCAACCCACACCTACAGCTTGTTATACACACTAATTGTTGAAATTCTATTTTTTAATGCATTAATACTGTATGTAGTGCTATTTGTACTTAGAGTTAGGTTTTAACATTAGATCCTTTTGGCTGCAAAATTTAAGAATGGAAATACCATAATTATTTTTTAAAACTCGTAACTGGAACGCATTTGGGTTTATACTGACTTTATATTAAATTTTGAACATGCGGGGTCCCCGAACTACTACTGTGGTGTGTCACAAGACATCAGCAACATTTACAGTATAACTTGTGCTATCAAAGGTGCAGTGCCTAACACGCAGAATCAAGTCAACTAGAAAAACGTCCTTAGAATGGTTGGCCTTAACATAGTAAGAATACTCAGAAACAGGCAGAAGTCAGGGGCACAGACAGGAGCAAAAATGAGAAGACAAAGCCAAAGGGTCAGTGATACCAGAAACACTGATAATCAGAATAAGCCAGGATCAATAACCAGGAATCAATAAACCAAACGCGCTCTCTGATAACCAAAGAAGTAGAAACCACGACAGGGCAAAGAAGAAATAAAAAAATAGACTTCTATAGCCCTTCCCTTTCATTCATTGGTAGACAGGGGTCACCTGACTCCAGAACGTGCGTGTGCATGCTTTGTGTGGCTGCACACACACACACACGTCTATGTGACCTTTAACCCTGCTGGAGGCAGGGCTATATCTTGTGCTGCTTTTACAGCGGCTGGCGTCCATAGGAACGCCGCGCTCGTTGGGGATGGACATGCCGGCGGATCTAGCCATGACCCGCGCAACTTAGGTAAGTCTCGTTTATTTTTTAAGTGACCGCTCCAATCGGGTGTGGTCATGTGGTGTCGTGGACCAGGAGCCGTGACATGATGCTGCAAGAGCGCCCCACCCACACTTATTGTCTAAAGCAGGCATGTAACACACAGTGCACATGAGGCACTGAACATCTTTTATTGCAGCCTAGATGCTGTCCGGCTGCCAGGTGGCGATGGAAGCAGGGACCCATTTCTTACTGTGCTCTTCCTGCACAGGTCCCTCGTGTGCCCTGCAGTGAGCCGGCAGCTGGGATATGACATCTCGGCATCACTACTGGGCGAGCGAGGGACCTGTGCAGGAAGAGTGTAGTGGTCCCATCACAGCAGCAACCATTGGCCACCAGGCAAATTATCCACTCCAGCACTCCCAGAGCAAGGTAGGGAGGACTTCCTAATTACTAAATGTGTGTGTGCGCGTGTGCATGCCAGTCATTATGTGTGTGGGTCTGTGATTGTGTAAGTCTAAAAAGGTGTATGTATGGGACTGTGATTATATATACATACATACACACACACACATATATACACACGTGTGTGTGTGTATATATATATATATATATAACACACACACACACACACACACACACACACACATACACGTGTGAGTTTAGTAGATAGTTCCCTAATTTCCAGCAGTCTCACACTCTGTATGGAGATGCAGAATTTTCCTCATAGAGATGCACTGATTCAATGCATTTCTATGAGGAGGTCCTGATTGGCCAGAACGGCATTTGGCCCTACCCCCGTGCCGATTTTAGCCATTCCAATTGGCCATTTTGATGATGTCACAAAGGGGGTGGAGCCTCTGGCGCTGGAAATAATGGAAGTTTTAAACTTTTATAGGGGGGCTAAGGGAGGGCAAGCCACCTTAATGGTGGGTTAAACACTATAGGGTCAGGAATACATGTTTGTGTTCCTGACCCTATATTGTTCCTTTAATTTAGTATAGTGCCAACATACGGCCTATGAGGTTGTTTTCCCTGTAACTTCGAGCAGCATGATTACATTCTGTTCATAAAGAAATTACAAAATAATTTATGCAAATATACTATTGAACTATTTTTTTGGCAAACTACAAGCACAATCTGTAGAAGTTATTCTCTAGGCATTCTAGATATGCAGGTCTATACCATACATTTTTAAAAATGCACTCTTACCAGGGAAAGATCACACAGTCTTGCCTTAAATATGGCAATAACAAATAAGGATAACAAATAGAGTTATCTACTAAAGAAATTAAATTATAAAAATTGGCCCAGGTAATTATATAGTGGTAATGGTTCAATGCATTCCTGTGAAAGTATTTAAAAAAAAAAAAAAAAACACAAAAAGTTAGCATTTTACTCTACCAAAAGTATTCCAAAATATTCTGAAGACTTACTGCATGGCCTTCTCTCTGGCTTAGAGGATTCTGACCGGAATGATGAAGGAAGCTTCTCTGATACGCAGGCTGGGGTTCTCCAACTGGGGACGAAGCCATTATTCCTGTGGCAAAAAATAAAGCAATACATACAAGATGTTAATACGAAGGTCTTTTTTGTGACCAGTATTCTCTTCTTCAACAAAATTATTTCTACTTCTTTAATGATTATTATACCTCAGACATTTTCACAATACAAGTCTTAGGGAAGGATCAATAGGGCAGATTTCAACAGTCCACCTCCAAGGGTCCACCTTTTGATTAATATACTGAACTGATGTAGATCATCCTGGACCATATGAATCCTGCTATTACAGGTGTGATAACTTGAGGGGTAGTAAAAATAAAAGGCATGGCTTGATCCACAAAAACGGATTAAAGATGCATAAAAATCGTTCATCGAGCAGACAATGGTTCAGCTTTTTTACAACAAACTCACTTCTGTTTTTTGGAGTTCAGAGACATTGTAGGCAACTGTGCTATGAAGAGAAAGGATTGGACTGAGGTTTTCTACCCCAGTGTTAACTTGGATCTGTTATGTTATGAAATGTCAGCCATGCCAAATCAATATAGATTTATATTATAAAACAACAATTCCTGCAGACAGGGTTAAAAATTTTCTACCTGGCAGTACACGAAATTCATATATCCCCAAGTGTGAAGTGTACGAGAGTAAGATCACATTAATATGCAACACTTAAGGGATGTCGGACTGATTGCAGCCAGAGATAACCAGATAACCCTGTTAGCCCTATGAATAAGTTTCATTGCTTTAAAAGGTAGTGAATATAAACCATTAGAACACTAACTTGTTTCACCAATAGTACATAGTTTTAAATAATCATGTCAATACAGTATGAAACATAAGAGAAGTGAAAAGGTCAGGGCATTACATACCGGGATGCCGTGTTGACTCAGGGATGACATGGAAGCTGCTTTTATTATATCGCAGGCCAGAAATTATGTCATTGATCATCCAAAGATCACGCTGGGCGGCAGCTTGCTCCTACATTAAAACATGTAAAACGTTTGTTAAATCCCACAGATAAGCGATTGCTGAAACCTTATCCAACAGAACAGTTTTCATTACAAGCATCATCAAAAAGGAATGTTATTACAGAATAAAAACATATATATCATTGTACACTGCAATTGTAATACCAGATTGGAGAAAATGCGCAGGAATCCATAGAGAGACTTTTTTCCTTAAAGTGCAAATTACAAAGAACACTTCCGTGGAAAGTCCTAAAAGGAGAGTTTATTGGGATTATTCCTAGGCAGGATTAGCAATGCAGAACAAGGGGCCGCCGGTATGCTTAGTCTCCGAGTTAAAGCCAGCTGTGCTGTACTAAATGTGGTAAGTGCATTCTAATCATGTACAATGTTGTATATTTATTCAGAAGAGCGGTTTCATGGGAGGAAAAAAAAGCTAACAAGAAGTCATTCTAATGGCAAAAGATTGGTGTCTGGCACTTAGAATTTTGCATAACTTGAACACAAATTGGCATTTATTGTATACACTGTACCTACAAGTGGAGCTATTCTAGCATGCTGCACCAATCACAATACACATCTTCAGAGCAGGGATTTTTTTTCTTCTACAGTGGCACTAGAATTTGCCTACCTGAACCCCGACCCTTGCTTTCCTCCTGTTAGTATTTGAAAATGTAACAAACTGCAGTGTACCTCTTCTAATAGTTTTGAGTTTATTCCTCTTATTTGCGCTTTGTCTATCTATACGTGTGGTAGGATTCCCACTGGTAAAGGCCAATAACTTTATACGAGTCTGAAAATGCATTCCATTTACATTGTTTACTAGCAAAATTGATTTGTACTGTAAATGTTATACAAGACTGCATGTCACAAAAATAAAACAAAAAGCATGTGAAACATAATTAGAGCGATTGTATGTATGAACATATATAGGAGTGCTACCACCCCTTAGGTCTTCTATCTTTAAGAGTGCAGCGCTGTATAATATGTGAAAACACAGTGAATTACCTGTGATTCTAAGACAATTATCCTTGATATTCTCCAATGTAATATACATACAAAAGAAAACAAAAATATACAGATAATTGTGCAGTATATCTAATGCTTTGGTAAAGAGTTTAGTGAGTAACAGATATATCTACACTCACATTTTTTAGAGCCTTTTCAAGTGAATTAGGCTCTAAACTTCCGTGCGTCTGTGTCTTTAAGGGTAGATCACACGACCCCTCTCTCCAGGTTAAGAGGAAAATCCACTTAACCTGGAGAGAGGGGTCGTGTGATCTACCCTTAAAGACACAGACGCACGGAAGTTTAGAGCCTAATTCACTTGAAAAGGCTCTAAAAAATGTGAGTGTAGATATATCTGTTACTCACTAAACTCTTTACCAAAGTATTAGATATACTGCACAATTATCTGTATATTTTTGTTTTCTTTTGTATGTATATTACATTGGAGAATATCAAGGATAATTGTCTTAGAATCACAGGTAATTCACTGTGTTTTCACATATTATACAGCGCTGCACTCTGAAAGATAGAAGACCTAAGGGGTGGTAACACCCATTAAGTCTGAAATCTTTTTTGTCTCTTGGTGTTTATCTTTGTATGGTGGGTTTTTAGGAGTACCCATAGAGTGTATACAGCAGCTATACTACACTGTTCATATTTACCACTCAGCGCCACATATTCCACACCTATTGTTAATATATTTAATATATAGGAGTGCATTTATTTGCATAAGGGTATACATATTTTGTTTAAAAAACAAAAAAAAAACAATGAAACCAAACAAAACATATTGTTGTGGTTTTGAGAGCTGACCGCAGTCTAAAAACAGAGGAAGTTCTTTCATAATAGGTCTGACTCCTATATTTTTGTTTAGGTCTATATTTTCAAGCTACATGTATCAAAGTCTGGCTTAGATGGTCCTTTCATATAAAGCGGCAGGTATTGTTCTATAAATGGAACAGATGTATGGAGAAACCTGTACAACTGCAACCGTTTTTAAACAGTTCTAAAAAGAGCAGTTTCCTGGGATAGCAGCAAACCTAGTGACATTAGTTTATCTTTAAAATAATAGATTCATTTAAATGTCTAGTTGTGCTGGTAATTTACTATTATATGTCTAGTTGTGCTGGTAATTTACTATTGATTGTCCCTTTAAGGGTCATTCAATACGTTACTATGAATACCTGTGGATGCCCCATTTGACTGACGCGTTCCAAAGTCTCCCTCAATGCTTGCAAGTCACTGTCAAGAACCCTGTATTCCTCCCATGCTCGCTCTCGTTCCTAGGAAAAATAAAAATAAATTTTAAAAAAAGGTTCTAGTCTCAAACTGGAAATCAAAAATCATATACACTTCACCTGTCTCATAGATACCAACGATGGCATACATATACATTGAAATACAATTTGACTTCCAAACCATTTATACATTAGTGAATAATGAGTCTTCATTGATGTAACTTAAGAATGGTTCTAACAAGGGCAGGACGGCTGTGTGGATTGTTTGATTGTTCTCAACTTACTGCTGGCCCATAACAAAAGGTTTAAGGGACACTATAGTCACCAGAACAACTACAGCTTAATGCAGTTGTTCTGGTGAGTATAATAGGCTTTTTTAATGCACCGTGTTTACTTTGCCTCTAGGGACACCTCCAAGTGGCCACTGGAGATGCTTCCTGGGTCAGTTCTTCCGAAAAAGCAGCCCTGATGTTCAGTGTCCTCACACTCTGCATGGAGATGCCGAATTTTCCTCATAGAAATGCATTGATTTAATGCATCTCTGTGAGGAGGTCCTGATTGGCCAAAACGGCATTTGGCCCTACCCCCGTGCTGATTTTAGCCAATCCAATCGGTCATTTTCATGTCACAAAAGGGGCGGAGCCATTGCCAGCTGACCCGTGCGGCGCTGGAAATAATGTGAGTTGTCAAACTTTTATAAGGGGGCTAAGGGAGGGCACGCCACCTAAATGGTGGGTTAAACACTATAGGGTCAGGAATACATGTTTGTGTTCCTGACCCTATATTGTTCCTTTAATTTAGTATAGTGCCAACATACGGACTATGAGGTTGGTTTTCCTGTAACTTCGAGCAGGATGATTACATTCTGTTCATAAAGTATATATTTGCATAAAGAAATTACAAAATAATGTATGCAAATATACTATTAAACTATTTTTTGGGCAAACCACAAGCACAATCTGTAGAAGTTATTCTCTAGGCATTCTAGATATGCAGGTCTATACCATACATTTCAAAATGAACTCTTACCAGGGAAAGATCACACAGTCTTGCACGCACATATACAAGATCATCCTGCAGCAGTCTCTGTTGGTACCAAATATTTTCTATAATATGATCTTGACCCTGGAACTCATCAAGGTGGTGGTGCGTCATTTGTAGTGCATCCTCTAGTTTTTCCTAAAAACAAAAATAAAACATGCATAATAAATAAACTTTAACTTAAAAAGAGAATATATTTATATATATCAGACACAGGGCATGACTGGAGGGTAGGTGTTAATAGTGCAACACACCTAGACCCCCTGAGTACACTAGTGCTGGATAAGTGTATAACAGCTCTTAAAGCAATCAAATATATAATTAATCTTCATAATAAATTATTCTCCCCTGGCTGTGACTGACAGCATGCATGAAAAAAAACAAAAAAAAAAACAATGGCTTTGGTTTCAATATGATGCATCTTTAAAAGTTTTTATTTCCTGCTCTGTAAATTGAACTTTAATTACATACAGGAGGCTCCTGGGGGGTTAAGCATGCTATTAGAGTAGGAGATAAGACATTTTTAATTAAACAGAATTTGCAGTAAAGGAAGTATAAACATTAGAGGACTCATTACAGGAAGTGATTAAGAAGGCTGTGCATGTTACATGCAGGAGGTGTGCCTAGGGCTGCACAAATAAAGTGATAAATGTTAAAAGTTACTAACATCCTAATCGCAGCTAAATGCAAAGGCCACTACTCCATACTAATTCTTCTGCCTTTGTCACTGTTGATCATGCTCTCCTTCTTCAAACTCTTCAATCACTTGGTCTCTGTGACTGTCTTCTCGTGGTTTTCCTCTTCTCTCCCCAACGCTCATTCAGTGTCTCCTTTTCTAATGATACCTCCTCCCTCGTCCTGTCTCGGTTGGAGTCCCCCAATGCTCTGTCTTTGGTCCCCTTCTATTTTCGCTTTATACTGCCTCTCTTAGCAAACTTATTAACTCATTTGTATTCCAATACCACCAGGACGCTGATGACCCCAAGATACATCTCTCCTCCCCGGACCTCTGCCCTGCCGTCTTGCAACAGGTCACTGCTTGCCTTTCTTCCAACTCTGACTGGATGTC
Source organism: Pelobates cultripes (assembly GCA_933207985.1). Taxonomy (NCBI): domain Eukaryota; kingdom Metazoa; phylum Chordata; class Amphibia; order Anura; family Pelobatidae; genus Pelobates; species Pelobates cultripes. Next base: position 46,615,250 of record OW240921.1, on the reverse strand, counting down.
CTCCTGCTTTCTGAAACTCAATCTCTCTAAAACTGAGCTTCTTGTCTTTCCTTCCCCTAATACCGATCCTCCTCTTTCACTCTCCCTTCAAGTTAGTGGTATCCACATAAGTCCATCCTTGCAAGCACGCAGTCTTGGCATCATATTTGATTCTGGCCTCACCTTTGAGCCTCACATCCAGTATGTTGCCAAATCATGTAGATTCCATCTTAAAAACATAGCCCACATCCGCCCCTTTCTTATGCAAGATGCTACCAAGGAGCTTGTCCATGCTCTAGTAATTTCCTGCATGGATTATTGTAACCCTCTCCTGACTGGTCTTCCCAAAAGCCGTATTTCCCCTCTACATCTGCAATGAATGTTGCCGCCAGACTGATTTTCCTCTCTAGTTGGTCCTCTCACACCTCACCCCTCTGTCAATCCTTACATTGGCTTCCTGTATCCAATTCAAAGTGCTAACCCATACCTATAAAGTACTGAACAATTCTAGCCCCTCATATCTCTTTAAAGATCCATAGGTATGCCCCTTCTCGGTCTCTCTGCTCTGCCCGTGACCTTCTCCTGTCCGCTGCTCGCACATGTACAGCCAACTCACGCTTGCAGGACTTCTCGCAGATGGCTCCCTTCCTATGGGATAGCCTGCCTGTCGCCATCAGACTCTCTCCTAGTCTTCAATCGTTTAAGAAGTGCCTTAAAACCCATCTCTTTAGGAAAGTTTATGGCCTCCCAGAGTAACCTCTACCTCACGTGTCTGTCTCTTGCTCTCTCCTATAGGGCAGCACTCTACTCTCTCCTCCAGCTCTGCTTCACTCCCACCTTATTTGATTGCCATTTCCTGTCCTAATGTGTTTTATACCCCACCTCCTATAGACTAAACTCGTTTGAGCCGGGTCCTCTTCAACCTATCATTCCTGTAAGTTTTCTTGTTATTCTCCTATTTATAGTTAAATACGCCCTCTCATAATATTGTAAAGCGCTACGGAATCTGTTGGCGCTATATAAATGGCAATAATACTAAATAATAATAATACAACTCTTAAAATGGCAGAAAATGAAGTAATGAGACTGCGGGGGCATTATCTATACACCAAAACTGCTTCATCAAGCTAAAGTTGTTTTGGTGACTATAATGTCCATTTAGGATCCCGATACACAGTTGAAATTGGAAAGTGACAATTTTCTTCTCTTATGAATGTCTAACTACTGTTAAGAGACTAACCTAATCACAAAATGTTATCTTTGTAATGGCACAAGTGAGCAAAAAAATTTTTGAGACGTTAGTGGGGACTAACTGAAGGGCAAGCTATTGAGTTTCTCTAAGCTTTTGCATGTTCTCAGAGTTCTCATATTCTCTGTTTTTGTTTCAATGTGTTTGCTCGGGTTCTCCCTAAGATTAAAGGGTAATCCAGACATGAATCCTGTGCTTACTGGGGTATCAGCTACAACTTGATGAGGCCCAAGAAGGTTTGCTCAGAGTTCTCAAATTTTCTTTTTTTTGTTAACAAAATGCTATAATTTTCTCGGTTTCATAATGCTGAAAACAAATCTCTGCCAATTTATTCTAATGCCCTTAACACTTTGTCAGCACAGTATTATATAAAAACATGAATTTATAGAATAAAGCATTTTATGTCCGCTGCCCATATTTTTCTCATCTTACTATTAGCACAATTATTTCAGCACGCTGCCTAGATTCATGATTTAAATGGCATATAGTCTTTCAACAGAATTTCCAAATACCATCAATTTCCCCTCTATTGCGCCCAACGGTGTCTTCGCTCAGCATTTCTATCACAAAACATGGGATCATAAAAATTGGAAGAAATTACCTTCTCTGCTCGAAGATGAGTGGTTTCCTCTTCAATGCTGACAAGCAATTTATCCTGACCGCACACCTTTGTCAGAAGAACCTAGTATTGACAGAGATAAACTGGTTACAAACTTTAGTTTTCAGGATATTTACCTGGAGAAACTGCAGATTTTAAGAGGTTCACTGCAGGGTTTATGCAATAGATTACTTACTGTGTGCCCAAATTCAATATTTAGGTCAAAATAAATCAGTCAATGAGACAAAGCTGGAGAATTCCATACCCATCTTCTATATCAAACTATATTAGATTGGCAAGTTTAAAAAAAATGAACAAAGTTCCAAATGGAATAATTCACTTAATTTAACAGCAATCAATAATTCAGCGGGGTGTCAAATATCTTGGAAAAAAAAAATGCGAAAAAAGCTGCCAGCCTCTGATGAAGTGACCATGAGTCATGAAACACGTTAGGCGGAGTTCCTTTTTTATGATGGTAAGCTACCGTCAGGCAGAGTTTGACACAAGCCAAAATCAAGGTTTGCTGCTGTTGAACGGAGGAAGATCGCGTATTGGAAAGCACGACGGTCCCATTTACAAAATCCCATAGACTTCTCTTCTCCTTTTGAACAGAAAGCCGGCATGGAGGGAGGATTACAGTGGATTCTTGTAGGGACTACATTCCCCGACACGCAAACTTTAAATTTCAAACTTGTAAGTGTTTTTAATCTTATTAATAAATTCAGTGTTTCTACAGAGAACACTTTTCTTGCATTTTTATTTTTCCAGATATTTGAAACAAGGCTAAATTTATTGGTTGAGGTTTCACTACCTAATACATGGTTAAAAGTGAATTGTTCCATTTGGGATTATGTGTACCCATTTCTAATTTGAGGCATTGTAACATTTAGCAAGAAGTGCTTTCATTTTTGCTACAGTATATATCTACTTTGTAGAATTAAGCACAGATTCCACATTATTTCCATTCCAGCAACTGTTTATTTGGTACCCATATCATGAATTTGGTGGACTTGGGATGTTCTATTACATCTCTGTGAATCTAAAGTGGACTATTTTAATATACATATTTTAAAATGTACATGAGTAAAAAGATTTAAAAAAAAATACGTGTTTTATATCAGCTCCTGGTCTCATTAACATTGTCACTGTTTTTTCCTGCTACTTAAAAGATGACCAGCCCTCTTAGAAGAGATTGTGCACCACCCCAAGTACAAATTACTTACATCAATGCTATTGTCTGCCAGGCGAGGCTGATGTAGGGCTCTCTCCCGATAAGTTGTAGAGCCAGATGGCTGAGAAGTTTAAAACAAGAGAATTACTTTGGCTTTTTTTGTTTAAAGTATGTGAACTAAAAATAATCAGAAAATGAGAAGCGTCTAGACAACATAATATGCACATCTACAATAGTCAAGAGAAGTATTAGTATTATAATCTTTGGCCAGTGACTCTCTGAAGGCCAAAACAAAACTACAACTACGAAGACTAACAATTCCTAGCTTTTCTACAACCCTATTTTTTGTTGACTTGGCTGTGATGGTTGCTAGCCCTGCCCTACAAAAGTATATTTCAAATCTACAAATTGTGAGGTCCTGTGCGACCCTTTACTCCATTAATTTTTTACTGCACTGATTTTTAGGTACATCTGGCTAGGTTATCAGTCTTTTTTTCTATTGCACTTCAGCACTAGAAAGGCATGAAGTTTAAACTATGCAGTATAAAGTTTTATAACCGGTCTGCCTATCCAATATGGTTACTTTGGTACAATCTCCTTCACTCTATAACCTGTTTTGGGGGTTCACCAAGTTACTCGATACCAAATATTATTCCTCGTTCAAGACACTGTGTCTTCCCCATGTATTGTGAAACTCAATCCCGAAGGACTGTGTGTAGGTTTCATAATTACACATAATGTTTTAAATTGATTTTCTTATAAGTCCTTTCTTATGATTTTCTGGGGTACAAATTTAACTGTATCAACAACATAAAACTCTGTATCTAGGGTACACTCCCTCCTATCAGTGGTGTTAATTATTCAACTTGTACTTTGTGTATGTTTTTCATAGTATTGTAGAGAATTGGCATTATTATACACAGCTAGTTATTTTACACTAGTTTTTAAATAAATGCATGTGTGTAATACCAGAACACTGAGAGACATCCTCTTTCCAGTGGGTGCATGAGCACCTGGTCGGCCCGAGACAGGAGGCAGGGGAGGTAGCTGGGAATAGCTGGCAGAGCCCTGTAGCAATAAAAAAAATAAAAAAAAAATAAAAAAATTTAAAGAGAGTAGTGATTTATTTTTGTAATTATAATTCCTTTAACTGTATTCGTTGTAGTGTCTCATTTTCAAAGTGTGTAAATGTAGGGATTGTACAATCAAACACAGCTATGTTAAAGGGTCCGGTGCTTTAAAGTGGTCATGGTGCCTGGAGTCTGTATGTTCTAGTAAGAATCACTGCGTATAAATAGATAAAGCACTGTGCTCTCAGAAGTGTAAGTCCAACTCTAGCAGTGTCATTAACAGAACAAGAGTTCCAGACGGCCAACATCAATTTTGTTTATAAACGGCATCCATTAAACAAAATTTAAAAATTACAAACAGGGGGGAGGGGGAAGTCCAATTATTTCCACAGGGTAAAAAAGCTTTTATATATTTACACATGAAACTTAAAATTGTGTGAATGGTAGTATGACTTTACTTTTTTTTTTTTTTGGCACAACTAACCATGTATTACAATAATGGATGTTGGAATTGACAAGATTGTAAGCATAGTTACTTAAAGTATTCACCAACAAATGCACAGTCCACTTCCACTCAAAACACATTGATCCTAAACTTCAAGTAGAAATGTGCTAACATAAATGACATGCATTTAACATGTAATATTACAAAAAATATTTTGCCAATCTCCACCTATTAAAAATGTACATTCTAGTTTGCAAATAACACAATTCTGGATTAAAAACATTAAAATGTCTTAGACTTGTTGCAAAACTGCAAAGTCCCCATGAGCCAGAAAGTGACTAGTATTTCTTATCCAATCTTGGACAGTAGCAGAACCCGGGCCTGGCGTGATGCTTATCACTTAACAAAGGTACATTCAGGCACATTAAGAGTCAGCCATCTGGGAGGAAGCAACAGCACTGCCTCCAAACTATAAGGAGTGCGGCCGCATGAGAGGGAGAGGAAGCGCAGGGAGGAGAAAGGAGTGAGCTGCTGCCCACAGATCAGTCTCAGCCAGCAGCTCATCAAGCAAGCCACCTTCCTACAGAAAAAAGGTAAGCCAATATGATGTGTGTGCTTGAGTATGTGTGACAGTGAATACATGAATGGGTGTGTGTATATATGTATTTATGTATGTGGTAGTGTATGTGCATACATGACACCAACACAGCATGCAAAACACAAACATTATATCCAAACACCATTTCACTCAAACACCAGCACAATTTACACCGAACAAAATTATAAACGCAACACTTGTTTTTGCTCCCATTTTTTATGAGCTGAACTCAAAGATGTAAGACTTTTTCTATGTACACAAAAGGCCTATTTCTCTCAAATATTGGTGACTAATCTATCTAAATCTGTGTTAGTGAGCACTCCTCCTTTGTCGAGATAATCCATCCACCTCACAGGTGTGGCATATCAAGATGCTGATTAGACAGCATGATTATTGCACAGGTGTGCCTTAGGCTGGCCACAATAAAAGGCTACTCTAAAATGTGTGTTACTGTATTGAGGGGGTCAACAGGGGTGTCCAAAAGCCAGTCAGTATCTGGTGTGACCATTTGCCTCGTGCAGTGCAACACATCTCCTTCACATAGAGTTGATCCGGTTGTTGATTGTGGCCGGTGGAATGTTGGTCCACTCCTCTTCAATAGCTATGCGAAGCTGCTGGATATTGGCAAGACGTGGAACACGCGGTCGTATACGCTGATCCAGAGCATCCCAAATATGCTCAATGGGTGACATGTCCAGTGAGCATGCTGGCCATGCAAGAACTAGGATATTTACAGAACCTGGCAACAAATTATCATGCTGCGACAGGAGGTGATGGTCGTGGATGAATGGCACAACAATGGGCTTTGGGATCTCATCACGGTAGCTATGTGCATTCAAACTGCCATCAATATAATACACCTGTGTTCATTGTCCATAACATACGCCTACCCATACCATAACCCCACCGCCACTATGGGCCACTCTATCCACAACGTTGACATCTGAAAACCGCTCACCCACAACACGTCATACACAATGTCTCCCATCTGCCCTGTACATGACACCAGGATTTATCCGTGAAGAGAACACCTCTCCAAAGTGCCAGACACCATCGAATGTGAGCGTTTGCCTATTCAAGTCAGTTACAACGACGAACTGCAGTCAGGTTGAGACCCTGATGAGGACGACAAGCGTGCAGATGAGCTTCCCTGAGATGGTTTCTGGCACTTTGTGCAGAAAATTCTTTAGTTATGCAAACCGATTGTTGCAGCAGCTGTCCAGTTGGCTGATCTCATACAACCTTGGAGGTGAAGATGCTGGATGTGGAGATCCTGGGCTGGTGTGGTTACACATGGTCTGCGTTTGTGAGTATGGCTGGATGTACTGCCAAATTCTCTGAAACACCTTTAGAGACAGCGTATGGTAGAGAAATGAACATTCAATTCAAGGGCAAAAGCTCTGGTGGACATTCCTGCAGTCAGCATGCCAACTGCATGCTCATCCGACATCTGTGGCATTGTGCAGTGTAATAAAACGGCACATTTTAGAGTGGCCTTTTATTGTGGCCAGCCTAAGGCACACCTGTGCAATAATCATGCTGTCTAATCAGCATCTTGATATGCCACACCTGAGAGGTGGATGAATTATCTTGGCAAAGGAGAAGCGCTCACTAACACAGATTTAGACAGATTTGTGAATATTATTTGAGAGAAATAGGCTTTTTGTGCACATAGAAAAAGTCTTAGATCTTTGAGTTCAGCTCATGAAAAATGAGGGAAAAAACATGTCGCGTTTATAATTTTGTTCAGTGTAAATGCCAACACGCCATCCAAACACAATTAAAAACACCAATATTCTATGCAAAGACCAGCACTACACACAAAAGCACACCTGCATTTTAAATCCAACACTATGTACAAGTGCACCCCTGCATTGTAACGCAAATACTACACACAAGTATACCACTGAATTCAAATGGCAATAGTACAAACAAATACACCCCTACATACTCTACACAAAAGCATGCTTATATTCAAATGCACAAACACTGCTCACAAGTACAACTGTGCAAGGATGGGCAAATGGTAGATCTCCAGCTGGCATAGCATCGCGGGTGTTGTATGACAGATGGGGACCTATCTTTTTAGCACTCTTGCACTAGAGGGGGCTCAAAAAAAAAATTCTGGCACCAGGGCCCTCTCTACACTAGTTCCGCCACTGCCTCTGGATATCCCATTAAATAATCTCCATTGTAGGGATATATGAAATACACAGTATAGCACATTTTTATGTACGGACCCACTTACTATAAAACCTATAAGAATCTGCATTGCGGCTTATTAGCAACATTGTTCAGTGGCATTTGCTCACTGATATTTTGTTTTCTTTAACAAACGTATTTGGGACTATAAAATAGGTGCGGTCATAGAAAGACTTTCAAATTTAGAATTGTACAAGAGCTTTTTTATAATGAGAGTTGATTTCTCTCTCTCTCTCTCTCTCTCTCTCTCTCTCTCTCTGAGAGCTTGAAAAGAGACAAGAGATAGATCGATAGATAAACAGATGGAAAATATTTCGTGCCATTAAGCAACGGTCAAAGACTAAAGGAAGTTATGATGCTTACAGTATTGGAGCATATTCACCCACAGACATATACCTGATGCTTTGAAATGAAACAGCTTTCAATAATTTTGTTAGCAAACGGACAACCACAAGAAATGTAAAGTCTAAGAAAACGAGATTTTACAGTTAGCTTATGTATCCAGGTCTAGAGAGATGCTCTGGCTTTGCACTTCAACCATCATGAGTCATAAAAATTCAAAAGAAAAATCTATTTTGTAGTTTTGCTTGCATTCACATCGTTATTATCTATTTCTTCAGATATACTGTACATGCCAACAGCAATATTCACGTGGTCATATAATGACACACTTACCATTTTTGACAGGTGTCTGGGTGCACAGCCAAGCCCAAAACCTCGTCCAGAGCATACTGCTCCAGGAGCAAGTAATGACCTCTCAGAATACTGCTGACAGAGAAAGAAGGAGGAAGTAATTGTTACTAGCAAATGATGGAAATCAGATTACATAAAAGGACCTGCTAAATTTTGTAATGAAGACAAACTCTTAATGAAAAATGCTAAAATGGTAAACAATCCCTTAACATTGCAGAAACAAGACCAAACTGATGCTGTTGACAAAAACTTACAGTGATGAAAAAAAAAAAAAAAACAACAGAGCAACGCTAATGTGGTGAGTATCTTTATCTGTAAAATGTTTGAGTAAATGATCAACACAATGATCTGATCTGAATTAAATACTTTTTATAAAATTTACTGTCTCAGGGCCTCGTTCATTTTATCCAGTGATTGATCTGGGGTATTGTCATTGGTGACCAAATATCACAAAATGAATAGATTAACATGAGGGCTACATGGCGTAATATACGAACAGTTGAATCTTTTTTATTTCAATTGGCCTTACTCAGTTGCATAAACTAACCTATATTACTCTACATGAGCAGGTTTTCCTCTCATTAATCACTTTTGGGTCATGAACAGATGCATAATGTTTACGTGCTTTACCAACCATTGTTCAAACAAATCATTGAATATTAAGATATTTAATTGGCACAGAAACCCCACATATGATGTTACATACCCTTGGTGCCTGATTTCGGTGTCTGAGGGATGGAGTAAGCGATAACTCTGCAGGGTACTCTTCTATTATAACTCTTTCATTTGGATTATTTTGTCTGCTTTGTAATCGGTTTGGGTATGCGTGAGATCTGGGTGGCAAAGGTACCCCACAACCATCTACTAGTCTTTCATCTTCAGCTCCAAGAGGTTGTGACCTCCGGGAGTATCTACCCTTTGCCACTGTAGAGGAAGAGTAGGGATCATCAGATGGTATGACATCATACCGATCAGACGGTGTTTGAGGTCTTGATAGTGAGGACTTAACAATATGGCATCTGGTCTTGGAGCTGGTTATGAAATATTCACCAGATCTTTCTTCATTATGTCTGAAAGGAGGTCCAGAATTTGAGAGTCTTTCTTCTAAAGGAAGGATGTCTACCCGCCCAATAGGCGTGTTTGATCGGCCTGATAATCTTCCCTGAGAAGGAGATCCAGGTACAACCAACTCATCAATGGAGCCCACATGGGCCTTAGGAGACTGAACCTTTGGATTGAGGCTTGGAGAAAGGGGAGCATCTTTTCTGGTTGGGCTTCCAGCATATGACACAGGTATCATGTGACTGCTGTCTGAATAGTATGGAGCCTTCTCACTAGTTGATGAACTTCCATAATTTATACTTGAAGGCGACATCCTGTTTACCATCCGATGTTTAGAAATCTCAGACGGAGTCGGTGGAAGTGAAAATGATCTTGAAGGTTTAACTAGCCTTTGTACTACATATTCTGCTTTTTCAGGCGATTGACAAGTTATGGTTCTTGATGGTGACCCAGAATGTACAGGTGAAGAGGCTATATTTCTGCCATCTACAGTTCCAAGAAGATCAGTCCGTGGCATTGTTTTCTCATCTCTTGAACTCCAGATTCTATCTCCAACCTCAGAGCTGTATACATGTGCAGGAAGTACAGCAGGAGAAGAAGGGGCAGAGCGAGAGAGGGGTGTTGTATAAACATCATGTGGACATTCAAAACCCTTTTGTGGAATTCTAGATGGGCTCCTGGCACCATAGGACCTGTGTGTAAACAGATAAATCTTACTTATAACTTATAGTTTAGTGAAACAAGCCTATGTTCCTTCATTATACATAAAAGAGAGTGGTTACTAGAAGGTCATTTGGAGGAAAAAATAAAATAAAAAGACAAAATCGCCAGTACTTTGGCGTGACAGATTTGATATAATCCAGATTATGCATGGCAAATTTCTCATTTTTAAAGAAGATTACCATGAACGGAAAATAAATTAAAATGTTTTATGAAATTATTAGGATTCCCTTGTCACGCTAGTAACACGAAAGTCCCCTCTCAGATTAATATGCTCAGGGGTTGCACAGTAATCCAGACTCTTCGTTGGCGTCATTGGAATAGATGATCGAAAAAAATATAGGTTTACAGGAACACAAGGAGTTTTAGGTGGTCCTGGGGACTTTTGACATAATTACTTTGAGTGACAGGTTAAGGTAGTGTTACTACCATTATTTAAAAATTTTCCTCCTATGCACTAAACTTTGTTGTTAGGGGATGGCAAAAATAATTAGTATGCTTTTGTCCTTCAGCCCACTTTTGCAGGGCTAAATAACTCGTCCTGCTTATTAAGTTAAGAAAAATATATTATTTATGGTGTTGATTTACCAAGAGTTATAGTAGTGTACCCAGAGAAAATTTGTAAATCATTTTAAAAAAGTTTAAACTGTATGAAATCTGACTCCTATAGTGTGCGAACAACAAATACATTATTTGTACTAGGTTTTAGTTACGATAAAGCAATAAAACTCATTTAATAACCAGTTATACTCAAACATCTTTGTAATTGTAATTTCCTATTCTAACAGTTACTTACTCTGAAGTTTCTTTAAATGCAGATTGATCTTTATGAAAAGGCACCCACTCCTCATCTTCTGGAATGGAGTCTTTCCGCTCCAAGGATCTTTTGCTTTCCAACTCTTGTCTACTATAAGTGAGTTCCATGTTCTTCACGCCATTTTCAGGGGTGGGTGGTGGGACTGACCCATTCTGGGCTATCGATGTATAATGTTGCATTGCATCTGTTAATGACTCTCTGAGCCCAATGAACAGCTGATCCTTATCCAAGTCTCCATTCCTGTCTTGCTCTGGAAGACTATCCCTTGAACTTTCGTCTTGTGATCTGGATTCAGAGAGTTGCGCAATCTCAAGAGATTCTGCACTTTTGGCATGCTCACCCGATGGATTGATCCCGGTGTGGGAGAAATCCTCGTAGCTTGCATACAGGTCATCATGCGTTGAATTTGTCAAGTTGTGAACATGGTTAATCCTGCTTAGGGAAATAAAAATGGTCATGTCACAAAGACAAACAATGTAACCACACAATTCCTTAAAATTATTTTAAAAATAAGAATGCACTGGCACTGTACCACTGTGAGATGCCAAATTATTTTAGCAGTGTTCTTAAGCTCAAAAGAAAAATAAAACCAAAACGCTAATTTTATAAATGATAAAAAAAATAATGATAAAAAGACTATAATGAAATGGCTGATTTCGGCAATCCTACCATTTAAGATGGTAAAAATAAAGAATTTCAAAAAGAAACTTGCTCACTATGATTAGTTTTCTAGTAATTATAGGATTGTTCTGGTCAGACGTCTCCATTTTTTGTATGGGGTGTAGAATTAAAGAGTCTATACACTTTAGATATTCAGTAATCAAGACTATTCATGGCTTCAATAATACCCTCACTGTGAAGACAGATGACAATGCACTCGCTGTTCACAGAAAAGCCTGCAATAATGTATTCTATACTCTGAGTCTATTAAACAAGATATTCAACGTGCATACTTGTTTTTGTCTTCAGAAACTACCAGGGCAGACTGGTTCATGGCTCGGATCCAAGCATTCATATCCTCAAGTGTGTCAGCGCCAAAGTAATAAGTCCGCATGCCAGGATGCTCTGCCTTTAATGATACAAACAACCAGTCAGGAATGGCTACAACATTATAGCATTTCTAGAACTCTAGGTTTCTCGTTGTGCAATTCAAAAAGGGCAGGTGTCCTACATTTAGTCTCTTCCAATCAATCTTTCTTTGCAATGTAGGTGTGCTGTAGTCTATAGTAAATGCATAATGTCCACACGACTGTTCTTTGCACATCTAAAATCTAGAATTATATTAATGCCATAATAATAATTTGCACTAAGATCTTGAGAAGACAAATAACAAAACGTCAAGTTTGCTTTGCAGTGCTGTTTTGCACCAATATCATCAGTTGCTTGCAAAATGGCATGATTGAGTGCGGCTTCTATCACCATTTTTGCTAAATGGCTGTCAAAAACACAAATGAAGGAGCCATCTCCAATGGTCTTCTTCCTACATTTACTTTTTCGTTTTGTTAGATTTTCGAGGGGAAGGTTACAACAGCATCTACCACCAACACTAGTAAAGTACACAAAGCTTTTCTGCTACAGATGTACAATAAAATAATTCTTTAAATAAACCATACACACATTCCTATGAAATCAGCTGAAAGGTTGCATTCTGTTTGTTTGTTTTTTTCCCCTAGAAATATTGGTCAAATAAGATATTTTAAATGGAACACCCAGAACTATTACCACTTCAGTGCACTATAGCAGTTATGTTGCCAGGATTACCTCCAATGTTCGTAGTCAAACTGTCTGCTTATCTGGGGTCTGCTGGGTACCAGTTAATGCCTTTATGGGAAGCCAGAGGCTCCTATACAGAGCTTTAATTAGTTCTCCTGCACTAAATTGTGCCGTGCAGAGCCAGCTTATTGGTTTAGATGCCACAAAAATAATGCGTAAACAACAATCTTGTTTCTACATTTTGGTTATCAGCCACGTCTTGTTACCATACCTGTTGCTACAGAGAATATGTTACAGACTACAAAAGCATTAGCGGCAGGAAGTTGGTGGCTGCCATGGTTGAAAGCCAGTCACTATTTTTAAAGGGAGTTGTTGCCATTTTACTTACTAGTTTACTATACTGATTAGTTTCTAAATGATTATTGTGGACTTACAATACATTTGGTTTAATCTCTGATCTCTGTATGTACGACTATGGATATTTTAGGAGTACCTCTGTACACCATTTCCACTCAAGTATACGATTGTTAACATTTGCACTGGTGTTTTGAATATTGAAAGAGTACCTTTCTTTTTCGTATACAAGTCTGTACAGAGGACAGTTAAAAACACAAACTTTGTACAGATGCTTTCTCTTATAGTATATGTGTATCAGTGTATGTAAAGGTAAGCATTTGTTACTTAAAGTCAAAAAAACTCAAAGCGTACCTTGAAGCTGAACCGTCTATTTTTCACCTCTCGTGGGCTGGCAGGTAAGATTTCATAACTAGGTAATAAGATGCTGCCCAGCACAGTCTCTTCTCTGCTGTCTGAGACCCAAAAAATTAGAACAATTGAAATGTAAGCATTGTTTTACTATAGAAGGTACTAAAGTGGGGATGGCAAATTATGACACCTAGATAAAGTTTGATCAAAAGTCTCATAACTAGCACCCAACATGAAATGTACCAATGACATCTGAGCTCCAACACTACCTGGGAGAGGGGGACTGCAACCCTGAATTATAAGACCTATAAAAGCCATTTTTTTTTGCAATCAGTACAGAAAATCAAACAACATGGAGCCCTGAAAATATGGACATGATTTATATTTATTTAAATTTGATAGTCTGTTTGGCGCCTACACTTTTTGATCTCAATAAATGTAAATGTACCTGAATATTACATTTAAATATAATGCATGTCTATGGCTAAATATCTCTTTTTTTTCTTTTTTTTTTACTTCAACCATCGGCATTGTGTGAAGAAGTTTTTTTTCCACAATGCAGACGATTCAGCATCCTGATGGAGACACCACCACTTGGGGAATGGTGGCCTAGGTGTTCGGTAGAGGTGCCTTATGCTGTCCCCCACATGCACTGCCATCCTGAATCTTCAGCAACTGGTCCTTCATCTGCCAGGAGCCCACATCAGTGCTGTACTCTTGCACATGCATGAGAATACAGCACTAAAGTCTATGGATGATCCCTGCAAGATTGCAGCAATCTACATAGATATTGTCTTGTGAGTGAGACAATGCCTTAGTCCCACAGGGATTGCTACAACGGTTGAGGAAGCAACAATACTTAACAGGGATCAAGTTAAGGATTTACCATAAAACAAAGCAGTCTCTAATTTGTTTTATATCATCTGACTGGTGTTTATAATTTCAATTAAATTCCAACACCGTCTTTATGAGCATTTCATGACAGAGCAGCTTTAAGCCTTCTGGGCTATGTATATATATATAAAAAAAAACAAAAAAAAAAAACACAGCTCCCGTTATCCTACATTTTGTGCTTGTGTATAAAGAACATTTAGGCATTTTTATACATGGCATATGGATGAAAATGTAAATATATGACTAAAGTATATCATGTTTTGTGCTAGACATTACACATTTATTTATGCAGAACCCCTATGCTTACAAGCAAAGAACTAATTTTTAGATCATTCTAGATTACCTCGATAATAAAACAAGCAGAAATCGGAAAGAACAAACCATCTTCTTTTCCATAGTTTTAAACCAGAACTATCCTACAGGAAAATACAAATAAAATAGTGTTACAAAATGTTCCATATTGAATGATATTTGTTAAAATAACTTTCTGGATAATGACTCTCTAGGCATTTGATTCCCCTGATAAAATTGATGGATAATGAGCTCTGCCATTTAAAGCTTTCTTTTTGTCTCCTCTCTTTCCCTACTCTTTCACTTTCTATTTTGTTTTTCCTGAGGAGGGACAATGTTGGACCACTCCTTGCGATATGGTTATTGCACTCTAGATTAACAATTGTTATATCCTTATATATTTATTTATAAATAAAATATTTTACCAGGAAAGATACATTGAGATTTCTCTCATTTTCAAGTATGTCCTGGGTCCACAAAACATTGCATTGTTACATTAGGGTACAATAAAATACAAAAACAATATTAAGACATGATATATACAAAATTTACCATAGAACAGGTAAGAAATATATAATCACCCATGACATGTGCATATATCCAATTCATGAACAAATATGCATTTAATAATGTTGGTTATGCGACCTCATTTAACTTTTTCCCTGTGTTTTTGCACCTTTCCTTGTCGAATATTGTAAATCTTCAAAAAAAATTATTGATATAAATCTATAACAGTCTATACCCTTGTTAAAGGGACACTGGATTTGCTGAAATCGGCAAGGAAGCGGGGCCAAACATAGGCTTGGCCAATCAGCTCCTTATAAAGATGCATTAAACCAATGCAGCTCTAGGATGAAAGTTCAGTATCTGCATGCAGAGCGTGAAAACACTTGACGGCAGTGCTGCACACTGAGCAGTGAGAAGTCGCCGCTGGAGGTATCTCTAGGGGGCAATGTAAACACTGCATTTTCTATAAAGGCAGTGTCTGCATGAAAATGCCTGCAGGGACTGACTATATTCACCAGCACAACTACATTAAGCTGTAGTTGTTCTGGTGACTAGTATCCATTTAACTATGGTTGAGAAAATGACAAAGAATTTTCACAGTATTTCCTCTTTAAAATTCAGGTCCAAGATACATTCATGCAGCTCAATGAGAAGTCTTTGCTAGGCAGGTGTTTTAAAGGACCACTCTAGGCACCCAGACGACTTCAGCTTAATGAAGTGGTCTGGGTGCCAGGTCCCTCTAGGATTAACCCTTTTTTTTTTATAAACCTAGCAGTTTCAGAGAAACTGCTATGTTTATGTTAGGGTTAATCCAGCCTCCAAATCCTCTAGTGGCTGTCTCATTGACAGCTGCTAGAGGCGCTCACGTGCTTCTCACTGTGAAAAATAACAGTGAGAACATGCAAGCGTCCATAGGAAAGCAT
Organism: Pelobates cultripes; assembly: GCA_933207985.1. NCBI lineage: Eukaryota > Metazoa > Chordata > Amphibia > Anura > Pelobatidae > Pelobates > Pelobates cultripes. The sequence continues at coordinate 46,599,613 of OW240921.1, read as the reverse complement.
TGTAAATGCTTTCCTATGAGACCAGCTGAATGCCTGCGCAGCGCAGGCATTCAGCCGAAGAGGAGGATCGGAGGCGGAGAGCTCCCCGCCCGGCGCTGGAAAAAAAAGGAAGTTTAACCATTTTCCTCTCCCCAGAGCCCGGTGGAGTGGGTCCCTGAGGGTGGGGGCACCCTCAGGGCACTATAGTGCCAGGAAAACGAGTATGTTTTCCTGGCACTATAGTGGTCCTTTAAGCAATTGCTTCACCAAACTAAACAAACAAGGAAGTATCGGGCCCCGTTTTCTGATTGTCTGAGGGTGTAACAAGATTAATTTATAAAAGTGCCAATTTCTATTAAAACAAAAATAAAAATAATACAATGTTACACTTCACAAATAACACATTTCAGTTAAAGTGCTTTAGAGAGTGTCTCTTCAACTCTGCAGCACATTTATGCCTAGGGCAACATCATTGCTCTGATTTCTGCACATAAATGCCATATCCACTTGGGCATTACTTAAACACACTTCCTATCTAACAGTGAAATCAGGTTTTTTTCAGCAAAAACTAAAGTAGCTCTATGCATGAGGCAGATGTGAGCTTCTCAATGTACCTGTTTATACAGCCATCCACGAATCACCACAGGAGAATTTGGGTCTCTCTTTATGGAATATTCTCTTTTTCCGAATGTGTGCACTCTTTTTATAGATCTAGTGGATGGCTATTTGGAAAAGGAGAGGGGAGGGGAAAACATAGGTCATATATTAAAATAATTATATTTACTTTCTTTGCTTAATAAATGCACATCCTCCGTTCTCTATTCTATCAAAATCATGCAAAACTGGAAAGGTTTTATTAAAATACACCAATGCAAAATTTCAATATACATTTGATCTAGAATCCTGAAACAGCTCCAGTAAATGTATATTAAGGAGAAACTATAGCTTTTTTTCATGCAGGCTGTGTCAGTCACAGATAGCTGAGGTGGTTAGGGCTGCATGAACAGAAATAAAAATGATTTAACTCCTAAATGGCAGAGAATTAAACAGTGAGACTGCAGGACCATGATTTATACACCAAAACTGCTTCATTCAGCTAAAAATAATTTTTGATACTTTGGATATCAGTTCAGTTTCAGATGACAAGATTACAGCAATAAACACACAAACTTTAAATATACAGTGCTTTTCAAAATGCCAGTTATCTTGGCTGCTCTCACCTTGTGTTTGGTCAGTAGATAACATAGAATAGATTATAAGCATGTATGTGTGGTCCCTTCTACAAGACTGTTTGAATTGGAGGGATTCTATGAGCTTTTTTTGTTCCCTCAACATTTTTTTTTAGCTGTGAGTTCAATCACTATTGTCATCACATAATGGTTTATTATATATAAAAAAAAACAGCAACTCCCACCTACAGTGAGCAATAAACCACACCGATGTAGCATTATCCTCCAACCCTACACAATATGATTACTCTCTCTGACTCAATAGAAGGTTCACGGTAAAGCCCTTTAGACAGATTTTTTTTTTTTTTTTTTACAATAAATCAGTACACGTTAATACAGGGAGAAGGCAAAAAAAGTTAAAAATTTGAAACGAAAAAAATGGCTAAAACAAAATCGGAAAACAAACACATAGTTATATATATATATATATATATATATATATATATATATAAAAAAAAAAAAAAAAAAAATATATAATAATAATAATAATAATAATAATAATAATAAACCAATGTAAACCAGTAGTAGTGAAACAAGAGAGTCGAGTCTTTTTAATGACTTTCTTTTGATCCTCTATCACAGCATGGATAAGGAAATACAGGGAGGGGAGAAGATACTAACCCTTGACCCCTGGCTGACTGAAGCCGTAGTCACTACGCTGCTGGTGACACTTAGCCCACTCCTGGGACGTTCTATTTCTTCGGTCATGGTTTGTAGTGTGTATTACTGAGAGGGAGAAGGTCTTATCTATCTGGGTCAGAAGTAGGTCATCAAAAGCTCTGGAAACAAAAGGAAAAAATAATAATGAAATACAGCTTATCATCAACGGCACAGAGCAAACTGATATATTTTCTTTTTAATACATTAGAAGTCAATTACATGATTTCCTACCAATGTGATGTAGATAGGCAGCATTTTTAGCTAAACTTTTGGAAATCAGAATTGAAATTATACAGAAATACTTAGTGATTTAAATGGTTGTCCATTTTGGACTCCTCAACGAGGTCTAAGTACAGCTAATGCACTGACTCATACCAACCAAGTGTCTCTTTTTAGGAAAGATACTCCCTATTTTTGACCCAAATCCCTTTGACCATCCTTTCTATCCTAATGTCCCACTTTTTCTAGGAGCTCCGGGTTATTGAAGTGTCCAAGTGTATAACATAGCTCTATTGCAATAATACTCACATTAATGTGTCTAAATTACAAAAACTGTGTTTAGAAATCAGTCTGTGTAAATAATATACATTGTTACTCTTCTAAATTACATTTTAGTTGCATTAATAGTTATTAGTAAGTCACATCAACAGTCCAGCCACTGGCCACACCACCATTCACACCGATAAAATGAAAAAGTTTATTTATGCTAGAATACTAGATACTGAGGATATCCTGGAGTCTTGATCAAGAAAAAAAAAAAACCCATACTCAAACTCATGTGACTTGTATTATACAGGTTAAATCTGAATAACCGTCAGGCTGTTAATGGTGAGGCTCACTGTAAATAACCTAAGTCAATGTGTATTGCTTCCAATGGTCTGCTTAGGGCACACAAAAAATAAAAAAAAGTTTATATTTTCCACAGTGGGAAAAAAAAAAACCTGAAGTTAAGAAGTACATATAGGTTTACTGGTTAATGGAAAAAATAAAAAATATACATAGGTTCCATCTAAATTACCACAATCTGACAAAATGCACAATCAAAATATAATTAAAACAAATAAAATAACCTACTGGGAAAGATATACGCTGGCAGATTCCCAGAAGCTTTGGGCCAAATCGGCAGACAGGATCTAGAGCCATCAGAGTTCTGACTCAGGAGCAAATTAGCGGCTCCTTAGCTTCGCAATAGCAAATCATGGAGGCACCTGCTGATGCAAGAGATGAGGCATACTGACCCTTCCCCTGATCAGATCAATGCAACACTTGCATCGTTTGGGGATATAAGCCCTGTTGAGACATTTGTTAAATTCCTCCGATATGAAAACTATATAGGTTAGATGGAGACATAAATGTGATAAAAAGAGGACACCACTGGCCTGTGTAAAAGAAGGCCTCAGCAGACAGACTAGCCACTGATTTACAAAACCCATGATGCCACATATTTTTCTAATAGTGATGGAACAGCCCAGCTTAAGGGACAAAGACTTCTCGGGGAACTCTTCTCATGGCAGATCACACAAATACAAATAGGTGTCCAATCAATCTCACGGAACCTAAAACAGCATCTGCCAATGCCAAAATTAATGAGATTATTTTAGCTCTGAAGGCAAAATGGTTGTAATGACTGCATCAGAACAGTTACCACAAGGTGTTTGAAACCCACAAGCACACATTTATCATGCCACTCTGATGGAGAGATTCTAAAGCAAATAGCAGGGATACTCCAGTAATGCTGGGGATCTACTAACAGCAGAATGACTTGCAGTGATTATTTTTTTTAATAAAATTATAAAAGAAAAAAAAAAAAATATGGGTTTAGGGACTTATCAGGTCACTACTGCCAAGCAGAGTGCTGTCACTCAAATACAAATAGTTGTAGTCAATATTCAAGTTAGCCTTATAGGAATGACCAGTACAATGGAGAGTAGACACAAGGAGCACATTACTCCTTACTGCTCCTTATATGGTTTTGCACTTTTTTTTTTTATATCAACAAATCACTGGTGGGCTATATTTGTGTAAACTTTTACACACTAAAAAACCTGGGGAGAATTAGCATATAGGTTTATCACATTCTGCTGCTTGAAGTACAAAAGGCAGTCATTGCAAAACTCAAATCATTACATGAAGCTGGAGCTGTGCATATGGAAGGACATGTTATTTCAGCAGCCTTAAATTAAACCCCACTGATTCCCCCACCGCGCAACAATTGGAGGAGACTTGGTGTAACTTCAGCAGGAAACACGCTTGCCAGTAACTTCAACAAAAGGTGAAGCACAATATACAAAAAACAAATTCAGCACACTAGGTCTAAGGTAGGGCTGGCTCCATCTTCAAAAGCAAGAACCATAGACAAAGAATATCATTGGGGGTGCAAAGGGGATGAAATAAGACTTTTGGCTGCTTTCCACTGCAGAAAGACAAGTGAATGGAGTACAGCTTAAAATGACTTGTATTCCAGAACTGTTCAAATAAGTTACAAAGTTAGTCTACAGCAGAAGTGGCAGTTCCTCGCTATATTTATCCATAGATCAATGACTGAAAAAATTGTTAGCATTAACCATGAATTTTAGAATTAAATTAATGACTGCTTTGTCCGGCAGCCGGACACATGGGGAGCAGCCTCATGGGATTTGATGGAGGGGACCTGCGGGTAGTATTTATTAGGAGCTGCGTGCGCCGCGGGTTAGGTGCAAGGCAGCGTGCTCCGCTTGTGTAGCATGAAGATCGTGTTCAGGGCCAATGCCCTGATTGGCGGATTGTGGCATGAGGCAGCCAACGGCGGTAAAAATCGGCGATATAAATTTAAAGGCGCCAACATTTTTTTACCTCAACCTGTGCTAGACATTTAACAAGGTGGGCTGCTTAAAAGTATATTGGGCTGCAGCTCCCTTCCCATCCCACCCCACCCACCACCCTCTCATTTATGGATTTTATAATATTGTGACCTTATGGTATACAAGTCACCCTCTTGGGGCAAAGCATTGTATGGGTTAATTTTCGGCTTTGGTTTTATTATTATTAAGGGTATTGATGGTTAATTTGGAATTGTGAAATCCATAATAAAAGTTTATGGCCATTCTGCAAATGTTACAGTTTTAATCAAAATAAACTATTAGAATAAAGAAGTTGTTTTGTGTTTCATTATATTTATGTATCATTAAATAGTGCAACATTCAAACCCCATGTGCAGTATTTGGCATCCACTTTCAGCAGCAATATTTGACAATGCAAATGTGATCTATCAGATTTGTATCAAATTTTATCCAAGGATTGCATGGCAATATTACCAACAGTATATGTATGTATAGCTATATTGAAGTTTGTTCCATATATTTTCAGCATCTTTCAAAACATTTTGAATCTTTTCAAAAGTTTAACAGTTAAGAAAAGGACTGGCTGCGTAAAATAGATCTAGTTACCAAAAACTTTACATTTCTTCTCTGTCTTGGTTTCCCATTTCATATACAAAATATATCTCTCCGGAGGTGCTTTCAAACACTTAGCAGTTTATCCAGAGGTCAGAGCGGGGCCTGCTTCCCAAATACCCCCTGAACAGATAAGTACAATGTCTGCTGAACAGCAGACACTCACACATGCTTGAAATGTTTACATAAACGAAGTATGTTTGTTAGGAAGGAATCAAAAGAGTACAGCTAGACTACTGTGTACAAACATATACAAACTCAATAATATCCTGCTTCCTGTTCATCACTCAAATTTGGTTTAAAGCTGGCCTTGTATCTCTTTTGAATTGTGTAAGAACTACAGAAATGCACGAAACAGGTAGAGAAATGTTTGCAGAAACTGTAGCCTTCTACAGTTTGCACAGGACTCCTATACACATCTATGGCTACTTAGATTTGTTATTTCTGTGTGTATGGGCCTGCATGTGCTTTTTTAGGCCTGTGCTATGCAGCCCATCACTGCCATTCAGAAATTCAGCCACTTCTCCATTTTCTGAGTAAAGGGCCTCACATACTTTAGGTGCATCGGTGGATGGCATACCACATACAATTAGCTCTAGAGAGTTAATGTTAAAGTTTCAAAAAGTCCTTTCATACATATTACCCTTAGCCTGGAAGTTGGCATGATGAAAAATCATGATGAATTAATTTTTATTTAACGAACACTCCAGGCAACGTTGTAAGCGCAGCAGTTTTAAAACTTGAAATATTTGCATTTGCCCATGACACCATAACCACTCTAGCTTGCTGCAGTGGTTATGGTACCAAGAAAGCACTGGAGCCCTCCCAGAGAAGTTAGTCAAACCAATTAAAGGCTGTTTGACAGGGAGCGTTTCTGCACTCACTGAGCCAATGGCTATGGTGAACTACACTCATTAGCTTTCAGCCAGTGACAGTGCCACGCTTCTTTGTTTGTTTTCAGGTTAATGAAGACATCAGGTTTTCTCCTGCAGGAAAAAAGTTGAACGTGGTAGGGAAAGGGTACCTGTGGAACCAAGGTAAGCGGTCATGTCATTCTGATTCCATGGCATTCATGGAACCATAACCACTGCAGTCAGCTGTAGTAGTTCTGGTGCTTGGAATGTTCCTTTAACAGCCATTCTAAAGCTTTAAAAATAGCCAGAGAGGAATAATAGCTTAATCATACAAATGATTAAATGTTAACTACATATTGATGTATTTTACATATAAAAAGTTCATACCTTTATGATGATTCTGCAGCTTGACATAGAAGAATTAAACCACCAAGTTATAAGCAAAAGTTAAAACAGCTTACGCTTCCAATAATGAACGCCTGATTATTAACCTTTTAAAAAAAATGTGCAAGTTCTATCAAATGTCCTAAATGTGATTATATGCTTTGTAAGCCCTCTTGCCTGTTACCTGCTTTTGGGGCACGACAAGCGTATCTTTAACAATACGCACAGTAAAAATAAAGAATAATAAAAAATAAAAAAAAAGTCCACTCCATTTGTTGGTTAGGATAAAGCGGTTTCAAACATCCTGAAATATGAGTTCATTGTTAAGCACACATTTCTTTTCCAGAATTACATACTTTAACAACCCGAGAGGGTTAAAATACATTACCTCATTTAGGGAAGAAAAAAAAAAGAATAAAAACATGTTTTGGAAGCCAGCCCAAAGACGATAAGTAATACGATGTATGTTATTCAGATTATACTCTTCTACATGAAACCTGGCAACACTCCATTTTAAATCAGAAACCAGCTACTGATTTCATTAAAACACTTGATTCTGGAGTTAAGCTGGCACAAACAATTTATAGTCACACAGAACATGTCACAGTCCAAACGCAGAGGACATGGGGACATGTGCTAGTCTCTTTGTGTGGGACAGAGCAACACAAAAATCTAAAGAACATTCCAGGGATCAAGAGTGTGTGGGAGATTTTAACACGGAACAAGGACCCTTTAACAATGAAGGGAATGTAAGCCACCTACAAATCTGAATAGTCAGGGTTCAGACCAAGGGTGGAAAAAAAATACAAACATGAATGCCCCATTGATAGTAGGATAAAAAGGTCATAAACTAGCAACAGTATTAAAAAGGGACGATCAGTAGTGAAATTTTTGCACAACCAAAAAGCCAACTAAAACATTGGATATTGGTTTTGCAAGAATATACACACACACAAACATTTATTATAAATTTGAAAGGGTTACTCCAGGCGCCATAGCCCCTTCAGTGATTTGAAGCAGATATGGTGACTGGAGTTTGTATGTGTAGCAAGAGTTCTGAGCTGGCTAATGTCAGTTTTGTGCACATTGGACAACTGTCAACAGCATGCACAGTGTGTTGGTTGCATGCGTGCAATGGCAGCACGCCCCCCCTTCGGAACCACCATGGTTTCATCCCCCCTCCCCTCCAGCAAGGAGGAATTAGGTCAAAAAAGAAGGACTGGGCTGAGGGGAGAACTTGGCGTCGGGGAAGGGGGCAGGATAGGAAGGTTTTATCAAACCAAAAACTATGTTTTAAAAAACTGTTAACCACTGCAGTGTTGTACAATGGAGCAATAATACATTCCTATAGGACAGTTGAGCCACATGTGCTTGTACAGAATGCTTTTGTAGGTGCTTTAGTGTGCATGATCATACCCATCATGGGATAACTGTCTCCATGCAGAACGGAGGGACGCTGAAGGCAGTGCTGCCTACCGTGCAGCACTGCCCCAGGAAGCACCCACAGTGGCCGCTGGAGGTATACATAGATGACAATATAAACAATTCATTTTCTCTGAAAAAAGGCAGTGTTTGCATGAAAACGCCTGCAGGTAATGATTATACTCACCAGAACAACCACAAAAAGCTGTAGTTCTGGTGACTATAGTGTTCCTTTAAAAAGACCCCTAGATTATGGTTATAATTAGTAGAACAGTAAGTTTATGAGAACAATCAAAAAAACAGCCAGATAAGAAAAACAAAAAAACAAACACACACGATCGCTTTTGTGAATACTAAATTTCTCAGTTCACCACCTACACAATATAAAATCGGTTATAGAGTTTGAAAAAAAATAGAAAAATTTACAAAGTAGAGTATATACTTTGACAGCTATATAAAGAGGCACAGAATAAAATAACGTACAGTGCACATGAATTTGTACAGTTACAGGGTAGGAATGGAGATTACGATTTAGATTTACAATCTAGATCTATACAAGACATTAAAAAAGTTTAATGGGTAGTACAATAAGGATTATGGAAAATTGGGCTTTAATTAAATAAGCAGCAGCTGCCGTACCTCTGACTTGCCTTCTAACACAAGTTATAGTGGAAATCATTTGTAAACAAATCATACAAGCAGCTAGAAAGGACGTTTCATGGGCCAGACGGTGCCTGTGTGAAACAAATTGTTTATAAGTTTTATATTTTGAGGATATGAACTTAAAGAGAGGATAGGAAAACCTACAAGAGGTCATTAGTTTGTCATAAAAAGGTTTGCGGAATGATGAAAACAGAAGTTAAAAAAAAAAAAAAATCTATGGAAACAGTGGGAAAAACCATCAGCCCAAAGCTTTTTAGTTGCCACTTACTAGTACATCTTTATAGAGAGATAAACTGCACTAGATGAAACTTGTTCAAATTTTGTAATTTTCAATTAAACACTATAGACATCCAGGACACTTGTATAAATGAAGTGATATGGGTGCAGTGTCTGTCCTTTTAACCCTTTGACATTGCAAGGTTAAAGGACCACTATAGTGCCAGGAAAACACACTCGTTTTCCTGGCGCTATAGTGCCTAGAGGGTGCCCCCACCCTCAGGGTCCCCCTCCCGCCCGGCTCTGGAAGGGGGAATGGGGCAAAAACGTACCTTTTTCCAGCGCTGGGTGGGGAGCTCTCCTCCTCCGATCCTCCCAGTCGGCTGAATGCGCACGCGCGGCAAGAGCTGCGCGCGCATTCAGCCGGTCGCATAGGAAAGCATTAGCAATGCTTTCCTATGGACGCTTGCGTGCTCTCACTGTGAAAATCACAGTGAGAATCACGCAAGCGCCTCTAGCGGCTGTCAATGAGACAGCCGCTAGAGGCTTTGGGGGAAGGCTTAAACCATTCATAAACATAGCAGTTTCTCTGAAACTGCTAGGTTTATAAAAGAATGGGTTAACCCTAGAAGGACCTGGCACCCAGACCACTTCATTAAGCTGAAGTGGTCTGGGTGCCTAGAGTGGTCCTTTAAATCTACCTCCGTAAGTGGTTTTCTTGCCGAGATGTGTGCAGCACTCGCCACTTATGCACATCAATTACCCAAAGCTCCTCTATAATTGGATTGGACCAGTCTTTGGAGTAGGTCGTGTGGCCAACTATTGTGTCCCTTTAAGTTGGCCACTGAGCTGAAAAGAAAATGTAAATGCTACACTGTGGCAGTATTAGGTTAAAAGTTAAAAAGGGATGACAACTTTTACACCTTATAGCTTTTGTAAAATCAAACAGTTTGCAGAACAGAGATTTGCCTCCGCTTCCATTCTTTGAGGCATGGTGCCTGGCGGTAAGTGGCAAACTATTGTAAAACAGTATTGCATTGTATTGGTTATACAAATTATAATTATTTACACGTCACCAACATTCTGCAGCGCTGTACAATAGGAAACAAGATAAACATGTAATTCTATCAAAACAATGTAGGACATCTGGAAACAATAGGTGAAGAGGCCTCTAACATTGTAAGGAATGCATTTGGCTTTAAAAAGAATTTTTTTTACAATTACAATGTTTCTTCAAATATAAACCTCTTGCTTCTGTCAAATCTTACTCTCATAGACAAAAAACAATGTATGACCAGTCCTCCAACACAAAGTATTCCTAATTTCCCTTACATTAAAATTGGGGAAGATCTCTGCAGGTTCCAATTACATTTAGGTGAAAGGGATACTGGGCACCACTCATTGTATACCCACTTTGCACTGAAAGTGGGTGTAAGAGGAGCTTAACCAGGAATTTGGAACCTAGTGACATGGCAGTTTTGGGGATGTTCTTCTTGGCATTTTGAGTATTTACAAGCCAGAGGTTTGGGACTGGAGTCTGTATGTGCTGCGTTACGCAAAGAGTTTGACCTCTTTGCTTCCACTTTAAGTAACATCAGAGCACCATCAGCCAGTCCAGGTATCACTTCTGTGCATATTGGATGTCTGATGTCAGCACATACAGCATGGCGACACAGACCCCTCCCTCCGTGCCACCAATAGCTTGTCCTATCCCTACATCCCTTCCCCAACAGCTAAAGGAAGGGACATCAAGCAGGAGGATCGGTCTGAGGTGACAACTTGGTCTCTGCACTAGAACACATGCAAGGTTTAGATTTATTTTTATTATTTCTGACCAAGATAAGAATGGTCGCCCTCTATCTGGGATACTTGGCATGAAATGATAGTGAAAGTAAAAAAGTGGAGAACGTAACAGATTCGCTCTAAATGCTCAGCATAGTTCTTTTCAACTATGTTCATTAAATCTACCCTAAAAATATAAATAAGAAACCCAAGAAGGATAGAGCATTTTATTTTCTGTGGTATATAGGATCTTCACCAATGTCTCTGGAGCAGGTGCGGTCTTTGTAAACTATTTCAGTAGCGCAGCTGTTAATGACTTGGCCCTTTCCTCTCTTCGTTTCCCACTTTATCTATGCTTCCCACTCTTTCCATTTGCAGCTCTGACAAGCATCCAGTGGAATGTGTGTCCTGTTATTTGCCATGGGAACTATCTTCACCTCTATCCGGACAAAACACAAATGACAGAAATCATGATTGTGAGGCTGGCAGTAAAGCATCGAGAGTCTACTGATAATCGTTCTCTAAACTACAACACACTACCTTTTGCCAATCCTTTTGCTTCTGGATTCCGAACACAAGCTTAATAATTTGACAAGAAGAGAAGTTTTATGAAACCTGGGGTGAAATATAGTTTGCCAACACAGAAACAGAATGTATGTGTGTGTGTACACACACACACACTTACTTACATCCATACACATTTGAATAAATGATAAAAAAAAAAATATAATATATATATATATATATATATACATACATACATACACACACATACACATACATACACACACATACACACACATACACACAGAAACAGTACAGGGGAGCTGGCAAATCAGTGCAGAGTGATGTCAGCAGCTCTCTTGGTGCAAGTACATCTGCAGGGCAGGTACCTGCTATGCACAGTCCAAAGCGCAAAGTGCCATGAGACAGGTGCCTGCTCTACCTCTGTCCTGCCACCTGGTAGACTGTAGTATGCTACTGAAGTGTCCCACATCCTACAGAGCTACTCTATACACTCTTGATATGGTTCTCTCTAAACATCATGGAAAAATAGCATTGTCTGTAGGTGCATCACAGGATCTACACAACACATGCTTTCCATTTCAAGCATGATAAGAGCTGGGTTTCATAAAATGGATGCAAGAACTGCACTTGTGCTCACCACATGGACTCTCACTTAAGCCACGTTCAGCAGGCATTAAGGACTAGGCAAGGCTGAGCTTTATCATAAAAGTAATTTTAAAAAACTGTTTAAAAGTTTCATTTTAAGTTTTTGTTAATCACACTCATTAACTAAGTGACCATTATCCCTCCCCCCCTCTCTCCCCCCCTTAAAAAGCAGCAATCATGTGGGCTGTATAAATATGTATATAGAAGGCATTCAAGTGCAAGCATATAAAAATACCATGAACATGATCTGCCTAGAAGGGCATCAATATAATTCCAAAAACTGAAGCTTTACACATAACACCAACTACTTTGTCCAGTAAGTTGACAACATCGAATTTCATTTTAGTAGCTCTAGTGTCTGGAGTCCTCTGTCCTTACTTTCAGTATTAAACCATTTTTAATGCCTATCACAGTCCCATTGCTGGTATGAATTGTTAGGACTAGAAGAAAGTGTGTAATCTCTGACTTAACCACACCTCCAGCAGGGGCAGGGCTGTGCTGGTCAGAGACTCTCATTCAGGGTTAAACTTCTCAAAAATGGTTTAACACGGAATGGAGCGACAGTGCCAGGGTACTCCAAACTATAAACAATTCAATGAGAAGGAGTGGTTATAGTGCCTGTAATGTCCCTTTAAGACATGCAAGACTTTCAAAAATCCTGAAGTATGCTTAATTGTGTTTTCACGTTAACAAGCATTTTAAGATCATCATTCAAAATACCTTTGAATTTTATTGGTCCCAATAACAGAGACCCTATAATAATGTAGAACCCCTTCAGTCAAACGTTTAAATTTGAAATGCATCCAATAAACTTCAGCATTGAGGATTACACATATTTAAAGATAAACAGCACAGTGATAAATACTACCGGTACTTTAACAACCCCAAAAAAAAACCCACAAAGCTATTTCTGATTGACATTCTCTGACATTTTAGCAGACAACTTTACCTTGATGAAAAGATGAAAAATAAAAATAAAAAATGAAAAACAGCAAAATATTTTTTACAGTCCTAGTCTAGTGGTTAAAATAACAAAAAACACAGCTCTTGCCCACATTTTATTACCCCAATAAATTCAGGAATGCCAGTTTACATGGGCTTTTACAAATTAAAACAAATTTAAAGACATCTGAAAGTCATACAAGCATTGATGTTGAAAGTAACAATCTGTATAATTCGTATACTGTGCTTGGGCCAACGCCATTCTGATATAAGTTGAATAAAAACCTCTCACCACCTCAAACATCCAATATTAGACGGACAATCTGTATACTCCTGGGTTAGTCGTGCCACAACATGGGCCAGATTATTAAAACACGTCATGTTATTGTGCAAAGCACAAAGTCATTTCCCTTTTATAGGCAAATTCCACCTGTTTTCCCCTTGTATTACCAAACTTTCTGGCATCTCACCTTGGAAAAAAAAAAAAAAAAAACCACACAACACTATTGAAAAATCCAGCAGAGAATTTAGAATTTAATGAGTATATGCAGGGAAGCTCATACAGAATGATATGATACGAGATTACTCTGCTTATATATATATTTTAGAAAATATTGTAAAGTGCTGGGGAATAAGTTGAAGCTATATAAATACTAATCCTAATAGTACAAATAATAATAAATATTTCAAACGTGGCATGCAATAATGTATTGGGTTCTTAACCCATGGGTTGGAACTGCAATTTAGGTGCCCCTACTTTTTCAGTGGGACCCAACTGTTAGAACAATGACATGATATTCATGGAACCGTGGAACATTAAAATGTCGCTTAAAATCTAAGCCATATATCCAAACTTCAGCGTCCTGTGAAGAGAGATGCCGGTGAGATGGGAAAAAACCATTCATGATGAACCGAGCAAGTCATTTTTTTTAATCTAGTCAACAGGTCTTGTTACGATTATCTGCAAAAGGGCAGAGAAATAAGCCTAAGGGGTTGTCCTGTGCAGAATGTCGACAATCAAATAAAAATAATCAAATTGAAAATCCACACACAGAACGTTAATTTCTGACAAGAAAATGTCAGTTCAGACCAGTTTTGGTAGTTGTGTGGCCTTTATGTAAAGAAGCAAGTCTATTGTTGGGTTTCTCCACATCAAATTAATTATTATTTTATATAAAATAAGTCATGGTTTATTTGCAAAATGATGTGCCACTAAATAAGTAGGGTGTATTTAATTAACGTCTCCCAACCACCCTATATCATAGAAGACATTCCCACTCTGCAACGCATGTCACATTGTCCAAGTAATCTCTAAGGTGTCCTACAAATCTGTAGAGTTGAGGGGTTGGCAAAAATTATTCTTTGTACAAGCGCACATTTAAATTCCTCAATAATGCCACATATAGGTCACAACATTACGTTGTTCCTAAAAACAGACAAATGTCAGTCAGTCTCAGCATCTTGTACTACCATACTGTTAACAAAGTAGTTAAAATGTTAAGTAATGCAAATAATAAGAAAATATTGCAACGAAAGGGTGGCGTACAATATAAACTAGACTACTTTCACAGCATTAATGTGCAGTTTAGAGTGCGATGTTGTCCCTGACTGTTTTACACAATGTATGGACCAACAAGTACTGTATACATCTGCAGCCTTAGAAAGGAAATCCCTTGTAAAGAGTATATCAGGCATACTTTTTCAGGTCGCTTTTATACCTTCGTCATGGTTACAACCTATATTGTCTAAAATTACAAAAAAGGTTTATTTTAATGAAGAGTAGAACTTATTGCAGAGTTTTACAAATATTTAACCTGTATTGCCTTACCCCACCGTTGCATTTTCCGTAACCACAATTTCAACCACAAGATTATTTACTAAAGTGAGAATTAAAAGTGAATTTAAAGGCCAGAGTAGTCATCCAGAAATACTTTTTTTTTTTTTTTTTATTCTTTATTTTGTTGTGCATGGAAAATACAATAAGGCCAGCGATGCCACAAAAGCTATTGCTAGCATATTTATCAACATTTAGAGACATTTGTTGGCATCCAGTAACATTGCACATTTTATATAATAGTACAATGTAGAATGAGCAAGAGGTAAACCAACATGTCAGCTATGAAACAAGGGTTGTATGTGAATAAGTCGGATTAAATGTATTGACAGTTTGGAGAGATTCTAGTTAGACAAGCGTATATGGAGCATTTCTTATTATCGCTGTATATATAGAAACAAGGATCAGCTTTATCTTCCCAGAATGCCCCGCCCCTCCACTCGAGCAGTCCCGGGCAAAGGCATGAAAATGCATGTAGATCTGCTAAATAGCGTATTGTGGTACGCAGTTAACCAAAACTAAACAAACAAACATACTAATCAAACAGTAGCTTCTTTCACATGTAAAAGGTATGGTTATGTCGCAGTCTGCTAATACGAATTTGTAGATAACAAGTCCTAGGCTCTGTGTCCAAGAGCCTCCTCATTTAGCCTATGCCTTCAAGGGTTACTGCCCAAACCTGTAACCCACAGAGAGACTCATTCCTCATAGGTCTCAGTCCTGAGAGCCCCGATGTCAGGCTTATCTGCTTGAACACATGGATGTCTGCTGTGGAGTGACCAGGGCTGCTTGTCAGTGTTCGGGTCCCGACTGGGTAGGAATGCAGGCTCTTCAGAGCTTTTGGAAGTGGGCTTGGATGAAACAGGCTGTGACTTGCGTGGGATAGTAGCCACAATCAGCTGCAGTTGCCAAGCAGGGTTATGTGCCGGCGGGATGTTGCGCCTTCTGCGGCTCCATTTTCTGGTTTGCCGCATTCTGCTTGGCATGTTTCAGAACAGTGGGTGAGAGAGCAGCACCACTGATGAGTACTCGACCGGAGTATGTGCAGTTGCCAGTCTCTCTTCTAGTTTGCTCCAGAAGGCCTCGAATACGGCATCCAGCAGCGCCAGAATGTCACGCGCTTGTGTTGCGATGGATGACCACGGGATGGTCGCCGCCATTTTGGGGATAGCAGGACTCGGCAGGGTTTGCTGCCACATCACCTGAGGGGGCCTTCCTGGGACCGGGATAACCCCTACCTGTCCAGAGGACACGAAGGCCCATATTCAAGATGTCAGCCGGTAAAGTAGCAGTCTCCCCCGAGCTGACAACGTTTGAAGGCCAAGGTGTTACCTTCTGGGGTTTCTGTAGGTTATATTGCATGGTTGGTGCTAGCGTGTAGCCCCTGCAATCAGCTCCCAGTTGGTGGCCCATATGATTTGATATAGTTCCACCAGCAGGGGCAGCTCTAACCCGCGTCCACTCAACTCTGCAGTCAGACCGCGCCCCCCTGTTTTAGGATTTCTGTAACAACAGGTTTTAAAATGGTTTTATTTGTTTTATTACGGACCATTTTGACAAAATATTATCCTGAAAATTTGATGAACAAACACCCATCTGGGATTATTTGGGGAGCCCAAGTCTAAATTTATAGATTTCTACAAATCCCACAAGACAAGTAAATACTGCAAATCGGAATATTTAAAAGATGTTTGGATCAAACACACCAGAGTTTTATACCGGCTGGAGAATTTGCACAGTGCTGGCGTGCTAACATTTACTTTGAAACCAAATACTTAAAGAATCCAATACAAAATTAACATAGTAACAGAGACAAAAGAGAATTATGATTCAACTAATATATTCCTCCCACTGCATTGTTGTAAAAGTTCCAGACAGAAAGCAAGAGGTTATGGTCAACTTTGCAATTGTGTAGCGTATCAGAGAAATATTGAACCTCCCACAACGCATTCTTTCAGCAAGTAAACATCCATTGAGAAGTGTTTTGCTTCCCTTAAGAACTGCAAAATGTTACTAAAAAGAGAATCAAAAATAGCAAATTTACAGATCTTAAAGGGAGATTACAGGCACTCCGACCACTTTATCTCAGTGAAGTGGTCAGGGTGTCATTCTCTCACCACCATCATTATGACATTGCAATTAAAAACACTGCCTTGTCTTCAGAACGACAATGTTTTCATTGTAGGGTTTCAACACCAGACAGCGGCTTCTGCCGAAATAGGATAAAACGTAACACTGGTTGGCCCAGTGTGAGGTTTTACTGCGCATGTGCACTAGCCTCCAAATGCTTTCCATATTCTTTTATCAAGGACTTGTACCACATTGAGGTAGTGCAAGTGTATTTTTTCCTCTGCACACTGCTTATATATGTCCTGTTTTTACTTCATATTTTTTACTACAATAAATGGTTTTTGAAATCGCTGTGGGTCTGCATCAGAGAAACCATCGTAGCCAGCAATTGGCACCCTAAAGCTGTTTACATAGAGCCTGGCACGGCTCTATATTTGTGAGTAAAAACTTTATACTTTATTCCCCAATTATTGTAATTATACAGGTTACACTATGTGTGGTTATATTTGTTTATAAGAGGGGTCTCATTTTAAACCGCAGGGAGCAATCATGTGTGTTACACTGGGGACTGTATACATTTGGTAGTGTGATATTACCAGTACTGTTATTCCATTATAAAGGTGATTGGGAACACCTATATCTATACGCAACAAAGAAATTTGAAGCGCCTAGACACCTTCTAAACTCTTTGAGTAATTTTTTTTTGTGCAAAGCAAAGGATTAGCGGATTTCATCAATCTCTATGATCCCAGCCAAGGATCAGAGACTGGCACAGTGAGGGAGAAAAGGTAAACAAACTAAGCTATTGCTTTTACTCTCTGCAGGTTGGGGACAGTAACCTAAACTGTTAACAGGGCACTATAGCATTAATACCTTTTTCATTCCCAACGCTATAGTATTCCTTTAAAGATTTTAATAACGATGGGGGCGTGGCCGACTGCCGAGAGGAGAAGTCGCAGGTAACGACAGCTCCGTGCTCCACCAGGCCCAAAGCGTCGATTTAGCAACGAAAACCCGGACGAAAACCGGCACAAACGGCGGGCACAAAGTCCGACCACAACATGGCACCCTCTAAACAAACCAAGATCACGGACCCGGTCAGGCAAACGAAGAAGGACAAGACGAGACCGGCGCAAGATGGCGACGGCCACGCGGCTCGCTCAGCGTCGCCAGAAAGTCAAGAGGCTCCAGAATATGATCCGCAGACACTGGATGAGGAGCCGGTCACCAATAAAAGCCTCCACACGATGTTGCAGGCCTTAAAGGGTTCTCTCCGATCTGATCTCCGCCAATACACCAACGAGCTAAAAAGAGAACTAGCTGAATTAGGAGGTCGCACCAGCCATCTAGAAGCAAAAACAGAAGAAATATGTGAAGCCCATAATGAACTGGTCGACAAGCTGCATACTCTGGAAGAGGAACAAAAACTCCTTAAAAGCAAAATGGCAGATATGGAGGATCGGTCGCGCCGCAATAATTTGCGCTTCAGGGGCATTGACGACGCAATTACCAACGAGGCACTCCCTCTCCACATCAAAATTCTTTGCAAACTTCTAGCTCCACAAGTGGAAGATTCCGACTGGGAGATGGACCGGGTACATAGGCTGCCAAGACCAGCCCGTTTTACAGCAGACACTCCAAAAGACACCATAGTAAGATTCCATCACTACACTGCTAAAGAACATCTACTAAACGCGGCTAGGAAACTCACTGTATTGCCCGACCCGTATCAACGTATCCAAATATTTGCGGATCTTTCTGCTTCAACAATGGCAAGAAGGCGGGAATTTGTGAATGTGACCAAAACCCTGCGTAACCACAGCATACCATACCGTTGGGGGTACCCCACGAAACTGCTAGTTTGGTACCGCGATAGAACCATCGTAATCTTGGAACCAGATGCGGGTATGGAGAAGCTGAAGGAGTGGGGATTACATCACGCGCAAGGCCTGAATCCCAGAACAAACGCCTCACCACTAAAGATCCTACCAGAGTGGAAAAAGATTGGGGCTGCCGCCACCTCTCACAAACAGGACTAACATGAACACTTAAAAGGAGACAACCTGCACCCTGGACACTTGAGTATCTTTAACTGTTATGCTATTCCATGTATTTTAATGTCCCCTGGCGCACCTATTCCGATGGGACATAAGTTCAACCCCTAGTTCACCAGTTGGTCACTCATCTAGTTGGTAAATCCCTACTTTAATTTTAAGTCGCGGGGTCACAATTGCCTAGCGGGATCATTTGTACACTAAGATTAGTAACCAGTTCAGTTACGGCACAAACTAAGGCACAATACCCCTAACCGCGTTTCGCGAACATTCTTAAGTATACACCAAGGTGGGCATCTGCTAAGGGGTATCGGGAGAGGGGCAGCACTTAATTATATCAGGCTCCACTTTAGGGGGCTGGCGCAAGCAGACAGGCCCTATGGAGCAAGGGAGACCCTAAAGCAGTTGAGGGCGCTATCAGCAGCTCCCATCCAGACATACGGGAGCAATGGCCCCATCACACTGGTTCAGAATGCCCCCAAGTCACGCACACCTCACGCCAAAGGGCAAATTGAATGTCCCCCTAATCCATACCCTATTCATGAAAAAAAAATAAAAAAATTACATAATAAAAGTATAAATAGCTCATTGTTGAATCTGACAGCATAAAAAGGTCAGTACCCGTAGCCGATAGTCTGGACATAACGGGTTGTTCACTCACCCTCCTAGAAGTGTCATAGGGCCCTAAATGGTGGTCATACTCCACGATCCCCATGCCGACGACGTGTGAGGCTCCACCTCACACAAATTCGGCAGTAGACCCTGCTACAGGCAGGAACACGTTGTTTCTTAACATGTTTCCCCAACTCTCCCCCTGTTTAATACCGTCCCTCCCCCCCATCAGACATAACTCAAAATGGTATGTTTTTATTATTATGTACGGAGGATTAACTAAATACAATGAGGAGCCAAGGCCCACCACTCTAATGTACTTCACTGTTATGGGCAATCTCATGAGCTGTGCAGCTTATACCTTCAAATGACCAACTCTGAGTTTAAAATTTTCTCCCTGAATGTCAAGGGTTTGAACAGCCCGCACAAGCGGAGCATAGCAATTAGAGATATGCACAAGTCTAAAGCCGCAGTCATATGCCTACAAGAAACACACCTATGTGTTAACAATCCCCCTAAGTTCCAGACCAAGCGCTACCCCCAAGCCTTCCATGCTTACTCACCAAGCAAATCTAAAGGGGTGTCCATCCTCTTTCATGCAGACTGGGTCTTTCAACCGCAAGCCACATATGTAGATAGTGTGGGCCGCCTCCAGGTGTTGGTGGGCTTGCTTAACGGAGTCGAGGTCACCATCGCATCCCTATACGCCCCCAATGAAGGCCAAATTACCTTCTTACAAAGAGCACTTAAAAAGATACTCAATGAAACGAGGACAGGTTATAATATGTGGGGACTTCAATTGTAACCCAGACCCAAACCTGGATATCCAAAGGGTGAATAATAAGAAACCTATCCCTTCCGCATATCAAAATGGTAAAGCCCTGTCAGATATTATGTTCGAGTTAGACTTATACGATTCCTGGCGCAACACTTACCCAACGGGTAGAGACTACACATTTTTCTCGCCACTACACTCAACTTACTCGCGAATAGACCTTACACTGGTAGATAAACTGACCCTAATAAACATAATTGATGTAGATATAGGTCTTCGGACGTGGTCTGACCATGCCCCAGTAATAGTTACTCTCAGCAGTCTATACCCATCCCGTGGGAGAGGCAAATGGAGGCTTAACGAAAGTCTCCTAGATGATCCCGCGTCGTTGCAAACAATTCGCGAAACCACTACCAACTACTTCAGGGAAAACATGTCCGAGGAGGTGTCCTTACGCACCCAATGGGCAGCTCACAAAACTGTAGTCAGGGGGGTGCTAATTCAAATCGGGTCGCGTAAAAAACGGAAAACAGACGAAGAAACGAGGCGGATAACACACGAACTCACAGAGGTTGATAAACTTAATAAGAGTAACCCATCCATTAAATTAGCTAAAATAGTCGCTCGCCTACAGAGAGACTTAAACGCCTTATCTTTACAAACGATTGAACGGAGAATGAGAGCCCTTAAGTCGACATACTACACACAAGGCAATAGAGCGGGTAAATTATTGGCCAATAAGTTAAAAGCCCAACGTCTTCAATCGAAAATCCCCTATATCGAATCCCCGCAGGCGTCTAAATTATACAACCCCACCGATATTGTAAATGCGTTAGCGTCCTTCTACTCCAACTTATACAATCTGAAAAATGACTCCTCAGTGCCTCAGCCGACGCATGCAGTCATAGATGAGTTTCTTCATCAGGTAGAACTGCCACTCCTGTCACAAACACAAAGAGAAACATTAGAGCGACCGTTCTCGGAAGACGAGATCTCGAAAGCTATCGCCACTCTCCCAAAACATAAAGCCCCGGGTCCCGATGGATTCTCAAACTACTATTATATTAAATTGTCAAAGATCCTAACCCCCTTCCTAACCTTATTATTTAATGACATTAAAACGACAGGGCTCATGCCGAAAGAAATGCTGGAAGCGCACATAATTACACTCCCTAAACCGGGCAAACCACCCACCAAATGTGAAAACCTGCGTCCGATCTCACTTCTCAATGCAGATGTTAAACTATATGCTAAACTACTCGCATCTCGCGTAAAGCCCCTTCTTGCAGACCTAGTATCAACTGAGCAAGCAGGATTCGTTCCGGGTCGCCAAGTAGGGGACAACACACGACACTGCCTAAATCTGATTAACTGGTTGGGGTCAAGCAAACAACAGGGGGTGATCCTGAGTCTAGACGCTGAAAAGGCGTTTGACCGGCTCAACTGGAAATACCTAGAGGCCACCCTCCTGAAAATGGGATTCCCGGCAAACTTCATAGGCAGTATTCTGGCATTGTACGCTGCACCGTCAGCTAGGGTCTTTAACTCAGGCTTCCTCTCACAACCTTTCACAATCAGTAATGGAACAAGACAAGGTTGCCCACTGTTACCCCTGCTCTTTATACTTTGCCTGGAACCACTCATATACCGCATCAAACATCACACAGAGATCTCAGGTCTTACTACACCAGCAGGAACCCAAAAATTGACACTGTTTGCGGATGACATTCTGCTTTTTCTCACGCACCCCGACAAATCTATCCCGGCTCTAACCTCCCTACTACATCGCTATGGCGAGGTTTCATATTACAAAAATAACACAACCAAAACCCAAGTGCTACCTTTTGGACTTTCTCCCCCAACGATAGATAGGCTGCGGTCCATGTTCCCTTTTGACTGGAAACTCAAAGCCTTAAAGTACCTGGGGGTCAACTTAACAATACCGCTCGCTAGACTCACGCGTGAAAATCACATACCCCTAACATATAAACTACAATCTATGCTAGACAAATGGCAACCCCTCGAAATCTCCTGGTTAGGTAGAGTTCAAACGATCAAAATGATGGCACTGCCCCACGTTCTGTATTTATTCCGCACCCTCCCCATAGCGCTACCGGACACACTCCTCAAAAAATTCCAATCTATCTTCAACGCCTATATCTGGAAAAAGAAACCCCCCAGAATCGCCCGCAGGCTTACATGGCTGTCCCCAAACAAAGGAGGCATAGGAATCCCTGATATTAAAGGGTATTACAAGGCCTCAGTGCTCGCCCATGGTGTGGAGACCCTGACGAGGGCCAGCACACCGGTGTGGCTGCCCTTGGAGAATGCGTGCCTACACCCGGCCTCGCTAACTCAAAAGCTATGGATGCGTACCGCACCAGCAAATACCCCCCCACAAAGCTTATACACTACCAACTTCCTGATAACCAGTTGGCGGAGATGGGCAAGCGAACTTATGGGACAAGCACACCCCATTTTCTTCGCTCCGCTATCCCGTTTACAAGACCTAATCAGTGACATCTCATTGAAAAATTGGCTCACAAAGGGAATCACCACAGTAGAGTCCCTATTCACACCACAGGGCATGAAACAATTCCCTGATTTACAAGCCGAATATGCGTTACCTTCTAGGGAGCTCTTCACTTATTTGCGCATCAAACACGCTCTATCTTCGCTAAAAATACACCATAGCGACCCAGAACATCTTACCACATTCGGGCGACGATGTATAACCACTAAATCCATAGGTAAACCCCTTTCTCTGAGCTATTCAGCAATCAACGATGTAGATAGGACCACTAAACATGACTATATGATAAAATGGGAACGAGACTTAAACAACACATTCCCCCTACCCATGTGGTTACAGGCAATCCAAAACACGCGTGCCTCATCGCACAGCCTATCACATTGGGAGAGCTTCAGTAAATTACTGATGAGATGGTATCTTGTCCCATCCCGCCTGGCCCAAATATACCCTACAGTTCCACGACAATGTTGGAGATGTGGAACCGAGGTGGGCACCTTGCTCCACATCTTTTGGGAGTGCACGTTGCTAACTCAATTTTGGCAACAGGTTAGCAATTTAATACAAGTAATTACAGGGAACACCATCCCGCTTCGCCCAGAATGCTATCTTTTACACATTCACGCAGGCACACTGGTCTCGCCACACAAGGTGGTTATCTACCATATTCTGCTAGCCGCCAAGACTAGTATAGCTAGTAGATGGAAAAACCAAGATCCCCCCAACATTCAAGAGGTGAAACAGAGAGTCCACACGACATACGAACATGAACGTCTCGCATTCCGGATGCGCTCCAAGGTAAACAAACACACAAAACTTTGGGAAAGCTGGTGTCAACACGTTCCAGTAAATAGAGGGCCGAAGAGCAGAGGGAGGGCCATCTCGCTCAGTGACACAAACACTCTAGATGAAAGCATTCGAGACCATCCAATACCCAAGTAGACGTGCACACAGCGCTCCATGTTGAAGGCCCTCAGTTGATGGGAAGGGAGAGGTGCCCTTCACGCTTCGTGAGCCACTCAGGTCAGGCAGGCGAACCCCCCAAGTACTCCCTTGACACTCACGGCAGCCTCCATCGAAATTGGTAAATTCTAGACCCAATCAGTACCTTATGTTGGAATGTAATTGATGTTAGTTATATTACCCTCCGCATGCTGTCAACTGTACTAAATCCTCGTAATGTAACAGAAGATTATGTCAACACATTGTTATCCCTCCCCCTTTTTCCTTTCTGTACCCCCCTTACTTGTTGTCAGTGCGTTATCGCACAAAAACAATAAAAATTAAGACATTGAAAAAAAAAAGATTTTAATAACCAGGAAGAACGAGTCTTTATGTTTGGAAATCAGGATTTAAGTTTAGTCTTCACAAATTAAAAATTAACAGGATTTGAAATCATAAATCTTGCCAGGAATCACTTCACCTTTGGTGTGCTCAACAAGATCTACAAAAGATCCAGCAAGATGGGATCTTCCAGAGACCTTATTGCACATGGTAAAAAGGTTGTTGTGGAGATCTCTAGATCAAGAAGATGACTTTTGCCATCGCACATTAAACGCTGAATGTAACAGTCAAGGGAGGTCACTTAGATGTTTTAGTCTCATGCTGATCACAAAGTCTCTTTGAACCGCAAACACTACAATGAGCTAGAGTAGTTATGGTGCCTTCCTGGCTTTAACCTGATGTTAATGCTAATGTGTAACATAGATCCTCTATAAAAACCCTCAGTTAAAATGGATCATTAGGTCATACATGACTCAGTGTTCCTATGACATAATGTCTATCTAAGGTCCATATAACTGTAACAAAATCTCTACCAAAAAGGTGGGATAGCCTTGAGAGAGTTCATTTATCATACAGTCTTTCATGATACATAGATTTAGACTGAATTGTGATTATCTATTCTCTTAAAAGGTTTCCTGTAATTGAAGGCTATATTTTAAAAAGTTAATGGAATTCTGTGGTTGGTAAATCAATTATCTGAAATGTAGCACTCAAGTCAGCACAGGTGTTCTGTCCAGTTTATGAATTACTGAAAATGGGGGCTGTTGGAGAACCTTTTGTTCCCTATTGCAACTATGATCATATGTTGACAGATGACATAAAGGCAAGCATAATTATTTTTCCATACTATTTCTTGTTACTGATGACTTAGACCATGGTAACCAAACTTATTAAAGATCTTTTCATTTCAAAAGGACGTGCAGATATAAAGTATAAAAAAAAAAAAAAATACTATTTTGTTAAAATGTAATTGAAATGTTTAAATTAATAAAATAAGAAAATAATGCATTGGAGTGTGGAATAAATGTGATACTCCTCCATATCTTCATAGGTGGGGCAGTCCATATTTAAGACAGGATCGGCTATTCCTTTTTTATACTTGTAGGAAACACCACAGATACACCTGAAAATTATGTACGAGTGCATCACTATTTGCGGAGGAAGGTCATTTATCCCAGCGAGCTTCTGCAGTGTCATATCAACATGCTTTCCCCAGGAGTTGGCATAAACCGATCAGCCATATTTAACCACCCCATTATATTCAGTTCCACTACATATATGAATAATGCTATAGAATCATTTGTGTCTAGAATTATCACAATATATTTCTGAGCATACACCATATAATTTCTCTTGCCGCATATCCTGGTGTTATCTTTGTATAGGTTTTGATATAACCCAGATCCTTTCTTGCAGCCTGGGTCCCAAATAGAACATTTACTACCGTGTTTCCCCGAAAATAAACCCTACCCCGAAAATAAGCCCTAGTCGGATTTTCGGGGTGGGCTGCAATATAAGCCCTACCCCGAAAATAAGACCTAGGCATTGCACCTTTGCGGCGAGACTTCCTTCTTCTACTGTAGGAGGAGCGTTGCGGGCCGCGGCATCGCGCAACGTGATGACGACATTTCGCAGCGCCGTCAGTCTGCCTTCACGGATCTTCAGCGGAAGGATCCATTTCCGGGCGGTGAGGCTCCCAGTGGTCGGACTCGGCAAGGAATCTTTGAAATGTGAGTACCGCTAGATATTTTATGTCTGGGACTGAATTAAAGGGGGCGGGGGGTGAATTAATTAAAGGGGGGGTGAATTAAAGGGTGGGCTGGATTAATTAGAGGGGGTGAATTAATTAAAGGGGTGGTGAATTAATTAAAGGGTGGGACTGGATTAATTAGAGGGGGGTGAATTAATTAAAGGGGTGGTGAATTAATTAAAGGGTGGGCTGGATTAATTAGAGGGTGGTGAATTAATTAAAGGGGTGGCGAATTAATTAAAGGGTGGGCTGGATTAATTAGAGGGTGGTGAATTAATTAAAGGGGTGGTGAATTAATTAAAGGGTGGGCTGGATTAATTAGAGGGGGGTGAATTAATTAAAGGGGTGGTGAATTAATTAAAGGGTGGGCTGGATTAATTAGAGGGGGTGAATTAATTAAAGGGGTGGTGAATTAATTAAAGGGTGGGCTGGATTAATTAGAGGGGGGTGAATTAATTAAAGGGTGGACTGGATTAATTAGAGGGGGTGAATTAATTAAAGGGGTGGTGAATTAATTAAAGGGGTGGTGAATTAATTAAAGGGTGGGCTGGATTAATTAGAGGGGGGTGGATTTATTAAAGGGGGGGTTCAATGTACATACCGGTACCGTAAATAAATAAGCCCTACCCTGAAAATAAGCCCTAGTGTGTTTTTTGTGACTAAAATATATATATAAGACCCGGTCTTATTTTCGGAGAAACACGGTAGCTCCAAGGGCAAGCTACAGCCTTATGCAGAGGTAGCTCTTTTTGATGGTCTACCCAAGAATAACTGCACCACTTATTTTATTGTATTCTTCTATTTCTTAGTTTCTCTTTTTACTTCTCTCCCCTGCAATAATACTACTTAATTGTTAACTCTGCTCATGCTCAACCCATTTTGATAATGGTTTATTTTGTTAGTATAGTGCGAATAGTCTTATTAATTTATGACCTACCCCTATTTTTATAAGTTTAGAGTTATTGTGCTGATAGTCATGTTAATTTATGGTCACCATTTATGACCTACCCTTATATCTTTAAATCTCAAATACTTTCACTTCTGTTCTTTATTTTCTCAAAAAGAGAATGAGACTCAAAACTGGTTTTAAACAGAGTAAAGAAAAATATATATAATACATATTGTGACTCAGGAAATCAGCACTGAGTACTGGTAATACAACTTGTCAATATCATAAATCACGTAAGGGCTCCAAAAAAATACTTTATTGTAATGAATAAAAAGGCACTATGTATGGAACAATCCGAATTGTGACTCAAAATTGTATGGATAAATGTACCAAAGTCAATAGGGAAGATAGAAAGACTCCTATAGAATGTAAGCTCGATTGAGCAGGGTCCTCTTCAAGCTACCTATTGTTCCTGTAAGTTTATTTGTAATTGTCCTATTTATAGTTAAATCCCCTCTCATAATATTGTAAAGCGCTACGGAATCTGTTGGCGCTATATAAATGGCAATAATAATAATGAAGTGCTGACACCAACACTGGGACCGGGTTAGTGGCTATAATACAGATAAATCTGAAATGCCAGAGGAGGCTACCAGTAGGGATATATGTATAAAACTGAATCCGCCCTATTGCTCCTAGGTGAAACATGGAAAAGGATTTACTCACATACACCTATTTTTTTGTTTATTTGATTATAAAATTTATTTTAGGAGATACCTCTAATATTTAAGCCTCTTCCTCCCAGATCTTTAAGCTAAGTGACAGTACAATATACCCTTTGGGTGACATCTATAGTAGCAATGAATTTCTTAAAATTGTGTTATAGCCAGTTTTTCTTTGGTAAGGATAAAATAGATATTTAATATGTACCACCATATTAGCCACTGTGGCACCTTTAATCTTCACTGAACTCTTTATTTATAGATATCTGCTGATAATTGTATTATATTTGGTCTCTAGTGTATTTTCAATCTAACATCAGTATAACCTTGGAATTACCATAATTTTATAGGTTTATATTTTCAGTTATCATTCCTTACACATTAAGAGACTATGCCAAATCAGCTAGTTTCTATTCCTTTGACATATACTCTTATTAATCTGGCTAGCAAGTATATCCCATTGAACTATTTTTTATGTCAATTTGTATACATTGTGTCACTTTATTTTATTTCTATTCTTTTGACACATATCTCTACTAACCTAGCCAGTAATTACATCTCATCGAAATATTATTTATGTCAAGTGGTATACATAGTTACATAGCTGAAAAGAGACTTGCGTCCATCAAGTTCAGCCTTCCTCACATTTGTTTTTTGCGGTTGATCCAAAAGAAGGCAAAAAAAAAACAAAAAACCCAGTTTGAAGCACAATTTTGCAACAAGCTAGGAAAAAAATTCCTTCTTGACCCCAGAATGGCAGTCAGATTTATCCTTTGATCAAGCAGTTATTACCCTACATTGAAAGATTATATCCTTGAATATTCTGTTTTTGCAAGTATGCATCTAGTAGCTGTTTGAACATTTGTATGGACTCTGATAAAACCACTTCTTCACATTGTGCAACTTTATTTTATTTCTATTCTTTTGACACATACTTCGATTAACCTGGCTAGTAATTACATTTTATTGAAATACTCTATGTCAAGTGGTATGCTTTGTGTCACTTTATTTATTTTATTTTGTATATTCACAATTACGTTTTTAGGGTATCAACTGTACAATGAAGGTCTTTATTGCCTCGATATATACCAGACATGGGAGGACCTACCAAGAGATTGTGTGGTGGCTTGGTTAGTTTTTGATCCCACCCTCTCCCGGCTCTCCCCCATATTCAGTATGATAACGGACTTGGTATACCTTGTTTCTTTAAAAGGGAGGAGTCACTAGCCGCATGATGCGGCAGTCTCATCCACCCATATCCTGCTTCCATTGATACGTATGTAGGATTAAGGGAGGAGCTTTCTTTCCCACAAGATGGGTGTAGCCAATAGCCGCATGACTCTGCATTCTGCATCCTCCCTTATCTTTTGCCTTCCCTACATTCACGTAGGGCATGACGCATACACGGGCGCTCCGCCTACATTCACGAAGGGCATGACGTACACGCGGGCGCCCCGCCTATACCACGCCCTCTCGCACACCTGTTGATGGACACCGGGCGATTTCTGGAAGATCTGGATTGGCTCACTGAATGCTTATAAGTCACCCCAGTTACTGAGGTACTCTTATCTCCTGACGAAGGTACAATTAAACGCACCGAAACGTGCGTCAGGTTCTTTGTTGTTTCCTGTCCTTTACACATGGTGGCACTAGGTGTTTAACTTTTTTTTTTTTTTTTTTTATCTTCAGCACTGAGTTATGTGGTCTAGGGGATAACTGGGAGAGAGTTCTTCTCGGTTCCATTTCTCATTAGGGACAGTATAGAACACCCTTGAAAGTGTTTGGCGTAGGAGCAATAGTGATTTAACTCTGGATCTGCACGGTCTTTTTTACTGCTGTTTTTCAAGCATTCTCTGATGACTGTTGAGTTTTCTCTATATTCTATTAGGGACAGCATAGAACAACCTCGAAGGTGTTTCACCTAGGAGCAATAGGGCGGATTCAGCTTTATATATATCCCTACTGGTAGCCTCCTCTGGCATTTCAGATTTATCTGGATTATAGCCACTAACCAGGTCCCAGTGTTGGTGTCAGCACTTCATTGAGTCTTTCTATCTCCCCTATTGACTTTGGTACATTTATCCATACAATTTTGAGTCACAATTCGGAGTGTTCCATACATAGTGCCTTTTTATTCATTACAATAAAGAATTATTTTTTTCGGCATTTTTTGGAGCCCTTACGTGATTTATGATATTGGCAAGTTTTACTACCAGTACTCAGTGCCGATTTCCTGAGTCACAATATGTATTATGATATTTTCCTTTACTCTGTTTAAAACCAGTTTTGAGTCTCATTCTCTTTTTGAGACTATTATGTTCATCTTCTAATATTATATTTTGGGTATAAGCCCTTCATTTGGTGGATCTGGAACCACCATACTGACCTTTGTGTGTTCAGTTCTCACATCCCATGAGATTTGGACACATATCTATCCTTTTGTATTCTTTATTTTCCTCATTAATTGCCATTTCTCACCTCAATATCGGTGTCTTCCCGTCCCTTAATTTGCCGTTTGACCTAACCCAGATCCTTTCTTGCAGCCTGGGTTTCAAACAGAATATTAACTAGCTCCCAGGACTCTCCACTACCAAGACAAGCTACAGCCTTATGCAGATGTAGCTCTTTTGGATGGCTTCCCTACATTCACTATAGGCACCCAGACCACTTCAGCTCAATGAAGTGGTCTGGGTGCCAGGTCCATCTGGGGTTAACCCTGCCTGCTCATTGACAGCAGCTAGAGGTGCTTCCCACTGTGATTTTCACAGTGGGAAGACGCCAGCGTCCATAGGAAAGCATTGAAAATGCTTTCCTATGGACTGACTGAATGCGCATGTGGCTCTTGCTGCGCATGAGCATTCGTCGGAAGAGGGAGGAAAGCCCCCAGTGCCGAGGGAGCCCAGCGCTGGTGAAAGGTAAGCATTTAACCCCTTCATCCCCCTTCAGTCCAGCGGGAGGGGGGCCATGAGGGTGGGGGGGGGACGACCTAAAGACCATATAGTACCAGGAAAACAAGTTTGTTTTCCTGGCACTAGAGTGGATCTTTAACAGAAACATGTCTCTGCGTCTCTCTCTCTGACACCGCTACCCCTGCCTCGCTATCCTTTGGTGGTCATTAATTTTCCTACAACCCAAGACACTCTAAAAGCAAAGGTGGTGGTGTAGGGTTACTGCTCTTGTCTCACTGCTCCTTCAAACCTCTACCCCTCTCTTTCTCCTTATCTGAATTTTATTCAATTCGCCTTTTAAAACCCATCTCTGCTAACATTGCCATTATCCATCGTCCCCCTGGTTCCCCTCTCCTCTTCCTTGACCACTTTGCCACTTGGCTTCCCTACTTCCTCTCCTCTAATATTCCAATTCTAGTTCTTGGGGACATCAACATTCCCATTAACCTACCCTTGTCCTCAGTAGACTCAAAACTGCTTTTTTAATTACCTCCTCCCTTGGGCTATCACAGTGGGCTAAGTTCCCCACGCATGTAGCTGGCAATACCCTTGAACTTATTTTCTCTCATGAATGTACAATTCAATTGGATTCCAATACCACCTTTATGCTGATGATACCTAGATATATCTCTCCTCTCTGGACCTCTCCACTGCCGTCCGGAAACGTGTCACTGCTTCCCTTTCTTCCATCTCTGATTGGATGTCCTCCCGCTTTCTGAAACTCAATCTCTCTAAAACTGAACTCCTGGTCTTTCCTCCTCCTAATACCAATCCTCCTCTTTCGCTCTCCCTTCAAGTGAGTGGTGTCCACATAAGTCCATCCTTGCAAGAGTGCTGTCTTGGCATTATACTGGATTCTGGCCTCTCCTTTCCTTTGGAATAGCCTGCCTACAACCATCAAGCTCTCCCCTAGACTTCAATCATTTAAAAAGTGCCTCAAAACCCACCTCTTTAGGAAAGCTTATTGCCTCCCAGAGTAACCTCTACCTCACATACCTGTCCCTTGCTCTCTCCTAAAGAGCAACACTATTCTCTCCTCCATCTCTGCTTCACTCCACCTTGTTTGATTGCCATCTCCTGTCCTGCTGGGTTTTACACCCCACCTCCTATAGACTGTAAGCTCGTTTGAGCGGGGGCCTCTATTGTTCCTGTAACTTTTTGTAATTGTCTAATTTATGGTCTCCCCCTTTGATGATAATGTAAAGCACTACGTAATATGCTGGTGCTATATAAATACCAGTAAAAATAATAATATAGGCTTACATATTTGTATATCGGTGCAATATAAGGAAGGGTGACTGGGTACCTTGTAACCCTTACACCACAAAGAACATAAGCACTTGAGGTGAGTGGTGTGCCCCTTTAACCTCTAGAATGTATTAATCTGACTAGCTATCCATTTAAAAGTGTTAAGTAAATTGGGAAAATTGACTTTCTACTTTTTATCTTTATATGTCAAAAGTTGCATAACTGATAGGATGCCCCTGTCAGTGGCTTCCCATTTGAAGCCTCAGACTCCAGACGTCAGAGAGAGAAGACTTTAAGGTTAAACAGTTTAACATTTTAGACTCCTGAAGCTAAGATGGCACTATGGACCTCTTAGAACCATAATAACCAGGTAACCAGGCAATATAAGGAACCTGGTGGGTTCGTTTAATGACAAAGACTCTTTAGTGCAATGTAAGAGAAAACAGAATAAGGTTATATTTCCTAATGTCTCACATTGCCTCATAATATTTTCTTTGTGACCCATAAATATATCTTATCCTGCTAAATATTATAAACAGTAGGAAGGTAGATGCCATTTTTATAAATGCAAATCCCCCCAAATACTATCAAAATGTAAACGTTACTCAAGCATAATTTCAAAGAGCATTGCAGTTTGCAAAGAAACTCTGTAGCGAGCTCAGAGGATCCTTTTCATAAAGCGTGTGTGTTATTTCAACAAATTGTTTATCGACTGTCTTCTTGCTCATGCCATTTATGCTTTAGCTAGCCAAGCACAGGCTGTAGGAGTGATAGAAACATCTTGGGTCAAAAGAATGATTCAACACTCACAATCACTCACTCATCAGATCTCTGAGCTATGTGTACTAATGAGAGACCAGCTGGAGACACCATCCAGACAGATCCCCTTTCACAAAACTCCCAAATGAACCTCGGATCCAGGGTTTACCACCCTCAACAATTATACAGCTCAGCAGAGCAAGACCATAGCAATTAGAAGCAAGGATGTTAATTTAACCAGGCAATCTGACTAGCTTATTAGCAAATATAAAAAGTTAGGTAATGTAAAAACAGGAAGTTTCCCATGACCTTAGTGGAAACAAGATCTCCGTAACAAAGTCTAGTGATAACAGTAAAATCACAATCATTGTTCCATGAAAAATACTTAATTGACTCCATCTACTTTCAGTTTCAATAAAAGTTTAATTTACCAGGTTGAAATAATTTATCGAACAAAATAAAAAAATAGTTTCATCTAAAATTCAGTTATAAAATTGAGAATTTCAAATTATACATGCAAAATGTTAATTTTAGAACAGACAAAGTGGTCATTATTTTTCTTTATTTTCGGTCAATATCTATCAAGAATGGAACAAAGTGGGTTTGAGCCAGTGACAGCATGGCTAACTAGCCAATCAGAAATACCCTCACACAATAGGAATGTGATTACTTGTGTGTTTGTCCTGCATTTTGCGGGTTTCACTGTAGTTTCAAAAGAAGGAGGACAGCAGCATAGTTTGGATGTATTATTATTTATATAGCGCCAGCAAATTCCATACTGCTGTACAATGGGATAAGGGGCAATCTATGTACCATAACCATCATATGCCATTTTAGTGGTTATGGTGCTAGTATGCTGAATGAATCAACTGGTACGACTGACATCAGGAAACACCAATGCCACAAATAGGTGTACATGGTCTTCAAGAATCTAGGTAGGTGGTACGTGTCAATGTAATATCCAGATGAATGCCTGAACCCAAGGTTTCTCATCAGAACATTGCCCAGAGCATAGCACTGCCACTTCCGGCCTGCCGACATTCTTCCCCTAATGCATCCTGCTGCCATCTCTTCTCCAGGAAAAAAAAAAAAAAAACAAGACAAAAAAAAAATAAAAATGCATACGTACCCAGCCATCCACCTGATCTAAAAGAAAACGTTAATCATCAGACCAGGCAACCTTCTTCCATTGCTTCATGGTTCAATTCTGACACTCACACCCCAATTGAAGGCACCTTTGGAGGTGGATGGGGCTCATCATGAGCACTCTGACCGGTCTGCGGCTATGAAGCCCCATGAGCAGCAAACTGTGATGCAATGTGTGTTCTAACACCACTCTATCATGGATAGCATTAAGTTTGTCAGCAATCTGTGCTACAGTAGCTCTTCTGTGTGACCGGACAAGCTAGCCTTCGCTCCCCATGTGCATCAATGAGCCTTGGGCACCCAAGATTCTGACACTGGCTCACCGGTTGTCCTTCCTTGAACCCCTTTTGGTAGGTATAACCACTGCATATTGGGAACATCCCACAAGGCTTGCTATTTTTTAGTGATTCTCTGACCCAGTCATCCCTTGTTCTAGTCACTCATCTTTTCATTTGCTTATTTTTCCTGCTTCCAACACATAAAATTTTAGAACTGAATTGTCACTTGCTAACCAACATTTGACAGGTGCCATCGCAACAATATACTCAAGGTTATTCACTTCCCTGGTCTGTGGCATTAATGTTGTCACTGATAAGTGAATCAACCACAACAAAGCCCATATACACCGAAGAACCATTCACATTAAGGTATAACGGAAAACAGAATTTAATGAATCCAACCAAAACGGAATTTAATGAAACCCTGATTGGTGGAGCTTGGAATTAAACCTTTAATAGCCAATAACACATTTTAGAGTCAGTTTGATTTTAGAATTAACCATTGTGATAGATGATGGTTTCTGAATTATTTTTATTTAGATTTACAAATATAAAATCACATTTATGTGACTATAAAGACATTAAAAAAAAAATGTATAACCTATATTACTTAAACAATAAAAAAAAATTTTTTTAAACATAAATAGCATTTTGACTCCATAAAGCAATACAAATTTGTATAATGCCATATGTAATGTTTCAAGATGTTAGGAACTGCATTTAGTGACATGACCAGATGGCTTTCAGAAGCATGTGCTAACATTATTCAAAAGAATTACATGGAGTGAAACAGAAATGGATAAAAAGCATAGAATGATATATATATATATATCTCTATCTGCTACACAAAATATGTCAAACACCCTAACAATTTATCGCACCCAGGGCGAGCATTACCAAAGCCAGCTTAGGTTTCAAGGGAGAATCATGTTGTAATTAAGTCTTAATATCTAACATTTCATTCCTATTGTAGATGTCTGCATTGCACAGCCCATCAATAGGCAAACACCATAACAAGTTCATAGTCTGCATACTATGCTTATGATGCTGGCATTTCAAAAATCTTGGTGATATACTTCATAGAAAGATAATCGATGCATGTGCTGCCCTGTGTCATGACGAGAAATGCCAGTCTAAAGAAAGCACAGCTGCAAGGAGGGCAGTACATGTCACAATACTATAAGATCTATTTTTACCCATCTGTGTATAGCAATCTTATACCTGCCATTTGTTCTGGCTATGTAGGAATATTATAGCTCACAAGCTGTTGTGAGTTTCTGGATTTATTTGAATATTCGATGTATCTGTATTCAGTGGAGAAAATAAATAGGTTAGAAAACTATTAAGAAAATTATTTAAAAAGCTTAAGTTTCCTTGGTTTATACAGACATTTACAAAAACACACCAGCAGGTAATGTTAGCAGGCATAATGGAACGGTGAACCAGAGCCTATGCATTTTGACCAGTTGAGAGTCTTTACCCAACGAGGAGTCATTCGATTTAGTAAGATCTTTCCGGAACCTTGTATCATAACTGCCAGCTCTCAATATTTACCTACAATTGTCCGTGCTTAAAAAGGGCCACTATATAGGCACACAGGTCACTTCAGCTCAATGAAGTGGTCTGGGTGCCAGGTCCCTTTAGTTTTAACCCTGCAGCTGCAAACATAGCAGTTTCAGAGAAAAGTTACTGCAGGGTTAATCCAGCCTCTAGTGTCTCCCTGACAGCCACTTCCTATGGGCGGTTTGAATGCCCGCGCGGCTCTGGCCGCTTATGTGCATTCTGCTCCACTTGGGAGCAGACATCGGCAGGGGGAGGAAAGGCCACCTATTAACCCTATGGTGCTAGGAAAATGGGTTTGTTGTCCTGACACTATAGTGCTCCTTTAACCCCTTAAGGACCAAACTTCTGGAATAAAAGGGAATCATGACATGTCACATGTCCTTAAGGGATTAAAGGGACTCTAGAGTCACCAGAACCACTGCTGGTGTCTATAGTCAGTCTCTGCAGGCTTTTTAACGTGTTTACATTACAGCCTAGGAACACCTCTAGTGGTTGTCACTCAGATGGCCACAAGAGGTGCTTCCTGGGTCAGTGCTGCACAATGTGTTCTGCATAGAACATTCCCCATAGATATGCATTGACTGCTGCGCATGCGTAATAGCCTCCCAATGATTTTTTTATGGTGGAGACAGTCATGGCGTGGGAAAAACGTTACATTTAAACACCTTTTCACTGCTCTGACAGGGGGAACCTGAGTGCCTAAATACGGAGTTTAACACTATAGTGTCAGGTATACATGTCTGTGTTCCTGACACTATAGTGTTCATTTAAGGGATTTACATTGCTTGAAATGCTTCAGACCAAAATATATGGCACACTGATTAGCATTTGAACAATTTTCCCAATATGATTTATATATCTTCCAATACAGCGAATGTTATTTTTTTCCCTCCAAATTCACCATAATTCACAGTTCTAATAAATAAAAGCACTAGCTTTATGGTGTCATCTGCATACATAAAAAGAATAGAAAACTGTAAGTCATTTAGAAATGGAAACAATGTTATGTGTACAGTTCTCTAAGGTTCTATTCTTTGCCACTTTCAGAGGGGTAAATACTTGGGTAATAGGTTTAAAATAAATGTTCTGATTAAGTAAGAACAAAAACTAGTTTAATCTATACACGTTTAGGATACCAAATTTACCACTCATTGTTACAGTCAGCAGAGCCAATGGGGTTTTATGGCAGCTAGGCGGCTCATATTAAGCAATAGTCTAAAGGAAATGGCCGCCGTTCGTGTGTGCTTGCGTGCAAAGAGAACTGATAAGTGAGACAGAACAAAGCACGAGATCCCAAAAAGAAAAAACAAAACAATCGAATAAAGAAAAAAGGCAGGGTTCACGCAGAACGGAAATATAAAGACAGCTGATAAGCTCAGGGAAAACAAAAAAACGGAATACACGTTAAACACGGTTAGAGGTTGTGTATACATAAATAATTAATTAAATACCACAGGCTAAGTAAGTAAACCTGGGGAGAGGCTCACTAAGGCACTGTGTGACAATTAAAATTTATGGTACTTAACTGTCCAGGCGAGCAGCAAAGAAAGAGGAAGATACATGTGGGGATATCAGTCCTATTGTGTTTTACACCCCACTTCCTATAGAATGTAAGCTCGTTTGAACAGGGTCCTCTCCAACCTATCGTTCCTGTAAGTTTTTTGTAATTGTCCTATTTATAGTTGAATAATATTGTAAAGCGCTACAGACAGGGCCGCCATCAGAAATTTTGGGGCCCCTGACAAAGCACAAGGTCTGGGCCCCCCCTCACTCCCGGGCCCGCCCACGCCCTACCTGGTCCGCTGACAATGATGCAGGACTGAATGTGGTGTGTATAGTGGAAGTGAATTAGAATATGTGTAATGGATGTAGTGTTTGTGTGTATTAGATACTGTTTGTACAGTGAATGCAGAGTGTGTGTTTGTGT
Source organism: Pelobates cultripes (assembly GCA_933207985.1). Taxonomy (NCBI): domain Eukaryota; kingdom Metazoa; phylum Chordata; class Amphibia; order Anura; family Pelobatidae; genus Pelobates; species Pelobates cultripes. The sequence continues at coordinate 46,562,489 of OW240921.1, read as the reverse complement.
AGCGGATGCAGTGTGTATAGTGAACGCAGAGTGTGTTTGAGTAGTGGATATACTGTGTGTACAGTGATGTAGTGTGTGTTTGTGTAGTGGATGTAGTGTTTGTATGTACTAGATGAAATGTGTTTAGTGGGTGCAGTGTCTGTAGTGGATGTAGTGCATGTATTAGACGCAGTGTCTGTGTATAGTGAATGCAGAGTGTTTCAATGTGTGGTGGATGTAGTGTGTGTACTGTGAATACAGGATGTTTGTGTAGTGGATGCTGTGTGTACAGTTAATGCAGAGTGTATGTTAGTGTAGTGAATGCAGAGTGTGTGTCAGTATAGTGAATCCAGAGTGTATGCATAGTTTAGTGAATGCAGAGTGTGTGTTAGTGTGTAGTGAATGCAGAGTGTGTCAGTGTAATGAATGTAGTGTGTGTGTTAGTGTAGTGAATACAGAGAGTGTGTTAGTGTGTAGCGGATGCAGAGTGTGTTAGTGTGTGGCGGATGCAGAGTGTGTGTTAATGTGCAGCGGATGCAGAGTGTGTTAATGTGTAGCGAAACAGAGTGTGTGTCAGTATAGTGTATACAGAGTGTATGTTGTATTAGTGTATGCAGTGTGTTGTGTTAGTGTATGCAGTGTGTTGTGTTAGTGTATGCAGTGTGTTGTGTTAGTGTATGCAGTGTGTTGTGTTAGTGTATGCAGTGTGTTGTGTTAGTGTATGCAGTGTGTTGTGTTAGTGTATGCAGTGTGTTGTGTTAGTGTATGTAGTGTGTGTTGTTAGTGTATGTAGTGTGTGTTGTTAGTGTATGTAGTGTGTGTTGTTAGTGTATGTAGTGTGTGTTGTTAGTGTATGTAGTGTGTGTTGTTAGTGTATGCAGTGTGTGTTGTTAGTGTATGCAGTGTGTGTTGTTAGTGTATGCAGTGTGTGTGTTGTGTTAGTGTATGTATTGTGTGTGTTGTGTAAATGTGTGATCTGGGGGGGGAGGGGGAGGAAGGGGCATTTTAACATTAATTTTTAATTAATTTAATTAAATGTTTCTCCCCCCTCCCTGCTTACCTGTATCCAGGGAGGGGGGAGCTTCCATCTGTGGTGGCCCGGTGGCATGGGGGCCCCCGGCTCCCTGTTACCGTCCGCAGAGGGGGCCCTGGCAGCACACATCTTCTCCTCCTCTCTGCTCTCTCCTCATAACTCTCGCGAGACCCGCGGAGCGTTGCCATGGTAACCGGGTCTCGCGAGAGTTATGAGGAGAGAGGAGAGGAGGAGAAGATGTGTGCTGCCAGGGCCCCCACTGCGGACGGTAACAGGGAGCCGGGGGCCCGCGGCTGCACACAGAGATAGCGAGATTCGCTATCTATGTGTGCAGAGAAACAAAGTGGGGCCCAGGACTGCCAGAGCAGTCCGGGCCCCCCAGGGCCGCCGGGCCCGTGACAACAGTCACGGTTGTCACCCCCTGATGGCGGCCCTGGCTACAGAATCTGCTGGCGCTATATAAATGGCGAGAATAATTCTTAAAATCTGTGACTTATCTGGATTGGCTGTTCAGGTTACTTACGAGAATAACTATAAGATACTCAAAATAACTAGTACCCGAGTATCCACTGGAATAATGAATAGTAATGATTAGGGATCGACCGATTATCGGTTTTACCGATATAATCGGCCGATATTCGGTATTCTCGGCAATATCGGTATCGGCTAATTCAGATACCGATATTGCCGATAATACCTCCTAGGACCGCCAGGCTCATTACAAGCCCTGCGGTCCTGGGGGGGGGCAGAGAGCAAGCGATTACTCACCTCCCAGCAGCTCCTCCAGCTCCCCAGTGCAACTCTCGCGAGACCCGCGGCCGTCAGAGCGTTGCCATGGATCACCATGGCAACGCTCCGCGCGACACGCTGGCCGCGAGAGTTGCATTGGGGAGCTGGAGGAGCTGCTGGGAGGTGAGTAAGCGCTTGCTCTCTGCCCCCCCCAGCTCAGCCAATACCACCAGGGACTGTCATATCCCCCCTCCCTGGCCAGGCAACAAGCAGGGAGGGGGGACAACAAAAATAAATAATAATTAAATTAAATATAAAAATAATAATAATTTAATAAAAAAATGCCCCCTCACACACTCCATTATATACACATACACTACACAAACACACTGTGTATATAATGCAGTGTGTGTGTTTGTAAAGTGTGTGTGTGTGTGTTTGTATACAATGCACACAAATACACTGCATTATATACACATTATACAAACACACACACTGCATTATATACACACACTATACAAACACACTGTGTATATAATGCAGTGTGTGTTTGTATAGTGTGTGTGTGTGTGTTTGTATACAATGCACACAAATACACTGCATTATATACACACACACTATACAAACTCACACTCTGCATTATATAAACACACTACATTCACTATACAGACACTACACAAATACACACACACTCTGCTTTCATTATATACACACTACACACTGCATCCACTACACACACTAGACAAATACACACTGCATCCACTACACAAACACACATTGCATCCTCCACACACACTACACAAACACACACTGCATCCACAACACACACTACACAAACACACACAGCTCCCCTGTCACACTGCATCCACTACACGTGGCATGTATATTTTGTGCATTTACCTTTAGAAATAGTTTTTATTTTCCAAAATGGTAAATGTACAGAATATCGGCAAATTATATCGGCCATCGGCCTGAAAGTTCACAGAATATCGGTATCGGTATCGGCTCTAAAAAATCAATATCGGTCGATCCCTAGTAATGATTCTATACAAAGTGAGATATAGAGATATATATAATGAGAAAATACAATAGAAAAATGGGTCAGGTGAAAGTAGAAAATAACTGCCTAATGGCAAAAAACTCCCATCCTAATGTTTCTAAAAGTAGATACTGCAGTACACAGGTTTAGACTTTAATATATAATGCTTCATAGGTCAATATCTGTGACTGCAGGCTGGTATCAATACATCTCTATATCTCACTTTGTATAGAATCATTACTATTCATTATTCCAGTGGATACTCAGGTACTAGTTATTTTGAGTATCTTATAGTTTTCCTAATCAGGGGTTATGTCCCAAGACACAACTGGAGTGTCTTATAAGGTGTGACCATCTACAGGCTAAGTGGTCTAGTCTATTTTTTTAGACAGCCATTGCCTGTAGACTGCCTTCTTTTTTCTTGTTTGGTACTTACGAGCATATCTGGTTGCATGTGTTTTTCCTTCTAGCTATACAACCTTTTTGCTGCTGTGAGTAGTAAAACTATTGCATAATATTTGCCTCCTGTCTTTAATAAAATGCTTATTTTCTGATGCCACAAGGGCTGTGAAAATCTTAAATTTTAAGATCTTAAAAACAAACTAGTTTCACACACCTGAAGCTAAAATACAAGCAGGGAAGTTGTATCCCACAAAATCATGCATTTCAAGTGTATGGAAGCAGCAGTATATGGGTAATTTTTTCGAGTAGGGAGTGATCATTGAGTTGCATGACATACCAAGGATAGTAGAAAGCTTTTAGATACCTACATTTGTATGTGCACCATATAAACTTAAAGCAGCAATATCATTGACCTTCCCAAGGTAAAATTATTATTTCACAAATATAGACTATGAAATACTCCTATGGACTGTGTTGGAATTTCACTTACATTCCAACCCAGTTGAGATAAACAGAGGCAAAGCAGTAACGTGTGCCATTGCAGTCTAAAATGTGAATAAAGCAATTAATGTCAAGCGTGTTGGGACTCTTGGGGGAGCCACGTGATCTAGTAGTAAAGGTTATCTTTGGCACATTGTGGGAAACATTCTACCCAACAGCTGCTGTGCCAAAGGTTAGTCTCACTGGCCTAGAGTACCATGGCTGTAAATCTAGTGCTACTTGTATTGTGATGCAGCTCTGTGCACCATTTCGAATTCCATCCCCGCCTTTAACAGAGATTCTTCAGCTGTTTAGATCAGCCGTTTTTCCTGCTCATCTGATCAGCTCTGCCTGCATACATAAGTTATACCTTCTATAGAACTAAACAGAACTGACGGTTTCCTATGGCAGAATCGCCTTTCCCTGCACCAGTGTTAATTTTGGCAGCAAATTTCAATTTAGTTTTAGTTGACTAAATCTCCAGTAGATTTTAATTGAAACGACTCCCCCATGCGTCTCATTTCCCCAGCCCCCCCTTCCTCGCCCCCCCATGTGTCTCATTTCCCCAACCCCCCTCCATGTGTCTTACCCACCACTGTTAATTTTGGTGGCAAATTTAAATTAAGTTTTAATCACAATTAGACTAAAAAGCTATTTTAGTTTTAGTCGTATTTGAGTCATCTGAAATGTTTTAGTCAACTAAATCTCAAACATTTTAGCAGACGAGGATCCGACTAAAATTGATAAGTCAACAAAATTAACACTGCTTCACACTCCGTGAACGGTCTATTAAAAGGTGTTCCATATAATTAATTTTAGTACATATATTACAATTGAAAAATTAGTAATGAGACAATTTTAGAATTGTTGAATTGAATTGGTTGCCAATATAATGCTATGTTCATGAGTGAGTGCCTCTTTCCCCCACCCAAAAAAGTTAGCAGCTAATCACCTATAATATGGTTAATGCTGGGAGGGGGCTTGTAGTATAAAACACCATACATAGTGTAACAATGATTTAGTTAAGCCGGTAGGGGGCTAGAAATTGATGGTCTTTCCATTATTCACCTCGTCCAGTGCTCAGTGAGCCACCTATTTCTATAAAAGGTTAGGTCACAATTGCCAGCATAAATCAACTATTTAAATAAAGGTTGACCCAAGGTCTTCAAATAAAAAAAAATAATAATAAAAAAAATAAAAAAACCCAACACTAAGTTTCAATGTTCTGCAGGGGGCTATAAATTTTATCATCACAGCACCTCCCCCTCCCCCAAACACCCTGATTGTGCTAACTGCTGCACAATTTGTCAGCTTTTTATTCTAAGTGTAATTTTATACATTTATCTTTAACCTTTTAAGGACCAGAGGTTAAGCACACACTGTCTAGCATGTAATGTGTCTTTGAGGGGTTAAGAAGCAACAATGTTAACATATGTTGCTCCAATAAGAATGTGCTTTATATTGCCAATAATTTTTCTGTTTACAGTGGATCGGTTTGCTTTTCAGATAGGAACTTAAAAAACAAACAAAGAAACAAAACAAAACACTGCAGCGGTTTATAATGAAAAGTTACAATCTAATGCTTTGAGGATTCCCCATGTTTGAGTGACTGATTTCCAGGAAGCTGCTATGCAGTCAATAAACCTGTCTTCAGGTTTCTCCCATAGAGCCATTCAGCATAATAATGATAATGAGAGAGCGAGCAAAAATGCTGTTTGATAACAGCAAACACCAACATCTATATCTTCATAGCAGCGAGAGAGCCAGACTTCCCTCCCATACAATTAAACAATTTTAATGTACCAAGGTAAGTATTGCTGGAGTGACGGTTATCTGGAAGTCCACATAGATTAGTTATCTTTGCGAGCCCACAATGCACAGTCTACTGAACGATTTTAAGCCAGCATTTGTGTTTCTACACCTGTGGCTGAAAGAAATAAATAGATGAATAGGCTCTAATAATGCAGTATTTAAATAACAGAAAACAGAGGGATTCCTAATTTTGAGTCATCAGAATATTAATTTGTGTATTTGTACGCACTCTTGAGTTCCAATATTTTTGCCTCATTCTAATGTAAATATTCAGAACATGCTGTCACTTTAAAAATATAACAAACGGTTTGCAAGTATTAGGTATAAAATAAAACCCCATACACCCCCTTGAGTAAACCAAGGTTGGTTAAAAACAAGCTCAGCAGTGGGATGTAAAATCTGTTATCACCAGCAACTGCAAGAAGGTTAAACTTGAAGATCAAGGTTAAAATAAGATGTTAAGTGGGGAGAAGCACTCTCTAAAAATAAAAAAATAAAAAGCATTAGTCAACTGAAATCCATGTGTTAAAAGAAAACATGCTTTTCAAATTGGTGTGAAAAGTAGTAAGAATCAACAAGTTCTACATGGTAAATCAGATTTGTAAGACCAGGCCCGCCCTTAAAACATACATGATATACTTTACCCTACACACACACACAGATAAAGTAATGTTTCTCCTTTCATGTATAATGATTTTATACAGTGAGCACTATTGTTGTTTCTTTTAATTTTTTGGTTCACACATCATTGAAAACCATTCTTCACGTATCCTATAAGTGGGGATTGTACCACTGGACGCCTTTCATACTAGAGCTGGTTTGAAGCTCTAAAAAACGTGAGGAGGACCACATATACTTTTATTCTTATTTTTATATCTTCTGGACATACTGCACCATTATCCTCTCCTTTTTTTCCCACATACAGACCGCATCGGAGATCTTGTGATTGCTCCTCTGGAAAGTATATACTTGAACTCTATCTTCGACATATATTCAATAAGTTATTTTATTTGTATTATTCTATTTATCTTATATTTATTTGTATTTTAGGACTCTAATTCTATCCCATTTTTATTTGTATCTACCTATTGTAGACCTATTTAAGGTCTTCACATCTTAACATCTTATGTTGGTTATAATATTCTCTCTAGTGTCTTTTAAGAGTGACGCTAATCCTCTACACTTTTTTTTTTTTTTATATAGTGATTAAAACCCAATCCACACGATTACGGGAATATGTTGGCCTCAGAGCTCCCGAGGTATACACTTACTCAACCTTTCCAAAAGTCCTGCATTCGGTGGGACTATTCTAATTTTAGTTTCTTGCCCTGCGTTTCTGGGTTGGTTCGGGACACCAGGAAAAATCGCACAAGTGCATTACTAGATTTAACTTTACATTGCCAGGCAACCTTCGGCATTTCAGATGTTCATCTCCCATAATGCTCTTAAGGCAAAAATCTGGAGTGCCAAAGGTTGTCTACTGCTGTACTATGCTAAGGGCGTCGCACCATGCGTAGTATGTTCCAGCATGGCTCTCTTCATGGTCTGCTTTGAATGAGGCCTTGAACAGGTCGGTTCAGGACTTTCTATGGATTATTTTGCATGCAATTCCCACTGACATTGTACAATTGACCATAACACTTACAACGGAGAGATTTAAATTTTCACCTTTTACTCTTTTATGTACCTTGAACAATGTATGCCATATTCCACAGAATTTGTAGTGATTTATTTTGTTCCTGATTGTACCTTTGCATTTAACATCAAGTAGTATTTTAAATAAAAACATTAATTTGTGCTGTGTGTACACATTTACTTACTTATTGTCAGTATCTGGTTTAGCACTGTATAGCTCTCTTTTTCTATAACAAAATAAATATTAGTGTAACATGTGTTATTCACTACATCTGCAATTTTAGGAAAAGTCAAACATTTTAAGACATCAAGTCTTATCCCATCACTAAACACACACACACACACACACACGCGATTTAAGCCTTATATTCACATTATCGCACTCTTTGAAAGGCGTTTATTTTCCATGATGCCCTATTGCAAAATAAAAGGAATGCAACTACATATGTAAAGTAAAAAAAGAAAAAAAAAAAAAGAAAAACACAAAGTGAAAAAAATTATCTCTTGTGAATATGTGTGCGTGCAGTTCTCTGCACAGTTTAATATTAGGAATGAGGCACTCAGTGGGATTTCGACATCTGACCTAATCATACCTACACAAAACATTTTTTTTTCCTTCATAACACACCCAGATCATTAAATCTGGAAACAGTTTTTCTCAAAAATGCTGTATAATGTTTCCTTCGCAGAGATGGTTTGAGGTCTTCAAAAAAATGAGTTGGACTTTAAATCAGCAAGGGGTCCTGTGTGGCTTAATCACTGCTATGTTTGCCAGCTAAGTGTATCCTGGGAAAAAATAGCCTCATACACACTTCAGTGATCTTCCCACAGCAAGGGGCACACTATTGTACAGGAGAGAGATTTAAGCGAGGGGCCTAATAAAACTGCTTAAAATAACGGTTAGATTGTATCTCATGAACCAATAACTAATCTCACCAAGCATAAAGTACACTCAAGAGCGCACATTAGTGTTCTGGCCTCTGATGGGGAGAGATCCTAGGTACTTTAAAATACACAAAACACAAAATGTACGAATTAATCAAAAACTTTTATATGTAGTGTGTAACACACACACACACACACACACACTATCCTCAAGTGTTTATTCACTTAAGTGAAAATTTAAAGTGAATTTGAAAGTGAAGGCCAAAGAAGTCAAATTTTAAGCAAACTGACTGAAAATGTTAGCTATTTTGTCCTTACATTTGAAATTCACTTTAAACTACACTTTATTCTCCAGTAAATAGCCTGTGTGTCTTTGGGTCTGCCTTTTTACAACATTGGCAGTGAAGCCTGTTTGATAGCTGAAAACAGCCACAAGGGATTGCACTCCGAGCTTACTCTTCTGGGGCGCGTGCGCACTGCACCGCCTTTCCTTCCTGATAGTGTCCATTCTGTGAACCCTTGATGTCAGAGGAAGCCAGGAGGTAAGGACTATAGCAGTGTTACTGTGAGAAACTGTACAGAATGAAAAATGTCTGGGCAGTGAAGCAGGATATCCTTCACTAATCAAGGTAAACACAGGACTTAACTGCCCCTTCAACTAAACAAAACCTATTAATAAAGCCATGAAGATCTAAGTGGACAACAGGTTGCAAAAGGTTTAATGTCCCTTTGGCACTCAGAATGCCAAGAACGCTTCACCTTATAGAATCAGAATAATAGCGTTGAGCATTTGTTTTGTGAACAAGTTTAGGAGGCATGGCCACCTGTGCCAATAATATTTTGTTAGGTTGTGAGGGGCGGGGGGTGGAGGAAACCCACACAAAAAAAACCCACTCCATTTTGCGCTTCACTTTTAAATTTTCTGTTTTTAAGCGAAACAATTATCAATACAGTAACAGAACATTCCTTCTTCATCATTAAACACAAAATACAATTAAGTCATTTCCTGTTAGGACAATGCAAATCTTATTCTTTTGGTTTTCTCTTGGTCGTGTTACGTTGTATTCTGAAGGTATTTTGTGTTGAAAGGAAATGACTAATTTTCCACGTTAAATACAACAGGCTAGCAGCTTATTAAGCCAGCAGGTCCACTGGTGATGAAAGGTTCATGCCAAAGCACACATATCCAATACAAGCAATTAAGATTTGCACACGCAGACAGCATAAGCTCTAGAAGCAGAATGCAGAATCCTTGTTTGTACTTGTGTGGCCAAATTAAGGGAAACAAACTTTAGCAATGCAGTTATAGGAACCTAGCCAACCAACCTTGCGAGAAAAAAAATAAAATCTATATAATAAAGCAATCACCCAGTTTGTAAAGTAAACCAATGCTAGAACCTTCTAGCATCCATAGATTAGCTACACAACATGGGATAAAGCTTTGTAGAGCCTAAATCCAGCAACCTCTACCCTGTTATAAAGAATAAAATTCAGAGTGCATACAAGGCATTCACGGCAACCCATGTCAGAACCCCCACCCTTATTTAAAGACCAGTCAAAGCAACAAAGCTACAATATTTTAAAAATGTATCCTTCTACTGTTCCAAGTCCATAGCAAAGGATTTATCACCAAGGCTCCATATAGTCCCTATTTCAATAGGACAATCCCTATATTAGGATCCTGTCCCATCATCCCAGGGCATTGTCCCCAGAAAGTGTGGCACAGCACGTCATTAAACAGACTTTCTCTACGCTCAGGGCACCAGGACCATGAGGATCCACCCCTTTTGGCCAGTGCCATTGCCACAATTTGTGTCAAGGGCCTGCCCCATTTGACCCTGCACGCTTAAGTGGTTATGGTGCTTTGAGTGTTCCTTTAAAGCACCACTGCCACTCCCCCTGGAAAAGGTGTATTTCATGAAGATATAATCTTTCTAAGATACCCATATTGACTGTTCTCAATCAAATAATATACACAGAGACAAAAGCAGTAACTAGTTTGTTTCCATATTTTTCCTACACCAGATACTTCTACACAATGGGCGCAGCTAACGCCATAGAGAAGAATTAGCCCCACAGCCATCACCAGCAGCACCTGCAGAGAACAAGCTCTGTCTATAAAGGATACCATGGTCTTGAGGGACCCTCTATAGATCTCAGTGCTGTACTCTTGCCCATGCCCTTGGCAGCAATGTCACCAACACCATCAGGGGTCTCTGCAAATTATGGAAAGTCCCCAGACATCGACAGTGCCACTTTAAGCAAACAATATTGCATATCCAGCACTGTGGATATGTTAATGCTCTATACAGAACATTTATCGCCATTACTCTTGGTTTGTTCTTGGGACAGAGCATTTAGGAACATCTACTGCACCACCCTGGTGAGCTGCCAATTTGGGGGTGAAAAGACAAAACACCAACACTTTCACAGTTTCAATACATAGGGCATGAACACAAATCAGGAAAATCAAACCCCACACAGTTTCCTGATAGGCTAGAATTACTAGCAATATTGTAAAATTCCATCTACATTTTACTATACGAGTGTCCTGCTCCAAGAATATTTTACATTCTAGCTGAACCCATTACAAAGAGCCAAAACAAAGAAAAACACATTTTAAAACAAAAGCACATTTAGAAAATGGCAGTGATGCAAAAGGAATTTGGAAAAAACTTCAAAGTGCAAAGTTACAGAGTGTAAGAATTCATTAAAAAATGATTCAAACCACAGTTCTTTGATTGAGCTTCATTGTCCCGCCCAATGCCCGAGTGATCATTTGTTAGTAGCCAGAATGAATAATAGCCTTAATAAGTAATTAATTATAAAGTCTACTGGAAGGGATTGAAAGAGCAGGTGCCCTGCAGGGAAAGGCTGACAATACATTGTTTAGAACTGGACTCCAGTCCTGTTTACACATCACTAACACAGCCCGGGCCTTTGTGCTACTAAAGATTCTTTTCACGAGTCTGATGCTAAAAAGGTTCTGGTCTATTGATATAGAAACAACTTAATAGGAAACCAGTTAAAAGGTTTCCTGTTTAAGTTTCCCTTTTTTAAAGAGACAGTCCTTCTTTGAGAGTTGAATCCCCCTCACTCATTGCCACTTAAAATAGGATTCCCAATAGCTGCAGCAGAACTAACAAAATTGGCATAACAGTGTGTGACGGAACTACTGAAGTAGAGCGTAGAATGATCTTTACTGTATATCCTCCATACAAAGCAAAGCACAGTACAATTGTCCCTCCGCGGCACCAATGTGTCTGGGGACTTAAAGGGACACTATATAGTCTCAAAAACAACTTTAGCTTGACAAAGCAGTTTTTGTGTATAGATCATGCCCCTGCAGACGCACTACTCAAATCCCTGCCATTTAGGAGTTTAATCACTTTTTATATGCAGCCCTAGTCACACCTCCCTGCATTTGTCTTGTACAGTCTTTCTAAACACTTCCTGTAAACTTCCTTGACTGCACAGTCATATAAAAAAAATAAAATAAAAATATTGTAACTTTTTTAACTATTAATTTTTTTATTCTCTCTGCTGTTAAAAGCCTTCTAGACATTGCCACAGCCTCTTGTGTGTGTGATTAAAGTTCACTTTATAGAGCAGGGGAATAAAAAAAAACAAAAAACTTCTAAGCTCCTACCACCGCGGCTTCCAGCTTATGAATTTTCTGATTCAGGAAGCACGAAGTGCCCCCGGGCAGGGTGGCTGCTGATTGGTTTAGCGTGGTCAGCTGATCGGTGACTCCCCATTCACTAAACTGGCTTGTAAAAGGTACATTTCTTTGTACTTTTGCTGTCCAAATAGTGCCCTGATCAGAGAATCCGTTACCAAATTGCAGCAAGTTTAACAATGTTGCAACTATTCTTCGATCCAGTGAGGAGCTCCAGATGTGCTGTGGCTTAGTCTCAGTCTCCAGAAAGGTGTTCCCAAAATTTGGGAAGGTGAGTACCCAATGCCTCCTACCCGCCAAACTGTGCTCTATTTGGAGGCCGGGGGACCGAGCAATACCCTGCCACCAACTCCATATGTTCTCTATTAAGGATTAATAAGTGTGCAGTGGTTTAGAAATTTTGCCTTTTGGCTGAGAATAGCAAGGTGAATTGTTCATGTATCATTCACCTTATAGGTTTTGCCTTCATGTGGCAGGTGAGCGTACAAGGTAATGGCCACTGGAGTAGACAAAAAACCTCCAGTTATTGAATGTGCATAGCGATTTGAGATTGTGCACGCTATTCAATTAAAGATTTATCTAACCATGGCACGGCCTTGATCCGAGGAACATTTCCAGAGTATCTCCTAGTCAGGTACTCAATGTGTAAAATAAGTCCAGGCAATCCCTAGAGGTACCGAAGCCTGGCTAGGAAGCACGGCAAATGTCCAGGGCCCATACTCCTCCCCACAGTGACAATTTCCCTTTTATAGAACCATATTTTGTTCGGGGATGGCTGGCCTTCAAGCCTCGTCAAAGGTCCATGACAAGGGAGCTTCCATTACACTGTGCATGGATGTATGTTCCAGTAACGTAAGGGATACCTGAAAGCTTTCAATAAACGACGAAGCCAACCTGTCTTCTCACAAACAGTAAACGTTATACCAGGGCTCCATAAACGTCAAAAAACCCAGCAAGCCCTTGCAGCAATATGGCTGTGAGAGCTGCCAGGTACTGTAGTTCTTTGTAAAGGCAGAGGACCTACCATCAGCTCTGACCACTGTGCCCTACCTGCCCTAGTGCTTGTATCACTTTTTCATAAGCTATGGTGGAACCTGATGCTGCATGTTTTTTGTTTCAATGCCTCCCAACACTTCAAATGGACAAAGAGGGACACTTTAATTTTAGTGGTATGAGTGGGGAGTGTAGCCAGAGTTGCTGGGCTATTTTGGGAGGCTTCCGATTAGCAATTTCTGCAACCAAATTCCATTAAGAACAAGAACAATGTATTTTTTTTTTTTTTTTTTAATATACACAGACTAGCACTTTTATAGTAGTTTAACCCCTTAAGGACCAAACTTCTGGAATAAAAGGGAATCAGGACATGTCACACATGTCATGTGTCCTTAAGGGGTTAAAGACACATTAATGCGAGTAATATTGTTGTGCAGTTCTCTTATACACACCAGCAACATGAAGCTCGTACAAAAAGAGGCACATTAGGATAGAAAAGGGAGCAGAGGGATTTAGGCCTAAAATAAGGACTGTCCCTTCTAAATAGCGACACTTGGGAAGTATTTCCAACTGGTTATTTCTCTTAATAAATGGTCACTCAAGTGTTACTCCTGAAAGAAATGTCCCTACCAAGAAATGTACACGAGATGCCTAAATTAAAAATAAAAGAGGATTTGCTTCAGAATGGAGGAGCACCTGATTATGTGCATAGAAATTTGCAGATATCAGAAAGGACACTCCGGTTTCAGTCTATTCAGTCCCTTCCTGATAGATTTTTGTTGCAATCTAATTTTAAATAAATCATATTCATGGGAGCCCCTGGCATCCAATACCTTTTTATGCTTTACACCTGCACCCTGCACTGACAAACTGTATAGTGTCACTATACAGACAATGTGTACTACACACATGCACGTAAAAGCCAGATTGACGCATAACCAAAAGAAGCATTGTAGTAAAGGACAAAAACAAACAAACCCAAAAACAAAGCATAAACAAAAACACCCTACTACTACTACTACTACTACTACTACATCAGCATAACTATACCCAGCACAAAAACACTTACTTTAAAATGCTGGTTCCTACAGAACAGATGATTCCAGTATGCCCCACTCTGTCTGTTATAAGCATCATTAGACTTAAGGAAGTACTGCAACTTCTAAAAGTTACCTAAAATACCTTTTAGAAATTACAAGAAATATCTATGCAAAGGTAAATGTAATGAATAGGTAACCACAAGAGAGTCACTTCCTCCCCACAAAACATGTAAATAGACATATGCACTGTACAAAGAACAGACAGTACTGCACACATCTCCCCAGCACGGAGAGGTTTGTAGATTCCAATAAAGGAACACTCCAAGTACAATAACCAATACAGTTCTTTGGTGCCATGGCACCCCTCCAATTTAAAAAGTCAAAGAGTTTCTAAAGGTTTACCTTCCTGCCTTTGGTCCCCCAGCCTTCACTCTCTTCCTCCTCACAACTGGCAACAAGCTTTCTTCACTGAGCTAAGCCTGCAATCCTTAAGCTCTTTTCAGGATCTGAGGTAAGAAGTCAAGATGCTATAAAATTGACTACTTACATTGGGAGAGTTCCTAGAGCACCATAACCACTATAGCACTGTCGATCGCATAACTCTTGTCCATGGATTTTTTACGCTCAATGTATATCAGTCACATAATTACCCCACCCTCCACCCCCCCGCCCCTCCTCTTTTTTTTCTTCTAAAGAAATTACTTGTAACAAACAAACATAAAAATGAACAACTAGAAAGAGCATTTCTGAGAGCTCACCTAATGAACACTGTCCAAACTTGGTATGAGTTAGTGTGAAAATATGGTACAAACTTGCAGTTTATCAGACCAACTCAGAGCAGAAGGAACGCAGGCACTTGACTCAGCAAAGCAAGTGTAAATAGGTTTGACAAATTTCCAGTGAATACCATCTGGCTGTATGTTGTAGTAGTTATGGTGGCTAGAGTGTGTTCCTTTATGATTGGTCTTGCCATGATTTTCATTTTCTTACTTTCCCTGGATAGGTACACTTGAAACAATGTTGCTACTTTCCTAATGTAGTTAAATAAAACAATGACAATATAACGGGAAAGGAAAAAATAAAAAATTAGACAAAAATTAAAGGGGTGAGAGGCGCAACATCCCTTTGAAAATTTGACCCTACTCTCAGTTCTGTCATTGCCTAAAGTCATATGACCAATCTTGACACGACAGCCAGCTGCTCCCAACCATCAAGGTTGGTGCATGGCTTTGTTGCCTCAGCTATTACAGATCATCACGGCCTAGGCAATCATTGTGGTTTGTCTAGGTTACAAGACCCCAGAGGGCGTAAAAGAAAACAAACATCAAAAAGGTCCACGTTATTACTACTTGATGAAATACAACTGGCACATTACCTTCCTAAAAGCAGTAGAGTCCCGTGTACAACACAAATGCCATTGATGTTCTTTTTTTTCTCTCTAAGGTTACTCACTTAGGCATTTCAGGAATTGACCAAGCTAAAGGGAACAAATGAATGTAAAGAGTAAAATTTAAAAAATAAATAAATATATATATATATATAACACACACACACACACACACACACACACACACACTTCTTTCTTTTTTAATTAAAGATTTTGGCCTTGAATCTGCAGCTAACCTGCCTTTATCGGTTTAGTGACCAACCAGGAATTAATAGTGAATTTCTAATTTTAGACCACAATACCAACCTGGAAAAATAGTCTAAGTCAGATATGTTTCTAGTTCATATACTTGTCCTTAGATTTCAAATTTGAGTTAGAATTTACAACAATTCTCACTTTAGTGAATAACTATGTTAATCTTTTGTGTGTCTAATGTAAATTCCCCAATCCTGAAGGTGTGCCTTTTTACAATAACAGCGCACCATAACGGTTATGAGGAGGAAATAAAATTTAAGCAATTTTCAAGTAAAATGTCTCTCCGACAATTGACACAACCAATATCCCAGGATAAAGTAGCAGAGACATTCCTCAGACAGCCTAACAAG
The DNA here is from genome assembly GCA_933207985.1 of Pelobates cultripes. Lineage (NCBI taxonomy): Eukaryota > Metazoa > Chordata > Amphibia > Anura > Pelobatidae > Pelobates > Pelobates cultripes. The sequence goes on along the minus strand of OW240921.1, from coordinate 46,546,791 downwards.
TGCCTTGTGGTATGGGCTCCATAGGATGGAAAGCTGAGCCCACATAGTTATCATGCTAAGTTTCAGCTGGCAGAGTAAAATTGTTTCAATCATAAATGGAAAAGGTATTTTTAAGATATGTATTTATATCACATTAAATCACAGAACACATTCTAGTCAGTGCAAGAATCCAATAAATGCAATCTCAGATTAAGACTCAATGTCTTGGTCGGCTGGAGTAAATACTGCAGAGGTATTTGAATTTTAAGTGTTGATACGTTTGAAGTTCCAAACAAAGTTGTTTAAAGTGGAAAAAAGTCACTTCTAGATGAATGCATATTGAACAGGAAGGGATCAATTACTTACATGGTTTGCCCATGGATATAGATTAGCAATGTCTCTAAGAAACTGAGCAAGTTCAAATCAGAAATTGCAATGCCACACCTCCTAAGTGTCCCTCTTTAAGAGGGACAGTCCCTATTTTGGGTCCAAATCCTTCCATCTCTCTTTTCTTATTGTCTCTCCAAAGGTTTGAATTCCTGCAGCCACAATATCCTTTTTTTTTAAAGATTTTAAGAAAACAGAAGGAGAAAGGAGGCAGGGAGAACAGACTTTGGGGTTCCCTTAAAAGGGAAACTGTATGCACCCAGAAGTGGTCTAGGTGCCAACTCCCATCACCCTTAACCCTGAGCATGTAATTATTGCAGTTTCTATAAACCACATTAATTGCCTGCTAAGGTTAACAACTCCTCTAGTGGCTGTCTACCATACGGCCACTGGAGGGCTTCCGGACTCAAAGGGGACTTTTGGTAACTTAAATGAGGCTGAATGTCCTCAAACTATGCATTTGGACTTCCAGTGTCACCGGAATTCCCATAGCAAATAATTGAAAAGCATGCAAATTAGGTCTCCCCCGCCAGCTGATGACGGCAAGGGAAGAGTGGCCAGAGGGAGTAAGGGCCATGACAGAGGATGAGCTAAAGTGCCAGGAAAACAAGTTTGTTTTCCTGGCACTATAGCTTCCCTTTAAAGGACCACTATAGTGCCAGGAAAACACACTCGTTTTCCTGGCACTATAGTGACCTGAGGGTGCCCCCACCCTCAGGGTCCCCCTCCCGCCGGGCTGGATGGAGAGGAAGGGGGTTAACCTTACCTCTTTCTCCAGCGCCGGGCGGGGAGCTCTCCTCCCTCTTCTTCCATCACCGGCTGAATGCGCATGCGAGGCAAGAGCCGCGCGCACATTCAGCCAGTCCATAGGAAAGCATTCTCAATGCTTTCCTATGGACGCTGGCATCTTCTCACTGTGAAAATCACAGTGAGAAGCGCGGAAGCCCTCTAGCGGCTGTCAATGAGACAGCCACTAGAGGCTGGATTAACCCTAATATAAGCATAGCAATTTCTCTGAAACTGCTTTGTTTATTAAAAAAAAAAGGGTAAAACCTAGCTGGACGTGGCACCCAGACCACTTCATTAAGCTGAAGTGGTCTGGGTGCCTATAGTGGTCCTTTAAGGTGATCCAGCGCCAGAGACTTCATGGCACCATAACGTCATTTCAATTAAGTTATGGTGCCCAGAGTGTTCCTTTAGCTGTGAAAGACAGGAACTAAAGTAATTTCAAAAATTAGCCACATTGAAAACATTGCCAAAATGGAGCATTATTACTATTTATTTTTATAGTTTAGTTTTTGTGGTCTAACATCGCAAACCCACTTAAAATGTCCAATAACCAAAACTTCAGTTCATTATTTGGAGAAAAATCGGGAAGGTCTGCAGAATTCTATATAGTGGTCATGCCAAATCACACCTTGTGTGATTCCTTTTAAAAAGGAACACTATATATTCTTTGCTGCCATGTTAAGTTATGGTTTTAAACGCTCATATACTGAAGCAGATTGCTTCTCATTATAACCATGCTTATTTTGCCATGAAAAAAAAAAAAATAGATGCCTTCTAAAACTTCATATTATACAAAATATTAGAATAGTTTTCTTCATTTAGCTCCTGTATTTGGCAACAAGATTTCTTATTAGCTACAAAAACGAATCGAGATCACATGCACTAGAACGTATCCAAAAAAAAAAAGAAGAAGAAGCCACCACTGATGGCTGAAAACCAAGTCATGCATCTTTTGAATTCTATTATTCCCATAGGTGGGACTACGGACAGACAAAATTGTTAAGATAGTTTTGTCCAACTAAAGTTTTAGACTTTCGCCATTTCCACTTTTTAAGGACGCTTTAAAATAAAACAAGCAGCTTCTCCAAGAACCGGGATACACCTTTAAGCCTTGTCAGGAAGCTCTCTACTGACAAACGCACGGACAAAAAGCAGGTACAATCAATGTGAAATCAAGGTAAATTATCAAAACTTTA
>OW240921.1:46490008-46544340 GCA_933207985.1 Pelobates cultripes | reverse complement strand
GCCCCCCCCCGCCGTCCAGGGGTGGGGGCCGGGGGGGGGCAGTAGGTCCCCCCCCATTCTCATTATGGCCCCCACCCGCCGCCCAGGGGTGGGGGCCGGGGGGGTTGCAGTAGGTCCCCCCCCCTAATTCTCACTATGGCCCCCACCCGCCGCCCAGGGGTGGGGGCCGGGGGGGGCAGTAGGTTCCCCCCCCCCCCATTCTCATTATGGCCCCCACCCGCCGCCCAGGGGGGGGGGCCGGGGGGGGCAGTAGGTCTCCCCCCCTTATTTTATTTTAGGGCCCCCACCCGTGGTTTAGGGGTGGGGGCCAATAGTTTTTTTTACAGTGAGCAGCCACAGGCTGCTCACTGTTTACCAGACATGCCCCTACTCGCGGTATGGCGAGTAGGGGCATTTAATTTACTAATACTAAGTAATCTTTACTTAGTATTAGTAATTAGTAAATGCGGCTGAAAGACCAATTTAGGTCTTTCAGCCTTTTAGTAGATAACTCCCTGATACCGTGGGAATTAGGGAGTTATCTACTAAGCGGCTGCAAAATGCAGCCACAGTAATGAATAGGATTGGAGTTTCATTCATTCGAATGAAATTCTGATCCGAATAAAGTGCCGAATTGCGTTCTAAAAGAAACGAACAGACTGTTCTCATTCAGTTAGAACGCAATTCGGCAGTTTTGTGTAAAATGACAGGAAGCATTGTGGGAACACAGAGGAAAGCTAGGGATCATGGGAAAATTGCTCTGACCAGCGGAAATGAAGCACACTTTGCTCCTCCGTTGGTCAGAGCTGGTCAAGCGGAGGAATCCTCCATAAGGCAAAGAGTCCCTACTTTGTCTTATGATTTTAAAGAAAACTAAAGAAGACAGGAAGAAAAGAATAACAGAACCTGAGAGAGGGGGAGAAGAGGAAGAGATTGAGGAAAGGTAAGTTCGGCATGACAGTGCCGCTTTAATAAATGGTCACTCAAGTGTTACACCTGAAAGAAATGTCCCTACCAAGAAATGTACACGAGATGCCTAAATTAAAAATAAAAGAGGATTTGCTTCAGAATGGAGGAGCACCTGATTATGTGCATAGAAATTTGCAGATATCAGAAAGGACACTCCGGTTTCAGTCTATTCAGTCCCTTCCTGATAGATTTTTGTTGCAATCTAATTTTAAATAAATCATATTCATGGGAGCCCCTGGCATCCAATACCTTTTTATGCTTTACACCTGCACCCTGCACTGACAAACTGTATAGTGTCACTATACAGACAATGTGTACTACACACATGCACGTAAAAGCCAGATTGACGCATAACCAAAAGAAGCATTGTAGTAAAGGACAAAAACAAACAAACCCAAAAACAAAGCATAAACAAAAACACCCTACTACTACTACTACTACTACTACTACATCAGCATAACTATACCCAGCACAAAAACACTTACTTTAAAATGCTGGTTCCTACAGAACAGATGATTCCAGTATGCCCCACTCTGTCTGTTATAAGCATCATTAGACTTAAGGAAGTACTGCAACTTCTAAAAGTTACCTAAAATACCTTTTAGAAATTACAAGAAATATCTATGCAAAGGTAAATGTAATGAATAGGTAACCACAAGAGAGTCACTTCCTCCCCACAAAACATGTAAATAGACATATGCACTGTACAAAGAACAGACAGTACTGCACACATCTCCCCAGCACGGAGAGGTTTGTAGATTCCAATAAAGGAACACTCCAAGTACAATAACCAATACAGTTCTTTGGTGCCATGGCACCCCTCCAATTTAAAAAGTCAAAGAGTTTCTAAAGGTTTACCTTCCTGCCTTTGGTCCCCCAGCCTTCACTCTCTTCCTCCTCACAACTGGCAACAAGCTTTCTTCACTGAGCTAAGCCTGCAATCCTTAAGCTCTTTTCAGGATCTGAGGTAAGAAGTCAAGATGCTATAAAATTGACTACTTACATTGGGAGAGTTCCTAGAGCACCATAACCACTATAGCACTGTCGATCGCATAACTCTTGTCCATGGATTTTTTACGCTCAATGTATATCAGTCACATAATTACCCCACCCTCCACCCCCCCGCCCCTCCTCTTTTTTTTCTTCTAAAGAAATTACTTGTAACAAACAAACATAAAAATGAACAACTAGAAAGAGCATTTCTGAGAGCTCACCTAATGAACACTGTCCAAACTTGGTATGAGTTAGTGTGAAAATATGGTACAAACTTGCAGTTTATCAGACCAACTCAGAGCAGAAGGAACGCAGGCACTTGACTCAGCAAAGCAAGTGTAAATAGGTTTGACAAATTTCCAGTGAATACCATCTGGCTGTATGTTGTAGTAGTTATGGTGGCTAGAGTGTGTTCCTTTATGATTGGTCTTGCCATGATTTTCATTTTCTTACTTTCCCTGGATAGGTACACTTGAAACAATGTTGCTACTTTCCTAATGTAGTTAAATAAAACAATGACAATATAACGGGAAAGGAAAAAATAAAAAATTAGACAAAAATTAAAGGGGTGAGAGGCGCAACATCCCTTTGAAAATTTGACCCTACTCTCAGTTCTGTCATTGCCTAAAGTCATATGACCAATCTTGACACGACAGCCAGCTGCTCCCAACCATCAAGGTTGGTGCATGGCTTTGTTGCCTCAGCTATTACAGATCATCACGGCCTAGGCAATCATTGTGGTTTGTCTAGGTTACAAGACCCCAGAGGGCGTAAAAGAAAACAAACATCAAAAAGGTCCACGTTATTACTACTTGATGAAATACAACTGGCACATTACCTTCCTAAAAGCAGTAGAGTCCCGTGTACAACACAAATGCCATTGATGTTCTTTTTTTTCTCTCTAAGGTTACTCACTTAGGCATTTCAGGAATTGACCAAGCTAAAGGGAACAAATGAATGTAAAGAGTAAAATTTAAAAAATAAATAAATATATATATATATATACACACACACACACACACACACACACACCCCCCCTTTTATTTTTATTTTTTTTTAATTAAAGATTTTGGCCTTGAATCTGCAGCTAACCTGCCTTTATCGGTTTAGTGACCAACCAGGAATTAATAGTGAATTTCTAATTTTAGACCACAATACCAACCTGGAAAAATAGTCTAAGTCAGATATGTTTCTAGTTCATATACTTGTCCTTAGATTTCAAATTTGAGTTAGAATTTACAACAATTCTCACTTTAGTGAATAACTATGTTAATCTTTTGTGTGTCTAATGTAAATTCCCCAATCCTGAAGGTGTGCCTTTTTACAATAACAGCGCACCATAACGGTTATGAGGAGGAAATAAAATTTAAGCAATTTTCAAGTAAAATGTCTCTCCGACAATTGACACAACCAATATCCCAGGATAAAGTAGCAGAGACATTCCTCAGACAGCCTAACAAGTGCCTTGTGGTATGGGCTCCATAGGATGGAAAGCTGAGCCCACATAGTTATCATGCTAAGTTTCAGCTGGCAGAGTAAAATTGTTCCAATCATAAATGGAAAAGGTATTTTTAAGATATGTATTTATATCACATTAAATCACAGAACACATTCTAGTCAGTGCAAGAATCCAATAAATGCAATCTCAGATTAAGACTCAATGTCTTGGTCGGCTGGAGTAAATACTGCAGAGGTATTTGAATTTTAAGTGTTGATACGTTTGAAGTTCCAAACAAAGTTGTTTAAAGTGGAAAAAAGTCACTTCTAGATGAATGCATATTGAACAGGAAGGGATCAATTACTTACATGGTTTGCCCATGGATATAGATTAGCAATGTCTCTAAGAAACTGAGCAAGTTCAAATCAGAAATTGCAATGCCACACCTCCTAAGTGTCCCTCTTTAAGAGGGACAGTCCCTATTTTGGGTCCAAATCCTTCCATCTCTCTTTTCTTATTGTCTCTCCTCCCCCCCCCCCCACCTGACCCACCCCACACCCCCCAAGAGCTCCATATTATTGGTGTGTGAGGAATTGTGTAACAGAGCTCCACAGCAATAAAACTCATGGTACTGTGTCTGCAAATCTGTCTGTGCAAACATTTTTTGTATTCAAAATTACATTTTAGTTGCATCAGTTATCAGTAAGTCATCTTAAATCTTTCAGAATATCCCTACCTCGGCCGCAGCACCAGAATTAAAATGTCCCGCTTTGTTGATTTGAAAATTTAGAAAGGATGCAACACTTACTTTGATGTAAAGAAGGCAACCCAACAAAGTGGTTTCTCAACATCTGGCAGAGTCACATGGCACCAACATACAGGCTTTGACTGTGAGAAGTCAGAAGAAATTAACTCACTGGGTTATTGAAGCCAGCATTTGATTCTTGAGAAGCAGCAACAAGCAGAAAATCAAAGTGACAAGTCAAGTCTATGATTAATGACAAGTCTAAATTTAAGAATTATGGATTGCCAAGTAAAGAATGCAGATTAAAGCAAAACGTTGCTCAGATAAACAAACAGTTACAAACTGGAACATATCAGAAATATAGCCATTAAAATGGAAAGGTTTGAATTCCTGCAGCCACAATATCCTTTTTTTTTAAGATTTTAAGAAAACAGAAGGAGAAAGGAGGCAGGGAGAACAGACTTTGGGGTTCCCTTAAAAGGGAAACTGTATGCACCCAGAAGACTTCAGCTCATTGAAGTGGTCTAGGTGCCAACTCCCATCACCCTGAGCATGTAATTATTGCAGTTTCTATAAACCACATTAATTGCCTGCTAAGGTTAACAACTCCTCTAGTGGCTGTCTACCATACGGCCACTGGAGGGCTTCCGGACTCAAAGGGGACTTTTGGTAACTTAAATGAGGCTGAATGTCCTCAAACTATGCATTTGGACTTCCAGTGTCACCGGAATTCCCATAGCAAATAATTGAAAAGCATGCAAATTAGGTCTCCCCCGCCAGCTGATGACGGCAAGGGAAGAGTGGCCAGAGGGAGTAAGGGCCATGACAGAGGATGAGCTAAAGTGCCAGGAAAACAAGTTTGTTTTCCTGGCACTATAGCTTCCCTTTAAAGGACCACTATAGTGCCAGAAAAACACACTCGTTTTCCTGGCACTATAGTGACCTGAGGGTGCCCCCACCCTCAGGGTCCCCCTCCCGCCGGGCTGGATGGAGAGGAAGGGGTTAACCTTACCTCTTTCTCCAGCGCCGGGCGGGGAGCTCTCCTCCCTCTTCTTCCATCACCGGCTGAATGCGCATGCGAGGCAAGAGCCGCGCGCACATTCAGCCAGTCCATAGGAAAGCATTCTCAATGCTTTCCTATGGACGCTGGCATCTTCTCACTGTGAAAATCACAGTGAGAAGCGCGGAAGCCCTCTAGCGGCTGTCAATGAGACAGCCACTAGAGGCTGGATTAACCCTAATATAAGCATAGCAATTTCTCTGAAACTGCTTTGTTTATTAAAAAAAAAAATGGTAAAACCTAGCTGGACGTGGCACCCAGACCACTTCATTAAGCTGAAGTGGTCTGGGTGCCTATAGTGGTCCTTTAAGGTGATCCAGCGCCAGAGACTTCATGGCACCATAACGTCATTTCAATTAAGTTATGGTGCCCAGAGTGTTCCTTTAGCTGTGAAAGACAGGAACTAAAGTAATTTAAAAAATTAGCCACATTGAAAACATTGCCAAAATGGAGCATTATTACTATTTATTTTTATAGTTTAGTTTTTGTGGTCTAACATCGCAAACCCACTTAAAATGTCCAATAACCAAAACTTCAGTTCATTATTTGGAGAAAAATCGGGAAGGTCTGCAGAATTCTATATAGTGGTCATGCCAAATCACACCTTGTGTGATTCCTTTTAAAAAGGAACACTATATATTCTTTGCTGCCATGTTAAGTTATGGTTTTAAACGCTCATATACTGAAGCAGATTGCTTCTCATTATAACCATGCTTATTTTGCCATGAAAAAAAAAAAAATAGATGCCTTCTAAAACTTCATATTATACAAAATATTAGAATAGTTTTCTTCATTTAGCTCCTGTATTTGGCAACAAGATTTCTTATTAGCTACAAAAACGAATCGAGATCACATGCACTAGAACGTATCCAAAAAAAAAAAGAAGAAGAAGCCACCACTGATGGCTGAAAACCAAGTCATGCATCTTTTGAATTCTATTATTCCCATAGGTGGGACTACGGACAGACAAAATTGTTAAGATAGTTTTGTCCAACTAAAGTTTTAGACTTTCGCCATTTCCACATTTTAAGGACCGCTTTAAAATAAAACAAGCAGCTTCTCCAAGAACCGGGATACACCTTTAAGCCTTGTCAGGAAGCTCTCTACTGACAAACGCACGGACAAAAAGCAGGTACAATCAATGTGAAATCAAGGTAAATTATCAAAACTTTAGCATGTATGTGAACGCAATGGCGCATTCTTAGAATTGCAATAATACATTAAACATGCTGAAAATACTGCGACTCGGGTAGATAAGCTCTATTGTTTTGCTCAATAAGTATACATAAAATATGCTGACACCGTTAAGTACAATATTTAAAGGTCTGAGTGAATTAATGTGCAATACAACTTTAATATTGTCCCTTCCAACCAGGCTCAGTTTGTTGATAACATAGAATGTTCTTGATTGTGTATTCACAATAGCATTACCTTTGTTATGTACAGAGCATACAGCTCACCACTCATGGCTAAGGAATGCTGTATGCTGGCTTGATGTCTCTTTACACTTCTTATCCTCTGTTAAAGGGATACTATACAAAATGTATTCCTAACACTACAGTTCTACTATTTCCCGTTTCTCTAAAACTGCAATGTTTTATATTGCAGGGCAAGGGAAAATCATGAGATAAAGTGGTCTGTGTGCCTATAGCATCCCTTTAAACGGAGATTGATACGAGCAGGATAACAAGAGATTTTGTAATGATGTGTATTTACCAGAGTGGTCAGCAAGTTGCTTTTTATACCACATTAGGAATATATTAGGAATGTCGAAACATACTAAAATTACATTTCACAATGTAACAAAGTCCTGGGAATTATACTATTAAAAAAAAACAACAAAAAAAACACAACTTGTGGTGGATCACTCCAACGTTTGGGGAAAAGATTTGCCATAGTTGCCATAGAGACTGACACCTACCAAAATAAAACCATTTGGTTATCACCCCATTACAGCAGAACATCCCTTACTGCTGCCTGTTTATATAATATAATATTGATTTTAGAAATTCTTATCTCTTGTAATGTTGTAAAATACAGAGAAAAAAAAAAAAAAAAAGTCATAAAGCAGATGAGATCCACACATGGCCAGATCAGTTTACTAAGGACATTGTGGTTTAAATTAAAACCCATCTTAAAATTGTTGTTTTCAGCCTGTTTGGAAGATGAACTTTCAATGCTCTTTAGTAAACCCTGTGGTGATCAGCAATAAACATACAGAGGGAACCGAAAATATGGTCAGTGCACATCATTCAGTGAATCCAATACACAAAAACAAACTGACCACCAAAATGGCTGCTAGAGTAACAGGTCTTATAAATTAAAAAAATATTAGGCTCTGAATAAAATTTAAATACCGTATTTTTCGCTCCATAAGACGCACCTAGTTTTTAGAGGAGGAAACCCAAAAAAAAAAAAAAAAACACATTTTTTTTTCAGAATATTTTTTTTTTAAATGAATTTTTTGTTCCTTACCACCCACTCCCCTCTCCCATAATGATCTTTAAACCCCCCTCCCCTGTCCCATAGTTATTTTAACCCCCCGTTCCTCTGTCCCATAGTGATTGTTAACCCCTCCTCCCCTTGTCCAATAGTGTTCTCATCCCATAGTGTTCGCCCCCCGTCCCATAGTGCACTTTCCCTCCCATAGTGTCCACCCCTCCCCTTGTCCCATAATGTCCCCCCCTCCCCTTGTCCCATAGTGTCCACCCCCTCCCCTTGTCCCATAGGGTCCACCCCCTCCCCTTGTCCCATAGGGTCCACCCCCTCCCCTTGTCACATAATTACTTACCTGTCTTGTAGCGTGGGCCGGCTTCACAGCACGCTCCGCGGTACAGGAACTTCAATTGCAGGTTCCGGTTTCCGGCGGGACTGAAAGGAAGTGTGCACTTCCTTTCAGTCCCGCCGGAAACCGGAACCTGCAATTGAAGTTCCTGTACCGCGGTGCGCGCTGTGAAGCCGGCCCACGCTACAAGACAGGTAAGTAAAGCTTCACATTCGCTCCATAAGACGCACAGACATTTCCCCTCACTTTTGAGGGGAAAAAAAAGTGCGTCTTATGGAGCGAAAAATACGGTAATAATGCCGGACAATAATCACAATCCAGGTGACTATGTACAAAAATGGCAGATGAAAGGGGTGCCCAAAAGTTAGAATCCGATGATGTAGCTTTAAAAAAAAAAATAACAAAAAAAACAAAAAAAACAAACACCACATCTGTAGATCTACCTTTTGGGCACCCTGGGCCACTGAATTCCACCAGAATATACTAGGATTAAAGGACCACTATAGTGCCAGGAAAACACTCGTTTTCCTGGCACTATAGTGCCCTGAGGGTGCCCCCACCCTCAGGGTCCCCCTCCCGCCCAGCTCTAGGGAGAGGAAAGGGGTTAAAACTTACCTTTTTCCAGCGCTGGGCGGGGAGCTCTCTGCCTCCTCTCCTCCTCCGATCCTCCTCCTGGGCTGAATGCGCACGCGCGGCAAGAGCTGCGCGCGCATTCAGCCCGTCGCATAGGAAAGCATTTACAATGCTTTCCTATGGACGCTTGCGTGCTCTCACTGTGAAAATCGCAGTGAGAAGCACGCAAGCGCCTCTAGTGGCTGTCAATGAGACAGCCACTAGAGGATTAGGGGGAAGGCTTAACCCATTCATAAACATAGCAGTTTCTCTGAAACTGCTATGTTTATAAAAAAATGGGTTAACCCTAGAAGGACCTGGCACCCAGACCACTTCATTAAGCTGAAGTGGTCTGGGTGCCTAGAGTGGTCCTTTAAGTTGAGGGCATTAGTGCCTGTTAAAACTTCTTGCATATTAAAGTCACCAGAACAACTACAGCTTATTGTACATGTTCTGGTGAGAATAATCATTCCCTTCAGGCTTTTTGCAGTAAACACAGTCTTTTCAGAGAAAATGCAGTGTTTACATTACAGCTCCACTGGCCACTACTCAGACAGCTGCTAGAAGTCCTTCCTGGGGCAGTGCTGCACACTGCAGTGCTGCCAGTGTTTCCACCCTCTGCATGCAGATACCAAACATTGTCATAGAGCTGCATTCATTCAATGTATTTCTATGAGGAGATGCTCACTGGCCAGGGCTGTGTTTGGCTTGTGCTGGCTCTGCTCTGATCTACCTCCTAGACACTCTCAGCCATTTATAGTACTTGCTGATAAAGAAAGAAAAGCTGGTATTTAAAACAATAAAGTTACTAATTGTGGACTTTATTTAATATTGTTGGGCAAGTTTTCAAAATGATTTAATATTTTTGGATACTTTTTTTTTATATATATATATATATATATATATATATATATATATATATATATATATATATATATATATATATATATATATATATATATACACACATACATATATATACATATACATACATACATACACACACATACACACACACATAATATTTTTTTATTTTTTTTTGCTGTGCAAGATACAACAAGCATGCTTGTAATGCCACGATGGCAGTTACAGGCCATTTGAATACAAACATAGTGAACATTTGCGCGGCATTTAGAGAAGTAGCACAATTTTACGAAGTTTATAATGCAAGCTAACTATAGGCTAAATTAGTACGTCTAATGTGGTGGGTCACGGTGAGGTCAGCAAGCTTGAAACATTTAACATATATTGGTTCTTGAATATGTAAGAGTTCGCTTAACTATACAGGAATAAACAATGAGATCATATTGAACAGAAAATATATAGTTTTAAAAGTTCATCCAAGAATATCAAATCATTTGGGAAGCTTATCTAACACTATAAGATTGCCTGTGCTAAGATAAAAGGAACATTCAGAAAGATTGAGCTACACCGTGAACGTCAACCAGACTGCAACAGGTAGCAACTATATCTACTTATATAATAAGCCACACATAGTCAAAATAAAATACAATGATAAATCATGGCAGATGACGGAAGATAAAACTATTTATAGAAAGGAAAACATGAAAAAAAAAAAAAAACCACTATTTACTGAAACCATCACTGACCAAGTTCTGAATAGAGGAGTATAGGCTGTATTTATAATGTTGCCATGTAATACCTTTAATCTTTACCTGGAAATATTTTGTAATATCATAATGCAATGCATGATAACCGTGTGTAGTGTGATTCAGGCTTTATCATGGGTAAATCATAGTAGATGCGTTAACAGACATATCCCACAGGCAAATAAATAAGCACTTTCTCATAAAATGAAAGGCATATCCAGACACAACTCTGGGGTTGATGTCACCGTCCACAACACCTGTACTTACAAAAAGGAAATAAATGCCTGTCAAGCTGGTAAATCTTAAGAAGTAGGATAGAACAAGTATTTTTTTTTTTTATTTTTTTTTAACGCAAAGTCACCAGAGGAATTACTATTTAATACATAGGATGGGAATCTGGAATATTGCAGGCCTACAGAGACAAAGCTTTGAACTCAAATTTCATGCTTGGAGCAGATGAGAAAACCCAATAACAGCCAGGTCACAGGGGTGCAGAATCTGATCTACCCATTTCAAAGTCTGGTGTTGCTTAAAAGATGGTCTCCAGAAAAGCAGACGCAAGATAATAAAATATAAACAGCGTGCTGGCAAAATTAACAAAACGTCTGTATGTTAACAGGTGTGCACAGGGATGGGGTGGAAGAGGGGGGAATAAGCACTGACAATGTGATGATTCACATCACTTTATTAATTCAAGCTGGTAAGAACTCTAGCCCCCAACCCACTTAACAAGAAAAAAAATGAAATCAAATTAAACCTCAGCAGGGACAATGATTTTCTGTTCAGGGACACATGCACGTGTTCACTGCTTTGTTTCTTGTTGACTAACCTCATTTAAACATGAAGGGGGTGAATGGTGTCTGGCTGGTGCCTGGTGCCATACAGAGCACACGCGTGCTTGTTCAGCCAGCGAACGTAGCTTACACATTTGCAGTTTGTTGCAAAATCCAAATTCACAATGATCATAACTTAAGAGATCATGTGTGTTATGTGATACTTTATTTAGAATTAAGGGCCCACTTTAAAAATAAATAACTCTTAAATGAACACGATAGGTATAACCACTACAATTTGCTGTAGTAGTTATGGTGCAAGGAGTGTCCTGGCAACCGACTGTAAAGAGTCAATACTTTTTTTTTTTTTTTTTTACCACTATCATCTCCTGGGAACCAGAAGTTAAAGCTGTCCTGCAATACAGGGCTTAATTTATTGTCCAAGAGCGATCAGCAGACACTCTCAGCCAATGAGACAAGTGCTGCATTATAGGGCTTCGCTCAGGGGATCCAATAGGAATACCTGCTGAGGAACCTGCAATTGTAGTGGAGTCGGGAATAGGTCTAACCATTCAAAAATAGTTTGTCGTGTAGTGGTTATGGTACCTGGAGTGTGCCTTTACGAGTAACTTCACCTCAGATCCAGGACAGTCTCCTCCATGCAGCCTGATCCACCCAATGTGAGATCTTTAAGCATGAATATCTGAATCCCATCAAGTGCTCCAGATATACAGCGCATGCATGGCAATCACTAAAGTACTGAATTTGATGCTTTGCATAGAGATGCGTTCGGGACACACCTAGTGCCCCGCATTGGCATTCCTCATTAAAATTAAGTCATTTTGGTGCCACCCAAAGCTGAAGTTGTATTTTTTACTTTTAAATTAGGAAATAAAAAAGGAGGAATGAAAAAAATTTTAAAATGTGCATCTTTTGCAGTGCACTCTTCTTACCTAACAATCAATCCTGGTGCTGCCAACATGTTCTATGGGAGCACTGAGCTTATTCCATAAACCTCTACCCAGCAGGTGTTTGTGAGATATGTAGTTCAGCACACGACAGCAGATACATTATTGAAAAGGTATGTATTAAATTGATGTTAAAATTCACAGAACTTGGGAAAAGGCTTCTGTGCGAATCAATAGCTCAATTTGTGTTTTTCCAAAAAAGGAACTAGTCCAGGCTAGGCTTGGGCACAGTCTCAGAAGTTATCCCATGAAAAGATAGGAGGTGGAAACTTGTGTAGCATGGGCACATGACTGCAAGGATTGTAGGATATGGACGTATAACTTCTCAATTAGCAATGTGGCAAGCAAGAGGTGGCGGACACCAGGGGGACCCTTGATTTTCACCATATATCAAAATAAATAAATAAAAAGTGGTTTCATACAGAATCAGGGAAGGCACCAGTAGTCTCCTAGCACCATGAACACAATGAAAGGCAATTTTCACAGCTACATAAATTTAGATATGACATACAACATCTAGTTTTGGCCACACAAATAGCATGGTCCTAGGCAATATATTTAACAATTTGTCATCCTTTAGGTGCATCACAATACAACAAAAGACAAATTAACATCAGTAAAGTCTGATTGGAGAAGTGAATATACAGAATACATGAAGGACTAAATTAAAAAAAAAAAAAAAAGTATATTTTTGTGGGACAAGGACTCCCTTCCTACTGCTTGTATTTGTTTGAGGCACTTGCTCCCCATTATGTCTCAGCATTGCTGTATCATAATTTTTAAATACATTTTTTAACTAACATTTAAGGTGATACCATCATAGTTTCACATACACAAGACAAGCTTATTCCTAAAATCCCTGCAGCCAAAAGAGGAAAAAAAAACGCTCACATACAACTCCCTACAGCCATTCAGAATACAGACAGGACAAGTGAAAGAAGACACATTGTATACATAGTTAAAAGACAATGGGTCTCAACTTAAACTTTCACAGCATTCTGTACACTATAGAGCGCAAATGCGTTTAATATAAGACATAGCAAGGGCGACCATATGTTAGTTCCCCTGGACCCCTTAAGGATAATAAAAAGTGCAGGAATGCACTAAAATCACAGCGGTTTTGCAGGGTGCATCTTTTATAAGCATTCACAATTAAAGGGACAGCACTCGCGCAGAGAAGCTCTAACAAAAGGGAACCTTCTATACCTCACCTCACATGAGTCTGATAAAGAGATTTGAAAAAAAAAAAAAAGTTAAAATATAAAGTTTACCCTTTCAACACAGTACTTTAAATATAAGTAAACCTTTTGCTACAAGGGTTAATTAACCCCAAACAATGTACAATGCACGATGTGAGCTGCCATCATCCCTTTGTAAACATGTGCACAGTGGACTTTAATCCCCCCCCCCCCTTTTTTTTTTGGAAGCCGCTAGAGATTTGCACGGGGCTGGTCGTGAGTGGGTTGAGTTCTCTTTCAAAAAGAATAAAACTCTGCTGAAATAGTTAAAAAAAAAAAAAAAAAAAAGTTAACCTCCCACACTGAAAGCATGCGATGCCTGTTACTCATTCAGGATGGTTTCTTACCTTGACTCAGGGGATATGATGTGATACAGGCGAAATGCAATCTACTTTCTGAGTTCTGCCATAAGTTAGCACCAGGAATCAGCCAGCCAGTAACCCCTCTCAGTCCTCACTCTCCAGTTGATGAGCAAATGTTCCTGGTCAGTCTATTATTCTTTTGCTGTCTTGAGCCTGCCTGTTGCCCCTCTTCTCTCCTCCCCAAACATTGCTTTGTTTACTTTCCAAGCCAGCCTTTTGATCTGCCTTGCTTTCTTTTGTACTCTCTCCCTCCTCACTTCCTTTCCTCCTCTTCTCTGCCTTCCTCTCTCATTCACTAGACTTAAAAACCACCTTGTGCCACTCACTCCTAATTCCCTTCTTCTTGCCACACCTCCCCCCTCCTGATGCCTCTCCTGCTGTGAATGCCTGCCCCCCTACTCTGAAAGAGGCAGGGTCTCTCTTTTAGAACAATCAAAAGCCCAGCCTCCCAGTACTGCCCAGATTCCAGAAAATAGGGCTAGGTTTACAGGCTCTGCACTCCCTCTTCCCACTTGCATGCTGATCCCAGCCTGTCTCCAGAGGCAACAAAAATGTCAAAAAAAAGAGGAAAGATTGTATAATTGGTTATTTGACTGTTACAACGTTACAGTGCTGATAAACTGGGGAATCTGAACTAGAGTTTGTATTTAAAGCTAGCTGGCAAGGATGTGTGCAGTTTTATTGTTCTAACATGCACCCCCCACTGGACCTGTAAGACTGGATTAACGACCCTTCTATTCATGGTTTGGAAACTCTATATTCTACAGCACCCTGGCTGTAAGTGTTCTGACATTGGTTACCAGCTGAAATTAGCTCCACATGTCAGTAATAGAAGAGATGGGAGAATTTATCAAACTCAGCTTTTCAGAAAAGCATCATGGTGTTTAAATATGCATGGTTAAATGACAAAGAAGCAGACTTTAATTTATGAGGGTAGTTTGGGCAAATGGCAACGTGAAAACGTAATGCCACAAACAATTCAAGTGAATTAAAGAGGAACTGTAAGTTCCAGAGAAGTGACAGTTCTATGTTTGTTTACCCCAGGATGAAAAATTAATAATGCAGCTGAGATAAGTAAAAAAAAATTGTACCTCTGCTGTATTTCCTCATTTTGGGTTCGCCTCTGTCCCATGATCCCATGAGCAGGCACTTGAGTGTTCAGGTATCTAATAGAGAAATTACATATGCGCGCATGCACACTCAGAATTTTCTCCAGTAATGATATATGCATGCATTTGCTGTGTGCATGGCACTTCAAGAGTTAACTCATGTATTTTATTCTGCTTTGGCCATTATTCAAAGGGACACTAGTCACTGTCCAGAACAACTACAGCTTAATGAAGTTGTTCTTGTGAGCATAGTATGTCCATGCAGGCATTTTAATGTAAATGCTGTCTTTTCAGAGAAAATGCAGTGTTTACACTGCAGCCTAGGGACACCTGAGTCAGTGCTGCACAATGTGCTGCACTGACGTTCAGCAGCTCCACACTGCATGGGGACACTGAACATTCCTCATAAAGATGCTGACTGGCCATGGTGGCATTTAGCTCGGCCCCATCCCACGTCAGTTGACTGAGATCATCAGAATTGACAATCTCCGCAAATTCAATGCTTTCCTATAGGATCAGGGTTGAGCTAAAGGTGAGTTTTTTACAGCTTTTCGAGTGGAACAAAGGGGGGCCGCACACCTAAATAGTGTTTTTAACATTATAGGGTTAGGAATAAACATTTATATTCCTGACCCTATAGTGTTCCTTTAAGTAAATATATAAAGAAACTACATTTTAAAAACGTTTTAGCACAACCAGTAGTTAAAATTAAGTTAGTTACTTGGTTGTGCTATAATCTTCATAGTTATGTAATATAATGTAGACATTGAATTAAAATAAAACAAGTTTGTTTTATTCAACCTGTCACTGCAATCCTCTATACAGAATAGAATTACCCACCTCTGACTAACAATTTTTTGAGGTGGTTATGGTGCAAAGATAGATCCCTACACTTAAAATTCACCTTGCTGCATTTAGCTAAAAGGCAAAGTCTTAGGAACCCCTACACACTTATTAACACTGAACAGGACACACATTGTCTGGATGACAGCTCTGTAACATGGCTGTGTCATACAGAAGCAAATATAAACACACACACACAAAGAAATCAGCCCTGCACACAAACTCCCACTGCTCTTTGCCGGCAGCAATGACTGTACCATCCCAGCACTCTATCCCAAATTCTCATGCACATTCAAATAATTGGAGGATTTTAGTACTACTACAATGGCCTAACATGTAAGGATACCCCTTTTCTGTCTCATTAGAAAATTTACCGTTTAGCCAAAATCAGAAAGGTGAATTGTTAGTGTAGCACTCACTTCATAGGTTTGCTTTGACAGGGCAGGCGAGTTTATGTGCATAGGGTAGTAAGCAGGTTACTTTTTTTTGTATTTAGACTGATGAATATCAATGTCATTGCTGTTGTCCAAGGTTACTGGAAGTGTGCTTAATTGTGTGTCTTTGTTTTCTGAAACATACCTTTATAAATATTTGTTTTTTTACTAGTGTCTCAAAAGAACAAGATACAGTTTAGTTTTAGTGTATTAATTATCTTAACAGTATACTGGCTTCTTATTTTGAACTAGCGCCAATGTTATTGAGTTTATGGCTTCTTATTTTGAACTAGCGCCAATGTTATTGAGTTTATGGTTAGAGTTTGGTTAAATTTAGTACTGGAGTATATAGTGGCGTGTAAAGAGTAGTGGGTTCAGCGCTTTGTGTTCATTAGAATAGTAATAGAATCTATATAGGCTGCAACCTAAAGGTATGACGTTCCCTCACAAAACGTCAAAAAATAAAATCTGGAATATAGGAGGTTATAGGTCGCGCCAAAAACACAAGGTAAAGAAAACCAAATTTTGGAAAGTGAAAAATAGTGATGAAAATAGCACCGCAAAATGCTTAAATCTAGTGAAAATACAATATGTACTGACATGTATCAATACAATAAAATAGAAATAAGTCCTAAGATGAACAAAAAGGCCAGGTCCACTTGAAAGACTGGAGTGTAGTAATGGTCCATGCCAGTAGAATTAAAGAGTAGTCGGTTTCTCTTGTTCCAGATGGAAATATGCAAATAAAATGGAAAAATTCCAATAGTGCAATCTGCAGCTTGAACTTCTTTAAGATTAAAGAGCCAAAACAAGAGGGTATTGCACTCACCTATTCGAGAGCTTGGGCTAGCTCAGGCATAATTCGCATTCAGTGGCATCAATCCCCCACTGGTGGGATGTAGGTGTTTGTAGGCAGAAGAGGTCCTTAGTAGAGAAAGGAGAAATAACACAAATATAGTGCTCATTGTATTAATGTTATAATGGAGAGAGGTAAAATCATGGAATACTTACATTTGAGTGAGCAGGATGTACTGCTCGCTTTTTATAGCGTAGGTGGTATAATCCCCACCTAGGATTCTTGAGCAAATAGGTAGTTCTGTATAATAAATAACCAGGTCCGGAGAAAAAAAAAAGTTTGTATAAAATGAATAGAAATAAAATGAAATAAGAGGTATATGGCAAAATAGAAAATAATAGCCAATATTCCTTTATTAATACATATATAAAATTAGCCAAAAATGCGTATCGCCATACAGGGCTTTATCAACTGGCAATTCAAAACACAGACCTGGTATAGAATGGTTGATATAAGCAATAAGTCAATTAGCAATTTCAAAATTTCCGCCAAAATGACATCATATTTATGCGACATATGGTTAATACAATATAATATAAAACAAGATAAAATATTCATACAATAATATATATCTTTTAAAAAATACAAAAGTCCTTCAAATTCAATACAATGGAGCTGTTTTATGTAGTAAAAATTTGTATTTGGACAGAGGAATGTGATTTCTGGGTTCGGGCAGTCACATGACGTGACGCAACCAATGGCGTACTTGCGTCACGTGCTTCGCCACAAAGGAATGTGCGAAATGTAGGCAGGAAGGGGCTCTAATGCTCGTGCTGTGACTCACGGAAGAGGAGACTGTAGGCATTCTATACCAGGTCTGTGTTTTGAATTGCCAGTTGATAAAGCCCTGTGTGGCGAAATGCGTTTTGGCTAATTTTATATATGTATTAATAAAGGAATATTGGCTATTATTTTCTAGTTTGCCATATACCTTTTATTTCATTTTATTTCTATTCATTTTATACAAAAAATTTTTATTTTTTTCCTGCGGACCTGGTTATTTATTATACAGAACTACCTATTTGCTCAAGAATCCTAGGTGGGGATTATACCACCTACGCTATAAAAAGCGAGCAGTACATCCTGCTCACTCAAATGTGAGTATTCCATGTTTTTACCTCTCTCCATTATAACATTAATACAATGAGCACTATATTTGTGTTATTTCTCCTTTCTCTACTAAGGACCTCTTCTGCCTACAAACACCTACATCCCACCAGTGGGGGATTGATGCCACTGAATGCAAATTATGACTGAGCTAGCCCAAGCTCTCGAATAGGTGAGTGCAATACCCTCTTGTTTTGGCTCTTTAATCTTAAAGAAGTTCAAGCTGCAGATTGCACTATTGGAATTTTTCCATTTTATTTGCATATTTCCATCTGGAACAAGAGAAACCGACTACTCTTTAATTCTACTTGCATGGACCATTACTACACTCCAGTCTTTCAAGTGGACCTGGCCTTTTTGTTCATCTTAGGACTTACTTCTATTTTATTGTATTGATACATGTAAGTACATATTGTATTTTCACTAGATTTTAGCATTTTGCGGTGCTATTTTCATCACTATTTTTCACTTTCCAAAATTTGGTTTTCTTTACCTTGTGTTTTTGGCGCGACCTATAACCTCCTATCTTCCAGAGTATATAGTGGTGTTTAGTTTTAATAATGAGTCAAAGGGACACTATAGGCAGGGCCGGTGCAAGGATTTCTGCCGCCCTAGGCAAAGATCCATTTTGCCTCCCCATCAAGTCACTCACTCACTGACAGAGACAAACTGGCAGACACACACACTCACTGACAGACGCACACTCTATGACAGACATACACTCACTCACTGACAGACATACAGTCACTAACACACACACACACATGCACAGAAACACAATGACAAACATACACTCACTCACTGACAGATACAGAAACACACACATTCACTGACAGATATACACTCACTCACTCAATGACAGAAAGACACACACACACACACACACACACACACACAGACACTCACTGACAGACATACACTCCCTCACTGACACACAGACACTCACTGACAGACATACACTCACACACACACACAGGGCCGGACTGGGGATACGAAGCAGCTCTGGAAAGAAATCTATGCCAACCCCATAAGTCATTGTGCTATGTAGGGTGTTATATATATATATATATATATATATATATATATAGGCAATTGAAATAGTTGGCTGCACTTTCAGATTTCCTTAAAACATAACTTTTATTTAAATATTTAAGAGAAGATCAACGTTTTAGTCACTCTTGTGGACTTGCATCAGGATCATGATGAAAGTCCACAAGAGGGACTGAAACATTGATCTTCTCTGAAATAGTTGGCTGCACTCTCAGATTTCCTTAAAACGTAGCTTTTATTGAAATATTTAAATTGCCTGGATACTGAAGCCCTGGTCACACAACTTTGAAGCCTGAGTGCAAGGTACAACAGCTTATATATATATATATATATATATATATATATATATATATATATATATATATATTTTATTGATACATTTCTTCTTCTAATTCAAAATATTAGTTCTTTCAGGGTAATTAAATTATACAGTAAAGCATAATCACACAAAGACACAGACAATCTTACTGACGCACACAAATAGGCTCATTGACAGACAATCTCAATGACACACACAGACAAGATTACTGGCACACACACAAATTTAGTACAGACAAACTCTGATACACACACAAGCTTACTACAGACAAGCTCACTGTCACACACACACGCTCACTACAAACAAGCTCACTGATGCGCACACACTCTCCCTACCGACAAGCCCATTGACACACACATGCTCCCTACAGAAGAGCTCACTAACACACAGATTCACTACAGACAAGCTCACTGACAAACACATGCTCACTACAGACAAGCTCACTGACACACATATGGTCACTACAGACAAGCTCACGATCACACTCATGCTTACGACAGACAAGCTTACTGTACACACATGCTCACCACATACAGGCTCCGACACACCCATGCTCCTTACAGACAAGCTCACTAACACGCACACATATATGATCCCTACAGACAAGCTCACTGACACACATACAAGCTCACTCACTAGCAGGCACACACACACAAACTCACTAGCAGGCGCACACACACTGAGGCTCTCTCACTAGCGGATGCGCGCACACACACACACACTCACAGAAGCCCGATCGCTCACTCACTAGCAGATGCACACACACAAAGACATCCACACACACAGAGGCAGACAGTCACTGACACCGAGGCAAACATCCACACATACAGAGACAGGCAGACAGCCACACACACACAGGCAGACAGTCACACACACACACACACAGGCAGACAGTCAAACACACAGGCAGACAGTCACACACGCAGGCAGACAGTCAAACACGCAGGCAGTCACACACACAGGCAGTCACACACACACACACACAGACAGTCACACACACAGGCAGACAGTCACACACTCACAGAAAGACAGTCACACACAGACACACTGACCTGCCTCTTACCTCCACATCCCTTGGAGCTCCTGGAGGCTGGTTGTTGGGGAAGCAGGGACTCCTTCCTGCTTCCCATGCTGCAGTTAGCCAGGCCCCTGCCGCACAGTAAGCTCCGCCCCTGCCGCACACTAGGCTCCGGCCCTGCCGCACACATTGGCTCCGTTCCCGCTGCAATTTTTTTTTTTAATGATCCCGGCCATGTGTGAGCTGGTCACAGCTCACACATGGCCGGCCGGGATTACAGGAGTCTGATCACTGATAAGGGCTGTCAGCCCAGCCCCAGGTGCCGCGGTCCACTGGGAAATTTCCCGGTATCCCGGTGGGCCAGTCCGGCCTTGCACACACACACACACGCTGACAGTCAAACACTCACTGACACACAGGAAGACCCTCACTGAAATACATACACTCACTCACTGGCAAACACACACACAGGCAGACACTAACAGACAGACACACAAACACACGTCATATTCCGGCTCCCGGCATCACAGAGGGCTCGCAAGGGAGGAGTAAGAGGCTGCAAGAACAGCTTTCCTCGCTGCCTGGCTTCTCCTTCTCCCTCTCCTCCGGACGGTCACTGGCATTTGTTGGCAGAGCAGGCACCTGCCATTAAGGTAAGCAGGTGCCTGCTCTGCCTTACCTAGCAAAGCTTTGGGGGCGCCCTGAGGTGGCCCAATGGTCACCTCCTGGCCCCCCTGTAACAGGGCTCATGTCTGCTCCCCCACCTTCGGGCACCTTGAGGATCGGCCCGGCACTGGGGGTGGCTCAAGAGCCGCTCGCCCAGCGCTGCGACCCCAGACAGGAGCAGACAGCCCGGTGGGCACCCCCAGCAGGCCGGCGTCCTAGGCAAATGCCTAGTTCATGTAACGGTTGCACCGGCCCTGACTATAGGCATCCAGATCACGTCAGCTCATTGAAGAAGCCTAGGTGCAGTATCCCAGGTCCGTTAACCCTGCAGTGGTAATTATTGCAGTTTTTAACAAACTGCAATAATTACATTTGAGGGTTAACTCTACTTCTGCAGGGGTAATTATTGCAGTTTTTAATAAACTGCAATAATTACCTTTAAGGGTTAACTCCACCTCTTGTGGCTGTCTACCACTAGACTTCAGAGTGGGGTAGATGACTAATGGTCAACAAACCGACGCTGGACGTTTTTTTTAACCCCTTCTGCACCAAGGTGGGGGAGAGGGGCGGGGGCAAAAGGGAGGGGGCACTATAGTTTCCCTTTAAACACAGATGTAGGCTTAGACTATGAGTGCTTATATATGGGATTCATGGAATGATTTGTTTAGATTTTGGAAGGGGTTATATTTAGGGTTATGGTATAGACATGAGGAATTTAAAGGGATATTTGGTAAGTACTCACCGTCCTATAATTTATATGAGATCTGCAATAGCTGTGTGCCTTACTCAGTGCTGTCCAATGATAACAGTCTGTTCCTTCTGCAAGGCATTTTATATGTGAGAAGCTGGTAGTGGGCAGATGGGAAGTGATCCCTTCCACTTCCTGTCCAGCCTTATACACAGACAATGGAGGAGTTGGGACATCACTGAGTTTTACACCCACTTATACACCCTGTCTCTCTGAGCTCTGCTGTCAAACATGGAAGGCAGACTGGACTACAGAGGTTACTGACCTATGCTCCTGGTACTTATGTCTTCCCACCAGACCACTTAAGCTTTATTAATGTACATAAGTGCTGTAAATAGGCACCCTCTACAGGACATGCACCTGCAGGCACATACCTACTCTGTCTAATGGGAAATCCGTCTGTGGATTTACACAAATACACACACTGCTAGATCAAACATAAACTGATACACACACCCACAGATACATACACAAGCATGTACATACACACACTGCCAGACAAATAGCAAACACACAGATACATTGGATAGAGATTGGATGTTCAGTCTTATACCTGGCAAATCACAACATGCCACTTTCCTCTGCCACAGCCCCTTTTGGCCAAACTAAAATATGGGTAGGTGTGCGGTTAAGAGACACAAAGGATAATGTACTGGCAAATCATATGAAAGAAGACAGCATCCCTCACTGTCTGTGTGACTCAAGTGTACAAAATGCTATTTTGGTGGTATCTCACACCGATGCAACGCCTGACCCCTATGCATCGTTCGCCCTCTAAATTGTGCTGGAAATTATGTGGGGAGATTGGTACCTTGTATCCTTGTTGGTGGACATGCCCCAAGTTGCAACCAATATGGCTCAGCATAATATCTGTATTGACCAGAGAGTTGGGCGGACAATGCCCAAGGGACCCTTGGGCTTTTCTTCTATCCAAACCCATAGATCCCTTTACAAGAGCCGAAAATAAACGTATTGTTTGTATAGCATTGGCAACTCACAGAGCAATAGCTGAAGTATGGTCCTCTCCTCTCATTCCCACTGAGTCCAAAATTGCAAAGAAAATACAGGATAATGTATAATGGATAGCTTAACATCACAAGTTCATTATACATCTAAAACATTCCATAAAATATGAGGCCCATGGCTGGAAGGCGATACGTCCCTGCCGTGGTAGAGGAAACATTTACACCAGATTAACTTGTATACAGGACTCCCATATCAACAATAGGTTGATTAAGCTACATTGCATCTCACACATGGGTCTATCACTAATGCCGCAGCCCAAACCACCCTTTTTTGTTCTCTCCTCTTACCCCACATTTTTTACATCTTTTTGTTTTACTTTTGCTCTTCTTGCTGTACTTATTCCTCTCTCCACATACATCTACTAGCTTTCTCCATTCCTCCTCACTGGAGTGAAAATTCTCCTATGGACTCCAGGGTTTGGCACATGGCCCAGGGTGGCTTCTAGGATTACTGAATTGACTATGACCAACTACCACAGACTGCAAACCTCTGCCTCTGATATGGCCTGATATCGGTAAAACTTTCCCCCTTTCTTTTATTACCTACACATGGTATTTACCAATGATCAACCAAAAGTCAGCCTAGCTTTTATCACATTATACCTTCAAAAACTCAGTTGTTAATTTCGATACCATCTCAATACTTTGAAGGAAGGAACATTTAAAGGATCACTATAGGGTCAGGAACACAAACATGTATTCCTGAACCTATAGTGTTAAAACCACCATCTAGCCCCCCTGGGCCCCTCATGCCTCCATAAATATAGCAAAATCTTACTGTATTCAAGCCAGAAGCAGTAGATCTACATGCTGTTTGCCTCAAAAAAAAAAACAAGCAGTCTGCTGACATCATCAGAAGTGGTAGCCTGATCCAATCACAATGCTTCCCCATAGGATTGGCTGAGACTGACAAAGAGGCAGATCAGGGGCAGAGCCAGCATGATTCAAACACAGCCCTGGCCAATCAGCATCTCCTCATAGAGATGAATTGAATCAATGAATCTCTATGAGGAAAGTTCAGTGTCTGCATGCAGAGGGAGGAGACACTGAATGTTTGGATGCATTTTAGGCAGCCATGACCCAGGAAGGATCTCTAACAGCCATCTGAGGAGTGGCCAGTGAAGTTATCACTAGGCTGTAATGTAAACACTGCATTTTCTCTGAAAAGACAGTGTTTTCAGCAAAAAGCCTGAAGGTAATGATTCTACTCACCAGAACAAATTCAATAAGCTGTAGTTGTTCTGGTGACTATAGTGTCCCTTTAAATTAACCTTGAGGGTAGCAGCTCAGTTCATTATATTGTTTATTTTATTGCTATCACATTTACGTTCATAGTGTTCATGTAAAAAAAAAAAACACTTCTTTTTAGTTGGAAACATGATCTATCCCCCTTTCAGTATGAATCAAGATTAGTTTATGCATGTGCTGTACTTTTTCTGTACTATCTTTACTATATTATCTGTTATTGCGAATAAAACACATACAAAGAATACAATTTAAAAAAAGAGAGACACAAAGCATAAGAGAGTTAATAGAAACAAACATGGAAGTAAAAGGGATAAAGAGGGAAACACAAGGGAATGAGGGGGCTGTTCATAGACACAATAGAGAGTGGAGTAACACACAAAAAATGTTCAGTTCAGGAGGATTCCAAAATTCCATCACAGGTGTCAAATAACCTAGGTGCATCTCACACAATACATTAAACGCAGTGAAGGGATGAATACTTTTGTAATATTGGTTATGTCAGAACCCAGAGGTGACTAGATTAACCATTAATAATCCTTATAATGTGTAAATGGAGATTTTAGTAATCTGAAAACCAAAATGAAAAACCCTCATCAAAGTAGTTGATTTGGAAGAATTCTCCTACTGACTTATAGTCACAATGTGGCTGTTTTATGCAGAATTTTTATTTTCTATTCAATTTATGTGAATGTATTTTCCATATAGTGATGGTTTCTCTTCTCAGCTATCTACTGTGAATTCCACGTTTATTCTAACTCGTTGAACACATAGGCCAGTCTATTCTGTCAGGACTAGTCATTAAAGTGAGAATTCAGAGTGAATTGAAAGTGGTTTTCAGATTTAAGGCTAGAGTAGCCATACTGAAAGCATAGATGACTTCGTGATTTTTTTCCAGTTTGACTAGTTGTACCTTAAATTTAAAATTCACTTTGAATTCTCACATTATTGAATAACCCCGTAAGTCATATATTTTTTTGTCAATCTTAATTTTATTCAGTGCTTAGAGTAACACACAGGCTTGTCATTCCACAACAGCATGCACAGGCTTATGATTACAAGTTATTGTAAACAGTGTTAAGGCATTTGGTAAATCAGCACCCATTGCGTTAGTTTAACCACTGGCGAAATAACATAAATGTAAAAAGACTACGTGTCAAAAGCAAAATAAAAATAATAACGTTGGAGCTTAGTGATAGCCTTTACACAGCAGATCAGGGCTAAGTTATAGAGCTAGAGAAAGAAGCAGTTCAGCCTTCAGCCGATTCCCATGCTTGAGATGTGCTCTGGCATCCGAAGGGTACCTGCGAAGGTGGAGGCGTAGTAGGAGTGAGCTAAGGCATACTTCCAGCCCCAGGCCCTTGTAGAGGTTTTCCTCTTTGAGCCGCTAGCGAGGGAGCTCCGAGAGATCCAGTCCTTCCCATAGTGGGAGACACAGAAGGCCCTGATGCTTTTGCACCGCCAGTGGCGGAGCAGTGGCGGTCCTTGGGGGGGCAACGGGGCAATTGCCCTTCCCGAGAAAATAGTGCAGCTCTCATAGGGGAACTACCTCATCAGGGGCCTGGTCGGGTGCTGCAGCCTTTTGGCTGA
Source organism: Pelobates cultripes (assembly GCA_933207985.1). NCBI lineage: Eukaryota > Metazoa > Chordata > Amphibia > Anura > Pelobatidae > Pelobates > Pelobates cultripes. The sequence goes on along the minus strand of OW240921.1, from coordinate 46,518,798 downwards.
CAGGGCCCCTTTAATGCTAGCAGAGTGCTGGGAGGAAGTGACTTTAACTTCCTGCCAGTTTACAGACCACGCGGGCTGGGAGGCCACAGAGGAAGAACTGAGAGCTGACTCTCATCAGCATCAGCAAGCCCAGGAAGTCACCTCCTGCAACCAAAATGTATGGAAGCAGGGGGTGGTTAGCAAATGTAAATTGCAATTTGTGTGTATGCCAGTGTGTATGTTTAGCTATGTGTCAGTGTGTATCTCTGAATATGAGTGTGTATCTGTGTTTGCGTCAGTGTGTCTGTGTGTGTCGGTGTGTTTCTGTGAGTATGTGTGTGTGTGTGTCAGTGTGTATCTGTGTTTGTGTCAGTGTATCTATGTGTATAGTTGTGTTTGTGTCAGTGTTTATGTGTGTATCTGTGTGTGCCAGGGAATCTGTGTGTGTGAATGTGTCTGTGGGTGTCAGTGTGTATCTGTAAATATGTGTGTGTGTGTCAGTATGTGTGTACCAGTGAGTGTCAGTGTGTACCAGTGAGTGTCAGTGTGTATCTGTGTGTGTGTAGGTATGTGTGTATCTGTGTGTGTTAGTGTGTATCTGTGTGTGTTAGTGTGTATTTGTGAGTGTGTCAGTGTGTATCTGTGTGTGTGTCAGTGTTTGTATGTGTGCCCAGTGTGTGTATGTGTATCTGTGTGTTTAGGTAAGTGTGTGTATCTGTCAGTCAGTGTGCATGTGTAGGTATGTGTGGATCTATGTGCCAGTGCGTGTATCTCTCTGTGTGCCAGTGTGTAAGCAGATATAGACTGTATAGACTGTAAGCTCACTTGAGCAGGGCCATCTTCAACCTATTGCTCCTGTAAGTTTTTGTAATTGTCTCATTTATTGTTAACTCTCCCCCTTTGATAATATTGTAAAGCGCTATGGAATATGCTGGCGCTACATAAATAACAGCAATAATAATAATAATAATAATAATAATAATAAGTGTGTGTATATCTATGTGCCAAAGTGTATTTGTGTGTATCTGTGTGCCAGTGTGTATGCCAATGTGTGTATGTGTAGGTCTGTGTATATGTTTTTGTCAGTGTATATCAGTGTGTTTGCCAGTGTGTGCAAGTGTAGGTATGTGTGTGTATCTGTGTGTGTGCCTGTGTAGGCATATGTTTGTATCTGTGTGTGCCAGTGTATGTGTCTGTGAAGGTATATCTGTGAATCTTTGTTTATGTATCAGTGTGGGAACATGAGTGTATCTATGTGTTTCCATGTCCCTGTGTGTGTTACCGCATATGTGTACAGCCTCCTATCCCCTTCACTAGAGCTTCCTATCTCTCCACTACAGCCCTTTTCACCCACACCAGCCCACCATCAGTGCCCCTCCCGAGATTTTGTCCTGGATCCACGCCATCAGGGTGGCGGTCCGGTGACCAGGACCCAGACACTGTCCGGGTGGCGGTCGGACGACCGGGACCCAATATGCCTGATGTTGAAAGTAGGAATCATAGTGTGGAAGTGGATTGGCAGGGTAACCGCACGCCCCCTGGTGTTGAGCACCAGCGTTTGTGCGGCCACATACCAGGACCCTGATGCAGCTTCAGCGGATCCCAGGAACTAGGAGCTTGGAAATAGGCAGACCTCCCAGGAGCAGAATAGGGAGGCTCAGCAGCAGGAATGAATCCTGTACACAAAGAAAGCAAGGCTAGGATAGGCACCAAACATGAAAACAAGACAGAACTAGTAGAACCCAGAACCAGAGAAGGGTATGAAGCTAAACCCAGAACATGTAAACAATACATAAGGGAACATTAAAAGAACAGGGGCAGGACAGGACAGGACTGTACATGGACTGGGAATACAAAATAAAACAAGAAAAGATAATAATAGGCAAAACAAGAGGAGACATAACTAAGTACTATATATGTAAAACATTGGAGATTTAGACATACATAAACGGCCAAGATGTATGCAGCCCACCAACTGCAGCAAAGTACTCCAATAAAGGTGGGAAACTAACTGCCTAAATATGCATGACTAAATAAACAATAATAAAACACACACACAGCACTTACCTGCAAGAAAAGGCAGAGGACTAGTAGCAACCGCCTGCAGGAACCAACTGAAACAAAAGGATTAATGGAAAAGGAACGGGTGTGGCAACATAAAACAAACATTTAAAGGAATCCAAGAGACTGGGAATTCCAGGAACGGAATAAAGGAATAAACCCAGAAAACCCAGCATAAAGAAAACCAGACATAGACTAGAAAACCAGAAAAACCAAGAAAAACTAAACAAGAATTGTAAAAAGAGTACTGGATACCAGAAGCCATTGCCAGAATGACCCGCAGCTAGGAACAGGATGTGACACACGCCTGGCTTGGAGGACATACTCTGGTGGCTTTTGGCCCAGGTGGGCTAGTGTGGGCTAAATCAGGATCAGCCAGTGAGGTTATGCTTGAAGGAGGCCAGCTCACCACACAGTTTGCACTCCTCCAATCTCCCGTCTGAAACAGCTGTGGTGTTGCCATTCTGCTCTCCAGCTATGCCCAAAATTTTGCAAAGTTTACATTGAGCCATTGCAGGGTTCTCTCCACTATATTATGGAGAGTTCCCCAGTGTTTCGTAGTGGTACTCTCATGAGGGTTTGGTGAGACTTGGTGCGTGCAAGTAGTTTCGGGAGCAGAGTTCAGGAGTCAGCATAGGTAAAAACTCAGGCCGTCAATTGTTATAACAGCACGGACCAGGATAACCCCCACCGGTCGAAGGGTGGAAGATACATGACTCAGACGCAGATCAGCCCCGGCTCGTCCCACACTAGGCTGCAAGGGGTCTTGCTAGAGAGGTCGACCGCCACTCCCAACTTGTCCCACACTAGGCCACAAGGCAAAGGGTTCAGGTTGCGTCATGATATTAGGAGCCAAGCTTCTCTGGAGTGCCTAGTAACTCTCCAGGTTCTCCGAGTTTCGGTACAGCACCATTTAGCAGTGGAGGTAGTTTAATTGCGAAAATTTGATTAGTGCGAAAATTTGCAGAGCTCGTGTTCTTTGCAGCCGCTCGCCCCCACCCTATAAGTCATATTAACCACTTGTTGGATACTTGGATGGAGCTATCACAATAGAAACAATTGATAAGTTCCTGCTAATTTACATATGTTAAGCACATTGCCACATATTTAACCTTGCGGTAAATTGAGATTTGTTGGGGATTCAAGTGAATTAAAATTTTTAGACCTAAATAGCTAATGTGGAAGTATAGCTGGCTTTTAGAATTTTCCTAGTCCAGCTATTTTGGTAAATTCTTTTTTTAATAAATAACCCTCATACCATCTGAAAATGCCATGAATTGACCCATGTATAAGTATGCAAAGTCTGCCGTTTTTTTCTCTTTCATTTTGCTTATGACACAAATAAATAGTAAAAGACGAAAGTGGTCCTCAAACAAGATTAGAGAAATAGAAAAACTGATATTTCTTTTCCTAATACCCCCCCTGTCATTAATTACATAAAAAGTCAGTTTGAAAGCTATGTTTTTCATCTTCAGCCTAATTTTGCTGTATTTGTCATATTTGTTTAACCCCTTAAGGACCAAACTTCTGGAATAAAAGGGAATCATGACGTGTTACACATGTCATGTGTCCTTAAGGGGTTAAGTTCGGTTACAATATCCTTGTGCTAAAAATCACTAAGAAAACACAGAAGGCTACCCATCACAGTTTGGGTAAACACCTGCTTAAAAAGACATTAAATTCAGTACTATGCAATGTCGTGCAATTTAACGGACTTCAGTATACATTGATAAATAAATCTCCAAAGTCAATGATATATAATTCTTACATTTCACTTCTACATTCAACAGTTACTCTAAACATTGTAACAATGTTGCATCATTGCAATAGAGAGTGGCTTAAAACTGTAGTGACTTGTAAAATAAAATTGTTGAATTCATGACAGCCTTCTAGAGCTGTCAATCAGGCATTCCAGAGCGCTATATTCATTTTGTACAAGCTACTGGATGCTCACGCAACATGTGCATTTTGTACAGATTTCCTCCCCAGAGAGAAAGCCATGCTGTGGTTCACTAAACAGGGAAGTGGACTGTGTGTAAAGTGAAATGAAAAGAGTACTATGTGATGAGTCAAACTGCTCCTGGGGGATAAACTAGTTATGCCATAAATAGTTTACGGAGTGGACTCCATAGACCAAACTGAGAGGCTCCTTATTGGTTATACTCTTCCTGGTGAATGCGTTGTCGACCTGTAACCAGGGCCAGATTAAGAGCCCAGTGGGCCTGATGGGCCTAATTACAAAATCTTATTGACCAAAAACACTAAAACAGTCCTACATCCTAAGCGTCATGTATCTGATGGAGATGGTGCTGGAGGGAAAATGATAGGATGCAGCTATGAGAAAACACATACCCTACGCTAATCTCACGCTTTCATTTTTAAAGTAAACACATACCCCCTAACAGCAGTGTCCAGTAAAGCAGGAAGTCTATGGATGGGGTGAAAGGGTGGGCCACTGACACAAATCACATAACCAGAACTGCCGAAAGGGGCGAACATACACAAAAAGGGGGCATGTCTGTGTCCCCATGTCTCCCATGTTTCCCAGTGTTCCCATGTCACTAGGACACTAGGGGACATTGAGAGACATTGGGACACTGGGAGACACTGAGATACTAGGGAACATTGGGAGACCTGGGGACACTGGGAGACATGGGGACACTGGGTGACTTTGAGACATGAGGGGACACTGGGAGACATGGGGCACTGAGACACTGGGATACATAGGGGACACTGTGATACATAGGGGACACTGGAGACTTGATAAAGATCTGGGTACAGGTCGAAACATTGCAGTGACCAATAAACCTGCTTAAATCTATCACAGTGAGTGCCTGAGATTTTTTATTTTATACTAGGGGACACTGAGACACTTGGGGGCACAGGGAGACATGGGGACACTGGGAGACTAGAGGATTCTGATAAACTAGGGGACACTGAGATACTGAGAAAAAGTGAAAAAAGGTTAGCGCTAATAATAAAATGGATAAAATAAGAGGCAGCAGCCTAATAGGGGGTCACCCTCTAACCCTCTACAGTAAGAGTATACACAAAAACAGAGAAAAGGCTGCGCCAAGAAGGATAAATAAAACAAATAAATTCGGTACAAATAAAATAGTTGTAAAATGTTCTATAAAAGATTATACTTTTTTATACACTCTGCACGATTAGTTCTTTCCCATTGTGTCTTTCATATCGTGAGACGGACGACTATTAACAAAGAAGACACCACATCAGTTGAGACACCATCTATAATTGGGACTCTTTTATAGAACATTTTACAACTATTTTATTGGTACCGAATTTATTTGTTTTGTTTATCCTTCTTGGCGCAGCCTTTTCTCTGTTTTTGTGGACACTGAGATACTACTGAGAGACACCAGGGACACTGGGAGACATGGGGCACCGAGACACTGTGATACATAGGGGACACTGGAGATTTGATAAAGACCTGGGTACAGGTCGAAACATTGTGGTGACCAATAAACCTGCTTAAATCTATCACAGTGAGTGCCTGAGATTTTTTCTTTTATACTAGGGGACACTGAGACAATAGGAGACATGGGGACACTGAGAGACATTGGGACACTGAGACACTGGGAGACTAGATGACTTTGGGAGACTAGGAAACACTCAGACACTAGGGACACTGGCACACTACGGACACTGAGAGACACCAGGATACACTGGGATACTGAGATACTAGGGACACTGGCTGGGAGACATGTCTCCCAGGTCTCAAAGTCACCCAGTGTCCCAATGTCTCCTTTTGTCCCCCAGTGTCTCGATGTCTCTCAGTGTCCCCTAGTGTCTCAGTGTCCCCATGTTGCCCAGTGTCCCAATGTCTCAGCGTCCCCAAGTCTCTCACCGTCCCCATGTCTCGCAGGCTTGGAGCTGCTGTCTGGACTCTGTGCAGAGCTGCTCCCCCGCGGATCAGTGAGTAGTGAGAGGCAGGGAGGGAGATGCTGTAACTTCTTATCCCTGCCTCTCTCCACACAAACAGCGACCCCTACTGGCCAGCGCTGGCATTGCAGAATAATCTCTGTTTATACTGAGAGAGGCATTTGTATTGCTGGTATTACTGCATTACTGGCACCGGCTAGGCAGCCACAGATACCTGAGAAATACTTCTGAGAAATACCTGGCAACCATAAGAAATACATGAGAAATACCTGGCAAACCTAAGAGTAGTGTGTAAAAAAAATGTTTTTTTTTTTTTAAATCAATGGGCCTATTCCAGGCCTGGGCCTATTCCAGGCCTGGGCCTGGAGCTGCAGCTCCATCAGCCCCTATGTTAATCTGGCCCTGCCTGTAACGTGCATGCTGTGCTAACTCAATAGCATTAAAAGCATTGACAAGTCATGTTTTTTTACTAAAAAAAAAATTATTCTATTACAAATTATATTAAAAAGTGCTAAAGTACTTTTGGGGGTTTGAAGCTTGCTTCACACCTAACCCCACCTCCCGGAAGTAGCTGATCGAGAACAGAGCTGATACAGGAATTTGCAGTAACGTCTGTGCTGGCCGACAACTGTATCCACTCAGCAGCAAGACGGCTCTTCACTACCAGGACCAGGTTGACTTTGGAAGATTTGTTTTTATTGTGTTATAATAAAGGCTGTTCATCTTTCCACTGGCTGGAGTGAAGGCCTACTTTCTAAGGCTGTTACAGTTAGAGCAGACTCATTTGCTCTGCATTTGTGAGTCCAATACCTCACTTATAATTTTATATTGTGTGTATTTTACAGTTTTACACTATATATATTTGTTTCTGTTTTATGTCTCTAATACTGGGCTTTACCTGAAAATTTGCTGCTATTGTAAGTTGTTTTTACATTATTTTTGCACAATATCACTTTAAGTGTTTTTTCGAGTTCACTAATAAGCAGTGTTTTTATATTATCTGCTGCTTATATATATATCAGTGATTTGCACTTGATTGAAGCACTTTATAATAAGGTTCACACAGACTGTTATAAGTGTGTATAAGTGTGTTTTTTTGCACAGTATTAAGCACTTTATGCCATTGGACTGTGACTTTCTATATATTATGTGCTGCTTTAATAGTACTGCACTTTAAAAATATAGCGCACCTATTTGTTGTTTTTATGTTTTTTGCTTTTCTTTAACAGGGAAGATAAACCCGTGTTTGTGATGACGCGGATGGTTTCACTATACGCAAGCACTAAGGAATAGTTGCAGCCCTATGTATATATTTTATTTTTTTATACATCTTCGTACGTTTTTGAAATGTTGAGACGTTTATACGTTGACATTCAAATGTCAATATCCCCATAGTGAAATACTAGTGCCAGTGTTCTATAGAATGCACCGGTATTACACCTCATTTAGTAAGGTCAGGATTTGGTTAAACTTATAGTCGATCTGTAGCAGTATTGGTGGTTAGGACAAGGGGATAGGATTATAGGCATGGGATTAGAGCTTTGGCTGAGGATGTTGAAGGTTACAGCCCTGAAAACAGGACCCTTAGTCCCCTTTACGGTATGTATCTCTAAATCTATCTCATGGGATACAATACAAAACATGGCCTTGTAATGATGTTCCTGTTATAAAGTAATCTATAATGTTGCTGGGAAGTTTTTAATGAAACAGTCTTTATACCTTATAGTTATACTTTTGTGATGTGATTACCATAGATAGACACTGTTCCAATGGTATATCTATCTATTTTTTTGTACCTGCATTTAAAAGCAGAAAGTAGTTTGGGATGGGCCCCTCTGCCTCCATGTCTGAAAAACAAAACTGACCAAAGTGTGTAAAGAGAGCACAGACCAAGGTGTGGTTGCAGAATAAACAAATTCTAAGCTACAGGGAACGGGGGCTATTGAATTATGGATGAGATAAATGGTGCAACATATGTTTTATATTCATATCTGTCTATTAGAGCTCTAGTTATTTATTTAAAGATTTTCCGACTGGGAAAACAATCATTACGGAGACACGCCGTGCTAGGAGTAAAACGCACCCTACGGGGGATAGCAGCTGCATATACAAAATAGAATGAAGATGTCAACATAGGGGAAGACAATGTGCAAACAGCAGCCGCGAAATTATGTCTACTAATCCTGCATAAGATTAAAAATTACTGCTGTTTTTTTTTAGATCTATCACAAAGTTCGAAAAAAATGTTTCCATCAGTTAATCATGCTTTTCAAACAGGTAATCCATTACAAATTTTAATGAAAGTTTTCCGTGACCCAGGAACATGTTTTGAACAGGTAATCCCTCCTACATTTACTTAAGTGAAAAAATAAAATTACAAAACATATAACAGAAGTGCAGGCTATTCAGGTGTATTCAAAATACTTATCACAAATGTAATGATATTATTGATAACAAAGGCCTGTATTGTTCATTCTTCACTCTGTAGAAAGAGAATCACCAAATTGTGTTCCCTCTGAGCAATTTGGCACAAAAACATACAATGTTTCTAAGTCACTTTGGTAGATTCTTTCCTTTGACACTTTCATCCTTCCTCTATTTCCTCAATTTTTTTTCTAAAACCTTTTTTTCCTCAGGTACTGCACAAAACACAGACAACTTTTTCTTATTGGGAAGAACCCGCCCATTCCCAAGATCATTTTCCTTTATTATCAACACATTTCTTTGTCCATTGAGTTTTGAGGAGGTTATACACAATATAGACAAGTTGACCACAGAGAGGAGAATTCGGAGGCATTGGAAATGGTTGAGAAGAGGAGGAGAGATTAGAATTGCCCTCCTGTGTGAGAATTCTGGCCTACGTGCCTATACGATGGCAAGTGAATCCAACACTATAACATCATGGAAAGAATTAGAAAGAAGTCTGCACCAGGACAATAGGATCTGGCAATAGATTAAAAAAAAGAAAAAAAAAAAAGATATTTGGAGAAGAAACAGATGAGTGGAAGAAACAATGGAGGATCAATATAAGAGCCTAATAAACGAACAAAATAAAAAAATAAAACACCTAATGAAGCCACCTTAAGAAAAGATTAGTAAAGTCATGTTCTATTGTATTTAGTTCCTTTTGAAAACTCTAGATATGATTTTCTTTATCCTGATATAATTTTTGTAACTGTATCGGTGCTTACAATGAACAGTCTAGAGGGAAAATTATTGTCAGGTCTAGCCTTTTCCCACTACCTTACAATTTAATGCTATATCTACTAATATCACAGTGTCTTTTCTCTGTCTTTATAGAAATCTCGTACAGGAGCATTGACAAAAAAAATGTCAGATCCGGATCGGATCTAAAGATTTTGACATAGCGGTCACATGTTTTACAATGCATTGTTATAGAATGCTTATTAAAAAAACGTTAACATAGATACTATATTGGTGAAAGTGGTTGAGCAAACATTTTGTTGTTTTGGTTTTTTTCTTCCTATTTATATATCTGTAAGATTTTAAAAGGGAACTGTAACTTCTCTGGATATTACATTAAATACACCATTTTAAATCACCTTCAACTTTTGTTGCCATTTTTTTTCATGAGATGGTCTATTTCATTTTAAATTATATTAAATAGTTAGCAAATAGCATCATAATCCAGTTCCGATAAGGCAAGACTTGGGCAAACATTGCCAATGAAGAGGAGATATAGAAACATTGTTTCATTTCTCCTCTTATCTCTATGCTTACTTTGTGTTTACTGCCAGGTGCAAAGGACAGAGAGGATAACAATATAACAATGACTGCCAGGGAGCTAAGATGGAGGTGCCCAGTTGCAGGATAAAGAGGTGTGGATTTCTATGTAGTAAACATACAGTGTGAATCACTAAAGTGGGAATTCAAGGTGAATTCAAAGTGAATTACAAATTTAATGTCGAAATAGCCAAACTGGAAAAATTCTCTGAATTGGCTATGTTTTCAATGTATCTCCTGTGGCTTAAATATGAAATTCACTTTGAATTCTCAGTTTAGTTAATTACCTTGATAATATTAAAAATCTAGCGAAGTGACAGTCTCCTTTTTTTATTTTATAAATTCTTTATTTTTCAGGTTTAGGTGAGGTAAAGGGTACAGAATAAAGGTAGGGGTAGGGTAGTAGTGTCATTCAATAGCTTTACAGTTTTGTTTCGACTCAATGGCATTGGTACGATTTATTGCGAAACCTCAGAACAGTCTTCTAGGTTAAGTGGTACAGTTTTCTATGTCTCAGGTGGAGGTTGTCACTTGGCTTCGAGTCCTGTCGTTTTTGTCTCTGAGAGCGTATGTGGCTCTTCCTGTGTTGTGTTTGTCAGGTTTTGTCTCTTTCGGTTCTGTTTGGGTCTGGGGTTTGGGTTGGTGTGTCTGTTTTGAGTGCGGGTAGGGTCCGTGTGGGAGTTTGGTGGTCTCAGCCCATGGGTGGTCGCCTCATATAGGCTGTAGATGTGGAGGGTTTCCAGTGTGATGAGATCTGGGTCTACGCCTAGTGTCTGAGGTTGTCCTCTTATATTCGTATCTACTGCTGGTGGTCAGGTTGTGCGGAGTGTGGTATTTTGTTAAATGTTGGGCGAGTTCCCCAGTCTTGTGTTTGTGCATTGAATCGTGAAGTTGGTGTGGGGGGGGGAGAGGGTGTATGTGTATAGGGTTGGGGGGGCCTATGTGGGGTCCCATTGTGTTATTAGTAGGGGGTCTGGTTTTGGGGGGGGGAGGGATCGCGGCTTGTTCCCGGGTCCTCCGCTTACGGTGCCTGTAGGTGGTGTTGGGTCCATGGATCCCATATCTTGTGGAAGTTTCGAGTTGTGTCGTGTAGTAGGGCGGACAGTTTGTCCATTTCCATTGTTTCTTGTGTTTTGTGGATCATCGTGGTTAGTTGGGGTGTATTCTGATTGCCCCATTGTTCTGCTATTGTTCTTCTGGTAGCTAACGCTAATCTGGCCACTAGTTTATTTTGCGCTCTGGTGAGGGGAGGGTGGGGTTTTGAGAGCAGCCATATCCAGGGGTCTCTTGGGATATCTGTTTCTAATATGTCTGACGCGAGCGTGCTCACTCTTTCCCATATTTGTAGGACTTGGGGACATTCCCACCAGAGGTGAATGTAAGTGCCCTTCTGTGTGCAGCCTTTCCAGCAGGTGTCTGTGGTGGCGAGGCCCATTTGTTTCAGTCTGAGCGGTGTGAGGTACCATCTGAGTAGGGTTTTATAGGCTTGTTCTTTATGATTAACGCAAATGGTAAGTGAGGCCGTGGCTTCCCATATGTCTGCCCAGTCTGTAGGGTCTGCGGGGGGGGCCTATATCTCTTTCCCAGGCCTTGGTGTAGGAGAGTGCGTCCTCTGGGGAGTTTGAGTTTAGGAGTGAGTATATTTTTGTGATTTGTCCTTTCTGTATGGGTGCGTGGAGGCATGTATTTTCGAATTGTGTTGGTTTGGTAGTGGCGGCCGTCCTGTTTTGTGGTTCGTTGAAAAAGCTGCGAATCTGTATGTAGCGGAAGTGATCGAATGTGGTCAGGGGTGTTTGTTTGGGGAGGTCCTGGAAGGGGCAGAGTTGTTGGCCTTGGAAAAAGTGTAGGAGTCGTAATAGTCCATTGTCCTCAAATCGTGAGAAGTCTTTGGGAGTTAGGCCTGGGGGAAATTGCTTGTTTCTTAGGATAGGTGTGAGGGGCGATGGGTTGTTGATTATGGGATGTTTTGATGTGATGTCGTCCCAAATGAGAAAAGATGTGGTTAATGTAGGGGTGGTTAGTGGCGTGGGTGGTCTGTCCTTCTTGGGCAGCCAAAAAAGTAGTGATGGGTGGTCTCGTCCCAGGAGATCGTGCTCTAGGTCTACCCAGAGCTTGAATCCTGGTGGTGCGTGCAGTTGTTGTATTTGGGCCAGTTGGGCCGCTTGGTAGTAATGGTAGAAGTTCGGGAGGCCCAGGCCTCCTGATTTTGTGGTTTTGTACATTGTGGATCTTTTTATGCGCGGTCTCCTGTTTGACCAGATAAATCTGTCTATGTGTACCTGGAGCGTTTTAAAGTCGTATTTGGAAATGGGGTGACAGTCTCCTTTTTAACCCTAAAAAAGATCCTTACCTAGATGGTCCGCCGTTCCCTCGCCGGCCATCGCTGTGGCTCACGGTCTGGAGGGACTGCCTGACAGCCCAGACAGTGCATCCTTCGGCAAATTAGGCCCCCACGGGCCATGTGATTGCTCTGAAAGATGTACAGGTTTTCTAGTGTTTTTGAAAATTACTGGGTCAAATATAAGGCTTGATTTTCTGTTCTTTTCACATTGAAATTTGCCAGATTGGTTGTTTGGCCTTTGAGAGCATATGGTAGCCCAGGAATGAGAATTGCCCCCATAATAACATACCATTTGCAAAAGAAGACAACCCAAGGTATTGCAACTGGGGTATGTCCAGTCTTTTTTAGTAGCCACTTAGTCACAAACACTGGCCAAAGTTAGCGTTCATCATTGTTTTTTGCATTTTTAACACACAGCCAAATATGAATGCTAACTTTAGCCAGTGTTTGTGACTAAGTGGCTACGATATGATGAAAATAATGGTATCTTTAGAAAGACCATTTAATGGCAAGAAAAACTGGTATATAATTTGTGTGGGTACAGTAAACGAGTAAGAGGATACTTACAGCTAAACACTAACACCGCAGAAATGTAAAAACAGCCCTGGTCCTTAATGGTAAGAAAATTTAAAAACCGTCTGGTCACTAAGGGGTTAATTAGCTTCAATAAAAGTTGTAATTTATTACAAGAGGACATAGTCTTAAATTAGAGGGGCAAAGGTTTACAAATAATATCAGGAAGTATTACTTTACTGAGATGGTAGTGGATGCATGGAATAGCCTTCCAGCTGAAGTGGTAGAGGTTAACACAGTAAAGGAGTTTAAGCATGCGTGCGATAGGCATAAGGCTATCCTAACTATAAGATAAGGCCAGGGACTAATGAAATTATTTAGAAACTTGGGCAAATTAGATGGACCGAATGGTTCTTATCTGCCGTCACATTCTATGTTTATATGTTTCTATTACATTAAGGGTTATTTACTAAACCATGTATTGCTTGGAATACAGTGCAGTTTTGCAAATTGTATAATGAAATAAACACATTTTTTAAATTTACCAAAGTTGTTTGTTTCTATTTTGGACAAAATGTTTCATTTGTGGTTAATTACCTGGTCAATTCTTGACAATCCAGGATACAGTGAATAACTGTGTACATCTAGAGTAATTTATTCGCAGTGTGCATTTACTTAATTTTATTGCCTGAGATCTGCAAATATAGTGGAATGGTAATTCAGAAGAATGCTTTAAATATGTATACAATTACAATTATTTATATAGAGCCAACATATTCCACAGCACTGTACAATAAGTAAACAAAACAAAAACTGTCAGCGTTATTTACTCAAAGAGAATTTCAAATTGAAGGCCAAAGTAGCCAAACTGAATGCATAGCTGACAAAAGAGAATATTTCCAGTTCGGCTATTTTAACTTTAAATCTTGAATTCACCCTTTAGTGAATAACCCTGTAAATGATAACAAAACATGATTGGTATACTGGGGCAGTCGGTGAAGAGGGCCTTGCCTAAACAAGCTTAGAATTTAAAAGAACAGAATTTAAACAATGGCTTACAATACAGGTAGTAATCCTGCAATATAATTGTGGTGGTGAATACAGAGAAACCAGTCAAGCACACTAAATGAAAATGTTTTGGTCAAGTACGTAATATCTCCATCAACAGCTGTGAGGTTGCTTAGATAAATATTCATTTGGACTATGGTCTTTTGCAGATAAAGAAATGAACACAAGAGTACAAGAGTGGATATAAACATACAGCACCATGTTGCAATAACTCATGCAATTAACCAAACAATCTCTATACAATGATTCGGATGAGAGGCCTGTGTTGTAAATAAATAAAACTGTTACAAATCTCATCAGTCACTTAATTCTCCAGATGGACATCAACCTACATGTACACTGATTATATCCAATGACACAATATGCCTGACATCAACATAAATAAAATCCCCTGTATGTTATATTTGTAGCATCTCTTTTACCGACCACAGAGAGGGATATTCTTGTCAGAGCTGGAGAAGCCTGCAGCAGTATGAGTTAAATTATGGATGGTTGATCTTAAATTTTATAAATATCAGGGTTGTTCACTGATAATTCAAAGTGAATTTAAAATGTAAGATCAACGTTTTAAACTGGACAAAAAAATATCTGAGTCAGCTATGCTTTCTGTTCAGCTAATCTGGCCTTAAACGTGAAAATCACTTTAAATTTGAATAGTCACTTTAGAGAATAACCCTGTGTTTGGTCCATTACTTAACCCCTTAGTGACCAGACCGCTTTTCAATTTTCTTACCGGGGCAGTTTTTACATTTATGCGGTGTTTGTGTTTAGCTGTAATTTTCCTCTTACTCATTTATTGTACCCACACATATTATATACCATTTTTCTCACCATTAAACGGTCTCTCTAAGGATACCATTATTATCACCATATCAAATAATTTACTATATATAAAAAAAATTATAAAATATGCTGAAAAAATTTAAATAAATACACTTTTTCGAACTTTGGCCCTCAAAATCTGTCACGCATCTACAACTGCCATAAAACACCCATGCTAAAAAGTTACAAAATTTTGTCCTGAGTTTAGAAATACCCAATGTTAACATGTTCTTACCTTTTTTTGGAAAGTTATAGGTTTAAGTAGCACTTTGCTATTTCCAAACCATTTTTTTTTTCAAAATTAATGCAAGTTACATTGTAACATTGATATCTGTCAGGAATCCCTGAATAACCCCTCACATGTATATATTTATTTTAAAGAAGACAACCTAAGGATTAAACTTGGGGTATTTTGACCCTTTTCATGCAACAATTTTACCACCAATCTATGCCAAATTAAAAAAAAATAATAATAATTGGTGATTTATTTGACACACATAGCAATTTAAGAATACATGTACTGAGAACTTTAAGGGTTACTGCCAAAGCATACCCCAATATGTGTTCAGCATATCTCCTGATACCACCCATGTATAGGCGTGTCAGGTTCTCTGGGGGCTAAAATACTTTATTTGGAGGGTGTGTATTCCAGTTTTCCAACTTGGAATTTTCACAGCTTGTCATCATGCACCATGTCCTATTTGGCACATTTTTGAAGCTGGCCAATGTAAATAACTCCCATCAAACCATATATTTTTGAAAAGTAGACACCCTAGCGTATTTAATATTGGGTATGTCCAGTCTTTTTTAGTTGCCACGTAGTCACAAACACTGGCCAAAGTTAGCATTTATATTTGGTTGTGTGTTAAAAATGCAAAAAACTATTATAAATACTAACTTTAGCCAGTGTTTGTGACTAAGTGGCTACTAACAAAGACTGAACATACCCCATTTGCAATACCTTGGGTTGTCTTCTTTTGCAAATTATATGCCATCATGGGGGTACTTCTCATTCCTGGGCTACCATATGCTCTCAAAGGCAACATAACCAATCTGGCAAATTCCAATGTGAAAAAATGGCCTTATATTTCACCCTGTAACTTTAAAAAATACTATAAAACCTGCACATGGGGGGTACTGTTATACTTGGGAGACTTCGCTAAACACAAATATTAGTGTTTCAAACAGTAAAACGTATTACAACAGCGATATCATCAGTGAAAGTGCCGTTTGTGTGTGAAAAATGCAAAAAAAGTCACTTTCATTGCTGTGATATGTTTTACTGTTTTGAAACACTAATATTTGTCTTCAGCGAAGTCTACAGAGTAAAACAGCACCCCCATGTACAGATTTTAGGGTGTCTTGTATAGTTACAGGGTTAAATATAGTGCTAGCAAATTAAATTTTCTGGACTTCCAGCCTGGGTTGTCAGGCAGGTCCCCCAAATTGCAATCAATAAAATTACTTCATTATGTAAAAATATTACATAAATATGCACATAGAATTTAAATGTATACAAATATTTCTAATTATTTATGTAATTATGTATATAGACATATGTATATTTTGTTTAATTTGTATTTATTTATGTATACATAGATATATATATAATTTCATTCTAAGTGTATTTTGATTTTCATATCAAAATAGTTAGAATAAAATTACATATATATATGATTTTAAAATTAATTTTAAAATTTTAAAATTTTATTATTATTATTTTATATAGTTATCATATATATTATATATATATATATATATATATGTGTGTGTGTGTGTGTGTGTAATTTTACTCTAAGTGTGTTTTTATATTAATATATGTATATATTAATTTAAAAAAAATACACTTAGTATGACGTTATATATAAGATTTTACCACTACAAACATCACTTCCCAAGACGGCATTAAGAGATCCCAAATTGTAAAAACACAAAACCTCTACATATTATCCCTCAAACACACTAAAACCACACCGAGGGATCAACTGGTAAAGATCCCTTATTACCCTACCAGCAACAAATGGTGCCCGGCATAAGTCCTAGATAAATTCCTAACCGTTGTTCCAGGGTCTCCTAACCAACTTTTGTTTACCTTACATGGTAATGCTCTCACTACCAGTTGCTAGGTTAGGTCTTAATCCATCCCACTACTCAGGACACTCCTTCCGCATTGGAGCAGCCACCACTGCTTCCAGCAGAAACATATTAGAAACATATTATCAAGACATTGGGACGGTGGAATTCATCGGCATATACCAGATACATTTTGTAACATGAATATGTGATATATGCTATGTGACGAGACCAATCTCGCCACATTGCATTGGAGAAGCCTGGTTGCTCGCCTGCTGCCTTTGGACTATGGCCCCCTTTTAAAAGACTTTATTTTTGCCTGCAGAAAAGCTGTATTCGTGCTTTTCTGCCTGGGGTTCGGTAGATTTGTTTGAATGTGTTATACCCCAGATAGGAATCCCATGGAGCCCATTCGTATGAAACTGACTGTAAAGACTTTGGCTCCATGGCGATTAAGCTGTATTCGTGTGGTCTGAGCGCCATTCGCTTAATAATGTGCGCTCAGACCTGAGCTATCTGGGGATATGTTAAATGTCTGTGTGTTATGTAACAAATGTGACTTTATGTATTTTAAAGTGTTTTACTGTCTTTGTGTCACCATGTGCATAATGGAGTCTTGTCCCTGTCCTGGGAGATAATTGAATTACTTCTCACTTATCTCCAGGGCAGAGGAGAGGAAGCCAGGATGCATTGTGGTAAAAGGTATGTGTATTGGGTTACCTCTCAGGATAAGGGGGAGGGAATCTGTGGGTTGTAACTAATATGTTACTGGATATTTTATACCTCCCTGTGGGCAGTCCTGTATTTGCAAGACTGTAATAAAAACCAGGCTGGGTGTGCCAGCACCTCAGACCACTGCTTGACCCTCAACACGGAGCCTTGTCTCGTTCTTGGGGGGATTCACTGTATGCTGTTAGAGACTGATTGCCAGGAGTGTAAGCTGATTGTCTGCTTTTCCTGTTCGTCTGCTAGCAACTATTTGGGAGGTTCCAGTTCGGGAGTTGGAGTGCTATTTTGTATCCAGTTCAGGGAGTTTGGTGTTCTGCAGTAGCTGTGCCTGTATCTCTGGAAAGGGGGCCGATCGCCTAAACGGTTTTTACCCCTTGTGTGCAAAACGGTCCGTTACATGCTATATGACTGTCATTGTAGGATGAATAAATCTTGGATGGAATACTCTTTTTGCCCTCTTTATTACATGTCTACCGCATCGTCAGTTTCGGCACACCACAACTGACTGTTCGTATTTTCTGTGTTATCATATGGTATAAGTTATATAAGTTACATACTGTCATTACAGATTTCTATGCCTTGAACACAAATGGAAGGCTGGGCCTGTAGTTGTGGGAGGGACATGATTTCCCTACTTAAAGACCGCCAGACCCCTCCTCATTACCATTGATGGTCTGGCGATGTATCCCTCCCACTGCTCCCTTTAATAACAATAATACTCAGGGTGGGCCCTCTTTATTACAGACCTGCCACATTGTCGGTTGCGGCACACCACAACCGACTGTTCATATTTTCTATGTTATCATATGGTATAAGTTATATACTGGTATAAGTTATTTACTGTAATTACGGCTTTCTATGCCCTGAACACAAATGTATATATATATATATATATATATATATATATATATATATATATATATATATATATATATATATATATATATATATATATATATATGTATTAACTGTATTAACTTCATTTAATTATTTTAAACTTTTTTCACCAGTAGTCCCCCTGCTGGCAGCACTATGGACACCTATTGTGGCCATGTGACCACTCCTGGGGGTCCTAATTTGCAGAGGGGGGACTGTCTGGGCTGTCACACAGTCCCACCATAGAAGAAGAAAGCTGATCGCTGGCGTGGGAAAGGCGGCGATCGGGTAAGTCCATATGGAGGGAGGGAAGGGGTTAATTAAAAAAAATATATATTTATTTATTTTTAATTTATTTTTTCCTCAACCTCTCGAGGCACTCAGCAAAGGCAGGGCATCGGAAGCGGCACGTGGGGCAACCTGGAAGTGAACATTCCGAGCGATCACCTGGCAGCCCGGCAGTAAGGGGGGGTTTTCAGGATGCCTCAACATCGAGGCATCGCTGCAATACCGTTAGAGCTGCTGGAAGCGATCCTTAAGGACCGTTTTTGTTGGACGTACCTGATAAGTCCAAGGTTGGGAAGGGGTTAAAGGGACACTATAATCACCAGAAAATCTACAGCCTAATGTGGTTGTTCTAGTGTCTACAGCCTGTCCCTGCACGCTCAGCAATGTAAAATCTGCCTTTTCAGAGAAAAGGCAATGTTTATATTGGTGAATACAAATACAAAAAGATAAGTCCTGCGCTCACTCCCATCAATCCTGGGCGGCAGCAATGACTACAGTACACATCAGCCACAATATAAATATATAGTTAAAAACTAAAGAAAAAAGTTACCTGCTCTCTCTCCCTACTCCCTATGTATATTTAGACAAATGGAGGTTATTTAGTTACTCCAATGGCCATTGGAGGGAATGCCCGCCTGCCAACGTCAAGGCAGACCCCCCTAAGCAGGTCTTACCCTTCACCTTGCTTCCTTGAGCTTCTGGCAAAGATATTTCCACTGAGACAGAGAGGGGTATTTTTTATATACACCCCTATATACTTATTAACCCTTAATAGGGAACACATGGGATGGGCGGCTGCATTGTAACAAAGCTGTGTGATACAAAAAGTGAATACAAATACAAAAAGATAAGTCCTGCGCTCACTCCCATCACTCCTGGGTGGCAGCAATGACTACAGTACACATCAGCCCCAATATATAGTTAAAAACCAAAGAAAAAGTTACCTGCGCTCTCTCCTTACTCCATATGTATATTTAGACAAATGGAGGTCCTTTAGTTACTCCAATGGCCATTGGAGGGAATGCCCGTCTGCCAACGTCAAGGCAGACCCCCCTAAGCAGGTCTTACACTGACCCTTCACCTTGCTTCCTTGAGCTTCTGGCAAAGATATCTCCACTTATTTTGGTGCCTAGTTACACCTCCAGGTGCAGTTATTCAGACGGCCACTAGAGGTGATTCCTATTTCAGTCCTGTACTGA
The DNA here is from genome assembly GCA_933207985.1 of Pelobates cultripes. Taxonomy (NCBI): domain Eukaryota; kingdom Metazoa; phylum Chordata; class Amphibia; order Anura; family Pelobatidae; genus Pelobates; species Pelobates cultripes. The sequence goes on along the minus strand of OW240921.1, from coordinate 46,499,202 downwards.
GTGCAGCACATCCAGCCAGTGTCTCCATGCTCTACATGGAGACGCTCCCGTAAGGATGCATTGATTCACTGCATCTCTATGGGGACGTGCTGATTGGCGCAACATAGCGTATTGTCGCACATGCACAATAGCCTCCCAATACTCTCCTATGGGAAAGTATTGGACTGGCTGTGATTATCAAGACTGATGATCTCAGCCATGCAGGTGGAACCAGCAGTGGAGAGACCACTGTGGCTATGGAGAAAAGGTAAGTAAAGCTAATAAAGTGTTCCTTTAAGTATTCTTACAAATGAGAAAAAGGATAAATATGGATTTACATGCTCATATAACACATTTTTCCCTTTAGGAAATACCAACTGTTTAGTGCAACACTGTCAGACGCAACCAAACTAGTCAAACTTCCAATAATGGAAGGTATCAATGTAGGTAAATAGTGGGCTGGGCTGGAGAAATTGTCTGCTAGTCACACTATGCTTGTCACTTGTCACTGCAAGAGTGCCAGGCCGATGCCCAGAGTTGCTAATGTGAAGAATGTTGCAGTGCAGACGTGAGATTGCATGAGCAGAAGAACTGGGCTTGTGCAGATGCAGTGTCATTACACACTAGTACCAAATGGAAAACTTTCTCTGGTGTCTTCAGAAGCAGGACACTGGAGTAAAAAAAATCCAGCACTGGGAGACAGGATCCTTGATCTGGAACTTCCTTAATCTTTGATGGTTGGCTGCTCTGGAATTAAAGACTTATTTTGAATGGATCTGGCCAAAGTATTCAATTCAAAGGTGACACTAACGTCATACATATACATATCAGGTTTCTTTTGTGTCTCACTGCAGGTTTTACCTCCCTCCTTCCCCCACACACATATATACAAACACACAGTAAAATATTGAGGTTCAAAAAGATTAACTGTTAGGGCTTATGCAAATAAGATAAATCATGCCAGAAGATGTTTAAATATTTGCAAATCATTTTATGTCTAGTTTCGGGGCTAAAGTCCATTTCTTTTCCCATTTTCCCTCTTAAAACTGATAACAACCCTGATTAGGTCCCCTCCTCATCTAGTAACTAACACCGACTTTGTATATTTTTGAGGTGGAGGGTGTTCTACTACAGACAGCTATAGTCAAGGACAAAAAATATATTAAAAAGAAATATGTTTACACTGCTTACTGTTTACTTATTTTGGCTGGGATAGAAGCACCTGGGGATTATGTGACCAAGAAGGAGATCAGGAAATATTCATTTCTTGCATAGTTTAACAAATCTAGGATTTATGGAGGGTGAACAAACACTATTTTAACAATCCCTGACTGTGAGCCATGCTTGGCTGATCTCAACATTCTATTTTACTTTATTTTAGCATCAAACAAGAATTATGGTCATATTTTTAAAAAAATTAACAATACAGGCTTATTTACTAAACTGGAAATTTCTGGAGTTGATCAGGGAATTATACATTGAACATAATTTGTCAATTCCAAACATTTTCTGTATTAGTACCATGCATAATTTTCATTATTATTAAGGAACACTCCATGTACCAAAACCACTACAGCAAGCTTTAGCAACCCCCATTGTAAGGAGTCAAACTAGGCATAACTAGGAACCACTGGGCCCCCTTTGTCACTCCCCTCTAAGCACTAGCAGCACACCTGAGTAGGAAGTGTGTAGTGGCTTAGTGTGATTGTTGTAGTTGGCTGTGTTTGATATGTATGTGTGAAGTGTAACTGAGTGTGCAGTTGGCAGAGGTGGCCTGATCCCTGATGGTTTCCGACTGCAGCGCTAGGGGTCAAGTGCCTCTGCATCCACAGCGGGTGCAGGCCCCATAAACGCTCTTCTGCTAAGGCACTTGTGCAATGAGTCAGAGCATTGTCAAGACAACCTGGCGGCAGTGCTCTAATACGTGCACTGAATGCTTGGACTTAAAGTGCTCCCTGCTCCCTGTATATACTAAATAACATTTTTTGCTTGACAGGTGGAACTCCAGGGTCCAGTGGCAGTGAACATTGCAACCCTGGTAGCTCCACTACTACCACTACCAACGCCAGAGAGCCAGCGGTTCCCTGGATCGCAAAAAACAAACTCTTCCTAAACACTGACAAAACTGTCACAATGATCTTTGGAACAGTACCTAAATTACACAAATTACACAATTCCCATCTATGCATCAAAACAAAATCAAATAGCACACTGACCGCAGTCCACTCTTTCAAATACCTGGGTATGTTGTTATACCCCAGTCTATCTTTTGGCCTCCACATAGAAAAACTTGCATCTAAACTTTATCCAAAACTAGGTGCATTGTACAGAAACAAATCCTGCCTAAGGCCTACAGTAAAGGAAAAGATTGTACAGCAAATGCTGATGCCAATCATTGATTATGGGGATGTAGTATATGCATCTGCACCGCAATCCCACATTAATAAACTCAATACATTGTATAACTCGTTCTGCCGATTTGTGCTACAATGTAATTACAGGACCCACCATTGTGACGTGCTAAAAGAACTATACTGGCTGTCGCTGGAATCCAGACGCACCCTTCATCTTTCCAGCCTTCTGGGAAGCTCCCGCCCTACATGAGCAGAATGATCTCCCCGGCTGTGCCCACCTCCTATAAATTTCGATCCAGTACCAGCACTTTATTTAGTCTACCTCAATACAAAAAGAAAGCAGCCCAATCCTCTTCTCCTACAGAGCGCCGCAATTGTGGAACGACCTCCCGCACAATTTAAAATCTTTCCCAAGCCTAAAGTCCTTTAAGAGATCCCTCTCTACATACCTCAAAATAGAATGCACGTGTTATGGTTGATTATATATTTCCTACCTGTTCTATGTTAAATTTTGTATTTATTGTGTATTAATATTGTTTTTGTATTTTATTGTACCCTAATGTAACAATGCAATGTTTTGTGGACCCAGGACATACTTGAAAACGAGAGAAATCTCAATGTATCTTTCCTGGTAAATATTTTATAAAATAAATATAAGCCCTAAATAATAATAAATAAATAATAATTATGTTCCCCCCATTGTTGACGTCGGCGGAGACAGAGACAGAGACAGAGACAGAGGCGAGGGACCTCGGTGCTGGAGAGAGTTAAGAATTTTTTTTTTTTTAACCCTTTCAACACTGGGGGAAGGAAGGCAGACAATAACTCTAGGGCAGAGGGAAACTATAGCATTAAACATTAAGTACATTCCTTCCCCCTTATATCCAGGAGAAGTATTCATGCACCTTAGTTGCCTAATTAGTAATCTTGGTCTTTTATGTTATCTAATTTTCTATTGTTCTTAATACTCTTAACCTTATTTGTAAACTTTTAAACTATTATATTGTTGTCTTTGTACAAATACAGCTACTGTACATATCACTAATCAGAACTAATGATAGTGACCCAGGGTAATCCTGTCAAACATGATATACAAGGCATACTGTAAAAATCCTTGCTGTCAATAGAAACCTTGATTAGATCAGAAAGCTAACTTGCAAACGAAAGAAGATAAAGCTTGGGAATGTTCTGTGAATCAAAACACACAGACACACAGAAACACATGATATGTATAGTTTTAAAGCCCATGAAGTTTGTAATTTAAAGCAGACTATATGGGATTCAGCATTCAGCTCCTGAGCCAAACTGAAAACTATCTCTGAACATTCGGAATAGCTGTAGGTACAAGATGGCTCTGAGAATATTCCTGATGGCTTGTAACTTTTTAAATTTTGAATAATTTAAGCAGGGTTCAAAATTGTATGTCCTGAGCCAAGCCTAAAATGTACTCATCACCTCACAATGCCCATGAACAGCACTTTTTATGCATGGCATTTGTGTGTAATTGGAAGGATGCAGGGCCGGCGCTACCTGTAAGGTGACCTAGGCAGCCGCCTAGGGTGCAACTTAGCTGGGGGCGCCGGATCCCTGCGCCCGGAATCACCGGTGCAGCTCCTCATGCTGCGCCGCCTGAGCGCTTTTACAAACCTCAGGCGGCGCAGCACTGCTGTATGGAGGGCAGACAGATTTGAGTGACCGGCCGGAGGGAAGCTCCCTCCTTCCGGTCTCTCGATGTAGCGTGGCCGGGCGGCGCGGAACGCGGGACAGGAACCTCTGTTTCCTGTACCCGGCCGGTGGCGGACTGAAAGGAAGTGCTCACTGAGTGGCCACGCTACACAGGCAGGAGGGAAGAGGAGGGTAAAGACCACTAGGGGAGGGGAGGGGAGGGGAAGGGGGTAAGGACCACTAGGGGAGGGGGGTAAGGACCACAGGGGAGGGGAGTAAGGTGGGAGGAGTAAGGAAACACAGGGGAGGGGGGAGGGACCACTGGGGGAGGAGGTGGGGGAGTAAGGACCACTGGGAGGGTGGGTGGGAAGTAAGGACCACTGGGGGAGGAGAAGGGGAGTAAGGACCACTGCGTGGGGAGGGGGATGGGGGAGTAAGAACCACTGGGGGAGGAGGGGAGAGTAAGGACCACTGGGGGAGGGTGGGTGGGTGGAAAATAAGGACCACTGTGGAAGGGGGGTGAAGGAACATAGGGGAAGGGGGGGTGGGGAGTAAGGACCACTGAGGGGCCGAGTAAGGACCACTGAGGGAGGAGGGGGAGAGGTCCACTAAGGGGTTTGGGAGAGGGAGGACCACCTAAGGGGGAAGAGGCCACAAAGGGGAGGAGGAGTAGGAGGAGGACTCAAGGGGAAGAGATGACCAATGGGGGGTGGAGATTACCACTTTGGGGGTGGGGGAGGAGGGGAAGGTCTACTAAGGGGTTTGGGAGAGGGAAGACCACTAAGGGGTTTGTCTATAGCCTGTGCCTGTAGGCTTTTTAATGTAAACACACTGTCTTTTCAGATAAGACACTTTGTGAAGACTGGCGTTGGCCCATATGGCTGGGCATTGTGATGTCACATGGTGGGCAGGACATATGGGGGGGTGGGGGCAAATTCCTTGCACCGGCCCTGGAAAGATGTATTTTTGTGGAGTGAGAATGCAGGGGAATATATGGTGTGTGTGTGTGTGTGAATGTTTAGGGGTATATGCAGACCTTTTTCCTTCCTATGCCTGCTTTTACCCCTTCCCATCACCAGAACACCTTCAGATCCCTGTCTATTTTGCTTTGCTACTGCCATTTTCCTACTGTTACCCTCTTGCCATTCCTCTTCTCATCCATGTTTTGTCACCTTTTCTCATGCCGATTACTTACTTCATCCATGTTGCCTCTTCAAATTCTTATTCATGTCACTGATCTCCATGTTCCTTCTAACCCCCATCTCTATCTGTACCTTCATCTTTACCTGTGTCTCCCCATCTCATGGAAATCACTTCCAGCATTTGCAATCCCCATCTCTCCATGTGCATCTAATCCTCATCTCTTCCTGTGTCGCTATGTTTTCATGTTTTCCCATCTCCCCAGGTGTTTGTGTTTCTATCTCTCCTTGTGTTCTAATCTCTGTCTGCATGTATTTGTGTCCCCTTCTTTCCTTGCGTCCCTATCTCTTCCTATCCTATTTGTTATTTAATACAAGGTCCCCTTCCACTGGATTACTAGGGACAGCTCTTCCCTGGTTTCCAGTGGAGCTATGCAGCCACAGAGGAGCTAGTCTTTAGCAAGTTTTAAGCAGAACTCCCTTGCAGCTTGCACTTTAGTGAATTAGCTGCAATCAAGTGTGTGTGTGTGTGTAAATTTGTGGGGTTGGATAGGCTGTGGGGTGAGCATTTATAATAAAGATTATCACCTGTCTCTCCCTCTCTTGTGAGCGCCTGCATTGGAGCATTGTCGTGGTAACCTGCAACAATGCTCTGATAGCTGGGGCTTTTGAGAAGACCTGCCAAAGGTGGAAACTGGAGCCTTCTGGACTCCCTCTTTACTATAAAAGCCAGAAGTGGCGTGTGTGTGTGTATTCCAGCAATACCCCATTCTTGGAAGGACCTACTCTAGCAGCCTAATGCTTGCTCTTATGAGATTAATCCACTTACTTGGGAAATACTTCCTTAAGGCAGTGTCAGTTCCTTGACTCTGGTGATTGGTTTGCTGTCTCTTGTTCTCCAGTTTGCTCTTGACTCCGGCTTGTGTTTTCGTTTATTTTGACTTCTGGCATCCTCTGAACCTTGGCTTCCCACGACTATTCTCCTGGTTTATCTGTTCCTGTACCGTGACTCGGAGTCTACCCTGCACAGCCCCCATGCACCGACTCACAGGCCAGGAGAATTCTCACCTGACCACCTCGGCCTGTGTTTTCTTTCAAGGGTGAGCATACATCTCTGCCTGCCGGACTCCCAACCCAGGTAAGCCCTGACACTGTGGAGCCAGACTGAGCCCATCATCAGCCTCTTGTCCTCATCTGGTGGTAAGTAGGCAATCCAATATATTATTAGTGGCACTAATCTCTAATTTACCTCACATTAAATGGATACTATAGTCACCAGAAGCACTACAGCATAACGTAATGGTTCTGGTGTCTATAGCCTGTGCCTGTAGGCTTTTTAATGTAAACACACTGTCTTTTCAGATAAGACACTTTGTGAAGACTGGCATTGGCCCATATGGCGGGGCATTGTGATGTCACATGGTGGGCAGGACATATGGGGCGGCAAAAAATTTTTTTGCCTGAGGCGACAAAAATCTTTGCACTTGCCCTGGAAAGATGTATATTTGTGGAGTGGGAATGCACGGGAAGTATTGCCCAAGTAAGTGGATTAATCTCATAAGAGCAAGCATTGATCTATTTGGATTTTGCCAAGGCATTTGATACAGTTCCACACAATAGATTAGTGTTTAAACTCAAGGAAATCGGTCTAGATGAAAATGCTTGTTCTTGGGTAGAACATTGGCTTAAAAACAGAGTACAAAGAGTTGTTGTTAATGGTAAATTTTCAAGCTGGACAGAGGTGGCAAGTGGTGTCCCTCAGGGCTCTGTTCTGGGACCCCTTCTATTTAATATGTTTATAAATGATCTTGAAGAAAGCATTGAAAGTCATGTTTCAGTGTTTGCAGATGACACAAAACTTTGTAAAATAATACAATGTGAGCAAGATATTACTTTGCTGCAGAGGGATTTAGATAGACTGGGGGACTGGGCACTCAAATGGCAGATGAAATTTAATGTTGAAAAATGCAAAGTTATGCACTTCGGCGTAAAGAATACACAAGCAACGTATACCCTTAATGGAAGCGAATTAGGGATAACAACACACGAAAAGGACTTGGGAATTGTTATAGACAACAAACTATGTAACAATGTGCAATGTCAATCAGCAGTGGCCAAGGCCAGTAAGGTATTGTCATGAATGAAAAAGGGCATTCATTCTCGGGACGAGAATATCATTTTTGCCTCTTTATAAATCACTGGTAAGACCACATATTGAATATGCTGTGCAATTTTGGGCACCTGTTCTAAAGAAGGCTATTATGGCACTAGAAAAAGTGCAGAGGCGGGCTACAAAATTGATAAAAGGAATGGAACATATCAGCTATGAAGAAAGGCTAACAAATTTAAACCTATTTAGTTTAGAAAAACGTCGCCTGAGAGGGGATATGATAACATTATACAAATATATTCGGGGCCAATACAAACCATTGTGTGGAAATCTATTCACAAAGCGGACTTTACATAGTACACGAGGCCATGCGTTTAGACTGTAAGAAAGAAGATTTTGTCTAAGGCAAAGGAAAGGTTTTTTTTTTTTTACTGTAAGAACAATCAGGATGTGGAATTCATCTGCCTACAGATGCTCAAACAGCTACTAGATGCATACTTGCAAAAACAGAATATTCAAGGATATAATCTTTCAATGTAGGGTAATAACTGCTTGATCCAAGGATAAATCTGACTGCCATTCTGGGGTCAAAACTTTTTTTCCTAGCTTGTTGCAAAATTGTGCTTCAAACTGTTTTTTTTTGCCTTCTTTTGGACCAACCGCAAATAAAACAAATGTGAGGAAGGCTGAACTTGATGGACGCAAGTCTCTTTTCAGCTATGTAACAGTTCTGTTTTCTGTCTTGGTTCATTTCTACTGCTTAGGCAGTTTTTTTTTGTATTGGGCTGTTATATCTTATGCCCCTTTTTTCCTACTACATTGCCTAATCTTTCATTTTATTACTTTCCCTGTCTGGTGTGGCTGTGGCTGTGGACAGTCGCCGGAAAGCAGTTGTCCGACCGCCTCCCGTGCTGACCGTCAGGACTGCGGGGTAAGACTCCAGCGGTCCCCACATGTTCCTCGCTGGCTTCCCGCCCGCCGGCATTGTACGTCGAGTGGGAGCACCCGGTCTGACTGGGTATGGAACTTCTCTGTTAGTGGGAGCGTCTGCTTTCGAGCGCCCATCCCCCCTCCTCCCGCGACTGCGTGATCGGACCGGTGGGGTGTTTGACTCTGTGCCAGGTTGCCGCGTATGGCATTCTGGCCTTAAAGGTGTAGTGCATATTTATGTATATATATATATATATATATTTTTTTTTTTCTTTGGGCTGCTCAGCGTTCCTGCCCTACTTCCTTGTTGGGAGGTCACTTCTGCTTGTTCACTTGTATCTTCTCTGCATGCTTTATACTATTAAAGTTCACTGTGCATTACATGTGCATGGGACCCTATCTGGATCACTGCCTCTTTCACTGACATAAGTCTGGTCTGGGGACCCTCTGCATCTCGGTCTCTGCATGCCCTTTCAGCCCACCTGCATGTGAAACTGTGAAGGATTTCCGCTACTGCCTGCATATATCACTGGGCATGTGCCCATATACTGGCCTGCTTTGTCTGTGCCCCTTTGATTGGCCTGCGCTGTCTGTGCCCCATGATTTGGCCTGTGCGGTCTGTGCCATATTACGCATGATATTGGCCTGGTGGCTCCATACCCTGGACCCGTGTTGTTGAGCCTGCATGCGCTTACTACTTGCCTCTGCCAATACGAGGGATGCGGCCCCTACTGCCTGCTAGTGATACCTGTCCTCTATCTCCTTAGGTATCTCATAGCATCACCTCCGGCACTATGGAAGCCTCTACACTGGAGCAGAATTTGCAGGCATTGATTAATGCGGCTGTGGTCGCCTCTGTGGAGAAAGCCCTGGCTAGGGTCCTCCCTCAGCCACAACTGTAACGGGGTGGTAGAGGAACCCCCCGCTTGGCAGACGACTCGGCTGAGTCAGACTCTCAGGAGCGAGAGCAGGCAAGTGCGCAAATGTGCTATTGGAAGGGTGAAGGCCCTGAACCAC
>OW240921.1:46477400-46489611 GCA_933207985.1 Pelobates cultripes | reverse complement strand
CCAATTGGCACTGGGAGGATGAAGACGCGCCGGCGACAGAGGCCCTCACAGCAGTGATGGGGGACGACACCTTCCTGGACACTATAGGAGAGCCTCTGTTTGACCCCCGGTCTATCCGGCACCCCAGATCCTCAGAATGGTCACTGCCCGACCACTTGGCACAATTCATGAACTACTGGGTCCGCAGACATTTTGAAGGCTGGACCTGAAGGACGCTTACCTCTCCGTCCCGGTGGACGAAGACTGTCACAGATTCCTCCGCTTCATCTGGAAAGGTGATCCATGCCAATTCACGTGCCTCCCCTTCGGCCTCAGCTCGGCCCCGTGGTGCTTCACCAAGCTCCTGAAGCCGGTGGTCGCTCGACTCAGGTCGGAGGGCGTCCGTTGTATAATACATCTGGACGACTTGCTGATCTTCTGCGAGGATGTCAGACACACTCTGCGATCTCCTTATTGGAACACCTGGGGTTTTTAGTCAATCTGGAGAAATCGGCCATAGAGCCTTCCCAGACGGTGGAGTTCTTGGGTTTCGAAGTGGATGCGAAAGAGTGCTTTCTACGTCTGCCTCTGGCCAAGATAGCAACCATTCAGAAGGAGATAAGAAGGACCTTACAGCAAGACCGGATTCCCCTTCATATGTTAGCTCGCATGGTGGGTCTCCTCTCGGCCTCGATTCAGGTAATCTACCCGGGCCCGCTGCATTACAGGGCCATGCAACGGCTGAAGGCTCATTTTCTGCGCAGATGATTACCCTGTCTCCAGATGTGAAGACCAAACTGCGCTGGTGGCTCCTGCATATGTCCGCCTGGAACGGCAAGGCGATATTCAGACTTAACCCGGATTTCGTGCTGGAATCAGATGCGAGTCTTTGGGGCTTGGGTGCCACTTGCGCGACCAGGTCCATGGGGGGCCCGTGGTCAGACAGGGAATCGGAATTCCACATCAATTGCCTGGAGTTGATTGCGGGTTCATTTGCGATTCGGAGCCTGGCGAACCACCTGTCAGACTGCTGCGTCCTCCTTCGGATGGACAATGTCTCAGCGGTGCAGTACATCAACCGCTTGGGGGGGGCGCTTGGTCTCGAACACTATCAGAGGTGACGAAGGAGATTTACAGCTTCTGTTTCCAGACATTGGAGGGATGCCAGCGATTGGAAACTCCTTTGACCCATCTTCCTCGAACACACAAATCAGAGGGGTCCGTTCACGGGGGATCTATTTGCCTCCAGGACGAATCACCAGGTCCAGGCATACTTCAGCTGGCTCCTGGATCCAGCATGCGCGGCAGTGGATGCCTTTCTCCAAGCGTGGCCTTCGCGGGGAGTGTATGCATTTTCTCCATTTGCTATGATTCCCAGGGTTTTGCTACAAGTTCGACATCAGCATGTGTCCTTGGTGTTACTGACTCCGCTATGGCAGAGTCTGGCCTGATTTCCGGAGCTCTTGGATCCCTCCCATCGAGATCCTCTGCTCTTATCGTGCCCTCCTATGCTCCTCTTGGACTCCCGGGGCAACCCCCACCCCCTGATGAGGGACGGCCACCTGCTCTTGGTGGCCTGGACTCTTTCAGGGGTTCCTGGAATGTCGAGGCGCTATCGCAGTCAGCTAAAGACCTTCTCTGGGATTCCTGGGCTCCCGGGACGAGAAGATGCTATCTCTCGGCGTGGGGTTCATGGTGTCGGTGCCTGGAACGGGATACCGATCCCTTTACAGGCCCTGTAACTAGTGTGCTGAATTTTTTTTTTTGTCTCACCTCTTCATCCTGGGTTGGTCGTATCGGTCGGCTATCTCAGCGGCGCATGTCCCACTTAGAGGTCTTCCCATCGGCCAGGATCCGTTAGTCTGCAGACTTCTTCATGGGATGAGGTTGGCACGACCACTAGTGCCCAAGTACTCCGTCCTCTGGGACGTATGCGCGGTTTTAGCGTTCCTTCAGGATTGGCCAGATAATCAGGACCTTTCCCTAAAACCGCTTTCGGCCAAATTCGCTCTTATTGTGTCTGGTCTCGTTCAGACGTGTTTCTGATATTCGGGCCTTCGATGTCGACTCCTTTTCTCCTGAGGGGGTCACCTTCAAAGTGGTTAGACGTACCAAGTCAGACGCGACTTCTGTCTCTTACCCTTACTTTCGGGATTCGCCAAAACTCTGTGTGGCAAAGACTCTGGCTCATTATGTAGCGATTACCGCTCCTCTGCTCATTCTGGCCAGTTGTTGATCTCGTATGTCAGACCTCACAGACCGGTCTCGTCTCCTACCCTGGCTCGATGGTTACTGTCACTAGCGGGAGTAAAGGCGTCCTTCAGAGCGCATTCAGTTAGAGGCACAGCGGTTTCTGGGGCCTTCATGGCGGGCACCTCCCTTCAGGACATTTTGCGTTCAGCAGACTGGTCCCGTGAAGATACATTCCGCCAATTCTATTTTAGACCGTCGGACCATGCTTCTTTTGCTTTGCTGTCGGAGAGTTAAAACAGCAAATATGAAGCCTCCTGTCATGTTATAAAATTGTAGATTATACTAGCTTTAGTGTAACTATAATCTTAATTTTATTAGTGACAGGAGGCAAATATTTCCCTCACAGTTTTTTTTTTTTTCTCCTTTCCCCTGTTGGTTGTTTGGTTGGCTTGACTGATCTTCTGTTGTTCACATGGTCTCCTGGGCTAGGGTTGCTAGTTTGGTTAGATACCTAGGGGGATTAGAGTGTATCGGGGAGATTTTACTGTCAGTAATTTTGATGGGATTAATGTTTTTGTACTGTCAGTACTTGATGGTTTTCTTGTTTTTATCAGTACATTTCGTTCACTAATCAGTGTTTTTCGACTCTGTTTATCTCATTTCAGTCTAATGATTCGGCTACAGATCATAGCACCTACTATCCTGCAGGATAAAAGTCAAGATTCCAGCCTCTGTTCCACGCTTTTTTTTTTTTGGAAGGCATTCATCGTTATGTTTTGTTTTTTCTGTTCTTGTATATTTGGTTTTGTTATGTACCTTTGATACCGGAGAAACTGACGGAAGCAAAGCACAGAGAGATGGACACAGGTTTCTTCAGGAAGGAAGAGATTCTTTATTGGATCACTGATCGGGACTCAGAGGGACTAATGTCACCAAAAATACAGCAAGTTCTGAGCCCTGAACAATAGTGCAGGCTCCCTATACAGGCACATAACTCCTCCCATATTAAGCTCCACCCGCACATTCTCTTGACCAATCATTACAAATAAGAATTAACTTCCTGCTTGACCGCATGGCTTGTCCAGCACAATGGAGGAGGGGAATACTACATCCTGTATTCTTGCACATGCTCCGTACACTACTGATCGTATCTTGCCTCGTGCAACCAACTGATCGATACGTCAGCATATGCACGTACACATGCCACGTGGTAATCTCGGCCTACTAAATTTATTTTTACCGAGATTCCACCACATTCCCCCCTTTGATGCCTCTTGATATTTTACAATTACTTGAGGCATCACTTAACCTTGGTTTGCATACACCACAAGTTACCTTTGAACCAGACCAGACTTATCCTACGATGTGAATCTTCAACACTCGTCTTCCTGCATTGGTTCTCCCTGATCTAGAGCCTTATATTTATAAATTGCCATTATCTGTGCAGCAGCCTTCCTCTCTGCTATATTTTCTATCAGGCTTTGCACAGACCTAACTACTAAGGGTATAAGACACGGCAGGAGTAGACACAACATTAAAATCAGTAGGACTCCACCTACCACTGCCTTAAGCCCTCCAAACCACTCATACCAGCTACCAAACCAACTACTTGGATTGTACCCTTTCCATACCTGAGTAGGCACATGCGCTAGTTTAACCATATGGCTAGTAAGCTCAGCTATTGCTTGCCCTTCGTCATCTATTTGAAGACAGCAATTGCTCAGGTTAAACTTCCCACATACACCTCCCTCTACTGCCAAAAGATAATCCAAGGCTAATCTATTTTGGTAAACTGCTGTCCTCATCCTGGTATTATGCTTCGCTAGAAGATTGAGCGCTTGTGATGTCTCGTTAGTAATGATCTCAACCACCGCCTGTAACCTTATAATGCGGTTGAGCATATAAATAGGGGTTCTATAACCAAAGGTACCATCCTCTGCCCACGTGGCTGGCCCATAATAATCTATAATACGCTGGGGAGGCCATTCATTATCTTCCCAGGCACCTATCTCTATGGGTCCCCTTTTCTTCCTATGATTCACATCATACACTTTAACACCTAAAGTCTCACCTGTTTCAATAGGCAACAAGAAGAAGGATGGTTTTAACATACCCAACACACATGCCCCTTCCCAGTCCTGTGGTAACTCCGAATAGGCCTTCTTACCACAGATCCAGTACAAATTCGCTGGGGCTCTCCAGTTAGATGTGATGGATAGATCAAACCATACGTCCTTTAAATTGGCATATCTTGCAAACGGGTTAGATGGTTCTGAGACATTTGAAGCCGACCACCAAGTTGTATTCTTTGTATCATCATCATAAGCTTTTTGCCCTAGACAAGTTAATTCTCCTACAGAAGTATTATACATCATTCCTTTCCTCGCTATGCAAACATAACCTATGATGGAGGTCTTCAATCTCCACTCAGATTTACCTCTAACACTCATATGATAGTTGGCTTGTGTAGATATTAATTGGTCAACTGCCTCAGAACCGGACATTACCTCCTTTGCTTCCCAAGGCCATTGGTCTCCCATGTTAGTACCTCCACACACATAGCAGTTGGTAACATTAAGACTACCGGCAATACTCTCGGCTAAATCAATGAACAAGTTTTTAGCATTATGGGGGATCTTATTATCTATGCTCATCTCTTCATAAAAGGAATAGTATACTTGATGAGTTTGGGAGGTTACCGTATCAGTCTCTATCCCTATAAACAATATTGTCCCAGGGTCTAAACCCGTCCCATATATTTGAAACCCAAATAAATTACCATATTTATCTAAGAACTTGTCAGGGTTATTTATAAGTATATGGATTGAATTGCATTCCATAGACTTACAATATGGATCAGTAGGCAACTTAGTCACAATCATGTCCTTGTCTGCTGTCTGTCCCCAAGTCGCCCACCCCACACAAGACCAATATGGGCAGAAGTTATAATCTCTATTTGGGCATCTTGGACTTACATATTTATTTTTACTACTGGGACAAATATATTTATCGTTAGACCCATACGTCCTCTCCCATCTAAGATCCCCACATACATTCCACGGCTTTCTACCACTTGATATTGCTTTACACGCATCAAATAGCAGAGCACCTGAAGAATATACGGATTTTAATACCGTCTTATTAATTAGGGTCCCCTGAGAATCTCCATTTCTGAGAGTCAACCAAATTGTACGGGGTTGATACTCAGGACTGAAGCACTTAGGTTCTCCTACTCCTAAATGACACACACTATATTCTATATTTAAGTATCTACATCTTGATACATCTCCTTTACACTCATATTGCGAATGCCAAATTAGGGTCTGGGATATATGGTTACCTGTTCTTGTAGTCTTAATGCATACCTCACAGCTAGGAGTGTTGGTACCTCTACCTTCCTGAATATAAAAATACACATAAATAAACATTATTAAAAATACATCTTTCGTCGTCATCCTCAGTCTTCGTCCGTGCGAAGGCACCTTAGCTTCCAGGATGTAAGGACTGCAGGGAATGGAGTTCTGCTCGTCTTCACAGGGGTCCCCTCAAGACTTTCCCTGACTTATACACTCGTTGGTGAGTGGACAGGCTTTATTATGGCCTTCTCACTCACTTACCAAGTCTCTGAAACAATAAAATTTGTAATCTACAAGGTTCCTCGTCACTCCGACTGAGTCGTGCGTTTTAACCGGATCTTGCAGGGATTCTCTGGATTTGCTGTAACTTGCCAGGAATCGGCTGCTGCTGGTTTAACCCTGGAGTGATGTATCCACGGAGCCACTTCGGCTACTTTTATCGCTGTAGGGGTAGACAGAAGAACAACATAAGGACCTCTCCACTTGGGCCCTAACGGCACATTATTCCACTCTTTAATCCACACTTGGTCGCCTGGGTGGTAACTATGAATTGGGGGATAAATATTCACAGGTAATCTATCTTGTACCCATTTCTGTACCTCCTCCATAGTCTTACCCAACCCTACAACCTGCTGCCGGGTAATTCCTTCTCCCAACTGACTCAAATCCCCCCTTAAGTTACCAAGCACGGGAGGTGGTCGCCCGTACATGATTTCAAAAGGAGAGAGGCCCATCCTTCTGGTAGGTGTACTACGGATTCGCAATAGAGCTATGGGCAAGAGAACGTTCCACTTAAGTTGGGTTTCCTGACACATTTTAGCCAACTGATTCTTAATAGTTCTATTCATTCTCTCTACCTTACCAGAACTCTGGGGTCTATATGCCGTATGAAGCCTCCACTTTATACCAAGCATATGAGTCAATTGTTGTAGGCACTGATGAACAAAAGCTGGACCATTGTCCGATCCTATAGAGCAGGGTAGTCCATATCGGGGTATTATTTCTCGTAGCAGGAATCTCACGACTTCTCCTGCTTTCTCTGTACGAGTAGGACATGCTTCTACCCAGCCTGAATAGGTGCACACCACTACCAGCAGGTAGCGATGTCCACCCGATTTAGGCATCACTGTATAGTCAATTTGTAAATCGGACATGGGAAGTCCCCCCATAAACTGGACTCCTGGTGGCTTTACTGGTCCTTGTCTTGCATTATTTTTAGCACACGTTACACATCTACGTACAATGGCCTGAGTCAAGTTGGACAATCTTGGTATGTAGAAATGTTTTCTGAGAGATTCTTCTGTACTGTCTCTCCCAGAATGTGTCCCGTTATGATAGTTTTGGACAATTTCTACCGCTAGTGATGCTGGAATAACTATTCTTCCATCTTCTAACTGATACCATTTGTTCTCCAAATACTTTCCAGGTTCAGTCCTTAACCACTCCTCTTCTTGAGCTGTATAAATTGGAGTCCATTGAGACAGTGGAGTTGGTATAAGAGCAGCTATATGCCCCACATATTCCTGTCTTCCTGATTCAGCAGCACGCTTAGCTGCACTATCTGCCATCCGATTCCCTTTGGTTACATCACCATCTCCTCTCAGATGCGCCCGACAATGTATAATACCGACTTCTTTCGGCTCCCACACTGCTTCCAATAGTTGTAGGATCTCAGCTGCGTATTTGATTTCTTTGCCTTCTGAATTCAATAGTCCTCTTTCTTTATACAAAGCTCCGTGGGCATGAGTGGTTAAAAACGCATACTTGGAGTCCGTGTAGATGTTCACTCTTAAACCTTCAGCCAATTGTAACGCTCGTGTCAGTGCTATCAATTCTGCCTTTTGTGCTGATGTTCCTTTTGCCAGTGGCCGAGCTTCTATCACCTTGTCTATCGTTGTTACTGCATATCCTGCATAGCGGATCCCTTCTTTTACATAACTACTGCCGTCGGTGTAATATTGAACATCAGGGTTCTGGATGGGAAAATCACGAAGATCTGGTCTACTTGAAAATACTTCATCCATTACTTCCAAACAATCATGTTGACTTTCAATAGGTTGTGGCAAAAGGGTAGCTGGATTTAAGGTATTTACAGTCTCTAAATACACTCTTGGGTTTTCACACAACATTGCTTGATACTTGGTCATACGGCTGTTACTAAACCAATGATTTCCTTTGTAATCCAACAACGTCTGTACTGCATGTGGAACTCGTACATAAAGTTCTTGACCCAGAGTGAGTTTATCGGCTTCAGCTACTAGCAGGGCGGCTGCAGCTACAGCTCTTAGACAAGGTGGAAGTCCGCTGGCCACTGCATCCAGTTGCTTAGACATGTAGGCAACAGGTCTTTGCCATGATCCCAAGTACTGTGTCAATACTCCCACAGCCATTCTTCTTTGCTCATGTACATACAGGTAGAATGGCCGTGTGTGGTCAGGTAGACCTAATGCTGGGGCACTCATCAAAGCCCTCTTCACATCTTCGAATGCCGTTTGCTGTTCTTGAGTCCATAAGAAGGGGTCGTGCTCTGTACCTTTGATAGCTGCATACAGAGGTTTTGCCAGTATCGCGTAGCTGGGAATCCATATCCTACAGAAGCCTGCTGCCCCCAAGAATTCTCGCACTTGTCTTCTATTCCTGGGTATCGGTATTTGGCACACAGCTTCTTTTCTCTCTGGCCCCATAATTCTTTGACCTTCAGAGATATGGAATCCCAGATATTTGACAGTTGGCAAACACAACTGAGCCTTCCTTCTTGACACCTTGTATCCTGCCTTCCAGAGAATGTGTAGTAGATCGTGCGTTGCTTGCTGACATACTTCCTTTGTAACTGCTGCTATCAACAAGTCATCTACATATTGTAATAATACACACTCTCCTGGGATAGACTCGAAATCTAGTAGATCTTGACTTAGAGCTGAACCAAATAGGGTAGGTGAATTTTTAAACCCCTGGGGCAATCTTGTCCAGGTCATTTGGCGTTTCGAGCCCGTTACAGCATTTTTCCATTGGAAAGCGAAGATACATTGGCTTTCTGCGGCAATTCGGAGGCAAAAGAAGGCATCTTTGAGATCTAAGACTGTAAAGTAAGTAGCCCCGCCCGGAATTAAAGCAAGCAGGTTATATGGATTGGGCACGACTGGATGTATACTAACAACCGCATCATTGACTGCTCTCAAGTCCTGCACAGGTCGATACTCATCTGTACCGGGCTTTTGAACAGGCAGCAATGGGGTGTTCCAGGGGGAAGTACAGAATTTTAGGATACCATACCGTATGAACTTATCCAGATAAGATTGGATGTTCTTCTTAGCCTTCTGCGGAATATGATATTGTCTCAGGCTTACTGGATAAACCCCAAGTTTTAGTTCGATTTTAATAGGTGGAATATTGCGGGCCAGTCCTGGTGGGTTGTTCTCTGCCCAAACTCCTGGTATGTTAAATAAGGATTCATCACTCCTCGGGTTTTGGCTAGTCAACACTGTATAAAGTCGCCACTCTTCTTCCTTTGGTACGGACAATGTCATAATACCTGAGGGTCCATTAAACTTTAAGGATGTTGTTCCATTTGGTAGGAACGTAATCTGCGCTTGTAATTTGGATAGCATATCACGTCCCAGCAATTGGACTGGACACTCAGGCATATAAAGGAATTGATGTTTTACTACGTGGCCTCCCAATGTACAGAGTCGACTTTTAAGAACCGGTTTTTCAGCACTTCTTCCAGTTGCTCCTATTACAGTAATAGTTCTTCCAGATGGAGGAGCAACTTGATTAGTCACCACCGAATGTTCAGCACCAGTGTCGATCATAAACGCACTCCTTTTTCCCCCTATTGATACATCGACCATAGGCTCCGCTCGACCAAGGGGGATGGAGCCCGGTCGGTATCAATAGTCCTCCATGACCGTGTCAGCCAATCCCACAAAGTCCCTACCTTCTCTATCGCGGGACCTTTGCGCTGCTGGATAGTACCTATCTTCCCTTACACTTCCTCTGTTCCCATTACTCCCTCTATTACCATTACTCCCTCCGGGGCCTCCTCTACCTCTCGCTCTGCCTCTAAAGTTTCCGTAACCTGCCCTGGGTAAGTCTCTCTCATACTGCTCTCTTTGCGGACACTCGTTCCTCCAATGCCCTTCTTCCTTACAGTACGCGCACTGATTCCTACTCAAAGGCTCCCTATTCCATCTACCATCGCCTCTATCTGGGCCCCGTCTATCTACGCCTGCGATCGCTACCGCTAGCATATCTGCCTTTCTACGCATCTTGCGCTCTTCCTCTTTCTTACTTTCTGTTTCCCTATTCATATATACTTTGTTCGCTACCTCCATTAGTTGGGTGATAGACATACCTGCAAACCCTTCTAATTTCTGTAGCTTGCGCTTAATATCTCCGTAAGCTTGGCTGACAAAGGCGGAGTTTACCATTCGGGAATTATCAGCGTCTTCCGGATTAAAGGGGGTATACAAGCGGTATGCCTCCAATAATCGGTCATAAAAGACACTGGGCGCTTCATCACTTTTCTGAATCACCTCAACTGTCTTCGACATGTTAATAGCTTTCTTCCCTCCGGCTTTCATGCCAGCAATTATAGCATCTCTATAGGCTTTAAGTTGAGCCATATCTGCGCCATTTACATTCCAGTCAGGATCGGTGTTAGGGTAATGTGTTGCGGCCCATGCTGCCGGATTGGCTTGATTTAAAGCACGGGCTCTCTCCTCTAGCGCCTTAATGGCCGCTTGGTTAATCCTTGTCCTTTCCTCATTATTGAACAATGTCATTAATAACTGCTGGCAATCAGCCCATGTCGGGTTATGTGTCTGAACTATCGAGGTGAACAGATCGGTCATAGCTTGTGGTTTCTCAGTGTACGAGGAATTGTGGGTCTTCCAATTCAAGAGATCGGTAGTCGTGAACGGGACATATACGAAGACTGGGTCAGCATGTGCCATTTGACCTGCGGCATCGATATAGGCTGACCCAGGATTCAGACGAAGAGGCATCTGATAATGTTTTAATTGTTGGGTACCGGTCAGTTGTCGGGTTAGTATGGGGCTACGTGGAGGGGCGTCAGTTAAAGGTTCCGGTCGAGAGGTAATAGGGCATGAGGATGTGGGAACTTGATTTTGGGAAAAGTTAGTGAATAGTATACTCCGAGCCGAGCTAGAAGAAGCTTGACCGGAAGTTTGAAGTGGCGCCAAATCAGGATATTCAAATCTAATGGGGGTTGGTCCTGGTTCCGGAAGGGGAGTTTTAATACGAGGGGGGGTGGATTCTGTACTGGAGGAGGAAGCGGAAGTGGATGGGGGCAATAGGGGAAGGGGTGCAGAGCTTCCTGCATTCGCGTCACTTCCTCTTAAAGGAAAGTAAGGAGGCGGCAAAGGGATCTCGGACTCAGGGGGCGTGTCCAAAATGGGCCTAACACCAGTCCTAGTGGACAAACAAGTCCTGGCCACCATGAGGCGACATTGCTCCTCGTGGCATATCCGGATCCATTTTGGCGAGTCGTTTACGGCCTGCCCCAACAATCAATGTATGGAAACTGTCCGTAAAGTTCAGGCCTACCTGATACAGCCACGTGTACACGCTGTACCAGGGTTGGATCCAAACTGCCACGCGGCGGCCATGCCGCAACCAAAGTAGGCCACTCCCTAGTGCACAAAGTGACCAAGCGTACAGGAGACATTTTAACCCCAAAATCACATGTTTTGAATCCCTTTTTAAAATTCTTTACCATACAACCTAAGGGATCCGAAATCGTTGACTCTGACGCGCCCATACTTATCAATGGAACGTCGTTGACAACGAATACTATGCACGCGTTCTTATTCAACAGTCACACCCGTTTCCTCTGGCAACAGCACCACGTGGTACAGTTACCGAGTGAAAC
The DNA here is from genome assembly GCA_933207985.1 of Pelobates cultripes. Lineage (NCBI taxonomy): Eukaryota > Metazoa > Chordata > Amphibia > Anura > Pelobatidae > Pelobates > Pelobates cultripes. The sequence goes on along the minus strand of OW240921.1, from coordinate 46,478,190 downwards.
GTACACAATAACACAATAATCACTCAGGGAATTCCCGTACACACACAGCTGTTACACCAGTCACTAAATAATCAATATTATGCCCTTTGGCGAAACTATACAGTCACCCACGCTATAATTCTCTATATATGAATTACCCGTCTATAACACACCCCAGTAACATCGTCTTTTACTAGTATCGGTTACAGTACGGTTAGCATAGGTCAAAGCACAATTTAAGGTCACAATACAATTATTAGTGGTTACGGTGTTAAACATGCAATAGACGACAATGATTAGTACTTATATACGGTGTCAGTAAATATACAGGGTTATGGTACCGTGCACTATGATACAGCAACACACTATTAACACTCTCGCTAGACGGCTGAGCTCGCGCTATCTAACAAGATATACACTTTACTAACAATCTTTAACACATTTACAATCCCAACTAAACTATTGGCCAGTACCTTGAATGGACTACCTAAAACTATATACACCCGTTTTGGTTAGCCACACTGCCCAAACACCACATATAGCGAACTAGAGGGCGAAATTTACAAAATTGCCCTTCTAGTCTATTTACTCTATCAAAGTCTAGTGGGTTCCAAATTTACACGCCTTCCCACTTAGCCAAGATAGGTTGAGAGCTAGCGAACCGAATTTACACAGGCGCCGCTTAGTCTCCCGGTCCCTCCGACCTAGCGAGCGTAATATACACCCTAGAACGCTAGTCTAGACAAGACACCGGTGTCCGGCTAGGGCTATTTACACAGGACCCCGCCTGACTAACCAGATCAAAGCGGTC
>OW240921.1:46407694-46477300 GCA_933207985.1 Pelobates cultripes | reverse complement strand
GGATCTTGCAGGGATTCTCTGGATTTGCTGTAACTTGCCAGGAATCGGCTGCTGCTGGTTTAACCCTGGAGTGATGTATCCACGGAGCCACTTCGCTGTAGGGGTAGACAGAAGAACAACATAAGGACCTCTCCACTTGGGCCCTAACGGCACATTATTCCACTCTTTAATCCACACTTGGTCGCCTGGGTGGTAACTATGAATTGGGGGATAAATATTCACGGGTAATCTATCTTGTACCCATTTCTGTACCTCCTCCATAGTCTTACCCAACTCTACAACCTGCTGCCGGGTAATTCCTTCTCCCAACTGACTCAAATCCCCCCTTAAGTTACCAAGCACGGGAGGTGGTCGCCCGTACATGATTTCAAAAGGAGAGAGGCCCATCCTTCTGGTAGGTGTACTACGGATTCGCAATAGAGCTATGGGCAAGAGAACGTTCCACTTAAGTTGGGTTTCCTGACACATTTTAGCCAACTGATTCTTAATAGTTCTATTCATTCTCTCTACCTTACAGAACTCTGGGGTCTATATGCCGTATGAAGCCTCCACTTTATACCAAGCATATGAGTCAATTGTTGTAGGCACTGATGAACAAAAGCTGGACCATTGTCCGATCCTATAGAGCAGGGTAGTCCATATCGGGGTATTATTTCTCGTAGCAGGAATCTCACGACTTCTCCTGCTTTCTCTGTACGAGTAGGACATGCTTCTACCCAGCCTGAATAGGTGCACACCACTACCAGCAGGTAGCGATGTCCACCCGATTTAGGCATCACTGTATAGTCAATTTGTAAATCGGACATGGGAAGTCCCCCCATAAACTGGACTCCTGGTGGCTTTACTGGTCCTTGTCTTGCATTATTTTTAGCACACGTTACACATCTACGTACAATGGCCTGAGTCAAGTTGGACAATCTTGGTATGTAGAAATGTTTTCTGAGAGATTCTTCTGTACTGTCTCTCCCAGAATGTGTCCCGTTATGATAGTTTTGGACAATTTCTACCGCTAGTGATGCTGGAATAACTATTCTTCCATCTTCCAACTGATACCATTTGTTCTCCAAATACTTTCCAGGTTCAGTCCTTAACCACTCCTCTTCTTGAGCTGTATAAATTGGAGTCCATTGAGACAGTGGAGTTGGTATAAGAGCAGCTATATGCCCCACATATTCCTGTCTTCCTGATTCAGCAGCACGCTTAGCTGCACTATCTGCCATCCGATTCCCTTTGGTTACATCACCATCTCCTCTCAGATGCGCCCGACAATGTATAATACCGACTTCTTTCGGCTCCCACACTGCTTCCAATAGTTGTAGGATCTCAGCTGCGTATTTGATTTCTTTGCCTTCTGAATTCAATAGTCCTCTTTCTTTATACAAAGCTCCGTGGGCATGAGTGGTTAAAAACGCATACTTGGAGTCCGTGTAGATGTTCACTCTTAAACCTTCAGCCAATTGTAACGCTCGTGTCAGTGCTATCAATTCTGCCTTTTGTGCTGATGTTCCTTTTGCCAGTGGCCGAGCTTCTATCACCTTGTCTATCGTTGTTACTGCATATCCTGCATAGCGGATCCCTTCTTTTACATAACTACTGCCGTCGGTGTAATATTGAACATCAGGGTTCTGGATGGGAAAATCACGAAGATCTGGTCTACTTGAAAATACTTCATCCATTACTTCCAAACAATCATGTTGACTTTCAGTAGGTTGTGGCAAAAGGGTAGCTGGATTTAAGGTATTTACAGTCTCTAAATGCACTCTTGGGTTTTCACACAACATTGCTTGATACTTGGTCATACGGCTGTTACTAAACCAATGATTTCCTTTGTAATCCAACAACGTCTGTACTGCATGTGGAACTCGTACATAAAGTTCTTGACCCAGAGTGAGTTTATCGGCTTCAGCTACTAGCAGGGCGGCTGCAGCTACAGCTCTTAGACAAGGTGGAAGTCCGCTGGCCACTGCATCCAGTTGCTTAGACATGTAGGCAACAGGTCTTTGCCATGATCCCAAGTACTGTGTCAATACTCCCACAGCCATTCTTCTTTGCTCATGTACATACAGGTAGAATGGCCGTGTGTGGTCAGGTAGACCTAATGCTGGGGCACTCATCAAAGCCCTCTTCACATCTTCGAATGCCGTTTGCTGTTCTTGAGTCCATAAGAAGGGGTCGTGCTCTGTACCTTTGATAGCTGCATACAGAGGTTTTGCCAGTATCGCGTAGCTGGGAATCCATATCCTACAGAAGCCTGCTGCCCCCAAGAATTCTCGCACTTGTCTTCTATTCCTGGGTATGGGTATTTGGCACACAGCTTCTTTTCTCTCTGGCCCCATAATTCTTTGACCTTCAGAGATATGGAATCCCAGATATTTGACAGTTGGCAAACACAACTGAGCCTTCCTTCTTGACACCTTGTATCCTGCCTTCCAGAGAATGTGTAGTAGATCGTGCGTTGCTTGCTGACATACTTCCTTTGTAACTGCTGCTATCAACAAGTCATCTACATATTGTAATAATACACACTCTCCTGGGATAGACTCGAAATCTAGTAGATCTTGACTTAGAGCTGAACCAAATAGGGTAGGTGAATTTTTAAACCCCTGGGGCAATCTTGTCCAGGTCATTTGGCGTTTCGAGCGCGTTACAGCATTTTCCCATTGGAAAGCGAAGATACATTGGCTTTCTGCGGCAATTCGGAGGCAAAAGAAGGCATCTTTGAGATCTAAGACTGTAAAGTAAGTAGCCCCGCCCGGAATTAAAGCAAGCGGGTTATATGGATTGGGCACGACTGGATGTATACTAACAACCGCATCATTGACTGCTCTCAAGTCCTGCACAGGTCGATACTCATCTGTACCGGGCTTTTGAACAGGCAGCAATGGGGTGTTCCAGGGGGAAGTACAGAATTTTAGGATACCATACCGTATGAACTTATCCAGATAAGATTGGATGTTCTTCTTAGCCTTCTGCGGAATATGATATTGTCTCAGGCTTACTGGATAAACCCCAAGTTTTAGTTCGATTTTAATAGGTGGAATATTGCGGGCCAGTCCTGGTGGGTTGTTCTCTGCCCAAACTCCTGGTATGTTAAATAAGGATTCATCACTCCTCGGGTTTTGGCTAGTCAACACTGTATAAAGTCGCCACTCTTCTTCCTTTGGTACGGACAATGTCATAATACCTGAGGGTCCATTAAACTTTAAGGATGTTGTTCCATTTGGTAGGAACGTAATCTGCGCTTGTAATTTGGATAGCATATCACGTCCCAGCAATTGGACTGGACACTCAGGCATATAAAGGAATTGATGTTTTACTACGTGGCCTCCCAATGTACAGAGTCGACTTTTAAGAACCGGTTTTTCAGCACTTCTTCCAGTTGCTCCTATTACAGTAATAGTTCTTCCAGATGGAGGAGCAACTTGATTAGTCACCACCGAATGTTCAGCACCAGTGTCGATCATAAACGCACTCCTTTTTCCCCCTATTGATACATCGACCATAGGCTCCGCTCGACCAAGGGGGATGGAGCCCGGTCGGTATCAATAGTCCTCCATGACCGTGTCAGCCAATCCCACAAAGTCCCTACCTTCTCTATCGCGGGACCTTTGCGCTGCTGGATAGTACCTATCTTCCCTTACACTTCCTCTGTTCCCATTACTCCCTCTATTACCATTACTCCCTCCGGGGCCTCCTCTACCTCTCGCTCTGCCTCTAAAGTTTCCGTAACCTGCCCTGGGTAAGTCTCTCTCATACTGCTCTCTTTGCGGACACTCGTTCCTCCAATGCCCTTCTTCCTTACAGTACGCGCACTGATTCCTACTCAAAGGCTCCCTATTCCATCTACCATCGCCTCTATCTGGGCCCCGTCTATCTACGCCTGCGATCGCTACCGCTAGCATATCTGCCTTTCTACGCATCTTGCGCTCTTCCTCTTTCTTACTTTCTGTTTCCCTATTCATATATACTTTGTTCGCTACCTCCATTAGTTGGGTGATAGACATACCTGCAAACCCTTCTAATTTCTGTAGCTTGCGCTTAATATCTCCGTAAGCTTGGCTGACAAAGGCGGAGTTTACCATTCGGGAATTATCAGCGTCTTCCGGATTAAAGGGGGTATACAAGCGGTATGCCTCCAATAATCGGTCATAAAAGACACTGGGCGCTTCATCACTTTTCTGAATCACCTCAACTGTCTTCGACATGTTAATAGCTTTCTTCCCTCCGGCTTTCATGCCAGCAATTATAGCATCTCTATAGGCTTTAAGTTGAGCCATATCTGCGCCATTTACATTCCAGTCAGGATCGGTGTTAGGGTAATGTGTTGCGGCCCATGCTGCCGGATTGGCTTGATTTAAAGCACGGGCTCTCTCCTCTAGCGCCTTAATGGCCGCTTGGTTAATCCTTGTCCTTTCCTCATTATTGAACAATGTCATTAATAACTGCTGGCAATCAGCCCATGTCGGGTTATGTGTCTGAACTATCGAGGTGAACAGATCGGTCATAGCTTGTGGTTTCTCAGTGTACGAGGAATTGTGGGTCTTCCAATTCAAGAGATCGGTAGTCGTGAACGGGACATATACGAAGACTGGGTCAGCATGTGCCATTTGACCTGCGGCATCGATATAGGCTGACCCAGGATTCAGACGAAGAGGCATCTGATAATGTTTTAATTGTTGGGTACCGGTCAGTTGTCGGGTTAGTATGGGGCTACGTGGAGGGGCGTCAGTTAAAGGTTCCGGTCGAGAGGTAATAGGGCATGAGGATGTGGGAACTTGATTTTGGGAAAAGTTAGTGAATAGTATACTCCGAGCCGAGCTAGAAGAAGCTTGACCGGAAGTTTGAAGTGGCGCCAAATCAGGATATTCAGATCTAATGGGGGTTGGTCCTGGTTCCGGAAGGGGAGTTTTAATACGAGGGGGGGTGGATTCTGTACTGGAGGAGGAAGCGGAAGTGGATGGGGGCAATAGGGGAAGGGGTGCAGAGCTTCCTGCATTCGCGTCACTTCCTCTTAAAGGAAAGTAAGGGGGCGGCAAAGGGATCTCGGACTCAGGGGGCGTGTCCAAAATGGGCCTAACACCAGTCCTAGTGGACAAACAAGTCCTGGCCACCATGAGGCGACATTGCTCCTCGTGGCATATCCGGATCCATTTTGGCGAGTCGTTTACGGCCTGCCCCCAACAATCAATGTATGGAAACTGTCCGTAAAGTTCAGGCCTACCTGACACAGCCACGTGTACACGCTGTACCAGGGTTGGATCCAAACTGCCACGCGGCGGCCATGCCGCAACCAAAATAGGCCACTCCCTAGTGCACAAAGTGACCAAACGTACAGGAGACATTTTAACCCCAAAATCACATGTTTTGAATCCCTTTTTAAAATTCTTTACCATACAACCTAAGGGATCCGAAATCGTTGACTCTGACGCGCCCATACTTATCAATGGAACGTCGTTGACAACGAATACTATGCACGCGTTCTTATTCAACAGTCACACCCGTTTCCTCTGGCAACAGCACCACGTGGTACAGTTACCGAGTGAAACGTACACAATAACACAATAATCACTCAGGGAATTCCCGTACACACACAGCTGTTACACCAGTCACTAAATAATCAATATTATGCCCTTTGGCGAAACTATACAGTCACCCACGCTATAATTCTCTATATATGAATTACCCGTCTATAACACACCCCAGTAACATCGTCTTTTACTAGTATCGGTTACAGTACGGTTAGCATAGGTCAAAGCACAATTTAAGGTCACAATACAATTATTAGTGGTTACGGTGTTAAACATGCAATAGACGACAATGATTAGTACTTATATACAGTGTCAGTAAATATACAGGGTTATGGTACCGTGCACTATGATACAGCAACACACTATTAACACTCTCGCTAGACGGCTGAGCTCGCGCTATCTAACAAGATATACACTTTACTAACAATCTTTAACACATTTACAATCCCAACTAAACTATTGGCCAGTACCTTGAATGGACTACCTAAAACTATATACACCCGTTTTGGTTAGCCACACTGCCCAAACACCACATATAGCGAACTAGAGGGCGAAATTTACAAAATTGCCCTTCTAGTCTATTTACTCTATCAAAAGTCTAGTGGGTTCCAAATTTACACGCCTTCCCACTTAGCCAAGATAGGTTGAGAGCTAGCGAACCGAATTTACACAGGCGCCGCTTAGTCTCCCGGTCCCTCCGACCTAGCGAACGTAATATACACCCTAGAACGCTAGTCTAGACAAGACACCGGTGTCCGGCTAGGGCTATTTACACAGGACCCCGCCTGACTAACCAGATCAAACGGTCTTACTAAAGAGCGTTCGATCGAGCGGTGCGCCTTCGCTCCTTCCCTCCGACAGAGGGGGCAGATTCCATACACAGATTTAAACCCCTTTTGGGCCTACCGCACAATCGGTATACCCCTAGTGGGTCTGCCGTCTAAAACAGCAGTTGTCTTACCTCCTCGTTCCTGAACCTGAGTTCACACTCATCGACGGGGACACCCCAGCACTTCTTACGTAGAGGCCGATGATCTCCTGGACAACAGACCAGTGGCGCCGAGACGAAGGGAGGTCCACGCAGAAGTTCAGGGGTGCAGCCGTAGAGAACGTGGGCAAAGATAGACCGTCTCACGCCTCTGCCTCTCAGCTACCGTTGAACGATGAGCTTCCCGGCCAATGCACCAAATGATACCGGAGAAACTGACGGAAGCAAAGCACAGAGAGATGGACACAGGTTTCTTCAGGAAGGAAGAGATTCTTTATTGGATCACCGATCGGGACTCAGAGGGACTAATGTCACCAAAAATACAGCAAGTTCTGAGCCCTGAACAATAGTGCAGGCTCCCTATATAGGCACATAACTCCTCCCATATTAAGCTCCACCCGCACATTCTCTTGACCAATCATTACAAATAAGAATTAACTTCCTGCTTGACCGCATGGCTTGTCCAGCACAATGGAGGAGGGGAATACTACATCCTGTATTCTTGCACATGCTCCGTACACTACTGATCGTATCTTGCCTCGTGCAACCAACTGATCGATACGTCAGCATATGCACGTACACATGCCACGTGGTAATCTCGGCCTACTAAATTTATTTTTACCGAGATTCCACCACACCTTATTTGTCACAGCGTGAAAGAGGAAATAGTTGGTTGGGAGGAGCCTTTTATGGATTTGTTATGGTTTTGTCTCTGGTGTTTTTCTCTCTATTAATGTGCTTCTGTGGAGTTCTAGTAAAGAGAGACTTATGCAAATATTCGCCTCCTGTCATTAATGAAATTAAGATTATATTTACACTACAGGTAGTATAATCTACAATTATCCATACCAACTTGATGCCTGTTAACATTATGTTAGTTGAACATTACAGATGGCTATTCAAGTTAAGCGTTAAAGACTGCTGTTCTGCGTGTCATATCACGTGTCCACAGGTAACATGCTCAAACTATCTACAAATAAAATATTGCCGGCATATTAATATTCATTTTGGGGTATAAATTCTCTTTAAAAGGAAAGTCACCATATATAGTTACCTGACACTTGTTTTGTCTTATTTTTTTTTGCAAAATCCCTAAATGGCTACTTCCTGCCTCGCAAAGAGAAGGGAAGGACTTTAAATTTTTCACTCCTGGCCCTCTTTCCTTTATTATATATATTCGACTCCTGGACTATGAAGATACGCCAGGTCACTGATGTTTATAAATCAGCATATGTGCTCTCTTTCAAATATAATTGAGCCTATATTTGAGTTGATTAAATGTTTTTTAAATTACTATTCACTCATTAAAGATTAAATAACTAAATATTTTCACTTTTCTTGCTACTCTGGTTATTCCTAATTTGCAGATTTAAAGAAATAAAACTCACCTTTTGTAAGGCAATTGACACACTTTTTTGGGGGTATATCAGAAGTTGAGCTGTTTTTAGGATGGCCTCTCCATTTGGAATAATCTGGATGAATGAGGTATATTCATTCAGTTCTTATTAGAACAGTTAGATGTCAGAAGTAACATTTTAAAGAGTTCTCACTCTGGGGTTTGTCATGCTCTCCAGCAACTTGTGTTTTATGAGAATCTGACCTTGTTGTCTCAGTGGAAAACTGTTGGGTAATACATTTGTATTGGCAAGGCACGTATATTGGTTCAACCCTAGCAGGCCCAAGAATCTCATTGTTATATTAATAACAATAATACTAAAGTAAATGATTTTCTCTAACTTAATGGAGAGTCTTTTTTCCCTCTTATCTTGACTCATAATGACTATGAAAAGGAGACTTGATTTAATAAAGAACTGCCACTCTCTTTTCTGATTTCAGTGCAGCCAAATTGATTGACTGTGCTAAAACTGTCTTAAAATCCTTTATGGTTTAATTTATTTTTAATTTAAATGCTTTGCCAGGGAACACAGGGCAATGTAAACAAATCAATTATCCCCTGAAGAACATGGCATTGCTGGAGAAAACACAAGACATCATAAGCTTGTACAGAATTTGTCCATTAAAGCCCAATTGCTCATGAGAACACTCAGGGCACAATGGGGTGGTGACAGTGTAAGAATGGGGGGAAAAGCACATCAACATAATGTAGCCAAGAACCACCAGGCCTACACTACTCCAAAACTCCAACCAAACAGAAGGAGATGAGGAAAAAGTGTACACAATCCCAGGCTGATATAGTGATGTATATACAATAGTGCAACATTTTGGCTCCTAAGAGCCTTTATCAAGCTCAATCAATGATGTGGTAAGGTCTCCCAGAACACGGAAGTGCAGCAGAGGTAAGTAACCTCTCTGAAATATAAAGAATGGGAAAATGTAATACTTGGTATCAATAGGAGAGTAAGAAAATTGATGGCAGTAGCAGCCGACGGGGAGGAGAAGAGGAGGATAGGAGGAGGAGAGCTCCCCGCCCAGCGCTGGAAAAAGGTAAGTTTTAACCCCTTTCCCCTTTCCAGAGCCGGGCGGGAGGGGGTCCCTGAGGGTGGGGGCACCCTCAGGGCACTATAGTGCCAGGAAAACGAGTATGTTTTCCTGGCACTATAGTGGTCCTTTAACCATTTGTCTGTCTGGCTTTGTTAGCCCTCCTTTTATTATTTGCGTGCCTCTATACCCTCCTTTTACCAATTGTGTGCCACATAACCCCTACTTTAACCACTTGTGCACCTCTAAGCACCCTTCTTATCCCTTGGGTGTTTTTAAACCCCACGTTTAGCTGTTGTGTGCATCTTAATCCTCCCACCTTCTGCCCCCCTCACTCATTATTGCAGCGTGTCCATGGAGATAACAGGGACAGAAGATTAGGCTGGTCATGTTGTTCTGCTGGTTAGTAGTGCCCTTTTGGGCTCCCACCTGTACTGCCCTATTGGGCTCCCACCTGTACTTTATCTTTGCCGCTTTCAGCTGTGTAGTGGTGGGGAAATCGATTATCTCCAGTAATAGGAGCCTATAGTTTTCAGATGGAAAGGGAGACTTATCACATACTGCTGCAACTATAGCCATTTTGTCTCCCAAAGTCTGAAATCGTCTCAGTATGTCCATATTAGATGCCTTGGTAAATGTGGCGATCTGGTTAGTTTGAAGATTCCATCAGTATGAAGGTTCTTTGCTTGCTTTTGCATTAGTATACTGGAAAATAGGCATAGAAGAAAGTGTGGCAAGCAATTGGCGGGTGCTATTTTTAGCACTCCACGAGGGTAGGGTCTGACCATCATCTTGAGCGGTTGCAGAGCACCACAATTGACTTGCATTAAATATTAAAAAAACACAGGGAAACATAGCTACTTTACTGGACTGAAGCCTGGTGCAGTCTGAGATTTTCCTGGTCTTCAACCTAGTGGGGACCCGACTGGGAGTTGCGGCTGTCCTTTTTGGCGCAACTCTACTGGATAGCTTGTGAGCATGCCCCGTCCCCCTCTTTGGACCGGTTGGTGTGATCCTGGTGCTTTTTAGGGGCTCCTGTTGCTGAGGAGGCACGGCACAAGCATGCAAGATGATAGACCCCACTTGCTCCTCAGACCTCAATGGGTGGAAAATCAGTATCATGCACCACTTGGATAAAATATTTGACTCCAAGCTGCAGGCGCGTCTGGGATCCACAGCTTCAAGTGGATTGCCTGGCACTGACAGTCCTTGCATTGAGGCCTTACATACGGCGGTTGATCTTTATCATGCTCAAAACTGAGTGGCACGAAGATGCTGTTGGAAACCAGACTTGCGGTATGTGACACCTCTGAATGCAGCAGAGCTTCATGCCGGTACACCACACAGGTCATCATGAAGAACCATATTACTCCCTATAGGTCTGCTCAATCTCCACACTGATGGTGCATGTCTTCCCACCTGCCTCACTTGATGGGAATACAGCAGGGCATTGGCTGAATTTATGGATGAGCTCAGGAACAGTTCATCCTTGGCTATACACACCCATATTTGCTATGTGGGGATCTTTATTTAGTTTTTTCTATGGGGGGGCTCATACCTAGCAGCTTGGGGGGCCTCTTCAATGTTTTTCATCTTTGGTTTATCTCGGTGCACACGGTTGCTATACTTGTTTAACTACCGTTTTAATTCACCAGCACTGTTCTTTTCTTGTTTATACTGTATTGTTTTATTTCTAAAATATGAAGCATTTTTTAAATTTTTTATGTTACACAAGCATGATATTTCTTAATTTTATGACCTCAGTGACATGTTGATACCTACTGGTATGTTAAAGGAAAACTATTGGATCAAGAACACAAACATGTATCCCTGACCATTAAGTGTTAAAACCACCATCTAGACCCCCTGCTCCCCCTCTTGCCTCCATATATATAGTCAAATCTTACTTGTAGTCTCTGCAGCTGCTGTCTCTGCCCTCGATCTGCCTTCTTTACTGACATCATCAGAAGTAAATCTCTGAGCAAATCTCAATGCTTTTCTATAGGATTGGCTGAGACTGTCAAGGAGGCAGATCAGGGGCAGAGCCAGCACAAGTCAAACACAGCCACGGCCAATCAGCATCTCCTCATAGAGGTGCATTGAATCAATGCATCTCTATGAGAAAAGTTCAGTGTCTCCATGCAGAGGGTGGAGAAACTTGAATGGCACACCAGCAAGCACCTCAGGCAGCCATCTAAGGAGTAGCCACTGGAGTTATTACTAAGCTGCAATGTAAACACTGCATTTTCTCTGAAAAGACAGTGTTTACTGCAAAAAAGCCTGAAGGGAATAATTTTACACACCAGAACAAATACAATAAGCTGTAGTTGTTCTGGTGACTACAGTGTCCCTTTAATCTCAGCACAACAAAAATAAACAATGTAAAAAAAGAAAGTGTGGCAGTTCACCTTCACTTACATCCTCTGCTATTCCTCAGATGTTTATGTTTTTGTGCCGACCTGCATTGTCTAGTGACTCAAGCCATGCCGACAGTAAGCCCAATTATTGTAGATGTGTTGTGTGTTGGGCTTACTTTGCTTGTTGCTGGCTAATGACAGTAGTCTTCTTCTGTTGCCTTTGCTTGGTCAGTACCTTTAAGAAGCTCCTCCTAGAGCTCAGCCATGTCAGAGTTAAAATAGGAGCGGATGTTTTTGTAGCCGGTATAGAGAGGTCCTCTGGTGCTGTTGTAGGTGGTAAGCTCTACTATATTACGTTTTCTCTTCTTATTACCCATATTGCCTTGGATCTGAGAACATTATCACAGACGCTGCTTCCCTGCACGTCATTTATATATCTTTCATTGTCCATTCCTCCGTTGAGTTGTCAGTATCTGCATTGTCACTGGCATGACCGCCTTTGAGAATTTACATACCTCCCTTTTGGACTGAGCTTGGCCCTGTGGTGTTTTACCAAACTCCTCAAACTGGTGCTCATCTTCATTCTCTAGATTTGGATTGCATAGTCTACCTCAATGATATCTTACGGTTATAAACCCTATATATTTGTCAAAACCTACAATCTAGCTTGTTTTAAAGAGGAACTCAATTGCAGCAAACAGCAAACCCTTACAATCAAGATCCCCAGGAGCACCTGGTGGTAGAAATAGAGCCCTGAGGGATCTGTGGTGACACAGGAACTTTAAATATAGAAGAAATGGAAGGCAAGAAATCCAATACATTAGTAAGCAGTAATCGTAGTCATACGGTCCAGATGCCAGAGTTAGGCAGCTAGAGAGAGAGGTTAGAAGGGAAGTTAAAAAGCCTGGAAATCACAGTACTGAAGGAAGGGCAGGGACTAGGGAAGACAAAGTACAAATCATCAGGAGTCTAGAGCTGGGTACAAGACAGTGCCTGGTTTATATAGGCTGACCAATTTACATGACCGGCCCCCAACCTCCCATAGACAGAGCCTCCGGAGACTATATAATGCACCTTGGCACTCAGCTGGATTTTTGGCACATCACAGTCCCACGCCCAATTCCCAATCCATCCACAGATCCTCCTTCTTTTTCCTGTGTACCAGGCAGGTGTCTGCCATCTTGCTGCCGTGACACTACTATGTTGGATCCCAGCGCTGGCAGAGTACTTTGTGGAACTTGATGAATGGGCTTTGGAGTGCAGCAGCCTCTGTGGATCAGTCTCCAGGACGCCGCTGGTGCTATAGGATGCGTAAGCATTGCCAGACCAAGTGACAATATTGTCAAGTTCCTTAAAAAAAACCTGGGTTTCAAGTCAGACGTGTATCTCAGATGATTCAGTTTCTGGCTTTTGATATTGACAAGGTCTTTAGGTTTATTATAAGATTACAGTTGGCTAAGATCTCTATGATCACAAAGGAAATTCATTGAACACTATGTCACAATTCTATTCCTTTTCTATGGTTGGCTAGGATCGCAGAAATTTGCCAGGACAGTCCTATATTTTGGGGTACTCTCTGAGCAAAAATAGGACTTGAAGACCTGTATCTCATTTTGAAATCTGCCCAACATTTAAAATCTGCCATGAATTTTAAGAGGCAAGAAGGGACTAGGCAATAGACCCATGAACAGAGCTCTTCAGCAGCAGCCTGTACATGGACTGACTTAAACTGGCATGCTGTCAGCTTGGCCGCCCTCTTGAGGGACTGATCTGCCCTTCTTATGTTAGATCCAGCCTTTCAGGGGTGCACCTGCCCTTCTCTGCAGTCTGCTTTCTTGCTCTCTCACTTTCGTCCTAGGAGGTTGGAAGGGAATATGGCAGGTATGTAAATGGCAGAGAATGAAGCTGTGAGACTGCAGAGGTATGACATATTAAAGGAGCAGTCTAAACACCACCACCATTTAGTGGTTATAGTGCTAGTGAGGGCCAGAATAACAAAAAGCAGGGATTAACACTGAATTCAATGGCATAGCCTCTTATTTACCATATTGTGCTGATGCTCTTACTCTATAACTGCCATCCAAATATGGACAAAATCGATAATCTTCAATGTAATGTAATTGCAAAACCTGCAAAATCCCCATTTTCTTTATTGTTAATCTTGCAATTTCAGCCTGTTGAGTTCATGATCACATTCATAATGACAACAAGAGTTAAGCCAGGATTTAAATTGATAATATTTTCTGACTTTGGCATCAATGCCAACAGTCCATTATTGTAATCACATTGATAACATTAACACAATATTAGTGGCTGAACTTCAGAAAACATGCTGCTGGACTGCGATCAGGGCCATAGTCTAAAATGTGTTTTTTTGGTCTTTTCCTCTGGCTGGTTTCCCTCTGTCTGTTTGTTTAGACTTTTGTATGAAATAAAAATCTTCTAATAATTTCAGTTTGAGAGCAACCATTAGCATCTACCATGTTCTGGTTTGCCTAGACCAGAATGTCCAAAGGTAGATCCCCAGATGCTTTAAAACTACAGCTTCCATGATCCTTTGTCATTTTAAAGGCATTCTACATGCATGCAAAGCATCATGGCAGTTGTAGTTCTACAACACCTGGGGATCTACCTCTTGGGCACCCCTGGCCTAGACTGCTATTAGGTTTACCAAGTATCCATAATGCATGTAACTGTGAGACAGGGCTACACATCCAGGTCTTCCATTTCTTGCAACACGTTCCTTTGCGAGACAACTTAATAATGTTACCATAGAGGCTTTATTTTGAGTACCTGTAAAAGTCTATAGTGCATGTTCAATCATCGACCAGTCATTATTGTATCTGTAACATAAGATTTACAAAAAACAGATCTGTATCCCAAATGTGTAATATATACAATAATAAAGATAAAAACTACATGATTACATAATTACTATTATCTAAGCAATGAGAAACCCTCTTCTATGCAGCAATATATACAGACAGTTCATGAGTGACATATCATTATGCCTCTAGAAGTAATTGATTTACTGCCAGAAATGATTGATTTACTGCAGTGTGAGATCGAAAAACAATGTCCATGCATTCTGTGTCTTGTTGAGTTGGCGGATTTATGTTGGGTTTCAGTCACTGCTACTTTCCCTTAAAGGGACACTATAGTCACCTGAACAACTTTAGCTTAATGAAGCAGTTTTGGTGTGTAGAACATGCCCCTGCAGCCTCACTGCTCAATCCTCTTCAATTTAGGAGTTAAATCCCTTTGTTTATGAACCCTAGTCACACCTCCCTGCATGTGACTTGCACAGCCTTCATAAACACTTCCTGTAAAGAGAGCCCTATTTAGGCTTTCTTTATTGCAAGTTCTGTTTAATTAAGATTTTCTTATCCCCTGCTATGTTAATAGCTTGCTAGACCCTGCAAGAGCCTCCTGTATGTGATTAAAGTTCAATTTAGAGATTGAGATACAATTATTTAAGGTAAATTACATCTGTTTGAAAGTGAAACCAGTTTTTTTTTTCATGCAGGCTCTGTTAATCATAGCCAGGGGAGGTGTGGCTAGGGCTGCATAAACAGAAACAAAGTGATTTAACTCCTAAATGACAGTGAATTGAGCAGTGATATTGCAGGGGAATGATCTATACACTAAAACTGCTTTATTCAGGTAAAGTAATTTGGGTGACTATAGTGTGCCTTTCAAAATTAACACCAGCCTTACCAAAAAGCCATCGTTCAGATTACATAATATTGCTTACTTTCCCGTTTTTATAACGGATAAATAATGAATAATTAGCTGTTTGGCCTTGCACCTATTGGAATGACATGTCCAGTTTGTCTTTGGTGCTATGCACATAAATCATTTCTCGGAGGCAAGTTTGTGTCAGCTTCCTTTAAATCTAGGATTTCCTCTGATTGGTTTAAACTTGGTTTCTACAGTTTCTCTCTAGCACAGAGAGTGATGTAAGGAATGTAAAACCATTAAGTGGATGGGGATTTGGGATATTAACCCACTAAACTGGATATTGTTCACTAGGGTACTGCAAATTTCAGTTCAAGGTAGTAGAGAGAGAAAAATAACTGCAATTGAGAAATTCCTTTTTTTCCCTTTCTTTAAAAGTATTTTTTTGAGGAAAGAGGTGCATGCATAAAACAACTGTGACAGAGGAAGGACAAAGGATAAACATTCAAAAGCAACAGTTATACAATATGACATAGCTAACAATAAAGCATATACCATATACAATATACAATACACAAAGAACAATTTCTGATAAATATACAATATAGATAAGCATAAGAAATCCAGTGACTATATACCATCCTTTTAGTATTTCATTTTTTGTGAATAAGAGTGGCGATATACATCCTTACAAAAATAAATAAATAAAAAAAATATATATCTTCATTAAATATGAGGACTACAAAATAAAGCTATGCAATTCTTTTTAATCTATGTTTTAATATAAAAGTGTCAGGGTGCCTTATGTTTTCCTTTGGGTGCCACAGCCTGGGGGGCGACTGGAGGTGGTTGGGGACATTCAACATGGTCCATCTCCACCATCTAGTCGTCTGAAAGGCTAGCCGATGTAGCCCTGCCCCTATTATGATGCGGTGCATGCACACCAATGTCATAATGCTGATGACGTCGTGGCCCACCAAAATCAGCAATTTCAAATATTTTGTTTGGTTATCATATCATAACTAGGCATACGTCCTTGTCCTGTTGTGGTTTTATTTTTGTTCACAATAAGCGTGTTATAATTCTCTCATTGTATTTCTGGCTTTGATATCGACAATACTGACTATTCTATCTATACTTCTTGACCATTGTAAATTGCTATTCCTGTTTTCTGGCTTCCCTCACTCTGGCTTGTCCTTGAACATTCTCTGTTTTTTTTAAAGTTAAGCCCGGCCTCTCTAAAATTATATGTTTTATTCTTGGTCTCTGAGCGTTCCTTACAACAGAAATAAGAAAAGTTTAACAAATTAGAAAGCAAAACATGGATGAATTATGGATTTAAAAAATCAAAAATTTCAGGGAATTTAGCCAAAATCCTACATTGACCTCGATATATTATTTTTGGATAAGCTTTTCAAATGATTTAATATTTTTGCATAAGCTTCCCAAATGATTTAATATATTGACAAATTATTTTAATTTTAATATTTTGATCGTTTTTGATATATCAGTATGTTTCTAATATGATATAGTTTTTATATTTTAATATTTTGAAAAATTATTTTAAAGGTGTATATAAAAATATTTAATCATTTGAAAAGCTTATCCAAAAATATTAAATCAATGCCATAAATAGCCAAAGAACTGCAGTCCTTTCTGTCAGGAATGGAATGGGATCCAACACGCAGAGTGTAGACAAAAAGGTAACGTATACCGGACCTTAGAATGACCGGACTAACGTTAGGAGAACAGGGAGTAGTCAGAATCAAGCCGAGGTCGAGGAGATCAGGGTAAACGAGAATACAAAGGCCTGGTCTAAATGAGTACAGAAGGAAGAATAGTCAAAAATAAGTCAATTATCAGAATACAGAATATAGCACAATTGGGAACAAAAACAAACCGGGCAAAACAAAACAACAGGGCAATGATCCTTACCCTTTGAGCCCTTTTAATACTGTGGCTCATTAGGGTTGTAGCCATGCCCCAAAAACAGCCGAATTTTAAAGTTTTGGTGGGCCGTGACATCATCAGCGGCATGACTTCGACACACCCGCTTCATGTCATAAAAAAGGGAGGGGCTATCGCGACAGTTGTGAAAACCGCTGGTAAATGAAGAGGGACGTTGGGAAGGGTCCCTCTCTTCCTGTAAGAGGTGAGTAACATGAAGCATATACCCAGACAACACATAAGGCACCCTGACAGTACCCCCCCTTCAAGAACCACCCACCGGGTGGAAGGACCCGGGACGAGACGGAAAACGGGAATGGAAAGAACAGAGAAGATGAGGAGCATGGATATCAGAACAGTCAACCCAAGACCTGTCTTCAGGACCATACCCCTTCCAATCCACCAGATATTGCAATTAACCACGAGAGATACGAGAATCAAGAAGGGATCGGATCTCGTATTCTTCTTGACCTTCCACTTGCACTGAAGAAGGGGCTAAACCTATTACACGTCAAAGACTTCAATAAAGAGACATGAAACACATTAGGAATGCACTATGCAGGCGGCAAATCAAGACGATAGGCAATAGGGTTAACACGGGCTAACACCTTATAAGGACTAAAAAAAACTAGGTTCCAGATTCATAGAGGGTACTTTAAGACGGACATGTTTGTGCTCAACCAGACTTTATCACCCGGTTGAAATACAGGAGCAGCACATCTATGCTTATCAGCATGTTTTTTATCGAGACTGGATTTGTGAGACAGGATATGTTGAGCTTTTCCCCAGGTCTTTCTTAAGTTTTCAAGGTGTTCATCAACCATTGGCATTCCCTGTGATGGAAACGTAGCTGGGAGAACAACTGGATGAAAACCATAATATAAGTAGAATGGACTGAGTTGACTAGCATCAGAAACTAAGCTGTTATGTGCAAACTCAGCCCAAGGAAGCAAGTCAACCCAGTCATCTTGATGTGCAGATACAAAACATCTTAGATCAAAGATATCCAAACTCCGGCCCTCCAGATGTTGCTGAACTACAACTCCCATGATTCTCTGTCTATGTATTTCATTCAAAGAATCATGGGAGTTGTAGTTAAAAAACATCTGGAGGGCCAGAGTTTGGACATCCCTGTCTTAGATATTGCTCGATTTTCTGATTAGTGCATTCTGCTTCCCCGTTAGATTGAGAATGATAAACTGATGAAAACCTGAGATTTATACCCAATTGTTTACAAAAAGCCCTCCAAAACTTAGAAATGAACTGCGAGCCTCTGTCTGATATAATTTTCCGAGGAATGCCATGGATCCAGAATATTTCCCTGGCAAAGATCTTTGCCAATTCTGGTGAAATTGGTAACTTTGCCAGAGGTATGAAATGTGCCATTTTGGTGAACCTGTCAATGACAGTCAAGATAACTGTTTTCTTGTCGGAAGACTGTAATTCAACGATGAAGTCCATGGATGTACTGACCCAGGGTTTGTTAGGTATATCTAAGTGTTGAAGCAGACCACATGGGAGAGGATGGGACAGTATAGTTTTTGCGCAAAACAAGCCATAACATATAGGCATCCTTCTGGGATAACCTCAGGTGCCTGTGATTGTTTAGCAAGGGGTGACTGTATTTTGATGCTAGTATTAGCTATGATGTGTTGTCTAGGTACCACAGAAGATACTTCAAATGGTGAACCGACAAGTGGTTCATATTGACGGGATAACGCATCAGCTTTAGAACTCTTTGAACCAGGTCTATACGTTAACACAAAGTTAAATCTTGTTAAAAAAAAGGGACCACCGGGCTTGCCTAGCAGAAAGACGTTTGGCCTCTCCAATATAGGAGAGGTTTTTATGATCTGTTAGGATAGTCACTGGTAGTATAGTACCTACTAATAGGTGTCACCATTCTTTTAAGGCTAGGATTATAGCAAGGAGTTCTCTGTTTCCTATGTCATAACGTTTTTCTGTATCTGATAATTTTCTGGTGGTAGGTCAGGACTTTGTCGTTAGGACAGCTCAGCTTCTACTCCAGTCTCCGAAGCGTCTACCTCTAACAGAAAAGGTAGACTAGGATTGGGATGTGCTAATGATGTTTTAAGCATCCCAAAAGCCTGTAATGCATTGGAATTCCATATTTTCTGATTCATACCTCTTTTCGTCATATTCGTCATTGGAGCAACTATAGACGAAAAACCCTTTATAAAGTGTCTGTAATAGTTTATGAATCCTATAAATCTTTGAATAGCCTTTAACCCATTAGGTAGCGGCCATTTAAATATGGAGTCCAATTTCTTGGGATCCATAGCAAACCCTTGTCCTGAAATCACATACCCAAGAAAGTTGATTTGGTTTTGATCAAAACTAACTTGTCTGTGATGCGTCTCTTTGTCATTTGAATAAATCAGGATATCATCTAGGTATACTATTACACACTCTTGATGGAATTCCCTTGATGAGGTCTTTGAAGACATGTGTATTCATAAGGCCAGTAATGAGTGTTAAAGGCTGTCTTCCACTCATCACCCTCACGAATCCTGACAAGATTATACGCCCCTCTAAGATCCAGCTTAGTAAATATTTTTTCTTCTTTGAGTCTATCAAACAACTCCGTAATTAGAGGTATAGGATAAGCATTACGTATAGTTATCTTATTCAATCCTCTATAATCAATGCAGGGTCTAAGATCACCTTCTTTCTTGGACACAGAGAAAAACCCAGCCCCTGCTGGAGAAGAAGACCTTCTAATAAAACCTTTCCTCAAATTCTCTTTAATATATTCCTCCAAAACTGAGTTCTCCTTGGCAGAGAGGGGATAAACAGTACGTCTAGGAGGCATAGTACCGGGTAGATGGTCTATGGCACAGTCATAGCACCTATGAGGAGGTAATAACTCTGCTTTTCCCTTATTGAATACTGCTTTTATTCCTAGGTATTGTTTGGGTACTTCTGTGGATAAAAGAGACATAGTGTGAATGTTTATAAGGTTAAGGGTTTATACTCTTGTAATACAACCCTGAAGACAACTCTTACTCCAAGATATATCACCTTTCTCCCAGTCTATGTTGGGGTTGTGTTTTTTTAACCATGGGATTCCAATACTACCAGAAAAGATGGAGAAGTGATAAGTTGTAATACACATATATCATGGTGTGAAACACCAGCTATCGTGTGTAAGGGGATGGATTTGTGAGAAATCACAGGCACTTGAAGTGGTCTACCATCTATGGCCTCAACGGCCAAGGGTGTAGCTCCTAACCGGGAAGGAATCGATTGTGAGGTGTCAAAATTTTGGTCTATGAAGCATTCCGCTGCCCCAGAATCTATCAAAGCCATAGTTTGAACCCTACTTTTTCCCCAGATTAAGGTGATGGGGATTAGAAGCCTGTGATCTTTGTGTAAGGAGGACAAAGAGAAAACACCCAAGGCCTGTCCTCCAGAGGGTGCGGGAGTTTCCGGCCTGCTTGGGCATCACAGGCAGAGATGTCCTCTTTGTCCGCAGTACATGCATAAGCCCTTAACTCTCCTTTACTGTCTGCTTCGGTCAGCCTTGTTACCCCCAATTTCATAGGTTTGGCTACTGCCATTGAATCAGGGGAGGTAAAAGCGGGAGCTAAAAGAACAGAGGCCCTTCTTGGCTGATCGCTAGTGTTTTGCCTAAACCTCATGTGTTCGTCTATACGTGATATAAATTATATCAACTCCTCTAGGTTCTCTGGGAGTTCTCTGGTTGCTATTTCATCCAATATCACATCAGACAAACCATTTAAGAACATGTCTACAAAAGCTTGGTTGTTCCAAGCTACTTCAGTGGCTAAGGACCTGAATTCCAGAGAATATTCAACCAATGTTCTATCTACCTTGCTTGAGACAAAGTAAGGATCTGGCAGCATTAGTTTTCCTACCTGGAGGGTCAAAAGTACACCTAAAAGCGGTCACTAGAGCAATTGTATATTAGTGACTTCTCATTCTCCTAAAGATGATTAGCCAAGGTCAATGCTTTATCTACTAGCAGAGTAATAATGAAACCAACCTTTGCTCTATCTGTAGGATAAGAACGGGGTTGTAGCTCGAAATGTATGCTAACCTGATTGAAAAACCCCCGACAGGCATCAGGTGCTGCACCATAACGCAATAGTGATGTAACATGTGATGAAACCCCAACTGTAGCTACATCTAATCCCGCGGGTATGGGAGTCGTAGAAGGGTTGCGACCTTCTTCTGGCACGGGGATAGACCTGTTCATTAGGGTCTGTAGCGCCACAGCTATTTGATCTATATGATAATCCATTTCTTCAAAACGGGTATCGTATGGACCCCTTGTGAGCCTACACCTGCTGGATCCATAAAAGCCCTGGTGTAAGACAAAAAGGTAACGTATACCGGACATTAGAATGACCCGAGTAACGTTAGGAGAACAGAGAGTAGTCAGAATCAAGCCGAGGTCGAGGATTACAGAGACCAGGGTAAACGAGAATACAGGAAGAATAGTCAAAAAGGAGCCTAGGTCAATAACCAGAATACAGAATATAGCACTATTGGGAACAAAAACGAACCACAACAGGGTAATGATCCTTACCCTCTGAGCCCTTTTTATACTGTGGCTCATGAAGGTTGTAGCCACGCCCCCAAAACAGCTGAATTTGAAAGTTTTGGTGGGCCGCATCATAAAAAGGGGAAGGGCTATCGCGGCTGGTGTGAAAACTATTGGTGAATGAAGAGGGCTGTTGGGAAGGTTCCCTCCCTTCCTGTAATAGGTGAGTAACATGAAGCACATACCTGGTCACCACATAAGGCACCCTGACACTTTCTTAATGCTCAACAGTTCCAAATCCAGTAAACAAATGTGTATTAGTGAAATTGCTAAGAGAGCCAGCAGGATTCTAGATTGATCCTTCACCTGTCCCAGAGCAAAAAGTTTTTACTTGATGGCTTAGTAGTGTATAAGGTGTATAAGACCTTAATCATCTTCTCTGATATCTTACACTTAATAAATTCTTTCTGCAATCAAATATGGCTTAAAGTTAGATCTACTGCATTAAAACATCAAAGCTCCCTTTAAGTCCTTCTGCAACTATACTTAGTTACAAACTCCCATCCCTCTGTAGAATGATAATAATAATAATAATAATCTACAAAATGACATAAGGCAAAAAAATTAAGTGAAAGAACTAAATATAAAATAAAATAAATATAATAAATAAGTATAGTAAAAAAAATCCAATACACACCCCCCCCCCAAAAAAAGAAAAAGGTAAAATCATAAACATCACTGCTAACAGAATTAAAACACTATGAACAAAATAAACAAATAACAAAATAAATAACATAATCTTTAAACATAACATTTTCAAATAATGAAAAAATTCTTACAAAATGATATGAGCTCTAAAAATGCAAACAGAGGGGAAAAAAAGTTCAGTTGTATGTGAGGTAGTTGATGTATCAGGTAAAGATAAGATGTTTATTTATACCATTTCTTGTACTGGAGTTGAATATTTATATATCATATATCACCAGAGAATTACTTAGCAAACACCATCTGGCAGTTTGTATGTGTTTGCCTTTAATGTACGTCTAGATAAATTCAGTTAAAGTTATATTTTAACAATGCACTTGTTTTTTCTCACACAAAGCACATTTGTCTATTCCAAGGAAGTTTTGTTTGGCAAGGTATCCTTCTGATTGTTATTTTTTCTGCCTTAGATAACAGAACTGAAATGTTAGCTAGAGTTTATTTCAAAATGTTTTCCAGGTTGTTCACATTTCAGTAAACTGTAGGCCTGGCTTCTCGTCTGCTGCTCAGATAATCCTGGACAGACATTACAGTCTGAGAGCACTTGGCCAACACATCTCCAACATCCAATTATTATTTAAGGCTGGATGACTTGAATAATAGATAAGAAGGATAGGGGATATATTCAATACAGAATTTCTCAACTGAAATATATAAACAAAATCAAACCAAAAAACAAATTACCTGCACTCTACCCAAAATTCCTATGCACATTTAAAGCAGCACTGTCAGGCCGAACGTACCTTTCTCCTATCGTTTCCTCTTCTCTTCCTCTCTCAGAATCTGTTCTTCTTTTCATTATTTCTGATCTAGTTTTCTTTTAAAATGTATCAGAGAATAACAGGCATAGGAAAAATGCATAAAGCCAAGCAGTCCCTACTTTGTCTCATGTTTTAAAGAACACTAGATAAGAAAAAAAGAACAGATTCTGAAAGAGGAAGAGACGAGGAAACAATAGAAGAAAGGTAAGTTTGGCATGTCAATGCCGCTTTAAGTAACATTGGTTTTAGCATCACTGCAACGGCCGTTAAAGTGTAAGGTCACCAGATGTGAGTATTCTTGTGAATCCATACAAACTAATAAACTCTAAACCAGGCATAGGCAACCTTCGACACTGCAGATGTTCTGGACTACACCTCCCATGATGCTTTGCCAGCATTATGAGTGTAAGAGCATTATGGGGGGATGTAGTCCACAACATCTGGAGTGCTGAAGGTTGCCTACCCCTGCAAACAGTGCACTTAATTTCTCAGTACAGACCATTTTTTCATGCAGCCTGAAACCTCAGAATAACTGATTGCTTCAACAACCCATTTTCCCACAAATGCCTGATGTATGTTTGTATTGAAACATTCACAAAGAGCAAGTGCTTGAAAACAAACTTCTTACACCTGCTTTTCACCCAGCTCCCCTCACAATTACATGTTTAATCTTTAATATTAAAGCACAATATTATTTTTTATTAAGTTTACGTTGCTTTTTTATTTTCTTTAGCATTTGTGTTATTGTTCTAGATCTTTTGAGGTCTAATTGAAGTGGGTATGTTTTTCTTCTGGTGTTTTTTTTAGAGTTTTTTAAGGTGAATATGGGACTGGCAGCACTCCCATGATGATTACACATTCCTGTGGTTGGTAACGTCCAATGTTAAACCAAAAGTTTATGCAAGAAGCTGTAGAATAAATGTATTATATTCATAAAACACACCAACCGCTTTAATAAAATATTGTTCTTCTCATGGAAGATCCCTTTACTTTTATGTTGCAACCAAGAACGAAGTACTTCGATTCTTACTATAAATCAGAAATTCCTAATTGATACTGCATTTGTTTCCAAAAAAAAAATCTGGCACAGAATCATGTACAGTTTTAAGCTTGCACCCAGGGAGGCAAATTCCTTTGTACTGTGCTCAGCACTTAAGCTCCATTTTGTTTTATTGTATGAAAGATTTTTGAAAGATGCAGCAGATCTATGGCGGTGATGAAGGCAGGGTACCAGTTCATCTACAAACCAGTGATATTCAATTAGTTAATAACGTGTTCAGCAAGAAATGTAAAACAGCATCAACCCTGCAAGAGTAGCCAGCCTCCCAACAGTGACAATTTTTGCTGGAAAGTACATAATTCAGGGTCCTATCCTCCTATCCCAGATTGGATCCCTGATGCCACTCATCCAGGGAACTGTCCCCAACAAGGACCATGAAGACCAAAGCAGTGTTCTCTGCATGCTGTGCTGTATGTGTGGTTGGCTGTGTGTGTGGTGTCAGCACTGCTATCATGGAACCCAGGGCAGACAGAGGACTTTGGGGAACTTGAGGAATGGGCTGGATACACCTGTGGATCCACCTCCAGGATGCTGCGGGTGCCCTGCGATGGGTAAGTAATGCCAGACCATGTGACATTATTGTCCAGTTATTTGAAACCCTTAGTTTTGTGTTGCATTGACACATGGCTGACACTCCCCCTCTGTGGGCGTGCTCGCTCATTTCAAAATGGGCCACCCATTTTAGGCTTCAGCAGTGACACAAGTTGCATTCCTCTATTCATCCTGCTCTCTGCAACACTATTGGCCCTACTTGGGAAAACTTCTTCAAATAGGACAAGAATCCGCAATGACGCCAAAATGCTGTCTTCATTTCCAGGACATGAGATTGCTGCAGGAATATCGTAGCAAGTGCTTGTTTTTGCCATGCAGCAGATAAGGAGAATTGCATGTAAAAGGCTTCTCCTACTCTTCCCTGTCAGTCAATCCTCGGGGTAGACCTTTTGTAGTGAAGCTCTAGTCCTGACAAGGACTTTTTTCCGCTGGATCCATGATACAGGAACTCTGGAAAAAGGCGCTGTGAAGTGAACAGCTCTATCCCTCCCCATTAATTGGATGACCCACAGTTCTGGGAGTACAACTGGCTTTATTCAGCAAAACTCAGCCTTTTATGCACAGACCTCCAGCCTAGGGTCTCCATTCAAACCAACACAAACCCCATCCCAGGTGTCCCTGTGTCTGGGAGATAATTGAGTCAAAACCTAGTAACTCCATTATCTCTCAGTTACAGGAAACCACATAAAAAATAGATAAAACACCCCCAAAATGTAGTCATAACCCACAGGAACCCCACAGGTTGTCCAAATAGTGCTCAGATCCATTCGGTAGAATGGAATCACCATTCGGGTAAAGTTCTGACCACTAGGTGATAGCCCAAAATAGTTCCAGAGGAAAAGGGGCCATGGCTGGTCCACTTTCAGGAGTTCTTGTGTGAACACCGTCAAATGCTTTCCCTGGCTTTCTGGGAGTGAATGCTCCCCCAGAGGTAGTGCCCATCTCCCAAATGTCATTCTTCTGATTGGGAAATGGAACAGGCAGTGGTACAGCTTTTCCCCGGGTTTGCAGGATCGCGTAGCCAAAAGGAGTTACACGCGTTTGATGACCATGTACCGCTGTCTGTGTTCGGGAGGCAAAAGGCCCGCCGTTTACTAGAGCACGTGTGTTCGGTTATAAGAATGGCGGCCACCCAGGAAAAGCACTTGAGTTAATTGCTTGTTTGCGGTTAACAGCCAAGGGTGGTCGGTGTTCAGGGAAGTATAAAAGGGGGACCACACATCATCCATTTGGGAGACGAACAATGGGTGTACGGATTACCGAACAGAGAGGGAATGAGTCTGCTATACCTATATACTGTCAGTATAGACTTTTATTTTGAGAATTGATTGACATGTGTGGGAGAAATACATTTTATTTAGATTTTCGAATATAATCTATACATTTGCTAGTATTTCTGAGATTAATGAGGTCAAAACAGTATCACGAAACAAAATTATGACACCATTGAGTTAGGTTAGTGCACAAAAAGTAAAGCTTTGGAAAAACTGCCTATGTACCCCAGTTCATTGAAACATGCAAATTATTATAAATCTGTCTTTCCTGTGTGGTTCATGGAGCCATTAAAGCCTTCAGTATTATGTGCAGTTTCTTCAGATATCCAGTGAAAAATATCAATGGGAATAAATGGAGGTCAAGGTATAATGCGTAAAGGAGGTTTGTGTCCAGGGCCTTACCCGGCCAAATATGTTATACATCATTTTCACTAACTACTGCCAAATGTGTTTAGAAAACTCTGCATTAAGGTTATGATATTCTCACACAATCAAATTATAATTTCAAAGTGTTTACATTTTAAGAAGATGTGACAAAGCACATACCAGAGATTAGAGAGTTTGCTAGTAAAGAGCAAGTTGAGAATTGCAAAGAGTAGAATTCAGGTCTGCAGGATAGGTCAGCACTCACCCCAGGTTGAAATTATAGGAAGCAACTGAGTTGTAGTACAGGAGTGAGCTCAGGGTACTGTGAAAGTAAGAGACTGAAAGTTTCTGCAGCAGAATGACCTGTCTAGTTTCAGTACTATGAGAATGTATGATGTTGTGTAACTCATTGGTCTCAGGGTCCTTTAACAGGCTTATCCTCTTACGATCCAATTTAAGAAGGGAGAAGGCTGATAAATATGTCGGTCCTATTGCCAGCATGAGCAAGTCTAGCTGCTAGCCTGGATCTCTAGTAAAGATTGGTTAGGGCATTACACAAAGGTGGTTCAAGTGAGACTTTAGGGGTGACAGAGTCCATTGCAGCAACAATAACGTGTACCAGGGGAAAACAGAGTTTGTGAAAGTTATCTTCAGTTGGTCTGGTTTATACTAATGCCTGGAAGGGAAAATTTATAGCATGGATAAGTGTCATTCTAGGACAACATGTCAACTTGTATCTCCTGCTGGAGGTTGTTGGTTGCCTTTTGTTGTAATTTAGTTGTATTTGGGAGAGGTGCCATGTAAAGGTTTTAGACGGGACCCTTAAGTCTTTACTTAAACAATGAAGCAAAACAAAATATATGGAGGAAAAAGTGGCATTATAACCAACAATTCCACCAAAGGTTGGACTCTTGCCCATCTTTATCTTGAGATCTAATAGATTATGGTTTTACTTGTCCATTATTATGCTTACTATTATTTTTGTAAATATTTTATAGTGTAAACATATTCTCCATATATACAGTGTGGTTATTTTACAGAAAACAACTTATATACAAAAATAATGTTGATGTATACGAGAGCTGATGAAGGCCATGCTCAAACATGCTTATAATCTAGGATTATAAACAGACCTTATCTAAGTGGCTAAATCTGTTTAATAAAAGTACATTTTATTGACTCTTACATGCTAAGTCAGATCTTTAGGCTCTATCACATGTGAGTCTATCTTTTGTTGTAATAAAGGCTAGTTGTATCTGAGTTTTTTGTGTGTCAATCTTTGTTTTATTATGGCAGGTATTAAGCATGAGATACAGTAACGTGTGTTGGACATACATAGCTTAAGTCATACGATAAAGACAAACATGTTAGAACTAACATCTGCATGCATACAAGTTATATATCACATTACTGCATTTTCAAAGTAACTTTGTGATAGGGCATGCCATATTTTTAAAAATAGAGAAAAAATAAGAATGCCTAGAATGTCGAACAATGCTAATCAATAGTGGAGTATTTGGCATAGCTAGGCGCTTGAGTGTGTTTAAGCGGTAAATGCCTGTTGGAGTAGTTTAGTTTAGGCGTTAAATATGTGTCAGGCAGAATATACAGGTTTCGTCTCAGGTTAGGGTTACTCAATTGTAAGACGACTGTGTCCACTTCCCACTGGATGTTCATGTTTTACATAAACCGGGCACTGGGCATTGGCTCCCCAAGATGGGTGTGACGGTGAGTGAATGTATATGGGGTTTGTCTGTGGCTCCAATATGAGCTTTGGAGTGGATGGTAGGTGCTAAGGCCAAGTATGTGCTTAGGGTGTATACCTACACTAGGCGGTTACATAGCAGCCAGCGTGTAGCTAGTGTCATAGCGTGAGCTGTTTCTCCCAGTTTCAAGCATACAAAACAGAAGATATGCAGGCATACAGCATATTTAGAGGTGAAATAGTCAATTAAATATAGGATGGTGCTTGCTGTAAGTAACAACATATGGGGGGATGTAAATATAGGCTGGCCTGCCGTGGTTAGTGGAGTACAGCAGCATTAGGGCCAGATCACCGACCATCCAGGTACTTGGGATGTGGAGTCTCGAATCAGCCGATGCTCGGGCTTGGTGGCAGGCTGAGGGGGTTGGGCGGTAGCATGAGGAAGAGTCTGATCAAGTCCTCCCCACAGCCCCAGGCCATCATAAAGGCCTGAATCTGTGGTCCACGAACTTGGTTGCTCATATAGGAGACCGAGTTCTTCCCTTGCAGGGGTTGACGGTGGGTTCTGGTGGACTGTCGTCACCTGTGGCATTGGATCCCCCGTGGCTGTGGTGGATGCACTTAGGGTATGTCCCTATTGGTCTTCAGCCCGGGGGGGTCAGGTGTGTGAATCTGCAACGCTGTTGTGGAAGGAGCGCCCAAGGAGGGTTCGCTCTTCTCCCTTTCCTCTGCTCTCTGCTTTCTCTCCTTAGCCGGAGCTCTTGGCGCCTCAAGGTGGGCTGATAGCTTGGCCCAGAATTTGTCGAAAGCTTCATCCAGACGCTGCAGTGTTAGCTCATATGTACTCAGTGCGTTCATGTCAGGTTTCTGTTCACGTGGCTGCAGCATGTCCGCCATCTTGGGGTATTCTGCCCCTTCCAGTATCTGTGTCACTGCGGTTAGTGGTGGTCACCAGTGGAGACCGGAATAACCCCCGCTGGTCCGGGGGGGGGGGGACAGCAATACGCCGGTCGGAGAACTGGGGGAGCGGCCGTCTCGCCCGAGCTCAAGCTCTGGTAGGCCTCGGGCAACTCCGATGCTGTGTCAGGTCATATGCGGTATCTCCGTGTATGTCTCCAGCTGGTGGGTGGGTTGGTCACCATTTCGGGTCAGTGCCAGCTTGTGGCTCAAGGTTAGCTCCAGTTTTCTAGCTCAGAAGCGGAAACTCAGACAAAGCACATCTGATCTGATCAGCGGTCGGACTCCCCCCGTATCTGATATTTTACTCTATTGTGTTATTTTTTTATTTTGTATCAGGATCCCCCAAGACCAAAGTCCCTCTAGGAGGATGTGGTATGTGGTGGAACCTCAGAGTCACCAACTACTACCCAGAGCCAGATCTTATTGGCTCTAGAAAGTGAGTGCATACTCACATATTTTATATATTAATTCACCCAATGTTTTAACAGTTTCCTCTATATTGTTCTATTCTATTTTGGATATATGTAACCATTGCTGCTAATAAGGTAACTACACAGTTTTACACACAGACCATACTTTGATTATATACAATCTTTACTCTATTCTGGCCTAATGAAAGATTCAAAATAACAAAGTAACACATAACGGTTTATTCACTTAAAAAACAGATTGTATCGAATTGACATCTGAATTTGCAAAACATTGGCCAAAATATTGGATTTGCAAACAATTCTACAATACTGCTATAGTTAAAATTTGGCAAATTTTGCCTAGTTTTGAGTTGAATTCACTTCAGGTTAGTGCTGAGTGAATAAGCATCACTGGGACTGTGGCTAAATAATATCCTTTGAACATTATGCATTTTACATGTTATTTTGAAGTAAAAAATATGAACTCGTTATGTCGAAGAAACATCTAGGATTGTTCAGTATGTAGGATTGTAGGCCTTGTAGAAATAATATAACGGGTTAAATTGTTTCAATATATACAAAGCAGATTTTGAAGCTAAAGAAGTCTGAATCAGCACATAATTTAATACAGACCTCTCAACCACTAGCTCGCAACATCTATATTCCCTTGGCTTGGAAGGAATTTGCTCTGATAAAATCATTTATTTTCTTGTAAAGCAATGTTTATTGCTGCCACAATGTTTAATTTATTTTAGACTGCATTGTGCTGATCAATATAAGAAGTGTTTGTATTCGGTTGCTAGAGGACTTAGAAACATAAAGACATGTTTACGTAAAAATGCATATATATTTTAAATAATTGGGACAGGGATCAGAACAATGTTGATAATTGGGAGGCTCCCTGATACTGATGGAATAATTTCTGCATAACAAAACAGTCTTTAAAGATTCTTGATCAAAATGGAATGTTTTAGTCATTTACCGGTGACTGCACAATATACAGTGGCATAAAAAGGTATGTGAACCCTTTGGAATTAGTTGGTTTTCTGCAAGAAGTGGTCATAAAATGTCATCTCATCATCAAAGTCACAAGTATAGACTAACAGAATGTGCTTAAGCTGACAACACACAAACAATTATGATCTTTAAATTCTTTATTGAACACATCACATTAAACATTCACAGTGCTGTGGAAAAAGTAAGTGGACACTTGGATTTAATAGCTAGTTGATTCTCCTTTTGGCAGCAATAACCACAACCAAGCATATCCAGTAGCTGAGAATTGAACCTGCATAACATTGAGTAGGAATTTTGAACCACCTTCCCGTAAAGAACTGGTTCAGCTCAACCATATTATTAGAATGTCTGAACTGAACAGTTCTCTTTGGGTCATTCCATAGCATTTCCACAGGGTTAAGATTTGGACTCTGACTGGGTCACTCCAAAAGGCAGATTCTTTTTTTGAAGCCACTCTATAGTGGGTTTACTTTGATGTTTAGGATCATTGTCCTGCTGCATCACCCAAATGCTACTGAGTGTCAGCTGGCCCACAGCCATCCTCATATCTATCTATTTTCTCCTCGATGATGGCAAGTGTTACAGGCCCTGAAGCAGCAAAGCAGCACCAAATAATGAAGTCCACTCCACTGTTGAGATGTTTTCATGTTGGTATGCAGTGCCTTTTTTACACTATACATAGTGCTGCATGTTCTTCCCAAATAACTAAACCATAGTTTCACCGGTCCACAAAACTGTTTCCCAGTAGCATTGTGGAGTGCCAAGGTGGTCTTTGGCAATCTACAGGCTTGCAGCAATTATTATGTTTTTTGGAAAGCATTGACTTTCTTCATTGTGTTTTGCCATGGACACTATCCCTGTTCAATGTTTTCGTGTAAAATAGCAAACTGAAAATGTTTGAGTACTTTTTATAAGTCAAAGTAGCTCTAACCCATACATCAAGTTCATTTTATTAATTGGAATTCAGGTTTGCCAAATTTACAGCTCTTTTTAGCTTTTGTTGAGGTCCATTACCTTAGGGTTTAACACACATTTTTAAAGCTATACTGTGAGTAACATTTTGTAATCCAGGTAAAGAAGCACAACTAAATATCAGAGCAACTAGCTGCTCAAGTATATATGCCAAAAAATGTATACGGCATGTCAACCAACAGATATGACGGTAAACTAGCAGAAAAGTTGAAGTGATGGGAAGTCTGCAGTGTTGGGTAGGTAGGTCCAGAAACCATGCTAGCTTTTTATGTCATACCTTGTGTATCAAGGTGAAAATTAAAAGTTAAAAATAAAATTGATAAGAAAAGAGGAATAGGAAGAAAAGAGCAGAGAGGGATGGCAAGAAAGTGTGGGGCAGGTAAGGCCAAGTCCATATCAGTTAACCACATACATCTCAGAAAGCATGACATCCACACCTTATAAAAGGATGCATTACTGTAATGTAGGTAAGCGGTTAGCTTGTCCATCTGCATGCTATCTTTAATTTTAAGAATGTCTTCTTTAAGGGATGGGGGGATACATGCATCCACCTTTTGACAACACAGGCAGCAAAGATCACCCTAAATAATAGCTTTTTCTTTAAAAGATTTAAGGCTTTGATAGGCAAAAGGTCCAGGGATACATTGGGATCAGAGGCGGCTCTAAACTTTATGAGGCCTTAGGCGAAACTCAAACATGAGGCCCCACTAACAAAAAAGTGTCACATTTATGCACAGTTTACCTGTGTATGTGCCTGAGTGTGTCTGACAGAGAGTATCCTTGTGTGTAAATGTATGTCTCTGTGAGCATGTTTGCGTTTTTGTCCGAGACCCTATGTGTATGGGGTAGCTGCTTGAAGTGTGTATGGGGGGGGGTGATGGTGAAAGGGAGAAGAGGGTGATGGTGAGAGGCGGGTGATGGTGATGTGAGAGTGAGGTGATGGTGATGTGAGAGGGAGGTGATGGTGATGTGAGAGGGAGGTGATGTTGATGTGAGACGGAGGGGGGGTGATGTGAGGGAGGGGGGGGGTGATGTGAGACCTGGAGGGAGGGGTGATGTGAGCCTGAGGGAGGGGGTGATGTGAGACGGAGGGAGTGATGTGAGATGGAGGGGGGGGTTGATGTGAGACGAGGGAGGGGCTGTGGATGGTTAGAGGAAGGGGGGAGATGGTGAGTGTGGTGGGGGGGAGGTAATGCTGAGGGTGGTGGTGATGCTGAGGGTGGTGGGGATGGTGAGGCTGAGGGTGAAGGGGGGTGGTGAGGCTGAGGCTGAGGGTGAAGGGGGAGTGAGGCTGAGGGTGAAGGGGGTGGTGAGGCTGAAGGGGGTAGTGAGGCTGAGGGGGGTGAGGCGGAGGGTGGTGGGGCTGAGGAGGGTAGTGAGGCTGAGGGGGGGTGGTGAGGCTGAGGGTGAAAAGAGGGGTGATAGTGAGGGGGGTGAGAGAGCTTATCTTCGTCCCTGGTGGTCCAGTGGGCTCCCTGGTGGTCCGGTGGCCACTGCTTCTGGTCTGCAGCTCCGCAGAGCTGCAGACCATGTAATCTTGCGAGACCATCAGAGCGTTGCCGTGGTAACCCGCGGCAACGCTCTGATTTGCCGGTTTTTCGCGAGACACATGTTCTGCAGCTCTGCACACTGCGGAGCTGCAGACCGGTGGCTGCGGTGGCTGGCCGGGCAGCCAGGAGGGGCCTCGCACCAGGAGGGGGCCCGGCGGCTTGCCCGGTATGCTGCCGGGCCCCCTCCTGGTGTCAGGTCCTCGGTCACTGACGGAGGACCTGACACAGTCTGCCATAAGGTGGTGTAGGCGGCCGCGAGG
Source organism: Pelobates cultripes (assembly GCA_933207985.1). Lineage (NCBI taxonomy): Eukaryota > Metazoa > Chordata > Amphibia > Anura > Pelobatidae > Pelobates > Pelobates cultripes. The sequence goes on along the minus strand of OW240921.1, from coordinate 46,444,186 downwards.
CCTTAAGCGGCCGCCTAAACCGCCTAATTAGAGAGCCGCCTCTGATTGGGATAGGCTGCAAAAGAACAACCTCACACAGGCTATGCACTGCTTTTGAAAATGAGGGGGGAGTGGGCATGTCTACCATATTGATCTGCATAAATGCCAGCAAAGGTCAGAGGTGTACGCCCCATGCGGTGAAGTGATACTGGTGTGATGTACCATCGAAGCATTGTTTTAACACATACGGATGCCTTGGCTGTGTTTGTCATGATCTTGTGCAGGTGAGATAGGAGACCAATGCCAGGGTTAGCTTCAGGTACTTTATTAGGGATTTTAGACATATTATGAAACTTGAGGTTAGTTGGGTGTAGCCTTTTGTAGATGAAGTAATCAAAGATAAGCAGGTGAGTATTCAGAACTAGAGGCAAGTGAGGCCACTAGTGGTAGAAATTAATCAGAGCAGGAACTTGTTTTAAAAGAACAGAAATAAAAGGAAGATAAAACATAGTCGTCAGGATACGATCCTGACACAATCTCCCCCTTCACGAGCAGACGCTGGACGCAAAGGTCTGTGGAGGAACTGAAAAGGATGTCAGTGTAAAGGAACATATAGACCAAATCAACAAAAACAGGAAATCATTATTTCTCTTAGGTTTATTTTTCTTTGCCTTGTTTTTCAGCAACTCCTCAGACATGGTTAAGTCTTTTTGACTTACAATAGTACCATTTGAGGCTTCGGTGCACTCAGGAGGTATGACTTTAGTTACAGTATATTCTTTTACCCTTAGTGTTGAAATGGGTTCGTTGTTTTTCTTCATGAACCCAGGATTGAGAATCTGAGGTATAGAAGGTCTTTTCAGGGTAGGTATCAGTGTACCTAAGGTTACAGGTTGTGAGGAAGAGCAGGTTGACACTTGCTTGGAGTTGTCCTCAGGAGGGTTAGCTTTAACATACCTCATAGCATCCAGAGAGCTTTCATGGAGGTAGAGTTCCTTAACCCCTTAAGGACCAAACTTCTGGAATAAAAGGGAATCATGACATGTCACACATCTCATGTGTCCTTAAGGGGTTAATAGGCATAATAGTACCATCGCTGGCTTTTACAAGACCAGGGGCACCAAATGTAGGTTTTGCCGTATTCTTTTTTGTAGAGGATTGGATGATAAGAGTACTAGTAGTAGCCATAGCAGCCACCATAGGTTCTTCCATGAATAATTAGTATTTGTAATTTGTCTACCTGCCGAGTCAGTACTTAGAATATAATAAGTGTAAACCCAATTATGCAATTAACTGGACTGTGCTTATTTGTTTGTATTAATGTCATAAAAGTCAAAATAAAAACCATATTTAAAAACAAAACAAAACTGCATATCTGAATACAACTGAAGAAATCTGAGGTGGTAAGTGCAGCTCTAGTTTTCAGAGCATCAAAGGTTATTATTGACCCCTCTTGAAATGAGTCCCTTAGTCTTTGTAAACCAACATTCTCCAAGTGGCCAGGTGAAATGGGATGACCCCAGCTGTGAAGTCTCTATTATTCAGGAATGGAATCATTGTGGAAATATCTGATGTCAGATTACATTTTACAATGTAAGGTACTTGTTCCAGATACTCAAGGAATAAATCATGGCAGGACATTGTGTATGCAGGAAAGGTCCAGAGGTTTTGGGAAACCAGTTAAAGGACCACTATAGTGCCAGGAAAACATACTTGTTTTCCTGGCTCTATAGGGTCCTTGGGTCTCCCTCACCCTCAGGGCCCCCCTCCCGCCGGGCTCTTGGGGGAGGAAGGGGATAATCCCTTACCTTTTTTACAGGGCCGGTCTCCCTCGACGCTGGGGACTCTCCTCCTCCCCTGTCATCGGCTGAATGCGCATGCGCAAATGTTTTGCAGTAAGCCATAGTGAAACTTTCTGGGCCAGGAGCCTTATCGGATTTTTATTGAGGAGATGGCAAGTGCCACTTCTTCTTTTGTTATTGGGGCTCATGGGGACTCAATCTGGGCACCTTTTAACGGAGTTACGTTTTAACAGACTTGAGTCAGGAAAGATGGAATTTCTCCACAAAAAAACTGTGTAAATATATCACAGATATCAGAAAGGTGACCATGTTGCCTACAGAGTCCTTGATATTTGAAAAAGCAGGTGATGCCTGCACCCAGCAGAGGAGGCGGGCGAAAGGCATGTCCATTGTATTGGAGTGTTCAAAGAAAAATGCCTAGTTCGCGAAAGGGACCTAGAAGGAGGGCTTTAAGGTCCTGCGTAATCTAAAGGAGGGCTTGTGTAACTGCCTCAGAAGGATTAGATTTACGTTGAAACTCCAGTTTACATAATTGGAAAGCATGCCCGCCATTCTTTTCTTTTTATAGTAGAAAGCATACTTAATAAGAGAACCTTGAATAACGGCCTTATGGGCTGTCCAGGTACAGGGCAACAGCACCTTGGAGGTGGAATTCTGCCTGGAGTAGTTAGTTATAACTACTGCTCGTGGTTATGCAGGATAAGGGGTTTCAGTCTCCAGGATCAGAGATGCTCAATTCCAAGGTAATAGGGGCATGATGTGATCAGCAGATAAGACCAATAAATGTAAAAAGGACATCTAGGGCAACCTTTGGGAATGTTAAAAAAGGAATCTATGTGTGAGTAAGACTGGTGACATGGAGAGATGTATGTATAATCCCTAACCAAGGAATGCTGGGCTCTCCATATGTCCAACAGGCCGGCGTCCCGGACAAAGGAGGCACAAAGTTTGTCCCTACTAACCAAGTCTAGCAGGTGGGGCCCATCTGAGTTGTCAGAGTGATCCACTGGGGACCAAGCACAGCATTAAAGTACCCTCCCAAAATAATGAAACCGTCTGCAAAGCCTTCAAAAGTCTCAAACAGAGCAGCCCAGTACTCCTTATTAAAAGATGTTGGAGCATATACACAGCCTCGAGTGTATCTAACAGAGGCAACTGTACATTTAATCAATATAATCTGACCTTGGTGTAAGTATTTTGGTTATGTATAATCAATGGACAGTTCTTATGTACAATAATAGAGATCCCATTCCTATTTGGAAGGGCACAGGAGGAGAAGACCCGAGAGTAGAGCCCGTCATAAAGCCTAAAAGGGGCATTTTTAGAAATGTGCATCTCTTCAATAAAGGCCAAATTGGCCTTAGGGTGTTTAAGCTCTCAAAACATAGGTCTCCTTTTCTTGGGAGAATCAAGTCACTTAACGTTAAGGATCAAAATATACAGCTGTGGATTTATCACCCTTCAAATTGACACTAGGTGTATAACCTTAGAGCCAAGGACCTATAGGCACTAAATAAGGTGAGGGTCCATTTTTAAATTATATTAATATTAGATATAATACTTTGTCAGATATACTGCCCTCTTGTGGTATTCCTGTGTTATCTCTGAGGAACGTGTCTCCAGATAGAAGACAGATGGGGTTCTACCTGGAAAGGCACAACTACGCATTAAGTAAACCTTTACTTTGTAGTTCCATTACATGTGAGTGTGTTTACACCCCATTATTCACATTTACAAGGATTGTTACCATCTACACTATTTGTTGTTCTCTCTATTTTTTTATTTTAAATGCTGCATGTTTTAACATCGCTATTGTACAGCATATTCTAAGGGGGTAAGATAAACACTTTTTATTATAAGTCCTGCATTTGTTATATATTTTGATATTTAAAATCTGTAGCAATCGTCTGGATGCATTCGGTGTCTAAATTAAAATCGATTCTTTCGCATCTGAATCCTATACAAAGTATAGGATTTGAAAGATTTACAAAGCACTGGTTTTAAAAAAAAATCGAACCATAATATCCACAAATGATCATTTACTTGCTTTCTTCAAGCAAATGTTAATTTGAATTACTATTACTAACTTAAGCACCCATGGCAATGCCATTGTTAATTATAATTATGTGGTGGCTTGCCAGCACTTGTGATATTAACAAAGTAATTAAATAAATAATAAAAAATAGTATTAATAAATAAAAAAGTTTATGAGGGTAAACAAGACTTCTGTATTACTATAAGGGAGGTTTTAAGCCTCCCTATGCCCCACCTACCAACTCTTTATTTTAAATGTCCCATTGTAAAGCTGCCAGTGGGCAAATAGTTTAGATGTTTTTTTTTTATTTGAAGCATATGGGCCTGAATTCGAAGCATTTGTGTCTTGCTGAAATCTGAACCACGTTAAAGCTCATTTGGACCCTGAATTGCACAGTTCATGCATTGTTGGGTAGTGTGAACAATGTTTAGAATTTGCAGTCCGAAAGGCCCTTTACACAGCCAGATATTTCGGCTCCGTTTGGTATGGGCTATTTGTAGTTTAATGACTAACCCTGTAAGGGTGATCATATTAACAAAACAATAGTGGAGATGTACTGGATACTGCATTCACCAAGTAACCCAGGTGCTCTGACGTCACAGCTGGCCAGGCCTCCCTTTCAAGATATGCAGAATAGAGAATGGTCCAGGCACTCCGGGATAACAAAAATATCACCTTCATTGGGGCAAAAGCAGCAATGTTTCGACCCTTCCATGCCCATATAAAGCTGCTATTTTTGTTACCCCGTAGTGCCTGATCCGTTCTTTATTAACAAATAGACGTATGCATTTGTTTCACTCTCCCTTAAGCACATCGATTCGTCAGGCACAGAACCCCTTTTGACTAACTTTTAAATTAAATAAGCGTAAAGAAAAACATTTTGGAAAAGGGTTTAATTGCCGGATTAATAGAATCAACAACAAACAAATCGGATCATTTAAGGAAGAATATCGCAAAAGCACATATCTATATAACAATGTGAAAAATTCTAGGATAATAAAAGATAAGAAATGCCAGATCCATCCATCTAGAGGGATTTATGTCTGTAGTTGAAAAGTAAAAAACTGCAGATGATTAACTTACTGTTTTTGTCTCCAGTACCAGTACGTTAATAACCAATTAATAACCAATTGTCTGTTTTATAGAAATGAAAAACACAAAAACAGTCTGGTATGCCTGGTGAACAATAAAAATATACAAAATACTGCATATAAGTAAACATATGTTTGTATCACACAAATAAACAGCTCTGAATAGTTCTCTTTTCCAGTAAATCTTTATGCTTTGAACCCTCTCCAGTAACTCTATAGGTTTTGGTCCTCTGCAGTTTGTGAAAGATGTATGTTAAAGTACAGAAGGGTGTGGATGTGCAATAGTTTCACCTAGAGATGTCTTTTACATTGAAAAAAAAAAAGTGCTCACTTTAGTGTTTGCACATTTGTTGCCATAGCAACCACAAATGGATTGTATAAAAGGCACACACTGCACATGCACACCACCCGTGATCTGCCTTTTTCTTGGGGGTTGGGGGTGTAGTTGGTTGTAGAACTTTAGTTACTAATTGTTACACATATTAGCTGTTAGGCACGCATATACATTTACACACACAAATCAAGTTAATATCTGTTATATGAATTCTTAATTTGAATGAAACATGCACTTTGCTTCCCTAAAGATTTTGTTGAACTCATGTGCGTGTCTGTTTTTTTTATTTTTTATTTATGGCCAATATACTTTAATGTTTAAACATAATTGCATATACATAACATGTATTTTTTTTTCTCTTCATAATGTTCTATTTACACATAGCTGAGGTAGATTGTTGACATGCACATTGCCTTAGGGGCCTGTTTACATCCATCCGCATGTAAAGTAAATTATTAATCTGTCTGGCTTTTTTTTTTTTTTAAACAAAATCCGTATCAACTTAAATATTAATCCGCAAGTATGAAGTTTGCAAAATGCAAAGAGGGCATGCAAAGAGAGCAGTTATTTATCAACTGCATGGTAAAGTCATAAACTGATATTTAAAGTGAGGAAGACAGTAGTTTTCAGTCTCAATTTACAATGTTGCTGATACATAGAGCAACCACTAGGTGTCACTACAGACAAAGCAGTAAAGATTCATTAACGGTTTGAGTGGAGTGTCCAACAGCAAATTATTTTATTATTATTATTATTATTATTATTATTACTGGTATTTTTAAAGCACCAACATATTCCACAGCACATTATGTGTGTACAGTGGGGATAAATAACAGCTAGTAAGAGTTGTAAAAAATCGTTACAAGAGGCGCGGAGGTCCCTGTTTAAAACGAGTTTACAATCTAGGAATTTTCTTCTTCCATTTATACTTGGGGTCCAGAATAAAATAAAATCACTCAAGGTTCAGCTGTGACTTGTTCACCTTACAGAGCAAAACACATAGGGAAAAAAGACAGAACAGCTAATAATGATTATTCTAATTGTATCAATAATTAAAAAAAAATATATAAACAATACTCCACAGCCATTGGTCAGTAGGAACAATCTACTTTCAACTACTGACAGGAGAGTGAGGGGAATCCACACTGGTCGTGGTAAGTCACTGGCATTGCCGTAGACGCTTTTCCATTTATCTACTTGTCAATAAAGTACATTATTAACTGTGCCTCTGCATAGGGATTTAATCTTGAAACTAAATTATTCAGAGTTTATGTGCAGTTGTGTTTTTGTGGCTATCACAATATATAAACACAATTTTGCCTACAAAAGGTCTGTAAAAGCATATGGGTAATTTCTGTTGCAGAAAATCTAGAAGAAAATCTAGTGATTTAACATTTGCAGTAAGTAAGGATACAGCATAATGGCTTTACTACCGCACGGTTCTCTTTCAATATCACATAAGTATTTCCTACTTTGAAAAGTTACTTGGCAAAGGAACCCATTTCCCATACAACATTTATTCCATAAATACAGACTTCCATCATTTGTTGTAAAGGATTATCACATATCGAGATTACACTGAACAAAAGGGGCTTAAAACCTGGACAATAAAATGAATTTAAAGGACCACTATAGTGCCAGGAAAACATACTCGTTTTCCTGGCACTATAGTGCCCTTAGGTTGCCCCCACCCTCAGGGACCCCCTCCCGCTGGGCTCTGGGGAGAGGAAGAGGTTAAATACTCACCTTTCTCCAGCACCGGGCGGGGAGCTCTCCTCTTCCTCTTCGGCTGAATGCGCATTCATAATGCTTTCCTATGGACGCTGGTGTCTTCTCACTGTGATTTTCACAGTGAGAAGCACGCAAGCGCCTCTAGAGGCTGGATTAACCTATTTATAAACATAGCGGTTTCTCTGTAACTGCTATGTTTATTAAAAAAAAAAAGGGTTAACCCTAGCTGGACCTGGCACCCAGACCACTTCATTAAGCTGAAGTGGTCTGGGTGCCTATAGTGGTCCTTTAACAAGGGTACATCTGGTGCCCTTAGTGCTTCCATTAGATGTGTTATCTTTAAATGTCTTAAAAAGACATAATTTCAGCTTCAAAGATAGTTGACCACAGAAAGTTTGGCCCAACATTGAGTCTGCATGAAAAATATATTCTAGCCTTATGTTTGTGCCTTGCAGTAACACCCAGACAATGCAAGTAACACAGGCATTTCATTAGATAAGAAATCCCTCTTTCCAGAAGAAAATCCAGAGTAGAAATCCACTATTGTTTGTGGTTAGCCCATTGACTTTTAAGGCACCCAGGCTACATTAGCATTTAAAACCGTAAAGTGTAGATATGGTACCATCTTTTTAAAAGAAAAATTGGAAGTGGGGGTACACCCGGAACTAGAATTTCTCAGCAATGATGCTGCTGTAAAGACTGAAATATATACAAAATACAGATTAAGGAACAGCACACACACAAAGTTTTATATTTTACAAGGCTACTTAAATTCACCCACCTCAGTAAACAAATATGGGGATTCAGTTCCACCATATGTCTATAAAGTCTCATAGTACGTTATGTCTATGACAACCATACCTTCAGTAAATAGATATTCACACAAAAAATTAATTAAGGAACGGTACACATTAGAATCTTTTTTTTTTTTTACTTTATAAGGCTACTTAAAATCAGCCATATCAGCAAACAAATATGGGGATTCAGTTCATATGGCCATATTGTGTTAAGCCCACCACTACCTCACAGTACCCCAATATCGGTGGATCCTACACTAATTTTAACATGGGAGATTTACATGCTAACTTGCAATACTGACTGCTTAAACTGCTTCTAGAGACTCTACAATTTATGTTCTTCTGTGGTCACCTCCAAAGAGGCAGCTGGAGGGGTGGTTTCCTCAGCCCAATAAGAATCTGGTCGGGATTCCAAATATGCACGGAAAATGAATTGGGTGCACACCCAGAACATGCATTTCTCAACAGTGGTGCTGCTGTAAAAAAACAACATACATATTAAAGAACAGTGCACACACACAAAAAAATACAGTTTTACATTTTTCAAAGCAACTTAAAATCCTCAGTCTCTGCAAACAAATATGGGGGTTAGTTCCACCACCTGGGCACATGGACTTGGGCTACATTACTATTTATGTCAATGTATATAATTAGAAATACATTGACTAGAGAGTGTGTTATGTTGTATTTACAATAAAATATTTGATCATACATTTTAAATTAAACAAAAAAAAAGTCAGGACAGATGGATCTCACTGGTATCCATCGGTGAATATTATTTTTCTCCCTTCAAACATAGTTTGAAAGCAGTTCATGTGCTATCTCGGTGCTCCTCTGGCTTGAGTTCACTCATGCGAGATTCAGCACTGTTGGAGCAATGCCATGGTAACTGCGGCAATGCTCCAAAATTACAAGAGGAAAATCCTGGAAGAGCTGCAGGCTACCGGGTCTCTCTCTCCTTACCTCTGCTGCAGTAAAGTGCCAATGGGACGGTGTGAGAGATCTTTGATTGTACCACTGGAATGCGGAGGAACACAGCAAGGTGGGCGCTTGGATAGCGCCAGTGTACAGGCATTGCATGGGCTGGCATCTCCCTTTGATCTCCCCTGTTGGCCTCAGCTCATGGTCACCATACCAGAGGCATTTGCCCGACTGCCAGACTGGGCCTGCACACACATAATAGCTGCAGTATCCACCTTCCTACAACCTCTATCTCAGGGCTCGATTAGGAGCCAGTTTTTTGTTTTTTTTTAAACTAACAAAGTTTTTTTTCTACAGAACAAGAAGGCTACATGTATGTTTGCACACGTGGGGGATCTTGATTGTGATGTAACCAGCAAACACAGTGGAAGCGTGTAATTAACTTTGCTTTATTTATTTATTTTAAAGGGGGTGTATTATTAAAACACTGTTTTTGGCTGGATTAACCCCTTAAAAGTATTTTTGTCACTGCAGGTGTTGTAGTCATGACTGTGCGGCTCTCACACAGACCTGATTGCTGGCTAGCACGCACATATTAACTGTGTGAAAGCGGCACAAAGTAAGGGGATTAAATATAGAATGTGACAGCAGACAAGAACCATTCAGTCCATCTAGTCTGCCCAATTTTCTAAATACTTTCATTAGTCCCTGGCCTTATTTTATAGTTACAATAGCATTATGCCTATTCCATGCATGCTTAAACTCCTTTACTGTGTTAACCTCTACCACTTCACCTGGAATGCTATGCCCGACTGCCAGACTGGGCCTGCACACACATAATAGCTGCAGTATCCACCTTCCTACAACCTCTATCTCAGGGCTCGATTAGGAGCCAGTTTTTTGTTTTTTTTTAAACTAACAAAGTTTTTTTTCTACAGAACAAGAAGGCTACATGTATGTTTGCACACGTGGGGGATCTTGATTGTGATGTAACCAGCAAACACAGTGGAAGCGTGTAATTAACTTTGCTTTATTTATTTATTTTAAAGGGGGTGTATTATTAAAACACTGTTTTTGGCTGGATTAACCCCTTAAAAGTATTTTTGTCCCTGCAGGTGTTGTAGTCATGACTGTGCGGCTCTCACACAGACCTGATTGCTGGCTAGCACGCACATATTAACTGTGTGAAAGCGGCACAAAGTAAGGGGATTAAACATAGAATGTGACAGCAGACAAGAACCATTCAGTCCATCTAGTCTGCCCAATTTTCTAAATACTTTCATTAGTCCCTGGCCTTATTTTATAGTTACAATAGCATTATGCCTATTCCATGCATGCTTAAACTCCTTTACTGTGTTAACCTCTACCACTTCACCTGGAATGCTATTCCATGTATCCACTACCCTCCCAGTAAAGTAATACTTCTTGATATTTTTAAACCTTTGCCCCTCTAATTTAAGACTATGGTAAGAGAATGGTAGTAGTAGCTGAAAAAACCTGCACTAGAAGGGGGGCCCCCGATCCCCCATTGCCCTAAAGGGGGCCCTGTGAGCTATCAGTCCGCCCCTGCTTACAAAACATCTATACTTACATGTTCTTTAATGTCACACACCAATGTACTCTACGTGTCATGAGGCTTAAATATCACTTTAAATTCCACAGTGACACATATTCTGTTATATGAGAATGCACATAGAAATAAAGTGCACTGTTACAATGGTAAACATATTGTTGACCAACATCTGACATTGAACTGTTTGTAGATGGGAATCTGGAACATTTCTTTAATGCTTGGCCTTCAGCAGATGGGACGAACCCTAAATAACTCCTGCGGGAAAAACACAGAGGCAGTTGCAGGATGAAGATTGCTTAGAAATGTGGTGTTTGAGTACATTATGACAGCAATTCATTGCTTTGAATATTGGAAGAGACTGATATGGAAAAAAAAGGTAAGAAAGGAATATACCAGAACCCAGATAAACCTCAGCATATTTAGATTTTAATTTCCAAAGCTAAATCAGTATTGAAGTAGCATCAACAAAGTCAGATCTACTTGAGACATTAACCCCTTAAGGACTAAGCCAAATGTACACGTTTTGATCAAAATAAAACGTAAACAAAACTTTTGGAATTTGTATGTTTGTTCAACCGTATTTCACCTCTTTCATATTAAGTGCACCCACACTCATTATATATCATTTTATTGTTCAAGTATTTAGGAGAAATTCAGCTTTCATTTACCATCAAATATTTAGCTATGAAACATAATTTAATATGTATAAAATATAAAAAAATTGAGAAATTAAGAAAATTTTTTTTTTTTTAGTTCTGCCTGACATTTTAACTGTGAATGTCATAATACTGTTTGCTTTAACTGCAATAAAATACACATATTTGTACTCAGCGATGACTCACGTGTAAAACTGTACCCCCTTGTACAGGTTTTATGGTGTTTTGGGAAGTTATAGGGTCATGTTACATTTTTCAGTTTTTTCACACAATGATGGCATACCATTTGCAATACTAGACAACCCAAGCTATTGCAAATGGGGTATGTCCAGTCTTTTTAAGTAGCCACTTAGTCACAAACACTGGCCAAAATTTAGTGTTAATATTTGTGTGTGAAAAATGCAAAAACAAATTTGAATGTAAATTTTGGTCAGTGTTTGTGACTAGAGCCGGGTCCCCAAGGACGGTATAGCACCGGGTTAAGAAAGAAGTGTACAATTAACTAAAGTGAGAATTCAAAGTGACTGTTTTAAGATTTAAGGCCAAAAAAAAACTCTCCAAGTCAGTTATGCTTTCAGTTGAAATTCATGTTTGAGTTCAGTAAATAATGCTGTAAGCTGTGCACTTATATATGCCTCATGCTAAAGGCTATGTTTACAATTTCTTTGCCAGGTGTTCAGGCACAGCTTATACTGAGGTATGGCACATTTGCTGCACTTTTTGATGCATTTTCTAGATCTTTTTAAGGGCTGACAGTCATGTCTCAAGAAAGACAGGTGTCCAGCTTCTGTACAACTGTATAAAGAAAATTCACATACTGAGCAGAGTCAGGAGCAAAGATGTCATAGAGATGTAGATTTCATCCAGTAAACAATACCTCCAAGTGTCCCTGTTTAGGAGAGGTCCCTCTGCCCCTCTTTTCGAATGTCCCTCTCTTGTAGGACCTTCATATTGTTTGTGTGTAATAATACTCATGGTGATGTTTATTTAAACTACAATAAATGTGTTTAGAAATCAGTCCTGCAAATAAGATACGTTGCTATTGTTCTATATCACATTTTAGTAACATAAATTGTTATTAGTAAGTCACTTAAAATTATCAGAACAGCAGCGTCCCTGGCCACACCCCCTGTTACACAACTAAAATTAAAGTGTCCCTATCTGTCCATTTGAAATGTTGGGAGGTATGCATTAAACAATGTGTAATTATATTGATTTGCCTGGGTTCCAGCATCACCGTGTTATCTCATAAGTTCATAAACTGCTTCTATAGTAGCAAATACATGTTCACATTTGAAGAATTTGAACATTCTTCTGTTCTATATCTAACTGCTATACCCTTTATTTCACCATTTAGAGTATCATCATAGGCATTCATATAGCACCAACGTATTTTGACAAGACATCAAATGAGTAAAAATATTTTAAATATTTTGTGTTTATATATACTTTTAGTGTTTTAATACAGAGGTGTGTTTGCATGTAGTGTTGATGTTTGAATGACGGGGTGTGTGTAAGGCTGGCTTTAGCTGTTTGCACCCTTTCCTCTATGTCCTCTCCTCCTCTCTCCCTCCCGTGTGGCTCAGTCTCTGCCAGGCTGTCAGTAGGACCGGACCTCTGTTACACACGCTTATCGGATGATCCTAAGTGCATGGGAATGCCCACGACCCCACTGATTGTGCAGGCTGCAGTTGTAGTACCATCGCTGGTTGGCCCCACTGCCGGACATAAATTCCCATGACTTCTTGGGGGGAGCATTTGGACTACTGGATCGGCCAGTGTATGCCACTCAGTGGACCTGGATATTGTGCTTACATTTTGCAGGTTTACTGGTGTACCAGGTTACATTAAGATGTCATATCTGGAAACACTGATTAAGTATTGCCTCTAGAGAACTCCCATTTCTTTATCCAAAAAGGAACCAAAAGTTGTCAAAATGAGAGAAAGACCACTACTAAAATGGGTGGAAATGGTCAGTGAGTGACTAGAGTTCTGTTCTATTTCTTTACCTACATAATAACAGTTTTACCTGGTATCTTGCAAAGTGAGGTCAGACCTAGAGCCAATCCTTGCAATGTTCCTGGGTCGAAAAAGCTAAAGGGTATTCAGCGCTAAGCAATAACTGGAACAGTCCAAAGACTTACTAAGTTTTTAAATATTTTTGTATGATTATGTTAATTAATTTTGGTCATGTGACCTGTGATGTCACAGAACCATTATTTTCAAATCCCCCCCCTATTTAAGCAGCTTAGGTTCCCCATGTCTGTTAAACACTTTTAAGAAAGCCTCTTGCCAGGTGAAACGCGTTACTTGTATTTATTATTATCTACCTCACTTTGAATCTGGAACATTTTTCTTGTTTTATATTAACTACCTTTAAATAAAAGTACTTTTTTATTGGGCCAACCATTGCTGCTATTGTGCTTGAACTACCGTATTCGTGGTGGGGATTGTACCACCCAAGCCCGAGAGATAGAGCAGTCCACATTTGCTCCATCAAATGTGAGTAAATAGGGGCGGGGTCTGAGCACGGAGCTGAGTGGAAACATGCAGGCACAGCTCCCGCTCTGCACGACACTCAAACCAACTAAGAGACATATTACAGACCAGAAACTATATAAAATGGGCTACCAGCAGAAAGGCGAAGCAACGCTGAACGTTTCAGTACCACACACGAAGCTATAGCAGCCGATATGGCAATCAGTTGACAAGCAACCTGATTGCCGGGGGAGGTGGCCGACCTCCCGACACAGGGTCAGCACCGCATGGCAGCTTTCCTGTTGCCCTGCAACCCCCCTATGGACCGGTGGGGGATATCCTGTTCCCCACTGGAAACACATTCTCGCCCGACTCGGGGACAATCACTGTCCGACGGCAAGTCACGCGAGGCGCCCAAGATGGCCGCCATACCACACTCTGAGCAAACCACGGAGGATCCGGGGCTCCAGCAATGGAGACGGTGCTTCGAGGCCATGTTCAATCAAATTTGCCAAGCATTTTGGAGAAACCTACAACACAGGACTCCACCTCAAGCCTCACACGTGAAGCAGGAGAACATACTGGCAGCGGTCCGCCCCACCCACTCCAGGTGGGGGACCCACGCTGGGGCGCACCCACATCGCCACCCTCCCAGCCGGAAGGCTCCTTGCAAGCTGATGAACCTCGAGAACCTGGCACACACTGGGCTAAGAACTGCCGCACTTAAATCAACCAGCCGACACCTCACAAAGCAGCGAACAACTAAGAAGCAACGGAGAGTAGTCGGTTACAGCCAGCAAAGGAGTCTCCACTACAGACGTATCTCTGACCACTCAGACCAAGCGGAGGGCTACCGGAGAGACCCGAGCAGCAACTCCCGTCAACGGGCCATCCATCAAACGTAGGGACCCACCATGGAGGAGAACAGCGAAGCCACCTACCTCTAGGACAGCGGACTGTGTTACTTAACTCTGAATCCGCCATGATATAGATGGACACCATCTTACCTTTACCATGCTGTAAGGACTAAACCGTATTCCAGCGGTCACTCTACCCAGTAAGCGCTGATTGTGTGACGTTATATCTCTCACTACTTAAACCCAAATCGTATTTTCAAAGCATGTTGTTAAAATTGGACATACATGAATAGCCTGCAACCCAGCTACTTACATAAAGACATGTGCGATAGCATTACACTTCTGTTTACACTACCATATACCTACCATACCTAACATGCATACACATCCTGGATACTCACCTAGGCAACTCACTCTCACGCTGTCAGCTAGAATATTGAGAGCTCAACACATTGCCTTATCACTGTTTACTAATATATGTTCAACGCATCATCTCTTGACTATATGCCTAAAACTGTGTCCAGCTTGTTTCAACACAAATACAAAAATGTGCAGATTCCATGTGCCAAATTGAATGCTTGTTGCTTCTCTATGCGTGCTGTTGTGGCACTTCACAAATGCCTGTACCTTTCTTGCACAGAAAAATAAAGAATATAAGAAAAAAAAAAATAGTATGACACAGAACAAATGTAATTTGCGGGAATGAAATCTGTACTCATATATTTAAGGTTTTCTTCCTTATTTTATATCTTCCCTTCATATATTCACTTTTCTTCTAACTTACATTTAAAAAAATTTTAATTTAAAGGTCTACTTGAACTCACCATAGCCATTTCAGATAATCCATCAAAACAATGTGATCATTGTTCTTTAAACCCCCACAACTTCTGTCCATTTGTATCATCCCATTATTTTTAGTCCAGAGCTGTCACCTCTCTGTTTTCTTGAGGTCCATTTTCTTCACCCAGTTTCCCTTTCCCTATACTCCAGCCTTTGCATTAATAAAACCAAAATATGTAACCCTCAAAAAAAATAAAAAAATGTGAGTATATATCTTACCACTTTAATTGTATTTTGTGCTTTACGGTACACACTATTTTGGTTTTTCTTTTTCCCTTTTCTCCTATATTTCTGGAGGGAAAATACCATCATCTATACTTACAAGTGGGCACTACACTATAATATCCTAAGCCCATATCCGCAGAGCTGCTTATGTTTCCACCATCTGAGTAACCACACTATATCCATAGGCGGGGATTGTTCCGCCCAGGCGTTCAAGTTGGAGCTACAATTTTAGCTCCAGGAAATTGTGAGTGAATTTATTTTGTTTTATTCTATTTATTTGGACAGTAACATACTACACTATATATTTTCCCTATTTTTTTCCTCCCTGCTTTTATATATATATATATATATATATATATATATATCTCTTAAGGACACTTTAGGCGCTGCACCACTTTCAATGTTCCTGGGTATGTTATCATCACATACATTTTTCATTTTTGACCTATCAGTTTGTCCTAAGTTCCTGCAAGTCAATATATAAATTATGTCTAGTCTCTGTATATCAGGTAATGGTACCTGCTAATAACACTAACATTAATTCCTTTCTGGACTTGATTAATTTGTAATTCGTACAAAAAAAACCAAACACACACACACACACACACACAATTAGCGTAATTCTGGTTATAAATGTGTTAAAGGGTATCATTACAAACCAGTTCGTTTCTCTTTGTAAACTCAAATTATAGCTGGGGGACATGATGACGTGAGGGTGTGCACGCACGTGTAGGGCGTGAGCTTGAGAGAGAGGTTTCGAGGGCCACAAGGAAGGAAGGCCGCCAGAGCAAGTAGAGAGGCAGGAAGGAAAAAAGACGGAGCAAGTGGGAGACAGTTTTGTGGCTGCGAGAGGTAGCAAGAGGGAGCTGGGGATATAGACTTTCAACGTGGATGCAGTAGTATAAAAATAGGGCGAGCAGCTGGAAGGAAGGCAGTAAACGAAAACACAAACCGAGGAGTGCAGATAAACTACGTTTATTGTATTTGTTTAATCTGAGTGGAGACTTCTTGGGGTTTGGGGAGGTCTATTCAGAAAAGTAACATAGAGCTGTGTTGTAGCAACTAGGCAAAAGGAATCAAATCATTATCTAATATAAAACAGAGGGGGGCAGGGAGGAGGGGATTTTCCTGTGCTTGAAGCTCCTTATTGTCCTTAATACAACTTACAGCCTAATAGCCCAACAACAGTGGTGGGAGTAGTGAGAGGTTGGGAATACTTATTCCTAGAGGAATAAGTATTGAGAGAGGTGGATACTAACCATCAGGTCCACCAAGCTCGTTGCCAGAAGGTTAAAAAATTTGCTGGTCTAATTATATTTTTGCAGTTTTTTCTAGAACCTAAAGTTCTTAAATAAAAAGGGGGAAAAAATAAGATATATATATAGATAGATAGAGAGAGATAGAGAGAGAGAGAGAGAGAGAGAGAGAGAGAGAGAGAGAGAATAAAATTAATTCTTTCCAAGGAAGGAGAGAATACTTGGGAAGTAAGAGTAATAATAAAAGGAAGATTAAGAAATTGACAAAGAGGGATCGGAGAGATGGTCTCAAAAAAAGGTTATGACCTTGAAAAAATGGGGAAAAAAATAAGGATGAAAAAGAGAAGGACAAAACACAAAGTAAATTACTCTTATCATACTATTTGTCTCCAGATCCAGAAACAACCAATAGGAGAAGAACAAGCTCCCCACCAAAGCTAACAAAGAAAAACATTAAAGAAGGCATTGAGCATGTACTTCAATTAACTGGACCACTTGAACAAGAAGTTATTACCAGAGAATTTCTAATTAAACTATTAGAAGACCATAGGGATACAATCACAGAAGATTTCCTGGTCTCTACTAAAGAATTGAAGGAGGAAATTAAAAGTTTGAATACAAAACTTCAGGAAAATCAAGATAATCTTGATTCCTTAAAATTTGATTTTTTAAAGCAACAGGAGGCGTATGAAATGCTAAACAACAAATATTCAGATATTCAAAAAAAATTGTCTGACCTTGGAGACAGATCAAGGAAAATCAATCTCAGAATAAGAAGAGTATCAGAAGCTATTAAAAACCAAGAAATTAAGGATGATCTATTTGACTTCTTCAAAGAAATAGCTACATAGTTACATAGTTACATAGCTGAAAAGAGACTTGCGTCCATCAAGTTCAGCCTTCCTCACATTTTTTTTTTTTTAATGTTGATCCAAAAGAAGGCAAAAAAAACTGTTTGAAGCACTTCCAGTTTTGCAACAAGCTAAGCAAAAAATGTATTTCTTGACCCCAGAATGGCAGTTAGATTTATCCTTGGATCAAGCAATTATTACCCTACATTGAAAGATTATATCCTTAAATATTTTCTTTTTGCAAGTATGCATCTAGTAGCTGTTTGAACATCTGTATGGACTCTGATAAAACCACTACTTCAGGCAGAAAATTCCACATCCTTTTTGTTCTTACAGTAAAAAATCCTTTCCTTTGCCTTAGAGGAAATCTTCTTTCTTCCAGTCTAAACACATGACCTTGTGTCCTTTGTAAAGTCCAGTTTGTGAATAGATTTCTACACAATGGTTTGTACTGGCCCCGAATATATTTGTATAATGTTATCATATCCCCTCTCAGGCGAAGTTTTTCTAAACTAAAAAGGTTTAACTTTGTTAACCTTTCTCTTCAATCTGTCATTCCTGTAAGTTTTTTGTAATTGTCCTATTTATAGTTAAATCCCCCCCCCTCTCATAATATTGTAAAGCGCTATGGAATCTGTTGGCGCTATATAAATTGCAATAATAATAAAAATAATAGCTGATATATTCCATTCCTTTTATTAATTTTGTAGCCCGCCTCTGCACTTTTTTTAGTGCCATAATATCCTTCTTTAGAACAGGTGCCCCAAATTGCACAGCATATTCAATATGTGGTCTTACCAGTGATTTATAAAGAGGCAAAATTATATTCTCATCCCGAGAAAGAATGCCCTTTTTCATGCATTACAATACCTTACTGGCCTTAGCCACTGCTGATTGACATTGCACATTGTTGCATAGTTTGTTGTCTATAACAATTACCAAGTCCTTTTCGTGTGTTGTTATCCCTAATTCCCTTCCATTTAGGGTATACGTTGCTTGTGCATTCTTTACGCCGAAGTGCATAACTTTGCATTTTTCAACAATAAATTTCATCTGCCATTTCAGTGCCCAGTCCCCCAGTCTATCTAAATCCATCTGCAGCAAAGTAATATCTTGCTCACATTGTTTTATTTTACAGAGTTTTGTGTCATCTGCAAACACTGAAACATGACTTTCAATGCTTTTTTCAAGATCATTTATAAACATGTTAAATAGAAGGGGTCCCAGAACAGACCCCTGAGGGACACCACTTGCCACCTCTGTCCAGCTTGAAAATGTACCATTACAACTCTTTGTACTTTTTTTTTAGGCCAATGTTCTACCTAAGAACAAGCATTTTCATCTAGACCAATTTCCTTGAGTTTGAACACTAATCTTTTGTGTGGAACTGTTTCAAATGCCTTGGCAAAATCCAAATAGATCACATCCACTGCAACACCCTGATCTATACTTCTACTTACTTCTTCGTAGAACACAATCAAGTTAGTTTGACATGACCTGTGCTTCATAAAACCATGCAGATTTTTGCTGATAACCATGTTCTTCTCAAGGAATTTTTGAATATTATAGCTTAATAACCTTTCAAATACTTTTCCAGTCAACTAAGTTAAGATCACAGGTCTATAATTTCCAGGCAAGGATTTTGAACCGTTTTTGAATATAGGAACCACATCTGCCCTCCTCCAATCCTCCGGAACACTTTCTGAAAGAAAATCTTGAAAGATTAAAAACAGAGGTTCACTTATTTCTACACTTGGTTCCTTAAGTACTCGTGGATGGATACTGTCAGGCCCTGGAGCTTTGTTTATATTAACTTTCTTTAGTTGCTGCAGCACCTTGTTTTGAGATAACCAATTACAATTATTCTGCAAGTTTTTAGTAGCAATCATTTGCACATCTATTGCCATGGGTTCTTCCTTAATATATATGGAGGAGAAGTAGTTATTTAAAATTCCTGCCTTTTCCTGGTCTTCATTAACCTGAGTACGCAACCAAGAGATATTATTGTCAGCGTCCACAATTATATCTACAAAGAAGAAATTTGGAAAGCCAGGAATAACCAAGACTTAAGCAATGGAAAATATAAGAATCCTCAGAATTTTAAACGATCTCTCCAGCCATACTCAAGTTAAAACTTTGCACAGATATATTAGTAAAGGAAAATATCAGATTTGATTTGCTTAATCCAGAAAAAATTGTCCTAGCATATAGAGAATAATTTTTTTTAAATATATTCTAATGAACAAGGCCTACAGCTGCTAAAAAAAAGTGGAACCTCAACTCCGGATTCCAAGGGACAGAAAATTTGGAGATCCCTCCACTATCAAAAAATTCTGAAATGTCAAACACAGTATAGGAAGAGAGTCCCAATATTTTAATTAACCTCATATAGTGGTCGCACAATTACTTTTTTTTTTTTCACTCATGTAAAATGGGAGAATCAAGCATATCCCCAATCTCTTGCTCAAACATCTATACTTGCTAGCTTCATAGAAGAGCTTCATTTAAGAATTTGGATTGATAGGCGTGTCAATGGGGGCAGATTTAAAGACACAGTGTATCCAGATGTATGAGTGTGATAGAAGACTGAGGTCTGTGGAATGTTTGAAGGGGGTAAGTTTGGGTAGGGGTTGTGGACAGAGAAGGAAGGGCAGAGGGATTGTTTTAAGGAGGAAGAAGACATTTATGGGATGATGCTAAAGCTTTGCCCAATTATTGCACAAGGGTTGAACTCAATACTAAAGAGGAAAAAACTACTAGACACGTTGAATCAAAATAAGATAGATATTGCACTAATAGAGGAAACACAATGGACACAATCACAGAAGAAATTAATCTACGATAGACAACACCCATACCAGTTTCAATCCTGTAAGGGCCTAAGAGTAAGGGCACGTTAATTCACAAAGAAATAGATAAAAAGGGGAGATGTATTATTTTACTTTGCACAATTAATAAAGAAATGTTCACTATTGTTAATGTGTATGCCCCAAATGAAAACCCTATAATATTTTTGAAGCATTAATGTCACTAGTAAATACAATTTCACAAGGTAAATTAGTAATGGAAGGTGATTTAAATTCAATTAGTGATGTGGATATGGACAAAATTCAAATAGAAACAGAAATATAAATAGTAAACATAAGAAAGAGAGGGAGGGTTAGAATCTCCAAATGTGGTTAAAATTCATGATGCAATAATGTTGGCACATATGGTAAAATGGTGCAAATGGGAAACACATCAACAGTGGCAATACATGGAAAAACACGAATATGCAGACAAAGATTTAAGACTTATGTTTTGGTCACCAGAATTGCATAGATCTATTAGTAATCCCATAAGTAAAGATTTAAGCCTGGCTTGGAACAATCTTAGGTATAGATATCTGTTACCATATAACCTTAAATACTGTATACCAGTTGAGGTGTTGGAAATCTTAATAGGGAATATTAATCTATAAATTAATTGGATAGTTGGGGGAATGAGATTTAAGTACCAGACAATAATAGACAACAAGACCATTACATTCGAAGATATAAAAGCTCTGTTCAATCTCCAATTCAAGGAACTGTTTAACTATCTGAGGGTTAAACATTATTTGGAAAAAGAAGTTCTAAATACAAATCTCATAAAAGACAAAAGATTTGAAGATTTGTGATTAGGAAAGAAGAGTAAACAGATAAGCAAATTAACCTTTAATGTTACAGATAAGCAGCGTGAGTTTAGTATGATGGCCCCTATAAAAAAATGGGCTGAAGATATTAAGCTTACTATAGAGGGAAAACAATGGATGGAAGCAATTAAATTCACTAAATCAGTTACCCATAATATAGGATTATTGGAGGTATACTACAAAGTACCATTTAGATGGTATTTAACTCCAGTTAGATTTAAAAGGATTAATGGAGAAAATGGAAAATGTTGGAGGTGCTGGGAATTAGAAGGCACTTATGTCCACAAATGGTGGGAATGTAAAAGAAATGGAAACTTTCTGGGTTAAATTATTTCTTCTAATATATATCATAGCCAGGGCCAGATTAAGAGCCCATTGGGCCTGGTGCTGACAATTATGATGGGCCTAATTACAGAATCTTACCGACTGAAAACACTAAAATAGTCATACCTCCCTAGCATCATTTGTCTGGCAGAGATGGTGCTGGAGGGAAATTCACAGGATATAGCTATCATAAAACACATACCCTATGCTAATTCTCTCGCTTTATATCTTTCAAGTAAATCCATACCCCCAACAGAAGTGTCCATCCGGTGAAGCAGGATGTCGGTGGGTGGCGTAAAAAGGGTGCACAACTGAGCCAAATCACTTAACCAGAAACGCCCACAGGGGTGAACATGCCCAAAGGGAGGCATGTCTGCCCAAAGAATTGGAAGGCCAGCCTGGCGTAAATGCATGTCATGCTACCTGCCAATCATGCAGGCTGGACAACTAAGGGCATACTATGTAGACAGCACCCTGAGCTTGACATAAATATGTCTAATAATGCGCTTTCTCCTCGCTTTCTAAGGACTGTCCCCTAGCACTCATTTGTCTACTCCTCACCCTACATTTTTACTAGCATATAGTCTAGGACAGAGAAAAGTTGTATGTAGTGAGTGTAGAAGCACATGCCACAGTGTTAGAAAGACTGAAGCAGAAAGAGCATTTGCATAGGGCGCTAAGTCAGCTTTACCTTAACTAATGCCATTGTCAGCTAGCCCATACAAGTTTTGTTCCCCTACATCCCTCTTAAGTTTACATACTTAAGCAAGAGCATGTGAAGAGTAGTAAAAAAAAAAAAAAAAAAAAAACATTCTTAGACCTATTCCATAGGCATGGGCCCGGAGCTGCAGCTCCATCAGCCCCTATGTTAATCCGGCCCTGATCATAGCAGATACTAAATTACAACCAAACATTGTAATGGCATTATTCCATATCGGCTTGTCTAAATTGCCGGTAGGAACTAGAGAGGTAATCCTCCATATGCTTTTAGCCAGCAAACTCCACTTAGTAAGAAAATGGAGGACAGAGGAAGATTTAGATTTAAAAGATATATTCTTACAAACGGAACATCAAGCATTAATGGAAAAAGGCTATTATCTGAATAATAAAATGGGTTTGGAAGGATATTGGAAGAAATGGTCAATATGGTTAAAAAACAACAACCTAATTCTCGCAAATATTAATGAAACCTATTAAGGATTATAATACTATATGTATATTTAGAAGGTAAAGACACAAAGGTGCCCCCTCTCTCTGCAACAGAAGGAATGAATGTGTATGTATGATGGTATGAATGTTTAAGTCATCAGGTCTTCCAAATAATGAAATTATAGTTAATCCTCGCTAAGAGCAGTATTTGTTATTAAAGCAGCAATTTTTGAATTTTAGAACTTCACATATAAAAATGTTTAATACAAGAGAGGAGCTAGATTGATATGAAAGAAGGGGTAGGGTCACGCGTGGGAATAATAGGGAGGGAAGATATAAGAAGGAGCACGATAAAAAAAAAAGAAAAAGAAAATATGGTGAAAAGGATATATACTTAATGAATAATATCACATATACCATTCTGATCTATTTCTCCCCCAAAAAAAGAAAATGAAAAAGAAGAAAAAAAAACTCAAAGTATAATCAAATCGTATTGCAAATATATCAATAATTATTAAATAAATCTACTGGCAACATAAAATGTATGATACGATGTCATTCTATATGCAGCTTATATATTTGATAGAATGTAGCATGTGTTAATGACCAGTGGCTGCTTCTTGCAAATGATTCTTTAAAAGCTCCATATGTCCAAGTGCTCCCATTAATTTCTAACCAGATACTTTCCATCCCCATGAGGTTAAAACTCACATGGTGAAGGTTATACTCTATCCTAGGAATGTGACCTTGCCACTTAACCCCATTTACTCAATTCTTGATCCAATGAGACGTCATGCTTTGTTCAAAAGCATATCTGCACATAAATATAAGAAAAAAACAACCATTTAAAGAGGCCCTCCTCCACTCCCTGACACTGTTACTCAGTGACACCTTAAAGGAACACTATGTATTCATAACGCTATAAAGCCCTAGTCACCGTTTAGGTTTTTTCACAAAAAACAAAATTGCCACACAAAACTTTTCAGTTCGGGTTCGCTCAACTCTAATATTGATACTTTAGAGAGAGTTCAGAGAAGGGCTACTAAACTGGTTCATGGATTGCAGGATAAAACTTACAAGGAAAGGTTAAAGGAGGATAGAAACATTTAAATACATAAAGGGAGTCAACACAGTAAAGGAGGAGACTATATTTAAAAGAAGAAAAACTACCACAACAAGAGGACATAGTCTTAAATTAGAGAGGCAAAGGTTTAAAAATAATATCAGGAAGAATTACTTTACTGAGCGGGTAGTGAATGCATGGAATAGCTTTCCAGCTGAAGTGGTAGAGGTTAACACAGTGAAGGCGTTTAAGCATGCGTGAGAAAGGCATTATGCTATCCTAGATATAAGATAAGGCCATGGACTAATGAAAGTATTTAGAAAATTGGGCAGACTAGATGGGCCAAATTATTCTTATATGCTGTCACATTCTATTTATATTAAGCCGTAGTGTTTCTGGTGACTATAGTGACCCTTTAACACCGTAATGGCATGGAATTGATCAGGGAGAATGCAGGCACATGATCTAGTTACCCAAACTGCTTCATTAAGATAACGTTTATTTGGGTGGATGAGGAAACTCCAGCATCAATCCCCAGCTGACTAATCTTGACCATGCTCTTGAATCATCTATTAAAACATTTGCTTATTACTACAGGCTTTATATCCAAGTGCTCAACACACGGTAAAGTCCATTGTTGATTTACTGTTATAAACACTCACTACAAAGGCTCTGTTTGCACTAATTTTGTCTCAGTTGGTTCTCCATGCTGAACACCCTGTTGCTTAGAAATTCCAATTATTGTTTAAATACAGGAATTTGGAAGGCTAAATAAAGGAGTACAAATACAAAGAAATGATACTGCACTCAACATAAAGAAAAAAAAATGCAGATTTATTAGCAGAACATTACCAAACGCCTAAACAAGGAACTAATATTTATGTATCAGGAGAGTGAGGATATAGCAACCCTAAAGTGACTAATGCCTATATAATCAAGGTGCCACAATCAAAGTGCTAAATATGTGCATAAAGTGCTAAAAAATACTCTATCCAAGTTCTTATGTACTTATCTAAGTACAACCAGAAAAATCACAAAATGCTAGGTAAATATTCAAATGACTATCACAATCAATACAAATTAGTTCCTGCAAGGTAATTTCATATAGTAGCATAGTGCATAGTTCATTTCATCACAGACTTTATTTAATCTAAAATTAGATTTAATCCGTAATTGTATTTAATGCAGCAAATCTGTCACTGTACAGCAAACCTGCTTGTTAATCTTCGCACAGCAAAAAAATAAAAATAAAAATAAAAAAAAAGTGTCAGGAATTCAAAGTTAATTTCAGATTTAAGGCCAAAGTATCTAAATCGGAAGCATAGCTAATCCTCTGAGTGTTATTCCTATAAACTGTCCTTTTTAAGACAAGCTTCAGTCAGTCAGAAGTTAAAGGCTAAGAAGCAGTGTAGGTGACTTCACTTTAGTAGGGCATCATCTCAGCTATGCCTTTCACAGAGCTGAATTATTCATATGGTGGCATAGGCCACCCTCCTAGGGTCTGAGATCTCCCACATACAACACTCAGCTACTACGCACCCACATATACAACAATCTCAGAAACAGAGCCTAGGGCTGTAGAAGTGGCCTCTGGCACCCTGCAATCTTAAAGGGACACTGTAGTAACTGTAACCATCCCATTCCATTGTACAGCGCTACGGAATTTGCTGGCGCTTTATAAATAATAAAATAATAATAATCCCATTGAATTGGTTATAACACCTGGAGTCCCCGACACTGTCCGACCATTTAGTGTTAAACCATTTTTGAGCAGTTCAACATTTAACTGACTGGCTACTGACAGCCCAACTTCAACTAGAAGCATGGCAGCGATTACACACTTCTTTATAACCATACCAATTCATACCAGATAAGGGTGCTGTGATACAATGAAAGTGATCAGTTGACACTCTCAGCCAGTCACAGGTGCCCATTTCCATCATCATGTTGACTCTAGTATTAAAACGTAAAAACTGTTTAACAGTGAATAGAAATAAGGTGCCAGGGTACTCCACCTCAACGATATGAAGCAAATACAGTGACTACAATGTCCTTTTTAATCCAGTTCTCGGCTTTAGCACAATCAATAGTAATGTGCTCTATTATTTCTGTAATCTCTCTACTCCGTAACAGAATATATCTAAGAAAGGATATAGCACCTCTGTGACCAGTCATAAAGGGAAACAGAGGGAAATACATGTATCAATGCCAGTATGTGTCTGAGATCATCAGTACAGCCAGACACTTGGGGTGGAGGCAGGGGAATGATTTTGCCGTAGAGAATTTTCCATTCATTGATTTTCATCTCGCTCTCCCAGGCTCTCTATTATCACATGTGAAAGAGAGATCTCATACAGTAAATGCACATGTACAGAATACACTGTAGTTTTGCTACATCATTCACCATGAATTCTAATCAGTTTAAAATGTCTGCCCTGGTCCCTAAAAATTAATAGGCTCCTTTTTATCTTATATTCGCTCCTTTAGGAATGTATATTCCAGTAGGGTAGATATGATGCCTAAATACGGTTTGGTAACAGCTGTTCAGTTGCAGCAGCCAGGAGACCTCCAAAGTACACAGGAAGATTGGAGGTTACATGTGGGTTCCAGAGAAGAATGACTGGGCTGCTTATATTGTGCATTGAACAGTAGGAGCCAGCAGAAAGAAATTGGTAAAAGGCAGGGTTTAGCAGAGAGCGCACACTAACAAAGCATTATAAGGGTGTTCAGCATGGAGAACCAAATGAGACAAAATTAGTGCAAACAGAGCTTTTGTAGTGAGTGTTTATAACAGTAAATCAACTACCGTGTGTTGAGCACTTGGATATAAAGCCTGTAGTAATAAGCGAATTCAAGAGCATGGTCAAGATTAGTCAGCTGGGGATTGATGCTGGAGTTTCCTCATCCACCCAAGCAACACTGAAGCTTCTATAGCTTTAAACAGACACTACAGGCACCCAGACCACTTCATCTTATTGAAGTGGTCTGGGTGCAGGACCAAGGACTAAGAAAGCCACTAGAGGCACTTCCGGGAATTTACCAGACTCTGGTTTGCCTTAATGACGCTGGACGTACTCATGCTCTGATGTGTTATTAGGTCCCCCTTTCAGATTATGTCCGAAGAGGCAGAGCACCAACCCAGCACCAAGTGGACATCAGTGCTGGAATCGGGTGAGTAAATAAAGTTTGTTTTTTTTACTTTTTATGTTCACAGGGGGAGGAGCCGGGCACAATGGACGGGGGGACTAGCGGGCACTGTAGTGTTAGGATTACAGATTTGTATTTCAAACATTATAGAATCCCTTTAAATTATTCAAAATGATATCACACTGAATGTAAGGTTGGTAACAGGAAACTTTAGGCACTCTAACCTCCTCGATGACATGAATCATTTACAGTGCCTACAGTGTCTCTTTAACTCATACTTCAGTATAGAAAAAATATTAAAAAGGGAAATCTGTTTCCATATTTTCTCCTACAATAATTTAAATACAATTGATGCAAAGACAACTAAAGACTAATCCCTCAAAGCAGATAAAACAATTTTCATGATTTGAAAAATACATTGCTTGCATTTGATTACCATCGGCAGCGAAGCGGTAAGTTGAAGTTTATTTTTACAGTTACAGGTTATCTAAAACTTTAAAAAATGCAAACCAGAAAGAAATATATTAACCCTGTATCACACCAATAACGGATGTGTTTTGTGTTACAAAGAAAGCTACAGATGTACTGAACCAGTTTTCTTGTTTCTTTCAAATGATGATTGGTTGGACATATTGCAAAATACAAGAATATATGACTATAATGCTCACCATCTTAAACAATAGACCATAAAAGTTTCACTCAACATTTTACTTGCATATGGGGAACAGTGATACTATTTAACGTAGTTTACATGTCAGAATTGATTTAATTTTCTGCTAGAGTTGTCATTCTCTTCAGTAATAAATATGTAACAACAAACTATGTGCAAAATAGTGCTGTATCAGTGCATAAACACAAATGAAATGTCTCCAAAGTTGTGCTCACATTATAAAATCAGAGACACTGATTATCTTAACTAGCCTTTCGGAGAACCATACCATTTAACTCTTGAGTCTTTCCTCTGTACACAGGGCTAGGATTACGCATGTTATTTGTAACTTTGTTAATATTCTAAATACGCTCAACAATAATTTTGCCTAATGCTCTTACAGTTCATCTCATAGATTGAAGTCCCCATGTTAACAAGTACACAACACTATGGGTATTTAAAAGTAATTAAAGGGATATTATAAACAAAATAACAACTTAACAAAGCAGTTTTGGTGTATAGATCATGTCCCTTGCAGTCTCACTTCTCAATTTTCTGCCATTTAGGAGTTAAGTCACTTTTATTTCTGTTTATGCAGCTCTAGCTACACCTCCCCATAGCTGTGACTCACACAGCCAACATAATTTTTTTTTAAATTTTTAAACAGATTTTACAGCACAGTGGGTTTACTTTAGGCATTCTTATCTCCTGTGCTGTTAATTGAACTTTATTTACACCGAGGATGCTCCTGCAGGTTCTAGCAACAATTAACAGAGTTGGAGATAAGAAATTCAAAATGAATCACACTGTGCAATAAGGGAAGCAAAAAGGCTTTGTGAGTCTCAGTCAGGGGAGGTGTGGCTAGAGCTGCATAACAAAGTAAATTAACTCCTAAATCGCAGAGAACTGAGCAGTTAGATTGCAGGGGCATGATTTATACACCAAATCTGCTTTATGAAGTTGTTTTGGTGCTTTGAGTGTCCCTTTAAATCTTACACAGTGTATTCTGTCCTGTGATATTTTATTTAAATGTTGTTATCTTCCTTGTACTTATTTTATTGGTGCTTTTGCAACAAATACAAGTATTGCTGTAAAAAAAAGCCTAAATTATCATTTTAGAAATGCTTCAGTACTGTTTTCATTGTTGTTAGTTAACATCGATTTTGTCTATGAATTGTATGTTTGTTAACCATTATTTATTGATTGATCTTCACTAAATCTTTAAAGGTTATAATGAAATTTAAAAAAATGAATGCAATATGATTGTTCTGATGTTTATCCCCATCAAGTCAAACCATATGCAATACAAGGCAACATGGGAGCCTCAATTGAATATTTTGTTCACTACTTTCTTTAATTGTATTTATGTTCTTCATATTTATCACACATTGCAAGACACCACGATCAAGCCTGGAACAGCAGGATTCGATCCCAAAACCTAGACTGTCCTACCAGATCTAGGACTGGGATGATTCATGAAACTACCAACACATACCAGCTGAAAGCATAGAAACCACAGGGTAATTTAAAATTATGTTTTTAAAGCATACCCATGTTAAAGGAACACTACAAATACCTAAAGAACTTCAGAGTACTGATAATGCTTTAAGTGTAAAGAGTGTGTCCCCTTTTTTCATTTTACAAAAAATACAGATTTCAATGGAAATTGGCACTTTTATAAATTAACCTAGTTGAACCCCCATGGCTGTCAGACAAGCCCTGTTACTTCCTGGTTGCTTAGCTTAGTCAAGCTAAACTCAAGAGGCTGCAATTACCCAGAGCACATATGCATGTGTATATATTTTTTCCTTTGGAATATTCCATTAGAGACAATATGGCCTATACCAGTTAATGGAACACCAGGAGCTATCATGGGGCAGAGTTAGAGTTTAAATTACTGATCTTGATGTTCTATGCTATATTCCTTTACAACCCTATTCTAAAAAAAAAATCTATTTAGTCAAACATATAAAATAAAAAGTGTAAGGCCCCTTTGCTGCAGTGACCTATCATATGAAATTCTGAAACAGGATGTTTTGCATTAGTAAAACATATGACTAATTATTGGCTATTAGAAGGTCACAATGGGGCTTTCCAACCAGCCAGATAATGAAATATTCATCAGGATTTTGTTTTCTCTGCTTAAAAAAAAATCAATGCATTGAAACTTAAAAGGGAAGTAATCGTTAAAAAAGCAGGAGCAGTACTTCTTCATCTACTGTAACACAAGCTTCCCTAATTGATTAATTGATGAGCCCCTTCCTCTATATTTTACGTTTTGGATGCTTTGGGATTGTCACTGTTATATCTGTATGCACAAAGATATTATAAACTTCTGAAGCGGTGAAATGAGAGAAAGGAGGAACAAGAGATATTGTTTATCTTGAAATGTATGGGAAAGTTAAAGGAACTTTAATTACTTTAGCTAAATAAAGCAGTTTTAGTGTATAGAGCATTTCCCTGCAATTTCACCGCTCAATTCACTGTCATTTAGGAGTTAAATCACTTTGTTTATGTTTATGCAGCCCTAGCCACACCTGATTGAAAGAGCCTGCATGAAATAAAAAAAACTGGTTTCACTTTCAAACAGATGTAATTTACCTTAAATAATTGTATCTCAATCTCTAAATTGAACTTTAATCACATACAGGAGGCTCTTGCAGGGTCTAGCAAGCTATTAACATAACAGGGGATAAGAAAATCTTAATTAAACAGAACTTGCAATAAAGAAAGCCTAAATAGGGCTCTCTTTACAGGAAGTGTTTATGGAAGGCTGTGCAAGTCACATGCAGGGAGGTGTGACTAGGGTTCATAAACAAAGGGATTTAACTCCTAAATGGAAGAGGATTGAGCAGTGAGGCTGCAGGGGCATGTTCTATACACCAAAACTGCCTCATTAAGCTAAAGTTGTTCAGGTGACTATAGTGTCCCTTTAAATCTCTTTAGGAGATACATAACTATGTTTAGTAGGTTCCAACCATATTATGTGATTGTAAAACCATATATGTCGATTTTAGCAATTTTTCCTCTCCTCTCAGTGTTTAAGTGTTCACATTTTATATAAATAGGGGTAACGGCATTAAATCATTTGCTAACCTAGGAGAAAAATGTATGTAACCATGGAAGCTGTTAAAAATGGCCATGACATCACTCTAACGTAAAAGTCAAGATGTGCATCATAGATTCCATGCCTGGATATTCTACACTATTTATATGGTTTTGATAAAAGAGAAATACATTTTAGGAAGTATACTGCGCAGCTTTGAGTTCTAGGTGGAAAAGGAAGGCATTTTACAATAAATGCTTAATACACATTTTGCTAAATTATAGGCCTTGGACAGCTGGTGACAAATGAAGGCTTCAAGTGTTTGGGCTTAAGGGTAGGCAAGTCAGAAGGAGTGCATTTTACGCTTCTTACTGAAAGTAGGTTTGTTGTGGAACAGACCTCGTTGTCTTTCAAGTATTTAGGGTCGCTTTGAACTGGATTGCTAATCTCACTGGGAACAGTTACCTTTTTGAGGTATGGGTATGATATGTTCGAAGCACATGTTATCATGTCTCTGTTGTAACATGTTCGTCCTCACCTTCTGGTGTCCGTGAGGATAACTACCTTCCTGGCATTGGTAGAGATGCTGGTCAGTGGCACTGTGCCGGTGTTTCTGGGTCCTGTGGCATACTGAAACACGCTGGCCACTGTGCATCCATACCAATTTGTAGCCCCACGTCCGCTCCCACGGTATTGATGACGTCAATGTGTGTGTGACGTCATGCAAAGGACGGCCAATCGGATTTAATGGAGACTTCTTTAAACTCCTTTCTTGCCTTCCCTTATTGCCCTGTTGTGGTTTCCCTTAGTGGTTGTGCAAGAGTGTGTTCCTGAGCGTTTATTTCTGGTTATTGACTTTGGCTTTGTTTTGACTTCCCTGTATCCTGGTATCCTTGACTTTTGGCTTTCCTTAATTGTTGTGTCTCATTCTGTGTCCCTGATCTCGGCAAGTATTCTGACTATTCTCTGGTACGTTAAGTCCAGCCATTCTAAGGCCCGGTAAGATGTTACCTTTAATCCTAGGTGTGATACAGTTCTGCGTGTTGGATCAACTAGTAATCCTGACATCTGTCTATTGTACTAGTTTGACTTTCATAATAAGAATTTGTGGAAAACAAGCTATCAAAGCATTTGTACTGTCTAGGCAGATGGAAACCAATGTATGGACCAATGCTTCAAGATGTAGTGTGGCTAGGAGTTATAATAGTCTTCTGAGGGTTTTGTAGTTGGTAGTGTCCAGCTTTGACTACTGCTGACACTACTCAAAAATGTTTAAAGTTCTGTCTAGAAGGAACTTTAAGTTTTGCACCACTGATACTAGGGTACATTAGACCAAATTTATGAGAGGTGAGTTCTTTGCATGCCACACTCAGGGCCAGATTAACGTAGGGGCTGATGGAGCTGCAGTTCCAGGCCCATTCCCATGGAATAGGCCTGTGATTGAATGCTGTCACTGAATGCCATCCCCGAGCGCTGATTGGTGCCAGTTGGTTTTGCGCCCTTTCTCCCGATTGGCCGGCGAGACACCTCCCCTCCCTGAGCGCCGATTGGTGCAAATTGGTTTGCACCCTTTCTCCTGATTGGCCGCCGCGTGGTTAGGCACAAAATTTAAATCCACTCGTCAAAACCAAGTGATTCTGTGGAGCTATTTTCGGGTATGTACAGAGCCTCAAGCCCAAACTTTGTACAACGATTTCTTGGGCTCTGTACATCCAATAGTTCTGCTATTTGCAGGGATCATAGCTGGAGCCAGGAGTTATTTGGGGATGTATGGCATGTGGGGATTGTGTGTATTTTTGTGGTTTTGGAGTGTTCGGCTTCCTGTGTCCGGGAGATACCATTATCTTTTAGACACAGTGACGGCTGGACGGGCTTATGTTTTTATGTTACTTTTAATGGAGACCCCCTGATGGGGGTCTGTGCATAGATACCGTGTATCTTGCCTGAAATAAAAAGTTCTATTTCACCCTTCACTAAGTCTCGACTAGTGTTTAGATTTCCTTAGAGGTCATCTCTGCAAGAAAACACACACTTCACCATTCCTTTAAACTAGACAAGCTTTGAAAACATTTTATAACAAATCCCAAGGGAAGAAGCAAAATCAGTAAGTGATTCAAAAGTAGGTGAAATGTTAGGTTATTGAAAAAATAACAATAAAATTTTTTTTACTGCTGAGTGGATCAATAACAGACTAGATGTGAAGAAATACCTCTTTGTGTTCGTTATTTCTCCCCTTTTCATTCGGTAGATGTAACTACCAAACAGAGACCACCCCCCTGGCTCGTTAACTTCAAAAGCATGCTTCAATTAAACCCTCTACCTGTGCATCTTGTTTGTGCGAACAAAGGCAGCGGGACTTGGTCGTCGAGTGTCTGGAACTAAAATCGGACACTCGACTTCCCGAACACAGGTCCCAACATAAGAACGCTGGATCTTTGTTTCCCGAACAACTTGCGCTATTCGGTACTTTTGTGCATTCGTATGAGGGGAACAATCGCTGCTAGGAGCCAGGGGGAACCGTTCGTGGGATTATTCGTTTATTTCAACTTCACGAAATAGACTGGCAAAACCACCCAAACTCATGGAACTGTTTTGGGCAGCAGTCTCGTGGGTAGCCGGTCACCTAAGAACTCCATGGAATTTGAGAACCCCTGAACTGATCTGGGTGATTTTTGGATATGTTGGTCACCCAGATCAGGGATACCTCATGTTTTTAGGGGTGTTCTGAAAGTTGGGGGAAAATTTACTTTTTCTGCCTAGAGATAATGAAGTTAATTATGTTATCTGCCTTAATTATATCCAGGTTCAGGGGAGGGAATTATATGTTTGCAATGGGAGTGTATAACTATTTCTCTTGTTATGATTGGCTGTACCATGTCCATCCCTGTGGGAGGTCCCCTTACACGGGGACTTGCATAAAAGCCAGTGTGGCATAATAAAGTTCAGTTCTGTTGCACCCTTCTTCTAGACTCCGGCTGATGTGTGGGTATTCGTATGCTTTACTAAGGGAATCGTCTTGTAAAGCTATTTATTCGTATGGGAATCGTTTATTTTATTTGCCGAACGAGAGTTATACCAACTGATGCTCTGGCCGTTTGGAAGGAAACTACCGAATGAGTATTGGATATACCAGGTTTCCTTACACTAGATATGTGTAAAAAATGTGTAAAAAATATATATAATATATAATATATCTAGTTTGTTATTGATCCACTCAGCAGTATTTTGTTTATTATTCATTCAATTCAATTTATGTGTGTGGGGGGAGATTAAATAATAAAGTAATTTCATAAATATTATATAAAATTATAAAATCTTGGTAAACAGCATAAAGTTATTTATAAAAAAAAAAATCATGAAACAAACAAAGACTAGACAAAACAATATATCAACTGAAAATTTACTTAGCTCTAATTGGTAACACTCAGCAGCTTATACAGGATAAATGGATCAGCATCAACTCAGGACAATGAGGTGAGTTTCTTGTTGCATGTTCAGAAGACCATGGACACCTCTAGAGACACCTGGGTTCTTTATCAGATCCAGTCATGAAACTAAAAGCCTTCTGACTCCTGACTGCTGGTTTTATAGCACTCTTAATTAGTGAATGCCCAGAGAGGCCACCTGTAGATGGACTAGTGTCTTGACTAAAGGCAAATCCTGGATTCCGTCACACATGGAAATGACTACATGAGCAATCACTTTCTTCCAAAACTACATGGCTCAATAGATGTGCGACAGCCATGTTTTGTTTTTATTCTTTTTAAAATTCTTTATTTTTCGTTGTGCAGAATAGTCCAAAAATGCCTGTAATACCATGACAGCAGAGGACAGGAATTGCAGCTTGTTCAGCACGTGCGGTTCCGCCGATGAGGTTGGCCGCAGCTCCTGGTCAGGTCCACACTAGTAGTAGCTTGGAGCCCCACAGCAACCGACAGCAAGAGTGCTCCGGGGAGGTTTCCTACCATTCCCAGTCGCTATCAGTCAGCCACCAGAGGAATAAAGTCCGCCGGTTATCAAGATTAGAAGCTAGAAAGCAAGATTTGTGAGGAGCTCCTGTTTCATGCGTCTAATCAGCATGGCGGTGAAGCCCCGCCCCTGTATGACAGCCATCTTAACTCATTTGACATCACATTATTCCATGGACCACTTACAGGTGTGAGATATCATTGTTCATGGATGGGAACGTTTAAAATTGGTTATTTGTCCATAACTAATCCAAAAGCAAAATTCATTATTTTCCAAATATTGTTAAAAATTATATTTACATCTGATGGGCCATGTTTAGTGTGACTTTGGGTGAGCATTTAAAGCAAGGCAAGAGCTTAAGTACTTAAATCATTTTGTATTTTTGTAATTCTTGTATTGTTGTCCTATTTCTTCCTCAACAGTACAATGTAAAATCCCTTTGCAACAAAACGGAATTAACCCTTTAAGAACCACACATCACTTCAGTGATCTGATATATTCCTATGGTCCCTGAAGTGGTGAATGAACCATTTGTCAGTTTGACAATGTAACCATTTAAATGCCACTCAAATAGAATAATAGTACATTTTGAGACATAACATCTGCGATAGAATGATGCAAATGTCCCTGAAGTTAGAAGCGTTTGCAGAAATTAAATTATTTAGTAGGTTTAAACAGGGCCTTCCATTTTCACTTGGATAATGTATAAATGACAATACATTAAATTCATCATGTTTATTAAGCGCCTGGATGTAGAGTTGTAAAAATAAAACCTATTCAATAATAAAGATAAACAAACACTGCCAACCCTGTTCAGCTATAGTTTTGCTAATCTGATCAATAATTCTATTGACCTTCCTATTGGAAAAACCAAGGGCAGCAGATCGAGACATATTAAATGTATACTGCAGATAGAAGGATGGTGTCTGGTTTCAGCGACAAGAGATGGTAGCTATATTTTATTCGTAATGTATTCTATTTCTTTTTACCGTTAACAATAACAAGTGTATTTTAGCAGAACATAAAGAATACCTGATGCTGTGCACTTAAAGTCACCCATATAAGTAGAAACAATGGGAGGGACCAAACTCCAGTCATTTCCAAGCCTGCTTAGGGAAGGCTCATCCTCACAGGGGACTGGGGTTGAGAGGTGATTGGCTGAAGTCCTAGGACACAGCAGTGATTGGATCAAAGGATTGAGCCACATCAGTGATGATTTAATTTTATTCTCTGAAATTCCTATATGCAGGGCTGGAGAAGTGAAGCAAGGAGACTCACTGCTGTACACCTGACAAAAGGGGAAAAAAAAAAACTAACTTGAACTGCTTTTGGTATTCAGCCTGACAGTACAAATGAGGACCATTAATACACCTTTATGAAGAAAGTGAAAAAAAGAAATTAAAGTGTAATCAGCGTGCAAGTGAGATCCCCGTTTTTACATGCGACAGGGTTGAAAATATGTTAAGATGGACACTTTTCACAGGTAAGAACTTTCATGCAATTATTTTATATTGGTAAATAAAAGATAGAAATAGCTATATTTTATTCAATGTATTTAAAAATTATTATTTTTTTTATCCATCTCAGACAGTCATGTAAAGGTGAGGTCAGGTCGAAAGGATTAATATAAAGACAGGCTTAAGAAATAAACTTAAGTGACTTGTCCTTAAGTCATTAGATGACAGAAAAGAAACAAAAACAAACATTAAACAAAGGAGAAGTTCTGTTTTCGTAAAGTAACATTTTATTAAATACGCACACAAAAAAAACCCAACCAACTATTAAAATAACTATGGTACGATAGCGAGGTGTTGATAATATAGAATACTGATTAGAACATATATTTTATCTTTGCCCCTGTAGTGACCTACTCAGCTCAGTACAGTGTGAGTTGTATTACATGACGGCACTGAAAAGTGTGACTAATTACAAATGGTGTGAGGAGGGGATGAGACGATTTATAAGTGCAATATAGCTTTAAAATCTACTTAACAAGATATTGTCAGGTTTCAGAATGTTCATATTAAACACTCTACAGAGAACGGT
>OW240921.1:46386572-46407594 GCA_933207985.1 Pelobates cultripes | reverse complement strand
GATCTATAATAAGTTAACATCACATTATGTAACAAGGAAGTGTGCAATTAGGTTTTTAATTTTCAATTACATATAGGGGGTTTAATGTTAATATTACAAAATATAAAGGTACTTAGGCTATCACGTTTAGATGGATGAAATATTGAAATGATCCTGCTTGGAAATAAAATCGGAATATGCAATAGATACTAAAAGGAGTGCATTTATCACTGTGCTATCTTACAAGAGAGTTAGACCATTTCTTTTTGTTCATATTTTTTTCTTTGTATTAATCACTATAGAGCCACATGTAAAAGTATATTCACTCAAACAGGAACTGTGGAAAAATAAACAAGAGAATTGCATTGTGTTTGGAAAAAAAGCTGAATGGGGTGAAAAAACTAAACTTTGCTATTTTCCAAAAATGCAATTTCCTTATGTATTCTCCAAAATTTGCAGCTTAGTGAATAACCACAAATAATGTTAATTTACTCTAATGTGATCATTTGCTAAGGAATTGATTAGAAATTGCACTCTTTTGGGCAAAATAGCATAATCGGAAATATTCTCCATCGCGTCTTTTTTCCAGGTTTCCTGTTTTGGCCTTTAACTTGCAATCCCCTCATCAATTAATGGGATTTCACATTTTAATTAATAACTCTATAACTTTTTTTTTTTTTTTTTAAAACCCTAAACTGTCTTTTACACCATCTCCTTTAAAATCCTCATTACCACAGTGCAACACAAAAACGCGAGGAAAGAGTAACTTGTTTTTATTTTCTTATTTATTGTCTTTATTATTAGTAGACATCACAGTAATAAACACTATAGTCAATAAACTGCAAAATGCCCAGAAAATAGCTCAGCGGGACACATTTCCTAGATCTTTACATAGCATTTGTCTGTCAGCTCTGCACAATTTCAATTTAGTGAACGACAGAAAATCATGAAATAGTTATTTGCTATGAAACGGACACCCAAACTACAAAAAATGCAGGCCAAACTAGCCAAAGTGGAAAAAAAATAGAATTGGAGAATTTTTCTAATTTAGCAGCAAATACAAGGTTTTTTCGAACATATATTTCTATGAACAGCTAAGATACTGTGCAGAACCCTCCGACTCCTAGGCCTCTGGTAGAGACATCTGGTAGAGGACCCGAGAATGAGGAATAAATACACCACCAGGAGGGGTGAAAAAAAAATAATCTCTTTTATATATCCTATCCTTTAAAAATAAGTATCCCAAAAAAATACATAAAATTAAGTCTCTATCCTGGAGACTGTATATATGCCTATGTCTGAATTGAGCTCTTCCGTTTTAATGCTTAAGAGCAATTTGATTGGCTGGAACAGCACAGCCGATCACTTGCTTCATTCCTTTACCACAAGATGCATCTGATATAGTCTGTTAGCCTTGAAATATTTATTTATTTGCCTTCTGCAAATGGGTTTTTGGAATAGTATATGATCGTTTGCTAGTCCCACCATGTGGAAGGGGGTCCGTAGGTCTTCGGAAATCTTTTTGGTCTCCACATTTTGAATCAAATTTTAGGAATGGAGAGGCTTTTATTTATTTTGCATTATCATTGTAATACAGTTTGCAGTCTTTTTCATTAAAGATGTTCAATAGTGAGGAAAGTCAGCGTTTGATTAGTATCCAACTTGTTTTACTTGCAATAGCTAGTCATTGCTCCAAACTAGAGCTAACCGGAGCACTGTCTGCTGTGATGGGTGACACTGCATTCAACTTGTCTTTAGTAAATAGAAGGTTTTACTTCAGTATGGCTTTTACACACCCGGTTTATTTTATTCAGGTTTTATTTGTCATCTATGAGCAACCAAACCAAATGGAACTCTCAACTTTCTTGAATAGGATTCTCCTATATCTCCATTTTAACCAGAAACAGTTTTTAATATGTAACAGGCTCCGATCGAGCATAGTGTAGATGGCAGTGTATGGCCTTCGTTTTACCCAGTACAGCCTTACACAGTGCATTTATATAAGCAACGTTTTGATGTATTCATTGAAAAAGTGTTCAATGTGTTCTCTGCTAGGGCCTTACATTAACGAAATAACAATATATGTTTTGCACATTTATCTTTTAGTTTTGGCTGCTTGTGGTTAGCAAGCAAACTTTCATGAATTATTATGCCAATGCAATTGGTCCCTATGTTATCAGTGCATTAGTTTTAAAATACACATAATGGTTTTGACTTTTTATTTATCCCTTTGCACAATCTTGATATTCTGATACCTGGTTCACCTTAGAATATGGCTGAGCTCAGGCCTGGTCAGTACTCTTATTATGGACATGCGCATTAGTTATCAAGTGCTGTTACATACACACACACACACACACACACACACACACATATATATATATATATATATCTCCTTTACATATGCAAAAGAGAAAGCGAGGGAATGAAGATAATCTAAAATGATG
This sequence comes from Pelobates cultripes, assembly GCA_933207985.1. Taxonomy (NCBI): domain Eukaryota; kingdom Metazoa; phylum Chordata; class Amphibia; order Anura; family Pelobatidae; genus Pelobates; species Pelobates cultripes. The sequence goes on along the minus strand of OW240921.1, from coordinate 46,405,168 downwards.
ATGAAGTGTGTGTTACAGGAAATAGTGCCATCTGAGGTTTCTAGAACCATCATATTGAACCATATGATCAAAAGCAGCATTGTTTTTTCAAATCTGCTTTACCATTACAAATATTTGGTTATATCATTTTGTTCTTGTAATTATTCGCATGGATTAATGTAATTCTCTCCTAATTGATCTACCCAGAAGCCGTACTGCCCACTACAATCTGTAATAAATGCTACAGCCAGGCTGATTTTTCTCTACTGTCGCTCCTCTCATTCCTAACCCCTCTGACAATCCTTGCATTGGCTTTCTGTATCCTATAGATGTCAATTTAAAATACTAACCTTTTCTTTTTTTACTATGTGCAAATGGGTTATGTTATATTGATAAAGATCTTAACAACTCTAGCCCTGTTACATTTCTTCACCGATTCGTAGGTATGCCCCTTCTGTCTCTCTGCTCTGCTGGTGACCTTCTCCAGTCTGCTGCTCGCACCCTTACAGCTAATTCATGCTTGCAGGACTTCTCGCAGGCGGCTCCTTTCCTTTGGAACAGCCTGTCTACCCCCATCAGAATCTCCCCTAGTCTTCAATCATTTAAGAATTCTCTCAAAATCTATCATTTCAGAAATGCTTATGGCTTCCCAGAGTAACTTCTATCTTACAAATCTGCCTCTTTCTCCTAACGGGCCCCACTCCACTCTCACCTGCAGTTCTGCTATTTTTCCACCTTGTTGTTTGCTGTCCCCCTTGATTCCTTTCCTATTGTATCTTTTTACTGCAATACTGTAGACTGCAAGCTCGTCTGAGCAGGGTTCTCATCAACCTACTGTTCCTCTAACATTTTGTCATTGTCTCATTTATTGTTAAATTGTCCCCTTTTTATAATATTATATAGTGCTGCGGAACAAGTTGGCACTATATAAATACCAATATTTAATAATAATATAGAGTTTGATTAGAATTAGATCTAGGATCACTTTAATCTCATGACAACAATGTTACATTTATTATATATCCTGGTTTACGTGACATGTACTCAAACTCAGGCCCATTTGATTTACTAATGCACCAGGAGAGAATCAAGGGATTAGGAATTACACTATTTCCATCTAGGGGAGATGAAGGGAAAGAGACATAAGTGAGGAGGAGAGATTTTGAGACCTATACAATGGAGGGGGAGGTGAGGAGATGCACATGTGGAAAGGCCACAGCAGAATGGCAGATGTGCTAAATGAGGAGAAAAAATGTTAAATAAATACATGTAGCAGAGAGGGCAATGGAATAGTATGTAGACATGGGTTTACATAGACCATTAAGTAGACCAGGGAATACCAAAACAGATGCACTTGCATGCATACACTATACTCAAATGCTATTCACACTAATCTCCATACAATACATGCCTTCATTCACACACAAATACACCCCTTCATTCACATACACTGACATCTTGCACAAATACACCTGTTCTCTCACATACACTGACATACTGCACTAATACACCCCCATTTACACACACACACACACACACCACCTTCTACACCCTGCAATCACACACACAGGCATTCCACACATACAACCCTTCATTCACACACAATCTCTCCACACAAATACATCACTATACTTTAAGCATCCGCATATTAACACAATAACACTCTGAACAAATACATATCTGCATTTGCACCTAGTACTGACAAAAATAACCCCAGTGCATTTTCTGTATGACTGTGAGCAAATAAAGCTATAGAGGGTCACTTTTAGCACATAGACCACTTCACCTCATTTAAGTGGTCTAGGTGCAATGTACCTGCCCCCTTAGTCCTGAAATGACAGCCACTAGAGGCACTTCCTGTTTTGTAGTAGACTTTAAGTCTCTTAAATGACGCTGGACATGATCACGCTTTGCATGAGAAGATTCAGTGTCAATGAAATCCCCATTGATTCAATGCAGGTGGAGGAAGATTGGCGCTGTAATCAGGTGAGTAAATAAAGTATTTTTAACCCTGTATGTGTCACAGGGAGGAGGGTTGGGGACCAGAGGGCAGTTGTTAATTAGTTAGTGTTTACTGTATGGCTGAGCATGCGTCTGTCTTACATTGTAGTTATAAGTAAACTGTATTTACTAGGCATCTAGCAATAGCTGTATTATTATATAGTTTCCCATGCTGTTTTTTTTAATATTGTGTCCATCCCAGAATTTTTAAATTCAGTTTTCAGATTCTAAATTGTTGGTTTCTAACTTTTTTGGAACCATGGTATAGTTCAATAGGATAAACATTTCTGTTGCACACCTACTTCTTTTCCTTTTATTTGACCCTGTCTAGAGAGATACATATTCTTCTAGCCTAACTGATTTTAGTTGAAAATATTTGCAGTAGTTTAATAATATTTATTTTACTACAAAAAAATGTAAAAAAAATTTAAGAGGTGGCCTGAAGCACATCAATTTGCCATGGCTCACTCTAGGGAAATTCTCCTGTGCTCTCTGCTAGCATTGTACACTTTCTTATTTTATACACAACTCAGCTCTTAGTCCTTTCTCAGTCTTACCCTCTTAGCAATGTACACAGTGCTCTCTCTTAGTACTCTTTCTAACCTCTCTTAAAATATGGACCCTTCTTTGGAAAACATGTCTCCCCTAAAAGTTAAAATATCCCATATTGTAGAGGAAGGATTACTGTTCACTTGTACCCTTTTAAATAGTGCTCAGTAAATCCAGCCTCAGGACTCCAGTTCCCAATGTAGGACATCACTGGTGAGTAATCATGTGGTGAGTTATCAGAAAAGTTATGAGATCTTGAAACAAACAGATACAAGATAGGCCCAGCTGTAAAGTGACATACTTACCACCATGTTGTTTAATGACACTATATAATCATAAAAAAGAGTAATTCATTCTAAAATGACTTTGTAACTGCTCAAAGAGCCGCATCTTTGGACTATAAGCTGTTATAGTGACACTCTGCATACGCCGTGATGCTAACCATTTGTGCAAGTAAGCTGCTAGTTTTTTTTTTTTTTTTAATCACTGAATATAATAAAGATGTTTGGGTTCCATAGAAGTTGTGGCAATTTATACTATTTTGAGACGTGCTACCCTTGATCTAACAAGCGGCTTTATTGTGTGGAATAGAATTTAAATGTGAGTTTATTAGTTTATATAGTGTATTTTGTTTTCTTCAAAAGAAAAAGATAACTGATGGAAATAGAAAAGATTGGTATTTTGCTGCTTTTTCCTATCTCGAAGGTTTAAAGTAGCGCTCCACTTTTCTGGACATTTTGTTCTAAAATTGCTTGTCACTGTCAAAATAAATGTTGCTCCTCTGTGGAAAGTGAAGGTCTGAATAGTAAACAGCCTTGATGCTTCCTTTTACATCATACAATAGTTTAGCATTTAGATGACTTAATTTATTCCATCACAGTAGCAAGAAATTGCTTTCAGTTAGCTTTGCTACTTTTATACATGTTTGGTAAGTTATGCTTTGTTTTAAACTATGTTAAGATGAACATGATAGCTGTGTTACCTGGTTTGTAAATATGATACATTTATATCTTTAACCAATTTAAAAAAAAAAAAAAGTGTTTATGTCTTACTTGTTGCTGTTGAAACTTTTCCTTTTTTTATGTCACATACCTTTCGTTTTTTGACCAGAGAAAGACAGACACTTTGATTTCAAGGGCTGTCTCTTTTGTGTGTGTGTGATAGCAGACCACTTATGTATAAGGATAGGACTTTAAAGAAATCTTCCTATTTTGCCTGTCTTTTTGATTTAAATAGGTACTTGTTTTTAGAGAGTTCCTAGCTCTCAGGTCTTAGCACACGCAAAGCACTAAACAACCAGGATATCACATCTTTGTACCTGAATGCAATCTATAAGGGCCAAGGACCATTAATACAAAATCACCTCTATAGGCTGTCAGACATTAAAATAGTAACAAAAAAAAACCTGATAATGGCTGTCCATGATAGGAAGATATCAGAACACACAGTGCATTGCTGTTTTCTGTATATGGGGCTATACAGTCGCAGCCCAGTTGGAGTACTTATGATGACCCCTGTCCACCACAAAATGTGTCTTCAATGGTGACGTTAGTGTAAGAACTGGACCATGGAACAATGTAAAAAGGTTGCCTGGTCTGATAAATCTTTTTAGATCTTTTAGATCAGGTGGGTGGCCATATGCATTGTTTACCTCGGGAAGAAATGTCAGCACAATGCACTATGGGAAGAAGGCAATCTTTAAGTTTGGATTCCAATATTGCTGAAAGGGTAAGGCAGTGGCTGAGTGACAGGCAACAGAGGGTTGTAGTCAATGGAGTATATTCGAAGCTTGGTCTTGTCACCAGTGGGGTACCTCAGGGATCTGTACTTGGCCCCATTCTCTTTAATATTTTTATTAGTGATATTGCAGAAGGTCTTGATGGTAAGGTATGTCTTTTTGCTGATGATACTAAGATATGTAACAGGGTTGATGTTCCAGGAGGGATAAGCCAAATGGCAAATGATTTAGGTAAACTAGAAAAATGGTCAGAATTGTGGCAACTGACATTTAATGTGGATAAGTGCAAGATAATGCATCTTGGACGTAAAAACCCAAGGGCAGAGTACAGAATATTTGATAGAGTCCTAACCTCAACATCTGAGGAAAGGGATTTAGGGGTGATTATTTCTGATGACTTAAAGGTAGGCAGACAATGTAATAGAGCAGCAGGAAATGCTAGCAGAATGCTTGGTTGTATAGGGAGAGGTATTAGCAGTAGAAAGAGGGAAGTGTTCATGCCATTGTACAGAACACCGACGAGACCTCACTTGGAGTATTGGACGCAGTACTGAAGACCGTATCATCAGAAGGATATTGATACCTTAGAGAGGGTTCAGAGAAGGACTACTAAACTGGTTCATGGATTTTAGGATAAAACTTACCAGGAAAGGTTAAAGGATCTTAACATGTATAGCTTGGAGGAAAGACGAGACAGGGGGGATATGATAGAAACATTTAAGTGCATAAAGGGAATCAACACAGTAAAGGAGGAGACTATATGTAAAAAAGAAAAACTACCACAACAAGAGGACATAGTCTTAAATTAGAGGGACAAAGGTTTAAAAATATCAGAAAGTATTACTTTACTGAGAGGGTAGTGGATGCATGGAATAGCCTTCCAGATGAAGTGGTAGAGGTTAACACAGTAAAGGAGTTCAAGCATGCGTGGGATAGGCATAAGGCTATCCTAACTATCAGATAAGGCTAGGGACTAATGAAAGTATTTCGAAAATTGGGCAGACTAGATGGGCCGAATGGTTCTTATCTGCCGTCACATTCTATGTTTCTCTGATGGGCAATGTTTTACTGGGAGACCTTGGGTCCTGGCATTCACATGGCTGTTACATTGACACGTAGTGGTAGCACCTATATAGCGATTGTGCAGACCATGTGCACCACTTCATAGCAATGGTGTTCCCTGATGGCAGTGGCCTCTTTTAGCAGGATAATGCACCCTGCCAGATTGCAAAAAGTGTTCAGGAATGGTTAGAGAAACATTCCAAAGAGTTCAAGGTGTTGTCGTGGCCTCCAAATTCTACCGATCTCAAATGAGCATCTGTGGGATGTGCTGGAACAACAAATCGCACAAATTGCAGGACTTATCATAGTGCCAGATACCACATCATAGCTGTTTTGGCAGCACAAGGAGGGCAATACGTAAACAATACTAAGCAGACGGTTTTAAATTTATGACTGATCAATGTTTATATCTAAATAATATATAGATACATATATATATATATATATATATATATTTTACATACATACCTATTTCTATTTCTACTTTCCTCTAGTAACTATTCATTACTATTCAGTAGAGGGGATGTCTTCTTTAACTTTTGCAGAATGAACTCCCCTATGTTATTGCTAAAACGGTAAGTGGTATTGGTCGAGCTGTGAAAGGCAATCCCATTTGTTTCTTGCTGCAGGAGAGTGAATGGGGTTATATAAGAGGTGGAATAGATCAAGTAATCTCTCTTCTCAATTCAGGGAGATGCATGCCAGTCTGCTCACATTACTGCCTATGGTGTGATAAACCTACTACACACTTGGTGGTCATTCATCCCTTTCACATGGTTTGAAGGAAGTTGAGAGAAAGATAATGGTTAATATGAGTCTTGAGAAGGCTCCAGAAGACTTCCGCATTATATAAATATCCACTTTTATATACTTATTCAGCAGTTAAAAACTGCTTGACAAAATCTTAAGGATCTTTCTGGTACCGCATCATTAAAAACCAGGCTCCCTTCTTTGACCATATTGCGAACGTGGAAGTTAAATGTCAACATATTAATATCATCCAACCTCTATTGTGAAGATTGCCTGAGAGCACTGGGCTAACCAGCTCTGCTAATCAATGATGCACAGACTGCACAAAAGATGAGGGGGAAAAGAATTTGACATTAGAGCAGGGTGTCTATTTAACCAAATTTGCATCTATAGCCTTTAATAAATAATCTATTGTAAATTCAAAGCTTAGAAATATAATTTTAAAATGTAACTAGTTTTAATAGATATTTTAGAATTCAGGGCATTTCTAATAGTGAACAAATTGCATGCATACTTGACTCCCCCAAGACTCCAGTTGTCAGCATGTGTAGATTATCCTTGTATCTGCAGTGAAATATCACCATCGTATCTATTGATTTTATATGATATTTATAATTTCACCCGATTTACCCAAGCTCCCTGGCTTTCGCTACAGAGGCAATTGTCAGGAATTGACAAAGGAATTTCAAACGTTAAGTCCAAAACTGCCAAGATGGGAAAATAGCTGATTTCATCATTTTGGCATAAATTTGAAATGTGATAGTTAATTTCAGGTCATTTTCATTTTAGTAACTAACTATATTTATATGATGCAGCAGTTCATCAGAGTAAAATAAAAAGAAGGGTTAGTAATAAAAAAAAGTGCACTCAACTGGATTTTAGCAAAAACTGTCTAAACTTTATTTACATATCAAAATATAACCCTCTTCAAGATGTATGCATGTACCAGGGTCATTCACTAAAGTGAGAATTCAAAGTGAATTTCAAATTTTAGGCCAAAGTAGCTGACTTAGACAATGTTTCCAAATCAGCTATATTGTTCTTAAAATTGAAATTCACTTTCCAAAAATATTTTTTTTAAATCACTTTGATTTCACTTTGAATTCTTACTTTAGTGAATAACCCTGTATACATATGAATGGATGACACACAGAAATATATAGAAGTACACACAGTATGCATGTACATATAGAACTACATACAAACATCAACAGTGCAGACAGTTATACTGTAGCTGTACTGAGCATGTTTGAATACTCCAATTTACTTATCTGGTCTAACATAAGGGAGGGATAGTAGTGTATAGCTTTAGTGACTCTGGATGAAGATCATGGTCCTTACAGTAACCCTTTAATCACCCACAGGAGGCTCCTGTAGGATTTAGCAGGTATAGATTAAATTAAAGCTCCCTTTACAGGAAAAGTGTAGGGAGTCTGTGCTAGTTACAGGCAGGGGAGGTGTGGCTAGGGCTACATAAACAAAGTGATTTAACTCCTGAATGGCAGAGAATTCAAAATTGAGACTGCATGGACATGATCTGTACACCAAAACCACACCATTAAGCTAAAGTTGTTTGGCGCTTAAAGTAAATCTTTAGAAAATGTTTTAGCTATGTAGAGCGTGCCCTACAGCCTCATTGCTCAATACTCTGCTATTTAGGGGTTTATGCAGATATATTCACACCTCCTCTGGCTGTAACTCACACAGCCTCCTTACACACTTCCTGAATAGAGATATAATTTTAAACTTCCTTTATGCAATGTGTTTCTTTTAGAAATTATGATCTCCTGCTCTATTAATTGCTTGCTAGAACCTGTAGCAGCCATGTGAGATTAAAGTTATATTAAAGTTCAATTAGCAGAGCAGGATATAATCACTTTAAAAGTAAACATACTGTGCTGTAAGATCAGTTTGTAAATTAAACTTTTTTTTTCATGGAGGCTGTGTGAGTCACATGCAGGGCAGGTGTGGCTAGGACTGCATAAACAAAGGGATTGCATTTCTAAACGTTAGAATATGAAACAGTGAGGCAACCCAAGCATGCTATTCACACCAAAAACCTCTTTATTAAGCTAAAGTTGTTTTGGTCCTTAGACTCTCCCTTTAATTGATACAATTCCTGTGGTGCTTCCCTTCCATACTTGCACCACTTACACCCCACCCCACTACATAAGTAAAAATGTTTCCTGAAAAGTTGCAGTCTTTTGGAACTATTTATGTATAAGTATCGTATTCAGTGACATATACATCTCCCATGTTAAAATTAATTTAGGACACAGTATGTGAGTACTTTGACACAGTACTGGACTTAGTAAGGTTTGGCCATGTGGCGTATGAAACTATGGGCTAAAAATGACCCATTAAAGAAAAAAGTTAAGATGCAGCTGTTGGCAGACCCCTCCCTCATCAATAACGGACACTCCAGACCCATTATTCTCTGCAGCTTGATGAAGTGATTTATGTGTGTAGAGTGTGTCCTCTTTTTTATTATACAGTATTATACCCCCTGGCAGTCAGTCAGTCAGACAAGAGGTCCTATTATTTTCTAGTTGTTTATCTCAGTGTAGCTAAATTCAAGAGGCATACAATTTCCCAGATCACCTGCTTTGCAAAAAAGTCTAATTGAGCTGCATTGGGAAGTCTGTGATTGGACAGCCACTAAAAGCTTTAGCTGAAAAATAAGTGCAAGGGCTTTAGACAAGAGATCTGCAGCTTTTACAAGCTGGTTTTAATTATACGGTTACCTCCAATGAAAAAAATGCATAATTAAATGCATGTATGTTTTCATTTGGGGTATATATACTAAACAGTGAATGTGTTTTATTTGGGCAGTAGCATGTCCCTTTAAAAGGGAGACAAGAGATCTACATCATTTGCAAGCAGGTTTTTTACCTATACCCCCCATGCAACCAAAAATGCACTTTTAAATGCATGCATGGTTTCATTTGGGTACATATACTAAACAGTTATTTTGATTTATTTGCATTTTTCATTGGAGTGTTTCTTTAAAATATATGAAACTATTGGTGATTACCTTTGTGTAAAAAGAGACCGTTTCCGTAGTATTGCTAAACATTCTTCATGATCTGGGCAGTCATGGCTCTTTTATCTGAGCAAAGAATGATGTAAAAGCATTGTACACCCCCCACATTTACAGAATTATTTACTAACACTTTGAAACCTCAAACCTTAGCGAATATTACATTAATAAATAAAAAAGACAAAGGCCAGTCTCAAGAGACTCTTTAACAAGCATAGAATTCAGATACTGTTTAACGTGCTTTTTCTTTATATTAATAACATTCTGTTAAATGGTTTTCCTTAATTGGTTTTTCTTATATCCATCTGTTAACTATCTGATGTGTAATATTGTGTATTACTTGCTAATACTTATGTTGAAGTTACGTACAACTACATCAGTATTCTATTTGATTTTGCATTCCCATAAAGAAATTAATTTAAAAAAATATCCAATATTTAGTGTATAAAAAGTGTACAAGCATGCAAAAATAAAATCTTGGAATTCTAATTTAAAGATGCAATTATATTGCGTGTTAGTATGTAAAGTGTTTTGAGTGTCCCTTTAAACAATCTGCTTATGAGATAGCAAACCCACATACAAAACACTGTAAGCAAATGAGGCCCATGACCAAAAGCGTTTTTGCCTTTGGCAAGTGTGTTCATTTGCTCTCTGCCTGTCTGCACGCTACTTACTGGACGCATCCAGTTTTCATTGATTTATACATGGTGTAAAATTTTCGATGCCGGAGAGAGCTGCTGGATTAATTTCCATGAAGGGAATGAATTGTAATTATCTGTCTGTAGTAAGTCCTAGAATTAACTGTGTAAGCTGACATGTGAGAGCTACATATTGCATTTTTTAATGTTATTTAAAAAGGCAAGGAAATTAGAATGAAAAATAAATATTGTTCAATATGGTCAGATTTCTTAATACAGAAAATAAATGATGGTTCAGGCACTCAAGTTAAATTCAAAGTGAGTGGGTGTATTGGAACAGATGAAAGCAACATTCGGCTTTGGGCCGAAACTTTGCTTTCATTTGCTCAAATAAACCTGCTCGCTTTGGATTTACTTCGAGTACCTAGACCAGGGGTAGGAAACCTTTTAGCAGCACTGTGCTGAAATATGATTGTGATGTCCCGTAGCGTGTCAGTCCTATTTCTTTAAATTGAGATGTGCATGTTGCCATATTCTGCTTGTGTTATTTATACTGCAGTTGTTTTGTATCTTTGTATTTGTGCGTATATGAGCTATTATATTGTATATGTTCATTAATAGTTTGTGGTATCATGTATAATACCTATGAATTTTGGCTGTGTATGGGGGCTGCTTGTGGAATTGTGTGTGGATGGATATGTCACATGTCACATTGTGTATTTGGTAGTGTGTGTATGTGTGGGGCTGTTTGGGGTATTGCATGTGAGAGGCTGCATATGGGGTTGTGTGTATGTATGTGGATTGTTGGTGGTGTTGTGTTTGTGCAGACTGTATGTGTGTTTGTGTGTGAGCTGTTTGCATTATTTGTATGAGGGGAGGGTTATTCTGCAGCTCTGTGTATATCTAGCAGTGTGGGAGGCTTCCCTGGGTTTTAGTGGGGACCAGGTTGGCCAGGTACAGCTCAAGGACAGAAGCTGCAATAGGAAGCTGTGGGCTGCTCTACTCCAGTGTGAATTCCCATTCACAAGTGCTGGGAGGAAGTGATTTGAGATCACTTCCTCTACGTGCTGCAATGCATAAATGGAGGATTGTCCTTCACCACCTTTTCGTATTAGCAGATATCTGAAGTTTCACTGGGACTCCTGACAGGCCAGAGCCTGTTTGGCACTTTTAGCCTTGAGTGTCGTGCAAAGGAACCTCGAGTGCCATGCATGGCACTAGTGCCGTAGGTTGCCTACCCCTGACCTAGACCATCATTTATTTTCTAAAAAAACTTTGTGAGTATTGGCTAACCTCAGGCCCGGTTGCACCCCAGGATCTATGAGCATGCAATATATTTTATGGTTATTAGATTCTTTAATATCGAAATCAATTCTAAATAAATCCTAATGAATAAAATGCAAAATGGACTCAGTCTTTACTTTACTTTTACATTAGAGTTTAACAGGAACCTTACATAACTCTATAGTGACTAGTATGTAAATAATTTTGAAATAAGTATCCGAGAGTGTGTCTGCATGCCTTCAAACCTGTAAAAGTAAGAACCAAAGCATACTTTTGTTTCTTTTATCTGTCTCATTGTCCTAAAATGGCTTCTGTTTTGCTTCAGAGTATGCAGTGTTTACACTTCGTGATTAACCCCTTAAGACCGCAGGGCGTTCTATGTCGTCCTTATTTAGATGGCTCTAAAAGCCGCAGGGCGGCATAGAACGCCCTGCGATCTTATGTACTTACCCGGTCGCCGGCGATCGTGGTATGGAGACTCACCTGGGAGCCCAGGGAGTCCCCCTCCGTTCTCTTCGGCCCCCCATGTGATCACGAGATCCTTGCGATCACATGGACGGCATTGCCAGCAGGGGGAATGCCTGTAATGACAGGTACTCCCCCCTGCTGCCTGAAAATAAAATAAAACAGTTTAAATCAGTGTAAAAATAAATAATATATACTTAGATCATATATATACTTATTATTTATATGATCTAAGTATATATACACACATACACATATACTGTCTAAGTGTATTTTAATATTAATATATACATACATATATTAATATCAAAATACACGTACAATGATATTGATTAAATATATATATAACTTTCATTTTATATATATATATATATATATATATAATAAAAATAAATATGTAAATGTGGCGAAAGTGACCTCGCCACTGGTTTTTAGAGGGGCCCGTTTGCCAACCTCCTGCCCTGCGACTATGGCCCGGGTGTGTGTTGCCCTTTAAGAACATTATGGGGGCTTATGGACTTTTACTGGACTGGTGCTGGCCCTTTAAGCACATTTTTGGGACATGGGGAAAATTGGGACAATGCTCCTTTAAGACTGTGTCCCCAGACGTGTTTGGGACACTGCCCCTTTAAGCCTGTGTCCCCAGTGTCCCCAGACTTGGTTAAAGTACTTTGTTCATGGCTTCTTTACACTTGGTTCAGTAAATGGGGCTTACTGAACCAAGTACCACACAGGCGGACCACCCAGAAGTGGAAGTGTGCAGGCAATTTACCTCGGCTGGGAGCCTGCTGTAGGTAAATTGCCGACCGCTGGGTGGCTACCATTCGCACAAACGAACACATGGTGGCGGCCATATTTGTTCATTCATATGAGGTCAGCGGTATGTGTAGCCAAATCCATGGAACTGAAATCGGCTACACATTTCAACGAACGCCGCTGACCTCTACCTTCTCCTGCACTTCGACACTGCAGCTGGAGACTAAGTCCCGTTCGAAGATTCGAACGCTCGCTTGAATGGGACTTAGTAATTTTTTTCAGTGTAAAATAGACCGACCGCACAGCCCAAATCCATGGAACTGTTTTTGGCATGAAAATGTGCTTGTGGTTGGTCATAAAGGACTTCCAGCTAACTTTTGATCTACTGGACGGACTTTTATGATTTTTGAGTATATTTATATTTGAAGGACACCGATTTCAAATATGTAACTTATTAATATTGCATGCATACTTTTAAAGTTATAAGAATTGTTTAAAAACTGTATATTTTCTGCCTGTGCTAATTAAGTTAGTCTATTGTCTTGAGAAAATTTTATCACAGGCAGAGGGGAGGATTTCTGCTGGAAGTGGTTTACTTTATTGTATGTATTGTAATGTTTTTATTGGTTGTTCTGAAAAACCCTGTGGGTGGTCCTGTATGTGTAAGACCTCCATAAAAGAAGGCCCTTTGGTGCCAAGTAAAACAGAGTTCTTCTTCACCCTCAATCTAGAGTCCTGTCTCTTATTGGGGGAATTTCTATATCACTATAAGGGATTGCTATGCTCTGCATGCTCCCTTGGATAATCACTTCTAAGCTCTTTTAAGAGCTTGTTCCTGTCTTGCTCTTGGAAGGAGTCTACGGTGGTTATGGTGTCGGCTGGAGTGCTTGGAGCCCTCAGGAAGCGCTAGGAGCATCCTTCAACGGAGGTACTTATTCGGGGTGCCAGAAGATCCGTTACAGTAAATACGTAAAAAAATAAAATTAAAAAGAAATAAATAAATATATATATACATGTGTAATTTCGTTCCACTGTATTAAAAAAAAAATATATATATATATATATATATATATATATATTGATATCAAAATACATGTAGAACAAAATAATATATATCTATATACATAAGTATATATCTATATATACCTATATATAAATAAAAATAATTTAAAACAGTTATATACACACACACACACATATATATATATATATATATATATATACACACACACAAACACACGTATATATTTAATAATTCTACGTATATATTTATGTAATAATTTTACATAATTAGGTCATTTTAATAATTACAATTTGCAGGACCTGCCTGACAACCCAGGCCAAAAGTTCAGGGAATTTAATTTGCTAGCACTATATTTAACCCTGTAACTTTCCAAGACACCATAAAACCTGTACATGGGGGGTACTGTTTTACTCGGAAGACGATATTGTCCGTGACGGTGAAATTTTTTGAATTTTTCACACACAAATTGCACTTACACTGATGATATATTTGTTGTGATATCTTTTACTGTTTTGAAACACTAATATTTGTGTTCAGCGAAGTCTCCCGAGTATAACAGTACCCCTCATGTACAGGTTTTATGGTGTTTTCCAAAGTTACAGAGTCAATTATAAGGCTTGCGTTTCAGTTTTTTCACATTAAAATTCGCCAGGTTGGTTACGTTGCCTTTGAGACCGTACGGTAGCCCAGGAATGAAAATTATCCACATGATGGCATACCATTTGCAATAGTAGACAACCCAGGGACCAATTTCAATGTGAAAGAAATGAAAAATGTAACACGCTATATTTGACCCTGTAACTTCCCAAAACACCATAAAACCTGTACATAGGGGGTACTGTTTTACACGTGAGATATCGCTGAATACAAATATGTGTATTTTATTGCAGTAAAAGCAAACAGTATTTTGACATTCACAGTTAAAATGTCACGTAGAACTAAGACAATTTAAAAAAATCTTATTTTCTTCCATTTTTTTTATATTTTATTCATATTAAATTATGTTCCATACCTAAATATTTGATGTTAAATGAAAGCCATGTTTCTCCTAAATAAAATGATATATAATAAGTGTGGGTGCATTTAATATGAAAGAGGTGAATTACGGTTGGACTGACATATAGCGCAAATTCCAGGTTTTGTTTACGTTTTGTTTTGATCACAACTTGTACATTTGGCTGCAGTCTTAAGGGGTTAAGGACAGCTTTTACAGACTGAAACATCGACTGGAACGTTGTGTGAATTTGTAATTGCTCAATAAAGCAACAGATGAAATTTACCTAGAAAGACTCCTGAGTGCTCTCTACTGGTATTGTGTATATTATATTATATATATATATATATATATATATATATATATATATATATATATATATATATATATATATATATATATATATATATATATATATATACACATACACACACATTTTTTTAAAATAATTTTTATTTATATATAGATATATATATATATAGTGATATATACGTATATAGTTATGTATATAATAAAAAAGTAGAAGCTTGGCACTCTCCTTCTAGAAGTATATAGAGATATCTTGCCTGGGTGCTCTATCCTAAACGCCAAAAATATACAAAAATACAAAACCAGGATGCACTCACAGGTCTTAATTAAAGTGAAAAAAAAGGTTGTTTTTATTATTCCATAAAATGTGTACAAAAAATCAATCGACGTTTCGACCCTGACGGGTCTTTTTCAAGATCAATAAATACAGATCATAAGAGTGTTTATATACAAAATACACCGTATAACACTTACTAAACAAAGCTGTGAAGTGAGGTGTCTCTGCCCGTTAAAACCCAGAAGTGAATGGAAGCCGTCCGTGACGTCACGTAATTCAGACGCACGATGGAGTAAAGTGGTTACCATAGTGATAATAAACAAACACCGTACCAATTGGTTGCAAGCCAGATAACATGGAGGAGGACCAACAATATATTATACGAGAAAGTAGTATAAGAGAAAATAGTAGTGATTGCTACTAGAATATACATGAACCTAAAAAAACAGTGAAACAAGTGCAAACCATGTACAGTGAATGCATATAACGCAAATGTGGTGAATAAAAGATGTGAGGGGTGATTTAGAAATATACCCTAGAACACCTAGTGTTACAAACATAGCAAGGTCGCATAAATAAATCTGTTCTGCTACTTATGTTACTAATCCACAATATACAAAAAAACATAAATCGTATATGAAGTGTAATATTCTTATACATAGATAAGACCTGATCACAGCAATAAGAGGGAATAATAACATGGTTTATAGTAAACAATAAGCTAATAAGTGACAAAAACATTGTATGATTGCCAAATTAATAGTGTAGCATAAATACAATACAAAAATTCTCCATAAAAAGGAAACTAAATCAACTAAAATAACAAAAAAGAAGAAGCTGCCACATCTTTATGCTATTTGCATAAATCCTCATATTCTAAGGTTAATCCAATACATTTTAAACAAACGTGGTCATATTATAAATGGCCAATACAAGTGCTGGAACAAAATGAAAAACTGCTAATTAAAACATAATATAGCTAGTAACCTAGAATTGTAACCGTTTATAAGTAATAACATATGTTGACTCAGTACATCAAATATGGATAAAATGTTACAATCCATAAATAATAAATCTTAGAAAAATCCTCATTCATTGGCATACGAAGACAACATAAGGGCCAAGACAACGTCTTAAAGGCATCATCTGGTACTAGTGCAATATGTAAAAATGTGGCAAAGCAAAAAGAAGCATAACTAAAGTATATTGATACATATAAAAAATCCTCAATAATGCATACGAAAACAACTATAGGGATAAAGCACCTTCTTAAAGGCAAGACTGTTGTGACAAAGCACGATACAGCATAATCAGTTTACAAAAACATAGAGTATACAATGTTTTCATTTAAGAACTTATGTATGTAGATATATGTATTATTTGGTTCTACATGTATTTTGATATCAATATATTAATTTTAAAATACAGTTAGAACGAATTTACACATATATATTTATTTATTTTTATTTAATTTTTTTACGTATTTACATATTTTATATATATATATAATGACAATTATATATATATATATATATATATATATATAATCAATATTATTGTACGTGTATTTTGATTATATATATATATATATATATATATATACATATATATATATATATATGATCTAAGTATATATAATTGTATTTTACACTGATTTTACTTTTATTTATTTCAGACAGCAGGGGGAGTATCTCTCAATACAGGCACTCACCCTGCTGGCAATGCCTTGGACGGCTATGCCGTCCATGTGATCGTGAGGTCCTCGCAAGGACCTCGCGATCACATGGCCAGGGGTGCCGAAGAGGACAGAGGGGGACTCCCTGGGTTCCCAGGTGAGTCCCCATACCACAATCGCCGGCGACTGGGTAAGTACATAGGACGGATTGGGCGTTCTATGCCGCCCTCCGGCGTTTAGAGCCGGTTCTCTAAAGGACGGCATAGAACGCCCACCCTCCTTATGGGTTAATGGAAGCCGATTGCTCTTTTACTGAGGGTTTCCATTGACTATTATTCTGGTTCAAAAGAGTTCCTTAAAGGGAC
This sequence comes from Pelobates cultripes, assembly GCA_933207985.1. Classification (NCBI taxonomy): domain Eukaryota; kingdom Metazoa; phylum Chordata; class Amphibia; order Anura; family Pelobatidae; genus Pelobates; species Pelobates cultripes. Next base: position 46,388,262 of record OW240921.1, on the reverse strand, counting down.
TCTCCAGTGTCATGAAAACAAACCCGATCCTGCAATACCCTCCTCCTTCTCGCCCCTTATTTCATGTCGCTGAAGGGGTTAAAACCCATTCAGCTACTTACCTGAATCCAGAGCCGATGTCCCTCGGTGCTGGGTCAGGCTCCGCCCATGCTCCTCCTCCACCAACGTCAGCCGACGGGGGAGACTAAATGTGCATGCGCGGACATTAGACCTCCCCATAGGGGAAAATCTGATGCTGGAGGTAAGTGAGGATGTCCAGCGTCTAATAACCGACCAAAGGTCGGTTTGGATTTCGGAAGCCCTCTAGTGGCTGTCTAAGTGCAAGAGAGGCACAGCACCCAGACCACTTTAACGTTTTAATGACAATCTCAAGCCCTTTCCCCTCTCTTTTGAATAAAAGAAAGTCAAGCCATGTTTTGGTGTTTACCTGTGTCTGTAGCATGTATGTCTGTGCCATAGAATATATAGCTCTGTGTTAACTGTAAGAATGTTTATGTACATATGTTTGGGTGTATGTATTTGTGCATATGTATAACACCTAACCACTTAAAGGACCACTATAGTGCCAGGAAAACCTAGTTTTCCTGGCACTATAGTGCCCTGAGGTTGCCCCAACCCTCATGGCCCCCCTCCTGCCGGGCTGAAGTTGGAGGAAGGGGTTAAACACTTACCTTTCTCCAGCGCCAGGCTCCCTCTGCGCTGGGGACTCTCCTCCCTCTTCGGCTGAATGCGCATGCGCGCCAAGTGCCACGCGCGCATTCCGCCAGTCCATAGGAAAGCATTCTCAATGCTTTACTATGGACGCTAGCGTCTTCTCATTGTGAAAATCACAGTGAGAAGCGCGGAAGCGCCTCTAGCGGCTGTCAATGAGACAGCCACTAGAGGCTGGATTAACCCATATGTAAACATAGCAGTTTCTCTGAAACTGCTATGATTGCAGCAGAAAGGGTTAATCCTAGATGGACCTGGCACCCAGACCACTTCATTAAGCTGAAGTGGTCTTGGTGGCTATAGTGGGCCTTTAATAACTTGTAACAGGCTCACATTTGTTAAGCCCATTCTACATTTAAAGTCTAGAAACACCTCTGCTGAAAAGTCTAGAAAGGAAACATGTCTGGAGAAACTGCCAACAGTTTGCAACTTAACTGTGAACCAGATAGGGACATGAACGTTAAGAATGATTTTCTGTGCACATTTCCAATAATATATATAGGCGCTGAGAAGAGCTGAGAATGTAATGGTTTTTAAACACAGTACAGTAAATACTTAGAAAAGATATGTTCAGTAAATGTAAAGCTTAAGAAAGCATTCATTTAAATTTCTCTTGTTTACAAGTATGTCCTAGGGCTGGGTAGGTGTAGTAGCCCGTTTGGCATCGAGTAAATAGGACATACAAATACATTTGTTTACAGAGTTTCACCGAAAGGATTGCAAACAGGATTACAAATGTGGAGTTCAGATATCTGCATACATCGATATTACATTAAACATCTGAGGAATACAAACTATACAGAGATTTGGAGCATAGTACTTTTATACAAACTTTGGCTTATATACAACCTATCTTTTAACTAACGGCATGGACACAATTTATGCCTAAGAACATATACACTGTTATAAACATGCACTTTTACAGCGTACCTTGCTCCGCTTGCCAAGGGGTGCAACTTTAAACTTTAGAAAAACCTCA
>OW240921.1:46329657-46380648 GCA_933207985.1 Pelobates cultripes | reverse complement strand
GGAGTAAGAAGAACACAAGGAGGAGGGGGAGAGTAAGAGTGAGGAGAAGGGGAGATGAGGAGAAGGGGGGGACTGAGAAGAACACAGGGAGGGTGGGTGGTGAGGAGAACACAGGGAGGGGGAGGTGAGGAGGACACAGGGAGGAGAGGACACTAAGCGCACACACACACACACAATGCATCCCTACAGACACAGAAACACAACATGCTTCCCTTACACACAGAGAAACACACAATGCATCCATTACACACAAACAATGCAACACTTACACACAAAGACAATCCATCCTTTGCACACATACACAGAAACACATAATGCAAACACTTACACACACACTGCTTTTCTTACATACACACAGAAACACAATGCATCACTAACACACACTCAATGCACACACTTACAGACACACACCTTGCATCCCTTATGCATACAAACACAGATTCACACAATGCATCCCTTACACACAACCAGAAACACACAATACATCCCTTATACACAAATACACACTGCTTCCACTACACACAAACACACTGCATCACCTGCACAAACTGGTATCCCTATACACTACATACCATAAGCACACATATTAGATCCTCTACAACAGGGGTTCTCAACCCAGTCCTCAGGACCCGCTACCAGTCCAGGATTTGGGGATTACCTGGGTGTGTCTCAGGTGTTTAGAAAAAGGGAAAAAAACACCTTAGACACACCCAGGTAATCCCTAAACCCTGGACTGGTAGGGGGTCCTGAGGACTAACGTTGAGAACCCCTGCTCTACAATAACACATAACACATCCCCTACACACTCCACTCCCTGTGAGCGAACTCATGGGTGGGTGGAACATATAAGTGGACTTATGAGTGGGCCTTGTGGGCATACTCACCGTCAGGCCCTGGGGCCCAGACCTTGAGCTGTGTAAGGGGCCCTCCCAAAAATGGAGCTGCTTCCAATTCTCCTAGAACATTGAATTTTGTGACCACAGTTGCAAACAGCCTCCAGAGATCCTGTTCTACACCAGACCAGTGGAGCCAAACTGCAGCCCATCATCATCCTCATTTGGTTGTAAGTAGGCAATCTAGTATATTATTAGTGACACTAATCTATAATTTTCATTACATTAAAGGGACACTATAGTCCCCAGAAAGACTGGAGCTTAATGAAGTGGTTCTGCTATCTATAGCCGGTCCCTGCAGGCTTTTTAATGTAAACACACACTGTGGGCAGCACTGGCGTTAGTTCGTATGGCAGCTCATATAGGTGGGGCATTGTGATGTCACATGGGGGGCGGCAAATACAGCTGTTCCCCATGCAGCCACAGGTGCCACTGTGCTGAGAGATTGTGATTACTCTTCACTTCCTCCCAGCTTACAGAGCAGCGCATGGGAGAGAGAGGGGAGGAGGCATGATTTAATCTTACAACAAATCCAGTAAGCAAATCTTTATAAATTTGGGTGGGATCAGATCTGTTTCCACAGTTTATTGGTGTTTACTCTGCTGTCTGTATTAATATTGAGGGATTTCTAAGTAGTAACATCAGTGTGTGTCACCAGGGCCAGCCATTGGGGTGTGCACGCTGTGCGGTCACGCAGGGTGCCATCACAACAGAGGCGCCCGGCGGACAACACAGCTCACAAGTTGGGGACACCAGCCTATTCAATTTAAACGATTCGCTGGTGGTCCACTGGTGCGCACCAGCAGTAGGTGCAGTCAGATTATAGCATCTCCCTCGTGGTTCCGACGCTCAGTTAGTGAGTCAGAGCACAGGCTCAGAGATTCTCAGCCTGCGCTCTGACAACATTGAAAGTCAGAGCCGTGAAGGAGTGGGTATGGCAAAGAGCTACTGATTAGCATAACATCAATATCCGTTATAAATCCAGGAAAAGGTGGGCACCATTGCACTGATTTGGTGGTGCAATGGGCCTCTTGACTGGTTTTGCCCCCCAGGCCTAAGGCTGCCAGCCCTCCCCTGACTCCAACCATCTCTCAAATGGATAATTCTGGTGATCCTCCTGACAGTGATGCTTTAGATTTTGATTTATGTTCTTTCAAAGTGATAATCAAAGATTCCATCTAGTGCTATTTTATGGCTCAGCATTATTTTTAATTTTTATGTTATTTTAAGTGATTTCCCTAGCCACATTTGTTTGCAGGGCACTTGTCCTACTCGTCCCCCCATTTTACTTCCTTTTGCAGCCCTCTAGCCCTTTCCAGGACTTTTTTAGAGGCATTTTTGTGGACAAAAGTTCGGGTCCCCATTGACTTCAATGGGGTTCGGGGTCAAGTTCGATCACGAACCCGGACGTTTTTCAAAGTTCGGCCAGACCCGAACATCCAGGTGTCCGCTCAGCTCTAATGCTGACGAATGAGTTATGGAAATAAAGACTATTTTTAAAATCATTGGATTTTATGCTTCACATGCAATGCACAGCTAACTAAAGGAACACTCCAAGGGCCGTAACTACTACAGCCCACTGGTGTTAAGATTGTTTGGAAACTTACCTAGGTCCCCCTCTGCTTTCACAGACACATTGCCTGCTTATGGATTCTTTTGCAAGGTCTTTTGCAAAATTATCTGGATTAAGCAGTCTCATTGACTGAGAGCATGAACTGAGAGGTGTCACCTAGCAAACACAACCTTGTATTGGGCAGTGCATAGCTCAGGGGATAGATGTGGTAAAGGAACCTAGGTAAGTTATCAAACTATTCTTAAATGGGTTGACAAATTAATCTGGGAGTGCACACCACTCGAGACAGAAAAGCAGGCTGTATTGGTCACGGTGCCTCAAGTGTTCTGTTAAATAAATACTCTTAAATTATAAGTGTGGTGAACTGCCTGGTACCCCAACTGGGTACCTCTGCCAAGCGCGCTCCCTAGCTGTCGCCAGGACACCATCAACACTTCAGCCCCTAGCCACAGCAGCCAGAGGCGTAACTAGAAACCACGGGAACCCGGTGCGAAAACTGCCCTGGGCCCCCCATACATCTAACAGCACGGGCCACCCGGTGGGCCCCTTAACGCGCGGCCCCGGCGGTTATACCGCGCAGCCCGGGGCCACAACACATCGGTCGCAGGGATCTGCAGGGAGCGGCTGGCCCTCCTGGAGTGATGGGCCCGGTCGCAGCTGTGACCCCTGCGACCGCAGTAGTTCCGCTACTGGCCGCAGCTTGGCTGGGGTCTTGCCATCACTTCCCTCCCTGGAACAGGGTCCTGGATCCAGCTTCTAGTGATTAAAGCTCTCCTGCAGAGAGTATAGCTGTTTCGCTCGTACACCCAAACACTAGTCAAGACTGAGTGAAGGGTGAAAAGAAGCTGGTTTATTAAGGCCAAGTTGCCTGTTTTTATACAGCCCCCAGCATTGGGGTCTCCATTCAATGCAAGACAAGCCACTCCTATAAATCTCTGTGCCTGGGAGATAATTGGCCCAATCTGTTTTTTTGCTGTTGATCCAAAATAAGGCAAAAAAATTCCAAACAGCTTTAAGCATTTCCTATTCTGCAACAAACTATTAAAAAAAATCCTTCTTGACCCCAGAATGGCAGTCGGATTTATCCTTGGATCAAGAAGCTATTACCCTACATTGAAAAATTATATAATTGAACATTATGTTTTTGCAAGTATGCATCTAGTTGCTGTTTAAACATCTGTACAGACTCTGATAAAACCACTTCTTCAGGCAGAGAATTTCACTTCCTTATTGTTCTTAAGATAAAAAAAACCTTTCCTTTGCCTTATACTAAATCTTCTTTCTTCCAGTCTAAACGCATGACCTTGTGTCCTATGTACAGTCCTGTTTGTGAATAGATTTCCAGACAATGTTTTTTATTGGTCCTTGATATATTTGCATAATGTTATCATATCCCCTCTGAGTATACTCTACATAGATGGCAATCACCACATGGCAGCACCCCAAGAGATAAAATAAGTCCTTGCTCCCTGATGCACAGTTTATCTGTTGTCCTCAGTGACTCCATGTTTAGAAAGGATTGCAGTACAGAGTTTTTTTTTTTTTTACCACTGCAGACTTACAATTCCTATTGTTATATCAATGGAGATAAAGCATTATGTATTTTTTTAAAGTACTATTTAATGTGTACTGTTGCACCACACGACAAACAGGAAAATTATGGTTGGGAAAAAAGCATAAGAATTCACGAATTGTTCTTGTCCAGATGGCAAAAAAAAACAGTGTAATTGAAATAATGAATAAGAAGCATCTTATGGGCCATATATTATGGCGCTAAAATCTTTACTCAATGAAATTAGAAACAATGTCTGAAATGGAACACTTTTCATAACTGTATCCTAGAGTGGGTAAGGACAATATCATTTGCCTTCTGCACCCACTTGAGGTAGAAAAATGCTTAATACTTGCTTGACGTCAAGCACCTTTCAATAAACACCTCTCTAATATTTCAGAGGAATTTCGCCCTATCACCTCTCTGCATGTAATGATCTGGGAAGACCTGTATCTACTCCGTCTTCTCATTGTTCTATTTATAAGTGGCAAACATAAAATGAACAGCACAAGACAACAGCATATGTCCTGTAAGAGTTCTGTCTCTGGTGTCAGGTTCAGGAAAATGGGCCAGACACAAGTGGCAGGATGCCATATTTAGTCCTAATATAAGCATTGTCTCTAAGTGGTGTTGAAATGTCTTCACACCCTGTGCCCTATAATGTATCAGGTCTTATCATAAGCCACTCGTCAAGTGTAGCCTTATCCTGATGATAAAAGTACCATGCATTCAGAGCGTACTGCATTATGAAGTTCATTACCATTTTTAGAGCTATTCCTAGGTCAATGGATTAAATATCATCTTTGTTTGATGGTGTTTGATCATCAAAGACACAGGAAATGCAACCAAATCATCTTTTGACTGATTATTGTAACTATCAAAATTAAAGACACCAGGCTATAGTTGATTCACATTTTTCAATGCATTATATAGAAAAAGTAAGAATAAAAGGATACCCCACGTCTGTATTTGATTTAAGACTATAGAGCAGGGGTAGGCAACCTTTTAGCAGCACTGTGCCGAAATAAGATTGTGGTGTGCCGTAGCGTGCTGGTCCAATTTTTGTCAAATTGAGGTGTGCATGTTGCCGTATTCTGCTTGTGTTATTTATACTGCAGTTGCTTTGCATCGTTGTATTTGAGCTATTATATTGTATATGTTCATAAGTAGTTTGTGGTATTGTGTACCTATGAAAGTGGGCTGTGTATGAGGGCTGCTTGTGGAATTGTGTGTGGATGGATATGTCATATTGTGTATTTGATAGTGTGTGCATGTGTGGGGCAGTTTGGGGAATTGCATGTGGGGTTGTGTGCGTGTATGTGGATTGTCAGTGGTGTTGAGTTTGTGCGGGTTGCGTTTTGTGTTTGTGTGTGGGCTGTTTGTATTATTTGTATGAGGGGAGGGTTATTCTGCAGCTCTGTGTATATCTAGCAATGTGGGTGGCTTTCCTGGGTTCCCGTGGGGACCAGGCTGGCCAGGTACAGCTCAAGGACAGGAGCTGCAACAGCAGCTGCGGGCTGCTGTACTACAGTGTGGATTCCCATTCACAAGTACTGGAAGGAAGTGATCTGGGCTCACTTCCTTTACGTGCTGCAATACATAAACTGAGGATTGTCCTTCACCACCTTTTCGAATTAGCAGATATCTGAAGTTTCACTGGGACTCCTGATAGGCAAGAGCCTGTTTGGTTCTAGCAGCCTTGAGTGCCGTGCAAAGGCACCTCGAGTGCTATGCATGGCACACGGGCCATAAGTTGCCTACCCCTGCTATAGAGTATGCAACTTTTAAAATTTTAAAGGGAGCATTACCTAGCTGAGCATTATGGGAGTTATATTCCTTGTCTTGAAGACAACACCTTGTAGTATGTGATGGAACGCAGCCACTGAGTACCATGCCCACATGTGCCCACTCACTTGCCTGCTTATAGGTTTCAGGTCATCATGCTGGGGATCTCCCTATCTGTGTGGTGCCCTTGTTCCACACATCATGTTTAGGCTTGATTAGAAGATTGTGCTTGTCCCATTCTAAATATGATAAAAATGAGGCTTGAGTATTAATCTGAGGGTAGGTATTAATGAGTCTTTTGGGTATGATATTGAAACACAAGGCTTGTTCATATCAAAGGACTCCTTATCTAAGAGGCAATCAAGACATATGGCAAATGAAAGAGTTAGTTTATACTGAACTCAGACTTCCAGGCCACATATGTGTGACTTCTCACACCTTACAGAAAGTTACATCACCTTGCCATGACACCTCCCCATATCCCAGCTAGTCGGTGATGTAACTTTTCGTGGGGTTCTGAAATATTAAAATGTGTTTGTGGGGTGTTTTTAAAATTGTATGTTTTTTTTTGTACCTGGGAGATAATAGAGTTTGTACAGTTCCTGACTCAATTATCTCCCAGGCACAGGGGAGGAGTTTGTGTGTAATTGTAAGACCCCCTGCTGGGGGTCTGTGTATAACTTGGCTGTACCATGTCCCATTAAACATAAGTTGAGTTGTATTCACAGAACTGTGTATTGTCCAGTTACTGGGGTAAAATGGATGTCTGTATATTTTAAGGATTCCAGAGTGGCTGAGGGAAGGAATTAGCAAAGGTAACTGGTCGGGCTACCCGTGGTCCGCTACATAGTAATGGTAGGAGTTCTGACATACTTTAATAATGCTAAGTGACTGAGTAGCTGTGGCAACTATCTTTCCTGCTATATACCAAGCTACGATGGAGTTAAAAACTGCTTGTACAAGGACTCTGGGCTCAAATGCCTGTTATTTTGTGTTTGAACATGAAGAAGTATGGAATTATGCAACAGAACGTTGTCTTTGACAGAATAGATTTGAATTTGAATGGATAAATTTGTAATGGCTATAGCTGGTAGAATGGAACAACAGCTCTGCTGTAAAGGGAAGAATGTGTTTAAAATGAACTATGGCTCAACAATGTGGCTCAAATTTCTACTAGTCATTGGTGAGGGGAGATCAGCCCTGACCTGTGTCTTGGACCCCCTCCCTACTGTCCATGAGGATCTACAGTGCTGTGTTGAAGAAGCAACCTAGCCCCTCTTACTTCACTTTCTGCCACTCACCAGGTAGCCACTGTGTTAGTGTCCAGTGAAACATCATTTTTTAAGGTCCTGGGAGCGCACAAAGACTGCATAACTCCCCAGCAATGCACTTCTTAAATCATAAAACAGGGCATCAGCCAACAGTTTACACTTCTTCTAAACAACATCCATGCCTCCTAGACAAGTAGACAGATTTATAGGGGAGAGATGAGTTTTTGACATTGAAAATAATAATGGACTCATAACCATACTAGAATTAACTCTTTATTTAACCTAAACCTGCAACAGGGCCTCCATTGCTTATACCCAGGCAGAGACATAACAGGATGCAAGCGAGACCTTTGTCACACGCTCATTCCACGAGGATCTATGGAAGGGCGCCAGAAGCACTTCTGTCCTCTGTCTCTTCTACTCTGCCATTAAAGCTGCACTCTCTCTTTTTAGAGGTAAAACAACAAAATGCTTCTGCTCAGTAGAGGCAAAGAACCACCAGGCTGACAGAAAAACCAAGTGAGGGAAACAATGCAAACTATACCACCAATTTTAATATGCCCAGGGCAGAGATCTAGGAACAAGGAGGACGAATGTTTAATTTATAGTATTTTTAGCAAACTAACCTGTGTAGGACATCTCGAAGGTGTCCCAAAATAGCTGTGCAAGTTGCACTGCCAATTCTAAAAGAATTGTTATATAGCAATTCACCCAGCCGTCTACCGCAAGGCTAATTGCACAACCCTATTAAACTGAAAATTAGACGGCGCTGATGCATTTTCATGGACAAGAAATTGAGAGCAACCTGTAGAATGCAGGTGTGTAAAGTAGTCATGCAGCTGTACCAGGTAAAGCACTTTATCAGCAGAGGAGAGGAAGGATATAGCCAAGTCACCTGTGCCTCTTAGTCAGTCCTAGAGTGAGACACGAAAAGCAAAACAATCTGCTGAGTAAGTAGAATGTGCAATGACTGGACATCACAACAACAGCCGAAGACGATGGAAGCACACACTCTCTGATCAGGAGAAGAGTGCCATGTAAGTCACGAGCGAAAGTAACACAAAGAATTAAGATATTGTTGCTGGCAACAGAGAACGAGCAGTCGGAGCAACTTAACTACAAAGAAAGAAGAAGCCAAGAAACAATAAATGGTGTCACTTATCACTTTGATACCAATCCAAACAATTGTGAACTAAACATTAATTACCCAGGGTAAAACCTACATGAAAGCCTTAAAAACAGTCACACAACACCAAGCACCACTTTGCCAGGTACCTATCTACAAAATAGGACCCCTTAAACATGAAATCCATCCATTTAAGGTGGATTGACAGAAGTCAATATGCAGATTTAATGTCAAAGTCTGTGTTAAATCAGGTTTATGGAGTAGGTAATCAAAAATAGTACAAAAAGTATGGCAAAATACGCCAATAGAGGAAAGCAACATAAACATTTGCCATCTGAAAAAGAGGATGTCCTCCAAGAGTTTGCAAATAATTCTATGGATCGCTTTCTAAAAGTCCTGTACTCACGTGCATTCCAACCATATGTTTATATGGCCTATACTTTGTGAGCATCTCCAACATAGGTCTGATATTTGTGGCATCATACCATATAATGACTGAGATGTTTGATACCAGCATGTGAACACCTTTTATGACGTCTCCTGAAGTTGGGTCAAGGTACTAAAATTGTGGGTTGAAGCATAATTTTCTCCCAATCTATCTCCTCCACTGTGATTCCCAGCTCCTCGTCCCACTTGCATGCACAGGATTGTAGCATTGAGTATCTATTTTCCACTAACATTGTGTAGATTAGCGAGATGCCCCTCCAATACATGTTTTACTGTAGTGTGCAACATACCTGTCAAAATGCGTTCGATAGTGCCCCTGGTGCATACTGGGAACCGGGATTGCCCCATAGTGGAAGCAATGGGTCCAGGTCTGTAGTATGAAAGTGCCGGACTCCGAACCATCTCCACACCAACATGGTCACAAAGACAAACAGTTTTAGCCTAGCCACCCCACACTGGTCAGCGCAGGTCCAGTATGAGGGAGGACAGCCTCGCTGTCAGAATCTTGTAAAATAATGTAATTTTATGTCAAATGTTGCCAGCAAGGTTTCCCACCCCACTTCCATGATCAACTGAAATGTGTTATCATATGGCTAATAATGAACTGAACTAGCCGACTAGCAAGGAAATGGAACCCTTGAAAGAGGAGGAAGGGTGTCTGTAAGAGTCCAGCAGATGGTTAGACTGGTTGCTCCTGGGGTGACATTAACTGCAGAACTTACAAATGTGATAAAAAAAAACTACAATACTACCCAGTTATATGAATTTCCCTGGAACCTTCTGCCCCATCTGCCTTGTGTAGTCAAAGAAATGAAAATTATGGACTAAGGCGCTAGCTAAGGCAAACTCCTCTCTGCTTCCTGTCATGACCTGAGATTCATTATACTGCATACCAAAAACCTAATGAGAATGTATTTGCCATCCACCACCTAAATTCTAATTTGAACTCTCTCAGGACCCTTCCCTAAAGTGATGATAGATATAATCTCTTGTATCTACGTATTTCAGTATAGAAAATGCCTATATGGTGCTTATCCAATAGATAAGAAGACAAGACTCTGGAACAGCGCTGACATTCTTAAATACTCAGGATGATTTGAGCACTTGGGACCTGTTCATCAACATCACCCTTTTTTGGAAGCCAGTATGACTTTTTGAGCACAAAGCTCAAAAACTATTGACACTCCCAAATGTTTGCCTTGACCTTGGACCTCATATGGAAATGTAAGGAACAAATAGCACAGGCATATGGGCCCCCTAGAGTGTAGCTTTACATTGCATCATGGCTGGGTCTAGGGAGAATAGGAATTCAAAAAGGATAACATTCGTCAGAAATGGAATGCACTTATAAGTAATGCACATGTGCTGTCACAATAGCCTCCAGGGTTGTAGCTCCAAGCCATCAGCAGCCCAGTTTAGCCATGCACAGAGAAGAAAGAAAGTTGAGATGCAGGCTGAAAATTCTCATTTGTTTATTTTTTTATTTTTACCTCCAGTGTCCACATGCATCCCAGCCCCTTATGATGAAACCTGCCCTTGTGCCTGCTGTTGGATTAGAAAAAGTTTGACTTAAATCTTAATAATACATCTTTTATAAATAGAAAAACAGGTTTCCAAATATGAAGCATATTATAATGGCAAATGGATTATTCTCTAAGATAAGATTTCCCTTCTTCGACATGACATTTTCTTCTAGTTAGTGCCAACATCAGCTTGAAGTTCTTTATCCTTCCTGTATAGTGCAAACCCTGTACATAGACTACCAGTCTAGACTCCTTACTCTAATAATCATCTACCAATGTCTGGCTTAGAGGGCACTCTGTACTAGAACGTAAGATAATAATGCTGAAGATTGTCTTTGGGAATTGGTGGAATGTTTTGACGTTAAGCAGATGGGATTAGTGATTGAAACTGTGTCGTTTTAATCTCTATTCCTCCAGCTGGAAGGCCAATCTGCTCTCTCTCTCTCTTTCTCTCTCTATGCTCTGACCTTGAGCCCTAGTGTCGCCTTTGTCAATGTAAATTCATGATATACAGTTTCAATGACATATGTAGATAGACAGAAATCATTGCCAATCATATCAAGAGTACCTGTCAAATGCAAGGTGTCACCAATTCCCAAAAGTAATGCTAGTAAACAATTACCGTATATACTCGAGTATAAGTCGAGTTTTTCAGCACATTTTTTGTGCTGAAAAACCCCTACTCGACTTATACTCAAGTCAATGTCTGTTTTATGGCAACTTACATTGCCATAATAAATACAAGGACCGCCGGGCTCATTACAAGCCCGGCGGTCCTGTTGGGGGCTGGCAGAGAGCTGTAACTTACCTTTCCTGCAGCTCCTGTCAGCTCCCTTCTCTCTCTTCCGTTCCAGTCAGCTTCCCTGTCAGTTCCACTGCAAGAGCCGTGGGGTCAGAGCGTTGCCACTCACACCGCGAGACTTACAATGGAGCTGACAGGGGAGCTGACCGGAACGAAGGAGAGAGAAGGGAGCTGACAGGAGCTGCAGGAAAGGTAAGTTACAGCTCTCTGCCAGCCCCCCTCCTACACAGCCCATCCACTGGACCACCAGGGAATGAGAGCCCCCCTCCCTGGCCAGCTAAAAATTTAAGTAATAATAAAATATTAATAATATTAAAAAATAATAATAATAATAATAATAAAATTAAAATAAAATATTAATAATATAACAACAACAAAAATATTAAAATAATAATAATAATAAAAAAATAATAATAAAAATGCCCACCCTCCACCAAGGCTCTGCATCACATACACAAACACACTCTGCATCACACCCACACACTGCATTCATACACACACACACTGCACTCATACACACACACACTGCATTCATACACACGTACACTCTGCATTCATTATATACACACACACACTGTAAATAAATATTCAATTAATATATTTTTGGGGGGATATAATTTTATTTAGAAATTTACCAGTAGCTGCTGCATTTCCCACCCTAGTCTTATACTCGAGTCAATAAGATTTCCCAGTTTTGGGGGGTAAAATTAGGGGTCTCGACTTATATTCGGGTCGATTTATACTCGAGTATATACGGTATTTTGTTATTGAAGTTACCAAACATAGAATTAGTTATAACATTAAATATTTTCTGAATACTTCAGTTTAATAATTATTAGTGCCACGGCTCATTTACTTTCTAAAGTGATTTTATGACCGAAGAAATTTTAAAGAGACACCGTAGGCAGCCAGACCACTTCCACTCATTGAAGTGGTCTGGGTGCATAATCCCAGGTCACTTAACCCTGCAAAGGTACAGTAATTATTACAGATTTTAATAACTCCAGGGTTAACGCCACCTCTAGTGGCTGTCTACCGGACAGCCACTAGAGGGACGTCTGGGTCGTTTAGCACTTAAGCTCTTACCAGTCCACGGCATCAGGAATGACTATAGCAGGGTTGCCCAGAGGATAGTGCCCCATATAGTTTAGAACTATAACATCCAAGATACTTTGTCATTCTCAAGGCAAACATCTCGGGATCTAAATTTTTGTCTACCCTGTGCTACAATATTCATCAGCCCAAATGTATTCACAAAACAATTGAAAAAAAAAACTTAATCCTTATGCACATTCAGGCCTGGACTGGCCATCGGGCTTACTGGGCAAATGCCCGGTGGGCCGCGATGGCCGTGGGGCCGAGGCCGGCAGGGGATCTCCCCAGCCGGCCCCTGCAGGGCCAGCGCTATCCGAGCGCCGGCCCTGCTGTGTGCCTCCATGGGCCGGTGGGGAGATCAAAGATCTCCCTCACCAGCCCAGAGGCAGGGAGATGCGGCCGCAGGCTGGGGAGGGAGGGAGGCAGGAGAGAGGACCGGCGGAGCTCTAACCAGCAGCTCCGCCGGGTCCTCTCGCGGGATTCTGAGCGTTGCCGCGGTTACCACGGCAACGCTCAGATCTCGCGAGAGTGAACTCTAACCCGCGGGTTAGAGTTCACTCTCACCACTGGGCCACCAGGGAAGGCAGCATGGCTTCCACCCACCAGGCAGAACGGATCTCCACCCCCCCCCCTCCCAGGATAAAGGTAAGAAGGGAGGGAGGGGGATATAATTTTTTTTTTTATTATTAATAACAAAAAATATTTAAATTTAAATAAAAAATACATTCACTCACACCGCCCAGACACACACAGCACCCCCCAGACACACACTTCACCCCCCAGACACACACAGCACCCAGACACACACAGCACCCCCCAGACACACACAGCACCCCCAGACACAGCAGCCAAACTCACACTGCACCCCCAGACATACACAGCACCCCCAGACACACACAGCACCCCCAGACATACACAGCACCCCCAGAGTCTCTATTGACTGTGAGTTTGTTAGAACGGCAGCATAACATGTGCATCCCATGTCACAGTATGGAGTATCGCTTCCTTATAACCTTGCTTCACCAGCAATGGAGTCACAGTTTACTTAAGGGCAGTATGCAGTTATATTTATGTATATACAGCCATGCATCCATCTCAAAAACATAGCACGCATCTGCCCCTATTTAACACCGAATGCGGCTAAAGTGCTGGTCCATGCTGTTGTTCTCTCTCGCCTTGACTACTGCAATCCCCTTCTCAGTGGTCTTACATGTTCCCAGATTGCACCACTGCAATCTATAATGAATGCGGCGGCGAGGCTCATTTTCCTGTCCACTCGCACCTCCCACGCCTCCCCGCTCTGTCAGTCTCTGCATATGCTTCCAGTTAGATATAGGGCTCAATTTAAAATTCTGGTGCTTGCGCACAAGTCCCTACATAATGCTGCTCCAATCTACTTATCCTCCCTAATACATAAGTATGTCCCGTCAAGGCCCCTACACTCTGCCACAGACCTATGTATATCCTCTGTCCGTACTCCCACCTTTAATGCTCGCCTCCAAGATTTCTCCAGGGCTTTACCTCCTCTGTGGAACTCCCTTCCCTTCTCTGTAAGACTTTCACCCAGTCTCCACTCATTCAAAAAATCATTAAAAACTCACTTCTTTAAGAAAGCATATCAATTAAACTGTTAGCAGGTTTTTATCCCCCACCCCCATGACTCCTCTCCTGCAACTGTCAAAATTACCTACTAAGCCCTCAGTGAATACTTTTCTAACAACCTACTTTATACCCCTACTTTTACCCTTTGTGTCAGTATACCCCACTCCCTCTAGAATGTAAGCCCATTGAGCAGGGACCTCCACCTCTCTGTTCCTGTACCTCCAGTTGTCTGGTTACAATTACGTGTCTGTTAGTCCACTCATTGTACAGCGCTACGGAATCTGATGGCGTTATATAAATAATAAAATAATAATAATAATGTAGAATACTGCATATTCAATGTTTCTATTGATTATTTATGGATGTCTGGATTGACATAAGTAACAGATGGTATCAATAAGTCACAAGGTTTTCTTATATGAGAACTCTGGAATGTGGATTGGGGGTCTTGTCCTTATATGGCTAGAGTTATAGTCTGCCGTCAGTGTGGACACATCTATATAATAACTGAACAAAGGGACACAAGGTCCATCTGCTGTCGAACAAGCAATTACCATCTGCTGTCGAACATCCATGATCATGTAACATCCTTTGTTGTTTTATTATGTATCGGTAACTAAGAATAAACCTGAAGAAACTGTAAGTCGGATTGCGTATTAGTACTTTTCATTAATATAGACGTATATTAATGTGACGAGCCTTTGACCCAAGACTATATATACAAAAGATGTATATATCAATGAAAAAAGACACAAAAGAACACAGATTTTACAACCCACACCCGGCGGCATACAGGGCAAGCCGCCGGGCCCCATCCTGGTGTCGGGTCAAGGACCCGACAGGTCAGTCTGCCCTAATGATTAGAGAGCCGCCTTTGCTGCATATATATAATGGCCGGTGCTGCAAAATGTTAAAGTGCCACCTGGAGCCATGGCTCCAGTCTGTCCTAGGGGTGGGCCGGTCCTACCGATGACTGTTAATTACATGAATTAACACGAAATAGCCAGCACATAATGTTTTTAAAAACTGTGCTGCATATCTGTTGATGTTGTTTGTGTAATTATTCCTATAATGAAAAGTGGCACTGTCACCATCTGGGATTGCAAAGACCCCTGATGGTGACATCGCTGCTGGTGGTCCGGTAGCCAGGGGGGACAGGGAAAGGTGAGATTTACTTATCTGAACCTGCCACTCACAGTCGCCGTGATCTTCTTCGGGCCGATCCTCTTCTGCTCCTGGCACTTCAGAACCAGGATGTCACAGCTGTACACTGACGCATACGTGAGAGTACAGCATTGAGGTCTATGGAAGATCACGCAAGACTGCAGGGACTTCTACAGATAAAGCTAATATCTTTGCAGCAGTCTAGTCATGGCTAAGTGATTGACACTTCTTGTTCTGCACAGTGTCAAGAGAAGGAAAAAGTACTGAGACATAGTAGTCCCTACTCTGTCTCAATATATCTTTTGACTGCTTTGAAATTTCAGTGAAATTCACTGAGTGCACTGTGTGTTTTCACATCAGGAACCCCTGTACACACGCAAGGGCGGGCTGGGATGAGGGCAGGGAGGCAATTGCCCCCCAGGCCACCCTAAATCATGTTAAAAACAGCTGCTGTCTCTGCCTGCTTGCCTGCCACGGAGGCAGAGACAGGACCTCTTGGCCAGAGACGGCTCTCAAATTAGGCGATTTAGGTGGCTGCCTAAGGGCTCGTGTTAAAAGGGGCCTCGCGGCCGTCTAAACAATTTCATCAGAGAGCTGCAGTGCTTCACCAATATTAACTTACTGCTGGCAGTCTTTCCCAGTACAAAAATCTAATTTAAGCCTTCTATGCCACTGCTGCGGCGCTACTAATACAAGATGAAACGCCTCACAGATGTTCCATCCATGCTGCGGTCCCATCCTCTTGAAAACCAAACCTTCTGGCAATTGGCCAATCCGCGTCTTGTTACTACATGGATAGTACCGATTGCCTGCCAATTGTGGAGCATGCTGTGATGCCGATGACGTCACGCCGCAACGCAACCCCAACTTGTATTCCGCCGCCAGAAGGAGAAAAGGAGAAAAGAAGAAAAAGAGAGATGGACGAGCTGAAGGAAAGGAAAGGTGAGCAGAGCAGAAGGAGAGAAGAAAAGCAGAGCAGAGCAAAAGGAGAAGAGAAGGAAAGGAGAGCAGAGCAAAAGGAGAGGAGAAGAGAAGGAAAGGAAAGGAAAGGAGAGCAGAGCAAAAGGAGAACAAAAGGAGAGGAGAGCAGAGCAGAGCAAAAGGAGAGGAGAATGAAAGGAGAGCAGAGCAAAAGTAGAGGAGAAGGAGAGGAGAGCAGAGCAGAAGGAGAGCATAAGGAGAGGGGAGCAGAGCAGAGTAAAAGGAAAGGAGAAGGAAAGGAGAGCAGAGCAAAAGGAGAGAAGGAGAGCAGAGCAGAAGAGAGAAAAAAGAGAGAAAAAAAGGAGAGAGCTAAAGGAAAGGAGGTGAAAGAAGAAATAGAGCAAAAGGAAAAGAGAAGGAGAGCAAAAGGAAAGGAGGGGAAAGCAGAATGAGAGCAAAAGGAAAGAATGGAAAAGCAGGAGAGCAAATGAAAAGAAGGGGAAAGCAAACGGTAAGGGGATGAAAGCTCAAGGAGAGCAAAAGGAAAAGAGGGGAAAGCAGAAGGAGAGCAAAAGGAAAAGAGGGGGGAGCAGAAGGAGTCAAGGAGGAGAAGACAGTGTGAGAAGAAGGCAAAGAAAAGGAGATTGGAGGAGGAAGGACAACGTGGAAGACAAGTGATCCCTCCACTTCATCCTGGACACTGGGCTAAGGCTTTGGTACCTGACAGGCAGACTTTGGACCCTCTCATCATCCCAGGTAAAATTAAAAAAATTAAACTATCAGTGTATTCACTTTTTGGATTATGTGAGATGTAGACATATTGTTTATTTTAAAGGAACATTGTTTAACCATAACGATTTAATCTAAATGAAGTTATTATGGTGCCAGAAGGCCCCCGGGTGCTCTATTAACTTAATGGGTTAAAACCTATCCTAGATCTTCAGGTTCCCCAGCAGGAACCAGCTTCTGAAACTGAGTTTCAGAAAGGTCAGAGTGCCGCTGCGTAATGGTGCCGCAGATTGGGTATGGCAAAGAGCTACTGATTAGCATAACATCAATATCCATTATAAAACCAGGAAATGGTGGTCATGGATGGTGAGCTGATTCGGTGGTGCAATGGGCCACTTGACTGGATATGCCCCCCAGGCCTAAGGCTGCCAGCCCTCCCCTGTACACATGATATTTTGCATTTGCTAAAAAAAATAAAAAAATTATACAACAAAATGCTCCAGGGTCAATAGCCCAGGGAAAGTGAAGGCAGCGCTGGAGAGTATTTGCAAGGATTAAATCCTTTATTCAGAGTTTAGCATCACCCACTTCATTTAAAGCAATAGGCTAAATCCCTTTAGGATATCCTCTTATTCTAAGCATCAGATTATTAGCCGTGTGGCCGCTATCTTCAAAAAGACTACAGCAAAATGTGATTGTTTTTCCTAGAAAGGTATTTTATCTAGTTTCAATGAGTTTACCGGTATAAATTTATGAATATAAAAAAAAGACCCTTAAAACAAGAACAGGTTTTGGGTTTTTTTTTTAGACTTAAACTTTGCTTTAGTAAAACACATATATACACTCACAGCCACTGAGTAACACAGGTCCATCCTCGCAGTCACAGTTTCTCTCACAAGTACACTTTAATAAACAATATCAGCTACTGACAATTACATATTAGATGAAATCTGCTCTTACACAGATGCCCAGTAAAACACTATAAACACTTAAAACATGTCAGTAAAACACAGATGATGATGTACAATTGAACATAGATCAGCTTTCAGACACAAAGTAAAACACACAAGCCGGTACGCTGACACAGTGTATAAAACATAGAAGGACCACTCACATACACAGAGTAAATGAAACTGTCTATTTCTGTTTGTAGTGTTTAGGTTCAGTGCCTGTGTGGTGAATTCGTAGTGAAAAACAATAGCCAATGCACAAATCATCTGGACACTGAAGGCACACAAATTGCGTATAGTATAAATAACCCTCACATTAAAAGTGCATATACTGCCAATCATCAAACCCCAAACACATGAGCACACACATAAACTATATTGTGAAAACATAATACAATGTGAGGTTTTTTCCTTCAGTCTTCTGATTTATTAATAAAGATATTTATATAGCCCACAATGGTACTTATAAGATGACAGGGCACCACTACTAGGCATCCAGTGGGTGTGTGCCCAGTCTACTATTTTTGAACTAGATAGAGAATAATTTTGCCGCTGTAACCCAAGGCAGTGACAGGATTAACACACATGGCCCAACATTCTTCCGTTTGTTGTAAAAGTGTCTGTTTTTTTCTGTAGTGTCATGCTTCTGTGATAATCATAGGAATGTAAACATTAGACATACTTTCCCTGGTCAGTCTCAAAATTAAGTTGTTATGGTGCCCTGATGGCCTTATGCTTCCTTACCCGTAGGGGTTAAACTGTTTGTAAATGGAAAGGAAGTGGAATGGACCTCCTGGCACCACAACCAATAAATTTTTGATAAAGTTGTTATGCTGTGTGAAGTGTTGAATCTTAATTGGCTCTGGTATGTATAATTTGTCCCTGCACTCTGGCAATGTGAAATGTATCCATTAGGTAATAAACATGCCTCAAACAATAAAATATATGTTAAAAGAAAAGCAAATTATTACCTCAAAACTTTTGAGACATTTGATATCATAGCACACAAACGTTTGCAGCCAGTTATTGCAGCAACCGAAGGTACAAGGTGAAGTTTTGCAAAGGTAAAATAGACTTAAAAAAAGACTCAAATATCAAAATTATTACTCTTTTTAAAGAACCTTCTACCCCCAACGTTTAGTACATTTCGGAAGGTAAGTTCAATTAAACAGAGATATTAAGGGAACACGTGCATTTTCCAAGCAATTAAGTTGCCTAGAATAAGTTATTTAAATAGATTTTGTAATCACATTAGGGGTTTTCATGTTTACTAATTAATCATCTGATGTTTTGACATTTTTAAACCATCTGTGACCTGATTGTACCAGTCACACGAGTTTCTAAATCTGATGGGGATTTCTCTGAGCTATTGTCTTATGTTCTGACGTAAGGTGATTTAGGGATCCTCCACTTAAGACCCATAACTTGCAGGTGGCCTTAAGTAATGAGATATTGTTTGCTATCTCACCGAGATGTTATTTTTCATTGATGGCTAACTTATGCAGAACAGGTGTTTCTAAATTACATTTCTTTATTTGGGGACTAAAAACACTGGACCTAAATAGTGGATATTGTTCTCAGTTCAATTTTAAAGGATCACTATAGTGTCAGGAAAACAAATCGGTTTTCCTGCCACTATAGTACCCTGAGGGTGCCCCCATCCTCAGGGTCCCCCTCCCATGGTGCTGAAGGGTTTAAAACCCCTTCAGTTACTCACCTTCTTCCACCGCCGGGCTCCCTTACCTCTCCTCCTCCGCCGACATCAGCTCCCACGTCTGACGTCAGCGGAGCGGAATGCGCATGCGCGGCAGTGCCGTGCGCGCATTCAAAGTGTCAATAGGAAAGCATTTTTCAATGCTTTCCTATGGACACTCTGCGTGATGGAGGCATAATATGTCTCCAGCGTCGCAGATACGCCTCTAGTGGCTGTCCAGAAGACAGCCACTAGAGCATGGCTTAACCCCAAATGTAAACATAGCAGTTTCTCTGAAACTGCTATGTTTGCATCTGAAGGATTCAAACCTGAGGGACCTGGCACCCAGACCACTTCATTGAGCTGAAGTGGTCTGGGTGACTATAGTGTCCCTTTAATGTGCAGATGACAATATCACTAGAAAATTTCAATTTCAATCAAATAATAAATATTCCATAGATTATGTATGCTCGTGTGTTTGATCAGCTGGAAAAGTCTTCCAAGGTTATTCACTAAAGTAAGAATTGTTGGAAATTCAAAGTGAATTTAAAGGGACGCTATAGTCACCCAGAACACTTCAGCTCAATGAAGTGGTCTGGGTGCAGTGTCTCAGTTTCACTTAGTCCCACACTGTAAATTATTGCAGTTTTTGAGAAACTGCTATATAACATCGCAAAACCAAGACTACCTCCAGTGGCTATCACTCAGCCACTAGAGGCATTTCCTGGTGGCTATCCAACTTTTGGTCGCCTGACGCTGGATTCCTTCACGTTCCGCATCAGCGTTAGTAAAATTCCTGTAGGAAAGCACTTCGGCATGACCCTCCCTCCCCTTTTACACTCCTTCCAAATAAACGTGAATTTTTTTGGGTGGCATTAGATTTTCTTTTCCTATAGTTTATGATTATTTATGTTATATGTTATGTGCATATTAAGCATGAAAAACCTGTGAAACTTTGCACCAAAATGTAGAAAGTTGCATCTTTGACCCAGTGTTTGCACTTTAGCTGCCGGCAGTAGCATGTACGCCACAAATGATGATATGACAGAATAAAAGGATGGTATACAGGAAGAAAAACTAAGTTTTTGTTATTGCTTATTAGAATTCTGCTTGATATCAATGCCGGATTAACATAAAAAGCTTTAGAGGATTAAGCACTGAGAACTCATTCCTTCAAAGACCTTGAGGATTACCTGTCTTTGAGGGCCGGAGTGAATGCAGGGTCATTTTAGAACAAAACTAAATATAATTTTACAGGATGAACTATTTATAACTATTTAGAAATACAAAGAGAAAAACACTCCCTCCTCACCGTCCCAGCTACCCCAAACTGATGTAAGGACACCCATATGTCCCAGCTACCCCAAACTGATGTAAGGACACCCATATGTCCCAGCTACCCCAAACTGATGTAAGGACACCCATATGTCCCAGCTACCCCAAACTGATGTAAGGACACCCATATGTTTGTTTTTGTTACATATCATTTGAAAAGTCATAATCTACTTTTCATTTACGCTCTAAATTTAACTGGATTTCAGACGTTCTGTTCTTGTTAATTGAGTGTTGTGGCATGTTATCTATTTAACCAATTCATTTTTCTTTAGTATTAAGAAATCAAAATGCATTTTCTGCTTCTTGTACAGATTGTTTAAACAGCAAGCCTCTGGTAAAGTGTAATTTACTCTTTAGCTGCAAAATATAATGAGTTTTGTTACTCAGCAAATGTTAACTTATGCCAGATAAATACAATATACAAATTAATGTTTTAGATTGTAAGCTTCTTTGGGCAGGGCCCTATTCAACTGCTGTTCCAGTATGTTGATTATGATGTTTTTGAATTGAGTGTTTGTTTTGTTTATCTATTGTACAGCACTATGGAATATGTTGGTGCAATATAAATAATTGCATTTCTATGTATTTGTGTTTGAATTAAACTTCTCTTTTTGTTTAACATATCTTGATCAGATGCAGCGTACATTTCTCTTATTCATTTAAATTTCCACTTCTACATCTTAAAACAGAGGGAACATTTTTGTTTTTCACCATAGTGGGAAATCCCTATCCTAATTATGTGTTATGTATTTGGTAATTTTTTCAACATTGTTACATAGTTACATAGGCTGAAAAGAGACATGTGTCCATCAATTTCAGCCTTTCTCACATCTGTTTTTACTGTTGATCCAAAAGAACAAACTAGGAAAAAAAATCCTTCCTGACCCCAGAATGGCAGTCAGATTTATCTTGGGATCAAAAAACTATTACCCTATAAACTAAAAATTATATCCCTAAATATTATGTTTTTGTAAGTATTCATCCAGTTGCTGTTTAAACATCTGTACGGACTCTGATAAAAACACCTCTTCAGGAAGAGAATTCCTCATCCTTATTGTTCTTACTGTAAAAAACTCTTTCCTTTGCCTTCGACTAAATCTCTTTTCTTCCAGTCTAAATGTGTGACTTTGTGTCCTATGTATAGTCCTGTTTAGACAATGGTTTGTATTGGCCCCGAATATATTCGTATAATGCTATCATATCCCCTTGTTTTTATAAACAAAAGGGGTTTAATTTGTTAACCTTTCTGTATAACTAAAATGTTCGATTGCATTGCAGAATAAGTAAAGACTGAGATAATAACCCCTTCTAGATGTATAAAACAACCAGTTTCCCTGTATTAGATTCTCGCAGGGGTCCTTCATGTTGGTGCAACATGATTTTATTGTTTCGTAGATTTCTCTATTAAAGACACCATAGGACATTAGGAGAGTCTCAACTTTTTAGTCTTCATCTGCACATGTCCTTCAATTTAAAATAAATGGGGATAGCAGTGAAAAACATGTTACAGATTATCGACATCCAGTGCAGGTCCACCTACATTCCACTTACGGTAGGCAGACGACTAGTAATTGATATTATGTCTATTGTTTCCCCTGCTCCTGTACGATGCCAATCCCTTTTAATAATATTAACATTTTAGACTGTCGTACTAGTGTAACTTTTATAGACATAGGTAGGGTCCTATTCTAATTTAATGATAACGCCTTCAAATGGGAATAATCTGGATGACATTTATGCACAATATAGATGCACTGAAACATGCACAAGTAAGTGATTTTCCTTTCTGGAAGAGATCAGTGAGTATGTGATGTAAGCACAGAGTGTAATAAATATTTCAACAGGGTTTTTATAAAGAAATGAGCTCAGAATTCCGTGAATGTGGCCAGTAAGTCGAATCACTCTTTGCATCACTGATCCCATGATTACAAAATGGAATTTACTTGCATGTCAAAAAAATATAAGAAATCATTAGATGCCTGATAAAATTTATATCAGTCTCTCCCAGATCTCTTAAATACAATGTGAAAAAAAGCTCAACACAGAATTGAGTTAAACGGTTTTAATGTATTATATATATAATTAAATATGTGTGCATGTGATATTTGAATATATTCTATATGTACATATATATGTGTATGTGTGAGCACGTTGGCTAATATAGCTGCTGATGTTTTCTTCACTTAAATTTTCTTAAAGCCCAGTGCAGTTATTTTGTAAGTTAAATAGAGAACCCAGGGGAAATGACAAACAGCTATATTTGGGAATATAAAATATTCTCCTGGAATATGGTTGGACAGTGACATTCCAATATTATATTTCAGCACAATCAACATAATCAATATAACAAGCTTTTTAAATATAAGTTCCCTTAAGTTGGGATATAGAAACATTTAATAGTCAGTTACAGGTTTGTTAAATCTCCAGGTGAGAAATTCGGATACCGATAATTACAATTATTATTATTATTATTATTAATATGTGTGAATGTGGCTGTGATTTTGATCACAAAACTTTTATATGCACTACTATTCTTGTATATATAATAGATATATAGATATGTGTATATATTCAAGTATATTTTTGTTAATATTTTTATTTATTTTTTTAAATCTGCATTTTAGTTCAACTACAATTTAGATTTTTGTTTAAAAAATCTTAATATAATAAATATTAAAGTAATTAATTTATTATTATAATAAATTAATAAATAACTTATCCTTGAGATCAGAGAATCAACATTTAAAATAATAAACATAAGATGCTTGTTTTTAAATATAGTAGATCGCTATTGTTTTAGTTTTTTATTTTAAAATTACATTTGTATGAGCACTTGTGTCATAATTACTATAATTTAGCCTGTGGGCTAATGTATCCTTTGCAGTGTGTACACAGTCAACATAGCTATAGCAAAGAGCACTCAGAGAGTTTTAAGAACCAAAATATATATTTTATTTGCATCAGTTTGGAAACATTTGCACCATTTGTGGGGATTATCAATATTATGATTGATTTAACATTACTGAAAGTTCTTTTAACTGTACACACTGTGTCATTTGGCAAAACAATAATTGTTCTTGGGGTAAAATAAAATCTGACTTTACCTCCTCTGACCACAACGGTTTCACTAAAAGGGCCATTTCTGAATATATGCAGTGAAAAAACTGGAATGCCGATTAATGCGTGCTTCATATGATATACAGCATGAGCAATGACCTCACGTTTTCCACCTGTCTATCTAGCATGTGATGGATTGGATTGGTATTTGGACCAACTTTCCCTGAACTATATTGTTTTTTTTATATTTGGCACAAACTGGTTTACTGATATCAGATAACTTGTAGGGTGCAATATTTTGACACTGGTTTTATTCAAGTCTTGCTAATATATACATAAAAAATATTGTTATTGCGTCCCACGTTTATCATGATATTGTGCTATGACTAACTGGACCTTAATTGAAAAATATTTTGTTGAAGATTCACTGTCCTGAAGTGGACATAATGTTTGTCCAAAAACCTCTTGCTTTCATTATCACTGGTCAAATCATTTTTTTTGTGTGCATTCAAATGTTAAATCAACACTTCAAGCACTATAATTAAAGCAGCAGAGTATAGTGGTTATTGTGCCCAGGTGCCCCTTAATATAATTTATCTAAATGTTTGCCGATCGTTTGACATCTTATATGGGATCCACTGGACATCTTCTCTATGAGAGAAAGCAGCTGTCATCATTAATCTAAGCCTGGCATTGCAGGGCTTAATTCATTGTCGAAAAATAATCAGTTGACGCTCTCAGCAAATAAGACAGGTTTCAAGGCAAGGTATAGAGCAGCAGAGATAATGGAGCTCCATGCAGGATCTTCCGGGTCTCAATGGAGCAAGTGACCACAGACACCAAATAAGTTGTCAGCCTGTTAACAAACGGTTTCACCATGAACATTGGAGAGGTGCCAGGCATTCCTGGCACCATAACTAATAGAGTGCGCTGTAGTAGTTATGGTGCATGGAGTGTTCCTTCAAAGAGAATTTGTTACCTTAGGTAAAAAGCTAAGGGTATCCTCAAAGTTGTGATTTGTATTGACTTGAGAACTAACCAAAAAAGCTTTGGGGTAAAATTGCTTATATGGAGAGAGCTATACTGAACTCATACTGGTAGAGATTTACCAAAGTGTTCTGTTCCACCAAGTGGTATATAGTAGTAAAAGTGGGACACTCACCATGGAAACCAGTAGATCCCACAGGGATATTCCGTTGGTGATGCCTCACATTTTGTATTTATGCACCACTTTACAATGTGCAAACATAAACTTGATAAACTGCAAACATTTTCTCAACTTCTTAGTTATCTTGTTCTGCACCGTAGAAATAACGTTATTAAAGGTTTATAAAAAGTAAGAAGATACAAAATTGAAATTCATTGTGAAAGGAATCATCAGGTGCATAATAGGAAATATGTATTTACAAAAGGGACATTCAATTATTGTGCTAGTAAATATATTTTGAGACTTAACAATAAAAAAAACAGTTGAGTCTGATATTTACTGGTAACGATAACAGAGTGATTGCGAAGAGACTACAGTGTTTAGATGACAGCATGATTATGTAAGAACAAGACTCTTGGAGCAGTATATTTTGTAGACTATTATGGGGATATAAATAGATGAAAATTAGTCCAAAAATGTGCAAATATGGGAAAAAAACACACACTTTACCATGTGATCACCCCTCAGAACAAGGAGAGTCTCCAAAAAGGTAAATTGTGCAGGAATAAAATTTATAGTGTAAAAAAAACTTTTTGTCTTGAGTCCAGTTGTTTCAGGGGCCTTCAGGGAGTTCGCCTGAACTAAAAATAAATGTTTTATCCAATTTATAAAGTTCCTGTATCCTTTCGCTTGACTAGTTAAATTCTTCTAAATTGCTCCTCCTTATTCTGCAATTGTTGATTAGATAATTAAATATCCAGAAACCAAGTGGGCTTGTTCAGTCTTTCTATCTCTGACTCTTCTGTGAGGCTGTTCTTTCAATCTTTCAATAAATGTTCTGCTATGTAATTTGTGTTATTTATATCAAGAATGTTATACTTTACTCTTGTGAGTGTTTTCAATATCGGTAATTTGCAGAAATATTTCTGTAGGACCTTTTTTGCTTTTTGTTTCTGTTGATTTCTATTTTTTATTTCCATTATTCCTTTAATATTGGAATTTGAAGTGTCCTTCCATGAGGCTATTTCACAGTGAAGTTTTTTTCTTCTAGTTTGACGATGCCACCATTAGTGGTTTTTTGAGTAATGCTGAATCTAATCAATTTTAATTATTTTTACCAGCATCACTTGTACTCTTGTGAATATATAAAACCCTGTGAAATATTTCTTGCCAATATCTTTCATATGAAATTAATGTTTACCCCATAAGGAAAATGTGTAGTTATATTTTGATTACAGCATCATATGAAAAAAAAGTTGCCGCTATATTCTAGGTGGCATAAAATTAGCGATTTTGAATCACTTTGATGGGTATTTCGTTATCCATGTTTCACCGCAAATATTTTTGTATCTATGTTTTAAAGATGAGACAATTCAGTCTACACTTCACAGAAGTTGTTACAATGTTCTCCTAATTAGAACAAAAAGCTATCCTTCTTGAGGTGGGATTAAACAAATGTGTGTATAGATCAAGGGTGTCCAAACGGTGGCCCGCTGACCGCATGCAGCCCAGGACAGCTAGCATTGCGGCCCGGTTGCAGTCTAGGTAGAGAGGGACTGGACTGGCTAACCCAGGCAGACAGCTCAAAAAGTTTAAAACTGCCATTTAAATAATTTTCCCCTTGGACTGTGACAACCTGTGTCAGTCCGAGGGGATTAATGAATGGGGTGCTGACGGCCGGAGGGAGACCTGTGAGGCTCCCTTCACAATTTTCGGCAATTCCCTGTCCATGCTCCACCCACGCATGCAAGCTCCACCTCCTGCACATAAGTCATGCCCCAGTTGCAAGCTCCGCCCCTGAACTCAAGCAGGAAGATGTCAAGAAATGGCTCCCACAGTCTTCAGTGCCAGGTAAGCTTCAGCTAATTTGTCAGTGACTTTGTGTATATGTGCTTGCTAGTGAGTTTGCTTGTATGTGTGTGTGTGTTTAAGTGAGCTTGTCTGTAGTGAGAATGTGTGTGTGTGTCAGTTAGTTGGTATATTGTGACCTTGTATGTAGTAAACATGTGCGTGTCAGTGAGCTTGTGTGTGTGTGTGTGTGTGTATATGTGTGTGTGTGTGTGTGTGTGTGTATATATATATATATATATATATATATACACACACACTACATGGCAAAGTGATGAATGTAATTATTGTGTATGATTTGTCAGTGATTGTGTGTGGTGGGGGTCTATGTGTATGTCTGTGATTGTGTTTGTGTAAGTCAATCATTATATGGCTGGGTCTGTGATTGTGTATGTATAGCTCTGATTATTTGTGTGTTTCTGTGATTATGTGTTTGTATGTATGTGATTGTGCATATAGATCAGTGATTATGTGTGTATGCGTCTGTGATTGTGTGTATATCTAATTATGTGTGTGAATGTATGTGATTGTGTGCATAGGTATGTGATTGTGTGTGTGGGTCTGTGATTCTTTGTGTATGTATGTGTTTGCATGTGTTTGGGTCTGTGATTGTTTGTGTATGTATGTGATTGCATGTGTGATTTTGTCTGTGATTTTGTGTGTTTGTGTAAATCTGTGCTTATGTGTGTATGTATGTGACTGTGTGTATAGGTCCGTGATTGTGTGTGTATATTTGTAATTGTGTGTATAGGTACGTGATTGTATGGGTTTGTGATTGTGTGTGTGTGTATGTATGTGATTGTGTGTATAGGTCTGTGATAGTATGTGCATGTCTGTGTCTATCTGTGATTATGTGTGCGTATGTGACTGTATAGGTCTGTGATTGTGTGTATGTGGATCTGTGATTGTGTGTGTATATTTGTTATTGTGCGCATAGGTCTGTGAGTGTATGTGTGTGTCTGTGATTATGTGTTTATAGGTTTGTGATTGTGTGTGTGTGTGTGTGTATATCTGTAGTTATGTGTCCATGTGTATGTATTTAGTAGATATCTCCCTAATTTGGTATCCTTAACTATGGCAATTCCACATAAGGATAACAAATAAGGGAGTTATCTACTAAACACAATTAATAAAATTGTTTTTTAAGTTTTATTATTTAAATTAATTATATTATAGATTTTATGTGTGTCCTTTGTGTTCAATGCAGCCCAGGGAAGCCAAAAGGTTGGACACCCATGGTATAGATGGATTCTCACATTGCTGAGAACATTACTGGCTATTTGTGTTCAGTTATGTTTCATCTGTATGACACATGAACATTAAACCCTTGACTAAGGGTCACCAAACAAAGTACATAAGCAGCTTTTGCTGAGAAGATAACATAAAGCAACAACTATCATAGTGTAAATTACTGTTTTTCACTTTGACCATTTCCTCAAAGAAAGATGCTGAGCATCCATGTCAGGTTTACCTAATCAGAGCACCTGTTCTGCAACTATAACAACTCTTCTTTACCAATGGGTATTTCTTTGCTTAAAAATGGTAATAAAAAAAAGTACACAGTGCTTTATCTGAGAACATTAACCTCCAGTGTTCCTTGATTTCAGGAACTGCTATTCTTTTTTGTTATAAACAAGTTTAATCTTCAACAGTCATACTCAACATGGACCATCAAACCAGTGATAGCAAAATCATGTTAATAATATTTCTTCAAGAGGATCGACTACCCTAAGCATGTCTAACTCAAGTGAAATTTCTGGAGTAGATAGTTTTGTGTCCACAAAAGCAGGTAGCTCTTCATCGCAAATACAATTGAGTGCCACTTCATTTTCATAACAGAATGAACTACGTCCAACCACTGAATATTTGCTTTCAGATAGCTCTTTGGCGCTGCATGTGGGTGTAGTGGGCACCTCGTAGGTGCGGTGAAAGTGCAAGTAGTCTACTTCATAGTGATTCCGTTTTTCAAAGAGGACTGGTTCAAATCTGCAACCCCATATAATCTCATTTGGAAGATAAGAGCTGCGACATTGAGTGGTCATGGCTGTGGCTTCTACCATGCCTTCAAGGATAACAACCAACTCAAAGTTAGCTGCTTCCAGTTCTGCTTTTCCAAATTCATACAAGGGACTTTCTTCATCAATCTCATGAACAATAGTTATTGGAGATACCAGGAAGATTCTGTCCGTGCCACTGTCAAACCCTACATTGATATCTCTATGATCCAGAGGTAGGTACTCTCCTTCAGGGGTCACCCGAGGCTGATAAAACAAAATACAAGAACCATAAGAACTTTGAAGAATCAATCATATGCATCTGAACAGGCTAAAACAAAAATACAGAAACCATTAGCACTTCTAAGCATCTATGTATCCAATGCAAATTACCTACATTCCAGAATGATATCCCATGGGATTCTAAACATGAATTAGCACACCCCTATTAATTCCTAAAAGATACAAGGAAAACTTTCATCAGTTTAATGCACTCAGAAATAAATTGGCTAAATGCACACACTGAAAGTTTTCCAGACTTTAAACAAGTAAATAAATAAAAGAATGAACAGTACATAGCCACTGTAGGTATATGTAGTGGATTAAAGTGTGTGATTAAGTTTCATGCAAAAAAAATTCTTGATTGTTTTTGTGTGAGGACCACGTCATGACACCTCTTAATATAAGCAATGCATACAATGCACGTATATACAATGCATGAACATAAAATACAAGGAGTGCAAATAAAAATGAAAACTTAATAACTAAAGAAAAACATGCATTATAAAGTTCCACTCACTTATTGCCAATGATCCTCTAAACAGTATATCTTACTGCACACACTGCACACACTGCACACTGCACACACACTGCATTCATTATACACAGTCTGCACTTACTACAAACACACTACATTCATTATACACACTCTGCACTCACTACACACACTACATTCACTATACACACTCTGCATTCATTATACACACTATGTACTCACTACAAACACTACATTCACTACACACAATCTGCACTTACTATAAACACACTACATTCATTATACACACTCTGCACTCACTACACATACTACATTCACTATACACACTCTGCATTCATTATACACACTATGTACTCACTACAAACACTATCTTCACTACACACAATCTGCACTTACTATAAACACACTACATTCATTATACACACTCTGCACTCACTACAATCACACTACATTCATTATACACACTGCACTCACTACAATCACACTACATTCATTATACACACTACACTCACTACACACACTGCATTCATTATACACACTCTGCACTCACTACCATCCCACTACATTCATTATACACACTGCACTCACTACAAACACACTACATTCATTATACACACTCTGCACTCACTACACAGTACATTTATTATACACACTACATTCAGTATACACACTCTGCACTCACTACACAGTACATTTATTATACACACTACATTCATTATACACACTCTGCACTCACTACACAGTACATTTATTATACACACTATATTCATTATACACACTGCACTCACTACAAACACACTACATTCATTATACACAATCTGCACTTACTACAAACACACTACGTTCATTATACACACTCTGCATTCACTAAAAATACACTACATTCATTTATACACACTGCACTCACTACACACACTGCATTCATTATACACACTCTGCACTCACTACAAACACACTACATTCATTATACACACTGCACTCACTACAAACACACTACATTCATTATACACAATCTGCACTCACTACAGATACAGTACATTTATTATACACAATCTGGGTGAGTTCTGACACTTTTTTTCCCCAGGACTTGACCCCTGCTGCACAGACCCCTTCTCTCCCTTCTCTCTCAGAGGCCACTTCCTGTATAGAATCCCTCTCTCCCCGCACTCACAGATCCCTTCTCTCCTTGCACCAAGGTGCAAATAGAAAATCTTTTCCCAAACAAAATATTTTTTCATTTAATAAGTGCCAATACAATTGTCAGCTTCACCAATAATTATAGATAGCCACTTTTTTGGTGAAACCTCAGGCGGCAAAAACTCTAGCTACACCATTGCTCATAACCGTCTGCACTATATATATATTATGGTCATTTAACATAAGGAACTCATGATGCTGACAGGTTTGACTGAAGATTCTTGATACCCAGAGTTCCTTGTCCATTGTACTGACTGTCCTCCACTGACATACTGAATCTTGTTGGCAAATCCCCTTCTAAAAATTAGCTTGTTTTATAAAACCATTGAGTTATTTTGTGATTGCAGATGATCTACAAGTTTGAAGTGAAGTTGGATAGAATCCTAGATTCTGCCATCTTATTTAAAGGACCACTATAGTGCCAGGGAAACATACTAGTTTTTCTGGTACTATAGTGCCCTGGGGGTGCCCCCACCTTCAGGGCCCCCCTCCCGACAGGCTCTAGGGGGTGGAAGGGGTTAAATTTACTCTCCTCCTCCTCTCCACCTCTTTCTCGTCTTCATCGGCTGAATGCGCATGCGCGGCATGAGCCGCGCGCGCATTTAGCCAGTCCATAGGAAAGCATTCACAATGCTTTCCTATGGACGCTGGCGTCTTCTCACTGTGAAAATCACAGTGAGAAGCGCGGAAGCGCCTCTAGCGGCTGTCAATGAGACAGCCACTAAAGGCTGGATTAACCCTATTATAAACATAGCAGTTTCTCTGAAACTGCTATGTTTATAGAAAAAAGGGTTAATCCTAGCTGGACCTGGCACCCAGACCACTTCATTAAGCTGAAGTGGTCTGGGTGCCTATAGTGGTCCTTTAAGTTACCTTATCATCAATAGGTGTATTGTCAATGAACCACAATATATTTTCTACCATGGAAAGATTTTCTCCAGTAACAGTAAGTTATAGCTAACATATCATTCTAAATACAGAGAATTCCATATTGATGTGTATGTGTAATCCCAAAATCTTCTTAAATCTATCTTTATATTTGTGCCTTAGAAATATGTATTTTAATATTTGAGCTACTGTATAGGTATTACAAGAACAGGTGGTGGCATGTTTGACCATGACAATCTGGATAATCTGTTACAAGTATCAAATAATTTGTGATCACTTTTGGGTTATTATTTAGGGAATTATGAACCTCTTGGTTCCAAATTGCATATTAGTTTTCCTTGGATCTTGGCTCAAGATTTAATTTAGTAATTTTTCCACTAACTACCTTTAAGTAAATTTTGTAGTTGTTTTTTTAGTTCCAGTTTGCTCTATTGAAAGGGGCTCCATGCTTCTACTATAGCTGACAGAGAGCCAAAAGCTCTCTATGTCAGCTAAGTCCAGCAGTTCAGGGCTTAGCTCATTGGCTAAGAATGATCAGATGACACTCTCAGCTATTAAGTTAGCACTGCATCACAGGTCTTCACTCAGGAGAGCTAGCAGCAACTCATAGGTAGAAGTGTTCCTTTAAAATAAAACATCTTTGTAAAGATCATAAATCCAATCTGATATCAATTTACTTCCAAAAAAGGTCTATCCCAAAAAGAGGGTAATATTTCAGATGGATGATGAGAACCAAGAGTAATGCCCAAAACAGAAACTCAAAGTCAAAGAATGTAGAACTGAAATGCTACAAAAGCATGTATGAGTGTACTTTTTAAGTCAAAAAGTAACAATTCATCTATAATGTATATATATATTTTTCAGACTTAGGCCTCGATTAATTATTTTTTATTTAACAGGTT
Source organism: Pelobates cultripes (assembly GCA_933207985.1). Lineage (NCBI taxonomy): Eukaryota > Metazoa > Chordata > Amphibia > Anura > Pelobatidae > Pelobates > Pelobates cultripes. Next base: position 46,348,379 of record OW240921.1, on the reverse strand, counting down.
TTCTGTTCCTAGGGTTCCATAATATGTGGAAAGGGATCATTTCTAATTCCACTCTATACATTTACATTCACATATTCAAAAATAAGATATTAAAGGAACACTATAGGGTCAGGAACACAAAGATCCTTTAGATTTAAAAACACCCCTTAGGTGGCTTGTCCCCCTTAACCCCATAAGATGAGGTTAAAACTCACCTTGTTTCCAGTGCCGTGCGGGTCCGCCGGCTCTGTCCCCGCCCCGATCCACCTCCTTGGTGACATCATCAGAATTTACAATTTTTAGCCAATCCAATGCTTTAAAGGGAGAGTATCGGATTGGCTAAAATCGACAATGGGGGCAGGGCCAAAGCTGTTGCCAATCTGCACCTCCTCATAGAGATGCAATGAATCAATGCATTTCTTTGAGGAAAATTCAGCATCTCCATGCAGACCGTGGAGACGCTAAATGGCAGTGCTGCCTACTGTGCAGCACTGCCCCAGGAAGCGCTGGCGTTATCCCTAGGGGGCAATGTAAACAGGCAGTGTTTGCATGAAAATGCCTGAACAAATACAATAAGCTGTAGTTGTTCTGGTGACTATAGTGTCCCTTTAAACTAAGGAAAAAGAAGAAGGTAATATATGTTAAGGGAAAAACACAAAGGTGTCTGTTTTCATCCATTGGTGGTTTCATAGTTGGGACCGTAAAACTGAGAGCCCAAGAAACCAAACTTGAACAATGCATGAGTCATCTGCCACATATACTTAAAGGGTTACATGATATGCTATACCACATTCAATGTTCAATTTATTTGTTTTCTATTGTTAAAAGCATTTTGCACAATAGAGAATTGTGCATGTCTCGTTCTGTTCACAGGAATTTTGCTGTTTCCATTAAACTAGAAGATGTTACTACAGCAGAATGCCCCTTTTCCCTTCATTTGTTCGGCTGTCCGTACCCCTCGTTCGTTTACCGAACTCTCCTCTGTGTGGTCCCTGAGTTCGGTTATTTTAACAACCGACCACCCCTGACTGTTAATCTCAAAATTGCTCATTAAAGGAGGGTTCCCCTTCGGCCATCTTGTCTCTCGAACGTGGGCAGCGGTATATATGGTTGTGGACGGCTTGGAACTAATTTCGGCTATTGGACTCCGCGAACACCCGGTAAATTATTACCGCTGCCCATTCAACTTCCCGAACCAGTAGAAGAACGGCATTCGGGAAACCTAAACTAGGGGGAACATTCGTATGCTAGCAGCCAGGGGGAGCCTTCATCACATTTGTGCGAGAACTCTCGAAAGAAGACTGGTCAAAGCCTAAAATACTCTAGAACTATTTTGGGGCTTCACCTTGTGGTCGAAGGGTATAAACTTCACTCGAATGGCGTTCCTAATCTACCAAACGGATCTGAGTGATATTTGGACAAAGTGGGCGCTTTCGTGGAGTTCTGAGATATTAATATATATGTTATATGGTTTTACAATATTGTATATTTTCTATACCTTAATTAGGTATAATTAAAGAGTTGTTCTTACTCAATTATTTCCCAGAGGAGGAGTCTGTGAAATAAAAATCAGTTGACTCCCAGAACTGTGTGTCGTCCAGTTACTGGGGGGATTGTGCCTTGGATATCATATTGCTTCCTCAGAGTCTACAGCGGAGATATTGATGCAGAATTTTGGAGCTCCGCTACAGTTGCTTCAAATTAATTTAGTATTATATTGTGAATTCTCACTAAAAGTATTACTATTTTATGTGTTTCACCTCAATATTGATACTTTAAATGGGAGGGTAGCTTGAAAATAATTTGGGATTAATAACTATTTCTAATAAGAACAGTGATGTTGGTAGAGATAGTGTTTTTGGTGTAGAATACCATTATTTAAAGTTGAAAAGAAATATTGATTTGGAGAATTGCTTATAGTGCTTATGGTGCTGTATGTGGGCCAGGGTTTTTATCTGAGTAGGTGCATTTAATTGTTTCTTTCAGTTTGTTCTGAAAAGATACGTTTCAATGAATGAAATGCCATATTATTAGTAAAGCCTATTTCTTAAAGGTGTAAATATTTTTCTTGAGATTCTTATATTTCAAGTAAAATCATTTTGTATGACATAGGGAGACATAATAAGCAAGAAAAATGAAATATTACCAGGATCATATCTACACTCTCCGTGTTTGTTTTTGAGTTTGTTTATCCTTTGCTTAAAATTTGAACACATAATACGTTTTGGTACTTCCCACCTGAATGGTTAGCTAAGATACTGATGTAAATTTAAAATCAAGGTCACGTCCTTAATATATCTTTGTATCTTTTTATCCAAAGAGCAGATAGGAGCAGCGTCTTGGGATATCCTTAAATTTAGAGAACTTGATAGTGTGATATGTCATGGCCAAAAATATGTATAATAAAGTGATACACTTACACTGTATGGGGCTTTATGTAAGGGCGTCTTTTTATCCTACTTCTTTTTTAATACAACATACTACACTATCAAATTCTATCTTTGTCTCATTTTTATCGTTTCATGTCACCAAAATCAAAGGACTTCGCAAGGCACTACTGCTACGTGCTACCTCCTCCTTGAATACACTTCCGATTACCAGGAAAGAGCACTCTCTTTGGATTGGGTTGTTGAGCTGTCTACCTCTACCCCATCACCATTACTTTGATTTCTATTATATTATCCTCCTTATCTGTATTTTTTTTGTTTAGTCACAATCTTAAACCTCACCTGTAATTATTAAAACCTTCAATTCTAACTTACCTCATTGTATTTCCTAATCCTAATGCTTACCCTTGACTAAGTCTAATTCCTGACTTTTACTTAACTTACTGGTATCATTATTCTTTTTAATCAGTGGAGATGCTCAATTTGATCTCTGTCATGATTGGCTGCAGTATACCAGCAATTATTATGCGTACTTAGATCAGGGTTCCAACAGAATCCATCATAATTTTGGCTTTAGTGAAATGGGTGTCGGGGGTCTTATGTAGTTTACCTTGTGTGCAATTTCATGAAGACTCACAATTTAGTGAATAATCATAACTGTTTTCCACAATTTCTTGAGTTGTATCCAGTTTCTTTATGTCAATATATATCACATACCCATGAAACTTTGTAAATTACTCACATGCTTATGTTTAAGTAAAACTAGCTTTTACCTGAAGAAGTTGGGCCCGAACGTGTGCTTCCACTAAGTGGCTTTTCCGTAGATTTGCAACTCTCCACATGAGACATAATTTTCCATCTCTAAGAGCGACAACTGCATTTTCAGTGAAAACTAATGTTTCATTCCTTTTTTTTGGTTTGGCAATTTTTGCCATGATGGCTCCAATAATGAAGGCATCAATAATGCACCCCACAATGCACTGCAGCACTACAGTTAACACTGCCAATGGGCATTCCTCTGTCACACTTCGGAATCCATAGCCAATGGAGGTTTGAGTTTCTAAGGAAAATAGGAAGGCTGCCATAAAGCTTGTAACTTGGAGAAAACATGGAGAGGGTGGGGTCTCCTCGGAGCCAGGTTCTGGTGGTGGTGCTAGGTCTCCATGCAATGAGGCGATAAGCCAGAAAGTTAATCCAAATATGAGCCATGAAACCACAAATGTTAAGGAGAAAATCAGAAACATCCATCTCCAGCGTATGTCCACACATGTGGTAAAGAGGTCAGTCAAGTAGCGTTGGCTCTTTTCACTGAGGTTAATAAACTCTACATTGCAATGACCATCTTTCTGTACAAAACGGCTACGCTGACGGATTTGCTTTGTATGTACTTTCCCATTACGGTAGTTAGGTGTCCTCATGCTCTGTGTTAATTCTGATTCCTCCTCATCTCGTAGTGGAGCTGGAATATCTGCACTGAACCGGCGGATGGCACGTGCAACCCCCATGGCCAAAGCGCCACGGGGGAGGATCGTGGTGCTACCCAGCTTGCCGGGGAGAGAATACAGTATTGATGAGAAAATCTGTCTCCTTACAGTATTAAAGGCACAATATGTTCATAATGAAGTCCTTTTTACTTGTCCTGCATCAAGCAAAAAAATATGTTAGCATTAAAAAGGCAAAAAAAGTATGTTTCTCAATTCTCTCAATAATTAATTGTATTTACTAAATGCATGATATTCAATAAAACAATTCAAATGTTAACAGATTCCATCTGGAAACTTCTCACAACTTGCTAGGTTGGTTCATTCATGTTTTTCCATGAAATTAAATTTTCCCCTATCTGCAAGTGCAGCTGTACAAGCTCTTTCAGAAAATCTGAGGACCCATACAATTCATCTAGTTGTACACAGAAGAAATTGTGCTTCACAGACTGAGTGAGAGCAGAAAGCTCCTTGTCTGAGTTAAGCCAGGCGGTGCAAGGCTAAGCTCAGGCGAGTTAGCGGACAGTCCTATCAGTAGCTTCCTGCTCTCAGAGCTGAATAGGTGGACCCCCGGTAAAAAAAATCAAACCATTCTAAAGAATTATAAAGTATGCTGTAGTGGTCATGGTGCTTGGAATTTTCCATTAGGAAGTTATTAGGTTTAATCTTTCAACATACTATTGAGCAGAGTAAGTGATGAGAACCGCACCCAGTCCCAACGGCCAAGGGTGCTCCAGAGCAGGACCAGCAATCCCAGTACAATAATCCAAGAGGAAAAAACTCACAGGCACTCCAACTTCAAGCCGCAGGCAGATTTATTATGACAGAATGCAACGTAACGTTTCGACTGGAAAGGCTTGAAAAAGACCTGTCCGGTCGAAACGTTGCGTTGCATTCTGTCATAATAAATCTGCCTGCGGCTTGAAGTTGGAGTGCCTGTGAGTTTTTTCCTCTTTAATCTTTCAACATAATGATAAAACATAATTGACAAGCCAGATATAACGCATAGCAGCACAATTTACTAGAAAAGAACATATTTATATAAAAGAGACCACAGTGTGTCTTTAAACGGACACTCCAGGCACCCAGACCACTTCTGCCCATTGGAGTGGTCTGGGTGCCAACTTCCACTACCCTTAACTCTGGAAGTGTAATTATTGCAGTTTTCATAAACTGCAATATTTACCTTGCAGGGTTAACTCCTGCTTTAGTGGCTATCTAGTAGACATCCACTAGAGGGCACTTCCGGTATTATAGCACACATTCCGTGTGCTATAGCGTTGCTGGACGTCCTCATGCTATGTGAGGACCTCCAGCGTCGCTGAAATCCCCATAGGAAAGCATTGAAAGCATTTTTCAATGCCTTCCTATAGGGAGATCTAATTCGGTCACCCCCGCCGGCGGCCACGCATGTGCAATAGGTCTCCCCCGCCGGATGACGGCGGGGGAGGAGCGTGGGCGGACCCTTACCCAGCACCGAGGGACATCGGCGCTGGATACAGGTAAGTCACTGAAGGGGTTTTAACCCCTTCAGCAACATGGGATGGGGGGTGGGAGGGAGAGGGGACCTGCAATGTCAGGAAAACGGTTTGTTTTCCTGGCACTGGGGAGTCCCTTTAATAAACATGATAAAAAATGACTCCCTTTAACTTGTCTATGCTTGGCTAATTTTTACATTCTGGTTCACTGTTTTATACATTGCAGTCTGGATTGCATTAATTTACCTCCTGTGGCTAATAACTAAAATTCAAATACTGCTACATTCTTGATATCCCTATGGAAATTTATTTCACATTTAGTCTACAGCTCTTTATCATAACTTTAATATCTATAATGCAATTATTTCATGGTTTTCACTTTTCCTGCCCCACTACTCTCAGTATATATTTTTTTCCAACACCTTATCCTACCTTTTACATGTTTCAGCTGGATTACCTGAATATTCCATTCTGGGTCCCCTTCTATTTTTGAGAAAAGTATGGATTGCTGGATCAAAGGCACACTCTGAAAAATTACACAAAACAGGTTGCTGTTATCAACATAGTAATGTCTACATTCCTTTGAGTAGTAAACAAAATGCAAAAAAACAACTCTGTAAAATGAAAAATAAATAATGATCAAGACAGAAACAGCTACATGAATAAAAGTACTAACATATACAATTATATTAAAACATTCAAATAAAAGATAACATCCTGCAGCAAATCCAACAACCCTCAGTCCTCATCTCACTCATACTCAGTGGAGCTCTGCATTTAACATCCGGTAGCAAATCCAACAACCCTCAGGTATTGAGTGAAGCTTGGAAGATACTTCACCAAATTTATTCTAGGATTGCTACCATATTATCATGTGTTACTATAGAATTGTTACCAGTTATACCTGTAGTTTGCCACAGTAATTTTCTGTGCATGCAGTTTTCATTATTGTCATTTAATGTTTCTGACCAATAATTAATGTAGAAAGTTAATAATATTTTGGGTGATAGAATTTGGTTGCTAAACTTTTCAATAGTATATAACACATGGCTACTCTACCTTCCCCTCTCCCCTACTCCCCATCTTTACTATTCTCCTCCCGGCTGTAAATACCTTCATATAAGTGTTCCATCTCTGTCCTTCAGGCCTCATCTCACACTCATACTCAGTGGAGCTCTGCATTTAACATCCTGCTGCAAATCCAACAACCCTCACCACTTCCCACCCATCCACCCAGCCAGGTTCCCCCTAAATATATAGCATGCTCCTCCAGCTGTTTGAGATTCTCACTCTATTACCTTTTCACTCCCTTTACATTTTACCAATAGCTGCTTCTCTCTGCTAACTCTTTTAGCCGTCACCTCCAAATTTCCCCTGCTTCCTAGATTGTAATCTCACGGGCTATCTAGCTAAGCACTTTGTTTCAAAGAGCTCCAATGGCTAGTTATCAGCTTACGGGCACAGCTTTCTCTACTTCTTGCATTTGTCTGTGTATATTGTACGTTCTCCACTAATTGCAAATCGCGGTGGAATCTGTTGGCGCTTTTTTAAATACCAGTAATAAATAATGAATAAATAAATAAATAAATGGTAAAATCAATAACAAAAATGAAACAAGTCACACTAAAACAGCCTTGACTATAAGAACAGAAATAAAAATGGCATGAAGAACCAGAATGTCTTTTTTAGTAAAATAGTTTGTAGTGACTCATTCTCAAATCAAAAGCCAATTATTTACAGGGATGTGATGGTATGACAAGGAGTACATATAGCAAATATGTATATAAATAAGGTCTCATTTCAAGCACCTCATCTTTGTTGTTGTATTTTTAGGTGGAGTTATTCGAAGGATCAATTTTTAATGCCCTTCTATTTTATCTTTATATTGACTCATTGAGACATGTTGTTGGAAAAAGTTGCACTTCTACCCACTGTTAGCTTTTTTTTTGGAGTAATTACAGAGTATGTACAATGTCAGGAGCAATCATATTGGATGTAGTGAATTATAAATGCAAATATAGTTTCCTTAAGCAAACTAAACATTATATTCACAGTCCATGAGACCCCAGCCTGTAACAGGAGAGGTCTAAATGGCTCTCTACTCTACTCTACCTTATTCATGGTGGGAAGATTCAGATATGTGTATGGTGTCCCTCAAACCCCCAAAATAACCTGAGTGTTTCAGTGAATAACACAAATACCCAGATCCACGTACCTACCACAATTAGGTATAATGAATGGGTCTTTAAAGTTAACCACAGCACCCTAGCTACAACCCTCCAAACAAATTTGAAGGAACACTCCATTGTTTTTATTTTTCCAATGTTTAACTATTTAGTAGATATAAATCCAAAGAAAACATGTATGTATGGAAAGCCTCTCTGCTGGAGCTGTGAGTAAATGCACATGATTCACAATTATTTTTTTCTGCTTTCCAAGGATTCTCAATGAGTTGTAGTATAGCTGATTGAGAAGGTGGTAAGGCAGGTGTGCTCTAGCCCAGCTCGCTTGCCACTTCCGTTGGCTCTGTGAAATGAAACAAAGTCCTCCACACCTGTCTGAGTGGGAGCTGGGTAGCTGCCCCAGTTATAACAATGCCAATTTTTATTGACATTCACACTTTTATAAACTGTCAAAAAAGAATGACAGACTCCAGTCACATAAAGGACTTCCGAAAGCTGAAGTGCTTTACAGCAATAATCAAAATTATTCAAACCCCATTGAAAATCAGGTTTGTTGTCAGAATGTGCAGACTTTCAGCTAATTTCAATGAACAAATCAAGCAAAATCATTTGAAATAGCTTGACGAATGCTTCAAGTGGTTTCCCCAAATTCACCTGAAAATGCAACTTATAATGACTTCTCCAGTATCAAAATTATTTAACCCCCTGAATAGAATCCCTAACAACAGCACAAATATGCAAAACAGGTGTTGCCTCAAGCACACCTGATGCAACTAATCAAGGATGTCATTCGTTGCAGCAGTTGTGCTTGAGCTGGAAAACTTAAAAATACCTGAACTGGCTAGGGGTTTGTTGAGTGTCATGTTTGACTGCAAACAGCTGAAAGTCTTTAATTTTTTTACATTAAACCTGATTTTCAATGGGGGTTGAATAATTTTGATTACAACTGTATGTGTCCAGAATGTTCTTTTAACCATCATATCTGCTCCCTCTCAGTTTTTATTTGGTATTATTTTGTGTCTGGTTATGAAAGCTTTTTTTGTTTCGTTTTTTGAGATATTGAAAGAAGAGAATCCATAAAAGGTTCACACAAGAATTCAGCAGTTTAGTAGGAATTATTCTTTTTAATAGGGTTTATAATTTTTTTATAAGGCTATATCTATTATCGTCCTAAAACTGATTATTGAAAGCAGGGGAGGTATGGTAATTACATGTTTGGGGTGTGAAAGTGTAGAAGTTTATGGTTAGGATTTGTCTCTAAGAGGAAAGGTAGCTCCAGACTTTTTTTTGTATTCCTATAAAGGCAAAGATAGTGATGGCTAATGAATTACATTTTGGAGTAAATTAGTTGCTCTGCCAAGAACGTGTCATATTTACATTATATTATTCAGTAGTTAATGCAAATAGTAAAATATATTTACATTTTAATTTGAAGAGATCCCTGTTCTCATTGGAAGGGCACATGATACTTTGTTTGTTTGTCTGTCTTTCTGTATCTCCTAGTTTCCAAGAGGAAAGGGTACAAATTTTTCTGTATCTCGTAGTTTCCAAGAGAAAAGGGTACAAAATAAGCTTAAATTAATGTTAGGTGAAATCATTCTGATACGTCACTGAAATCTTTTACTTAATTTGCAATAAAGTAGGTACCATCAATCACACAAAGCTATTAATATTTATTTTCCCCAGTAAAGTTTCATTTGCACTCATTTTTTATATGCGACATACGTTCAAAGTTATTGTTATTTCCAAACAATTATGCTTCAATTAAAAAAAAAAATCTAAATGTGTTCTTTTAGACAATTTTTACTTTTGGAACAAAAAGTGATATTTATGTAAAAACTAATCTTAACAATTAAATGAATACCCATTTTTAAATATATGTTTTCATCATACCAAGTCATTCTAGACTTTTCAATAACGTTTAATAAATGCACTGTTATGTAAAATTACATTGTGTCCTCTGGACTATTTGGGTCAAGTCCTTCTCTCAGCTCGGGCCCTCGTGACTGTTCCAGACATCGAGCATGCACACAAACCCTTGTGTTTTCTCTCTCACCACACAAGAGCTGCTTATGTTTCCATATAAAGCAGATGTGAAGCTTAGAGGCAGCACAGTCGGAATTTCATGACAATGTCATATCTAATCTCTGACAAGGTACAATTTGCATGTAAGGTCAGTGATGAAACTAGAAATATCTATGCAGTGTTTCCTATATTAACCACAGTTATTGATTGTATCTATTTTATTTTTGATTTAATGATAATACAGTTCTCACAAACACATCTTTTTACTTATATTACAAAAGATTTCAAATTTATCAATAACATCATTAGTAATTTTTACCTTCTCATGTCTTTTGACTTAAGGGACCACTATAGTGCCAGGAAAACATACTTGTTTTCCTAGTGCCAGGAAAACATACTTGTTTTCCTGGCACTATAGCCCCCACCCTCAGGGATCCCCTCCCGCCGGGCTCTAGGGGGAGGAAGGGGTTAAACTTACCTCTTTCTCCAGCGCCGGGCGGGGAGCTCTCCTCCTCCTCCTCTCCTCCCTCTTCTCATCCTCTTTGGCTGAATGCGCATGCGTGGCAGGAGCCACGCGCGCATTCAGCCAGTCCATAGGAAAGCATTCTCAATGCTTTCCTATGGACTCTGGCGTCCTCTCACTGTGATTTTCACAGTGAGAAACGCGATAGCCCTCTAGCGGCGGTCAATGAGACAGCAACTAGAGGCTGGATTAACCCATTTATAAACATAGCAGTTTCTCTGAAACTGCTATGTTTATAGAGAAAAGGGTTAACCCTAGATGGACCAGGCTCCCAGACCACCTCATTAAGCTGAAATGTTCTGGGTGCCTATAGTGGTCCTTTAATGGGGGTTATTCTAAACAATCAATACTGGTTAATTTTTATCTCTGTTTGTTTGTCTTTTTTCCAAATTAAATACCAGTAGCATTCTACTTTATTCTTCACCCACCACACACACACACATCTTCTTCTGTATTAACATATTTTTTTAAGTACGCTCTCCTTGCCTCATCTTCTGCATTTCAGTCACTAGATATCATAGTAGGGGTTTATGCATATGTCCAGCTTAGAAAAAGTAATTCAAAATAAATTCATTTATGTTTCTTGATTTATAGAGTACATAATATGTATAGGATTTCAGCTTATTTTGAAAGTTACAGGTCACAAAATACAAGGACTAAAGTAAAATTTCAATGTGAAACTATTTTAGAAAGTGGTATGTTTGTCTTGTAGGTTTAGTAGCCATCACAGAAAACAAAATTGCCACACAAAATTCTATATTTATCTAAAGTAGACACCACAGGCTATTTACCTAAGGTTAGTTTGACACTTTGTACGTAGCCATTTTATGTGCCAATCTCTGCTAAATATTGGAGTAAAATTGTGTTTTTTCTCTATTTTGGCATATACACATATAACAAGGTTTTTGTAATGTGCATTTCGTGAAGCTGGTGTGTGCTATTCCTGCACAGAACCCCATATTGTGTTCAGCTACATCTGCTACGTATAATGATACCCCTATTGTATGCATTTGGCACTATTCTGCAAAGCTACAAAGCCATATATGAGACAAGGCTATTTCAGTTTCTGTAGTTAGAATTTTCGTAGATGGATTTGACTGCTGACTGTGAGGTACAGGGTCAAAGTTTACTCAATGATGACGAATAGGGGGCGGACCGAACAGCGCATATGTTCGCCATCCGTGGAGAACCGTTCGGCGAATGGATGGCGAACATATGCGCTGTTCGGTCCGCCCCCTATTCGTCATCACTGAGTAAACTTTGACCCTGTACCTCACAGTCAGCAGACACATTCCAGCCAATCAGCAGCAGACCCTCCCACCTCCTGGACAGCTCACTAAGAATGTAGCTTCACAATGAATGTAAAATGGATGCTGTCCAGGAGGTGGGAGGGTCTGGGAGGGAGGGTCTGCTGCTGATTGGCTGGAATGTGTCTGCTGACTGTGAGGTACAGGGTTAAAGTTTACTCAATGATGACATAGGGGGCGGACCGAACAGCGCATATGTTCGCCATCCGTGGCGAACCGTTCGGGACATCACTAATACTGAGTAAAGCAATATGCCCAACGTATGACCTAGACACTATTTTGTGAAGTTACAGTGCTGTAAAAGAGACGTGACAAGTTCAGGTTTTTAAGTGTGAATTTTGATGGAGGGTTTTGATGCCGCTGTGTCCCACTTTGGAGCACTTGAGCAGGCTTCATAGTCCAACTACACCATAAAGGCATACCATTTCTTAAAGAAGACATCCTAGGGTATTTCAAATATTTTGAACCTTAGTGTGGAATAATTTTTCCGCTAGCTTGTACCAAGTGTAGTGGTAATAAGAATTTTTTTCTGCCTTTTTAATACACAAAGTGAGTTTACATAGTATATTTTGCAAACCTTATTTGTGCTATGACTGTACAATACTTTATATGTTGCTCAGCTATGTTGTCTGAATACAGCAATACCCTTGTATATACCTTTGCCAGGTGTATGTGGATGTTAAAGGGGCACATTTGAGACGCAGCCATTCAGTTTTTTTCTAACTTTTGAAATTTTATGCTGTGTCCATGTTTCATTTCAGAGTAGTTTAGCTAGTTGGTTGTTCAAACTTCCCCACAAACACATAACAATTTTTAAAGGGTAATTAAAAAGGCATATTTTATATCTTAGCATGGGTTCATTTTTTTCTCTAGTTTGTTCCAAGTGTAGTTGTACTGAGCATTTTTACATGTGTTTTTTTACTTTTTAAAACTCATTTTTTAATTTTTTAGATTAAATTTATTAAACTTTCTTAAAACTTTTTTGCACTATTTTTTTACACAATTGAAAAAAATTTTTTTTTTTACCGTTAACCCCTAACTAGCAGTAAGCAACACTAACTGTAAATTCCCCAATTTCCCATAACTCCAACCCACCCCAGCTAGCAAAATATATCATTTTAAAATATTTAAATTAATTAATTAAATAAATTGAACCACCGAGGGTTAAAAAAATAATTAAAAGTTAACCCTCATTGGTAAAGAAAAAAATCAGATCACAGTGTAATACTGTATTCTGTATTTTGATCACTGTAGGTAGTGATCAACTGGCAGGGAAGGGGTTATTTTTTATTAGGACTGGGTAAAGGGGGGTGGGATTTTTTTAACTTTTTTTGAAACATTCTTAAAACTTTTTTACTTTTTTAAAACTTTTTTTAATGTTAACCCCTAACTTTTTTTACTTTTTAAAAACTTTTTTTAATGTTAACCCCCCCAACACCAAATACCCCACTAACTGCCACCCACCACAGCTAGCTAAATATATAATTTTAAATTTTTAAAATTAATTAATAAAATAAATGTAAAATGCATCATTTAAAAAAAAAAAAAAGTTTACCCTCACGGGTTAAAAAAAAAATCAGGTCACAGTAAAATTTAGTCCCTGCCAATTGATCACTGAAGTCAGTGATCAAATGGCAGTGAACTTGTTAATTTTATTAAAGCCTGGGAAAGAGGGGTGGGCTTAACTTTTACTTATTTTTTTTTAACAAGACGAAGATCAGCAGCACTGATCCGTCTCTCTGCACTTCACACTGAACGCGGAAGCAGAGGGAGGCAGATCAGGAGTCCCTGCAGTACATGTGCTCGCTTTGACAAGCTGTCAGAGCGATCACAGCTGCAGGGACAGCGCAATTGGGTGCTCCGGGTCTGCCTCGAATACCGAGGCAGACCGGAGAAGCGATAACCCCACAATAGCAGCGATCACGGTGATCTGTGGTTAATTTTAGTGCATGACGGGCCCGGTCCGTCATCTGGTGTTTAGTGCTCCCCCAGCATGACGGACCGGGTCCGCCATCCGTCATTAAGGGGTTTAGCAACCAAAAACATTTAATCTAATAATAATGATATTTACTTTATCTAACTGTTTGTAGTCTTTTCCCGCCTTATCCTGCATAGCTGAAAATCTATTTGTAGTCTTTTCCATCAAAGCAGACTATTTTAAGTCTTTTCCAGCATAGCAGATGATCTATTTTTAGATCTATTACTACTTACAGCAAAAAAATAAAATACGCTAAAATATATCTGGACAAAAGGTTCAATAATTAAATACACTAAAATACACTTTTACCCCTTTCTTCTTACCTTTGGTGAAGGTGGGGAGGCACTGAATGTGGAAGCACAGGGAGGTGGATCAGGAGTCCCTGCAGCACATGTCCTCGCTCTGAGAGGCTGTCAGAGTGATCACAGCTGCAGGGACAGTGCGATTGGGGTGCTCCCGCTCTGCCTCGGTGGTGATCTATGATCTATAGCCTGGAGCTCCTCACTTCACTCCTCCCGAGGTGAGCACTGTGTGGAGTGTTGCCATGGCAATGGGCGGCAATGCTCTAAACAGCCTGTTCACGGGAGGAGCGATCTCCCTCCCCCTGCTTCCAGGTCAACCTGCCGTCTCTCCCTCTAACGAAGTGCCTTTGGGCCAGTGAGGGAGATTTTTGATCTCCCCACAGGCCCAAGAGGGCCTGCAGCAAAAAAGCAGGGCCGGCTGTTGGCCTGGGCATATTGGCAGCGCGGTGGAGGCCCCCAGGCAACTGCCCGCCGTGTCCATGAGTAAAGGCGCCCTGGATTACATTTCTTGTTCTACCTCTGTATCTATCTCTGCTTAAATATTTTTGCATTAGGAGGCTTTTCTTAACTTACAGTAGTGACAATTGGCAATTAGTTTAAAGTGTCTGGATATGCCTATTGCCAGACACAGCAGAACCCAAATTTGTTTATAATGACATTTATTCTGAGGACATGGTTCTTGTTCTATTGTTTCTATTTTATTTTCATTTATTTTTTTGCATCAATTAAGGACATTGCTACTTCTACTACATCTAACAAATGTACAACTCAAGAACTATTGAACTAATGATTTAATGTTATTAAATTTATTAAAATTAATAGAACCTCTTCCTTTGAGTTTACAGAGGAAGAGGTTCTATTTCAACTGTCAAAAGTAAAGACAAATAAGTCAATGGGACCTGATGGAATACACCCAAAGCTATTAAAAGAGCTTAGTGGTGTACTAGCAAAACCATTAACAGATTTATTTAACCAATCATTGTTAGCAGGAGTAGTCCCAGAAGATTGGAAATTAGCGAATGTTGTGCCCATTTACAAGAAAGGTAATAGGGAGGAGTCGGGCAACTATAGGCCAGTAAGCCTTACTTCAGTAGTGGGGAAAGTGATGGAAACCATGTTAAGGATAGGATTGTTGAACATCTAAAAACACATGGATTTCAAGATCAGAGACAACATGGGTTTACTTCAGGGAGATCATGCCAAACTAATCTTATTGATTTTTGATTGGGTAACTAAAATTATAGATCAGGGTGGTGCAGTAGACATTGCTTACCTAGATTTCAGTAAGGCTTTTGACACTGTTGCACATAGAAGGCTTATCAATAAACTGCAATCTTTAAGTTTGGATTCAAATATTGTTGAATGGGTAAGGCAGTGGCTGAGTGACAGGCAACCAGGGCCGGACTGGGAAAAAAATTAGGCCCGGGCATTTTTCAATCAGAGCGGCCCCCTAAGAAGGGGGCGGGGCCAGAGAGTGTGTGTTTTGTCATCACTAATGACAACACGCCCACTCTCAAAGTGAGCATGTTGGTTCAATGCCCAGAGCCCTGCTGAAGAGCTCTGGCATTAGAAAAAGGCCCTGAATTTGTTCTGCGCAGTGCAAGCAAATTTAATAACATGCTTGCGCTGTGTTTGCTTTTAAATTATCTCTGGTGTCTCCACAAGTGGGATACCAGAGGACAATAGGACCAGGAAAGTGCATGGTGCATATGTTTGGAGCCTGCTTGTGGGATTGCGTGTGTGTAGAGTGTGGTGTGGTATTGTATAAATAGGTCAATTTAATTTGTGTTTGTGGTGTAATATGTGTGGCTAGGGGCTGTAGAGAGTGTATGTATAGGGGGCATAGTTTTATAGGGGATGCAGCGAGTGTGTGCATACGGGCTGAAGTGTGTGTGTATAGGTGACGTAGTGTGTGTAGGGGTTGCAGAGAGGGTGTGTTTAGAGAATGTTGTATGTGTTTGCTGACAAGGAATGTAGTGTGTGTGTGTAGAAGATCTACTGTGTAAATGACCCTGTGTGTGTGTGTGTGTGTGTGTAGAGGATTAAGAGTGCATATAGGGTAAGGGATCTAGTGTGTATCTGGAGCGTAATGTTTGTAGTGGTGCAGTGTGAGGGGTGCTGTAGTGTGTGAGGGGCGCAGTGTGTGTATGTAAGAGGGGTGCTGTGTGTGAGGGTGTTTTTATCTGCTGTCACATTCTAGGTTTCTAATTTTCTTTGTCTGTTAACTCACTGAGGGTTATTTTATATATATGTGTGTGCTGTATATGTGTGGGAGTGTGCTGTGTGTGTGAGTGAGGGTGCTGTATGTGTCTGGGTGCTGTGTGTGTCTGGGGGGTGCTGTGTGTCTGGGTGCGCAGTGTGTGTCTGGGTGCGCAGTGTGTGTGTGTCTGGGTGCGCAGTGTGTGTGTCTGGGGTGCAGTGTGTGTGTCTGGGGGGGTGCTGTGTGTCTCTGGGGCCGTGTGTGTCTGGGGGTGCTGTGTCTGGGGTGCTGTGTGTCTGGGGTGCTGTGTGTCTGGGTGCGCCGTGGTGTGTCTGGGTGCAGTGTGTGTGTCTGGGGGCTGTGTGCGTCTGGGGGCTGTGTGCGTGTCTGGGTGCTGTGTGTGTCTGGGGCTGTGTCTGGGGGTGCTGTGTGTGTGTCTGGGGGGCTGTGTCTGGGGGTGCTGTGTGTGTGTCTGGGTGCTGTGTCTGGGGGTGCTGTGTCTGGGGGCTGTGTCTGGGGGTGCAGGGCCGTCTTTAATATTGATTGGACCCTGGGCAAGCATCTGTTTGGGCCCCCTGGTCATGCAATCACTCCCTCCACCCCAACCTAGAGGCGAAACTAATGTAGAGAGTGCCTTGGTGCAACAAAAAAAATTCAGGCCTGCACTGTAGCACAAGAGTAAAGAAAAGATAGATCCCTATCTGTCATACAACTCCTGCGATGCTATGCCAGCTGGGGATCTACCATCCTTGCAGGGTTGTATTTTTGAGCAGTGTTTGTGCAAATGAATGTCAGCATGTTATTGTATAGAGTGTATGTGTGCATGTAGGGGTGTATTTGTATGTACTGTTACCATTGGAATGCAGTGGTGTACTTGTGTGTAGTGTTTGCATTTTAATGCAGGGATGTGTGATTGTTTGTAGTGTTGGCTTTTAAATGCAGGTATACTTTTGTGTGTAGAGTTGGTGTTTGTATATAATTTTAGCGTTTTAATACAGGAATGTGTTTGCATGTAATGTTTGTATTTGCATGCAGGGGGGTGTTTGGATGTAGTGTTGTCTTTTAAATACATGTGTACATTTGTGTGTAGTATTAGTGTTTCAGCAAACTGGTGTGTTTGTAATGTTTGTGTTTGCAGGGGTCTGTTTGCATGTTGTGTGATTTCTATAACACATATACACATACACATTAACACGCAGATACACACATGCTCACACTGACACATGCTCACACCTTGGCACATACTGGCACATACACATACACTCAGATACACACCCTTTGACACACAGATACAAGCACTTTGATATACACACACTGGCACATACATACACACACACACTGACACAGGTATATACACACACACTCAGATACACACATACATAAAGGTATAAATGCAGGGGTGTATATGTGTACAGTGCTAGAGATGGAATGTAGGAGTGTATTTGTGTTGGCATTAAAATGTTGGGATGTATGCATTACCACACACTCAGATGCACACTTACACACACACCGAAACACACACAGGTGCACATACAGGTGTATGAGGTATACATACACACAGAAACACTGACACACAGACAAACACAGCCAGATACACACAAGGACATAAACACAGCCAGATACACACATATATATATGTGTACATTTACATATTTTAATCTCTGCCTTCTAGCAGCTCTTGGACAGCAACTCCCAGCAACCTTGGCCATAGTAATGTCTCAACTCTGTTCTTACATACCCTGGTCCAGAATTTGGCAAAAGTGACATTTGGAAATGGTGTACAGCCTTTGATAACACTTGATGCAATAATATGTTAAAATAAATACTTTTTAAATTTATATTTAATAGGGAACTGTCAGGTTCTTCTAGGATTTTTAACATGTACTTATTCCCTGTGTGTTACATTACAAACACCAACACACTTAAATAAAAGTGATATCAGAAATTATCAAAACAAAAAAACAAAACATATTTAGCCACCCTCCTGTCTCCTTACCTTTTGGGTACAGAAAGGTGGCTTCCCTGGGGTCCAGTGGGAGCTTGCTGGCCCAGGCTGATGGGAGTCTGCCATCAGCTTTCTCAGTCACTCTCCCCCACAATGCTTGCATCCTCCTCCATGTGGTGTGTGCCTCCTCCCCAGCGGCACTGAGGAGGAAGTGATCAGTTCTTACTGGGAGGAAGCAATCTGACCTCACTGCCTCCCAGCATGCCCAGGAAACAAAGAGACTCACAGGGCAGTATGTGAGGGGCTAGCTGTGAGTATGTAGTCAGCCACCCCCCATATAACAGGGGCCCGGGCCGGTCCAGAGCAGTATTAAAGGGCTGTGGCCCCTGATTACCTCAGGTGCCACAGGGGGCCCATGGGGCAGCTGCCTTAGGGCCCCCAGGAGTTACTGGGCCCAGGGCAGCTGCCCCTTTTGCCCCTCCTTAAAGACGGCCCTGCTGCTGAGTGTAAGTAAAACATGCTTTGTCATCTAACTGTACAAATTTAATGTCTAGATGACCAGCACGGGGTGGGAGCACACATCACTCCTCTTCTTTTGTTCACTTTATGTACTGTGTCTGAGTGGACCGCCGGTGTATAATCTTCTGTTTCTTCAATTTGGCCTGACCGAAAGCTGAGTGCAACGAACAGCTTCCTGTCATGCAGAAGAAACAGGAGATTCTCTACCTGGGGATGCTCAGCCACAATACGTGTAGTGAAGTTAGAAGGAAAGGGAGGTGGGCACAAAGAGACCCACAGATGATTGAGGGGGCATAAAGAGACACAGAAAGGGCTTGGGGGGACAAAGACGCATTAATAGCGTGACTGCATAAATCTTATTTACAAGTTTGAATAATATTGTTGTACAGATAATAGTTAGCATTGCAACATATGA